>WUAM01000323.1:33238591-33280696 GCA_024336885.1 Actenoides hombroni
GGGCAGCTAGACAGATCTGGAGACTCTGAATGGAGGGCAGCTAGACAGATCTGGAGACTCTGAATGGAGGGCAGCTAGACAGATCTGGAGACTCTGAATGGAGGGCAGCTAGACAGATCTGGAGACTCTGAATGGAGGGCAGCTAAAGAGATCTAGAGCAAAGAAAACCGTTATGGTGGCTTTAGTTACCTTGTTACTGAAACATGCTCTGAATCTCCTTAATTAGTGGTAGTGGAAACAAAGCTTGTGGGATAAAATCGAGTAACCTGATGAAACTGAGTGGGTGGAGGGTTTTTTTGTCTGTTTGGGGGCTTTTGTTTGGGGTTTTTGTTTTTGGTTTTTTTTTCTTGTATAACTAACAACTGTCATTATTTATCTATAATACAATATCTTGTTATGTAGTAAAGTTTCCACTGCTTCAGGTTAGTAATAAAGTTAGTGGAAGAGGGTAAAATGGATGTCTGACTCTTGTGTGAGGTTTTGAGGATTTTTGTACCTGTACTGGTACAAAACCTGTCTGGTTTTGTACTTGTTTGTTGCTGTGAGTCAAATAGGTAGATGCCATTCAGTCGCATGCTGTGTCTGCGAATCACGTGAAACACTTCGATCTGTGTGCCATCCCGCTTCCAAATGCTGGAATGTGTCTGAGCTCTTAGTTGGTGTCTGCTGTTTGATGGCCCTATAAATACAGATGCCGTAAGCCATGGAGTTGCAGTGTTGTTTCCCTCCAGCTGGAACCTGGGACTTCATTGTATGAAGGATAGATCACAGCCTCAGTGCTTCAGATGACAAGCCAGGTGACAAGACTCCCATGTAGCTGATGCATTACCAGCAGTATTACAACAGTGCTCAATCTTCACCTGAGAGTGGACCCCCGCTGTGGTAATCTGCTCGTTCAAAGCACCAGGCAGCCCGTGCCCCAAAACTTCATAGTCTGAGTCGACAGTGGTGGAAGGAGAAGTAGGCGCTCACAAGAGACGTGACTCTGGCTGGAAACAGAAGCGTCAAGGACAGAAAGCAGGTCTTGACTCCTGCTGCAGTGCTTTGTCTGTTGTCTGGCACATCTGCTGAATCCATCACGGCGCTTAGTTCAGGGTGGATTTCTTTTGGGATGAGCTCCTTAACCAATAGTTGTGAGTTTAAATGACAGCCAGCTTTTCTGTGCCTCATTATGACTCTCTCCATATTCATGTTAGACTCTTTCCATATTTAGTGTTTGAGATTTTATGGAAATATTGCTAGTCAAGTGCTACACTTGTGAGAAGGTGAAATGAGGACAAAACACAGGGGACAGATCAGAATCTTTAATCTTTGCTGCTGCATGTAATTTATAAAATGTATTAATCTGGTTTCATTCATTTACTGAACCATTTTGCACTCCATGTCTCTGCTGCTTTGCATTCGTTTTAAGTGGTCTGAAGCCCATTTTGTTCAATGAAAAAGACTCATTTAGTTAACACAGCAAGGAGGTTTAGCTCTGGTACCTTTTTGTCTGAGCTCTTGAGGGGTCTGCCCCCTAAAGTTGGGGGGAAGTGTAAGTAATGGTGTTAGACTTAAACAAATCAATTTCATTGCAGAGCTTTCCCTGTCATAATGATCACTTTGCAGCAGAAATCTCATTGATTTTTCACAGCCACGTGGGAAAAAAAAACCCCACAGTTGATGAATAGCACTGGAGAGACTCGGGAGACACTAATTTTGTATCTGGTGAGAAGAGCTATGGCTGTTCCCCACCTTTCTTGCTGGCTTTTCCATTAAGCCTGGCCTTTAGCTAGAAGAAGCCTGGAAATTCAGTGGTGCCTGTGAGAGATTGAACTCTCAAGAAGACAGAGAAAGAGCAACGCTTGTGGTGACAGAGAGAATAATCTTGCTGGGGTCAGCAGTGCCCTGTCAGCCAGGGCATGATCATCACCAGAGCTGCCAGAGAGCCCTGCTCTGGTGGCAGGGCTGGTGAGAAAGCAGGGCTGGCTGTGCTCTTGCTCACAGCCTGACTTTGATGCTTATGTTTTGTAAACTTAGAATAACTGGTGCAGTAGAGACTGCCTCCCCCCACCCCTTTATTTTTTTTTTTTTTTACTCCTCCTTCCTTCCTTGCCTGCTACAGGCTTTTGTAGCTCTTTCTGGGGGCAGAGGCGGGGAAATGGCCTATGGATTTCTAGAATAGGGAAAAAACTCACATGATACTGGAAAAGTGAGGATTCTCTCTGTAATGATGTGTTAATTGTACTTCATGTTCAAGCCGTCTGCTGTATTTTTATGTTCTGATTCTGGCAGAGTATTGTCCCTGTACTGACCCCTTTCCATCTACTCTTATGCAAGGTGTATTTAAATAGCTGGGTTGTAAATGTGGTTCTGGAAAACTTCCCACTTCTCCTGCCATTCCCCTTGGTACTACTGTTCTTGTTTGGCCAATGGGGAGAGCTGCTACAGCAGCAGTGGGGCTGCCGTCTGCCTTCTGGCAACAGCCTGTGCTGCTTTTGGCCAGTGCTTTCTGTCTACTAGCAATTATCCACATATGTCAAACCTTTATATGCTCTGACTTTAAGTGCTACATTTTTCTGAGCCTGACTGTATTTCTGAAGCCTGGTGCACCCGTACTGGTAACTCGAGGTACAGACAATCTGTCACTGGCAGTAAGACGTGCAATATTGTATGTCGTGCAAGGAAATGCTATAATCGTGGAAGCATAGGAAGATTACCAGTGGACTGGTGAAATTGGTACCCATTCTCAACTAAATATTTGTTGGAATACCACAGAGTTACAAAAAATAATTGGATTGCCTGTTAGAATGCCACCTTTTATTATTTCAAGTATTTGCTTTTGAAAGATTTGCTTTTCTACTGAGATTAAATGCAAAAGATTGTATTTTTACCAGATGAAAAGTGGGATTTTGTGGGTTTTTTTGGTGGGAGGCAGGGGGTTGTTCTGTTAATTTGTTTTTTCTCCTGCCCTCACTGTCTACATGGGGTTCCCAAGAGTAGGAGCTTCAATGAACCCAGAGAAATCAGAATCCCATGAGAATCTGGCAGAAGATTTCTGTTCAATTCCCCTTTGTAGTCTGAATACTCAGAATAGACTGTGTGGTGATTTATAAGCCGTGTAAAGAGCAATTTTCTGACCAGTTTGGTTAGACTGTTCTTTGAAAAAATAAAAACAAACATGTAGAATGTAAAAGCTGAGGTGTCAGCCATTTCAGCAAAGGAAATATGCAGAATTTGACACAGCTTAAGAACTGCAAGTTAGAAAATATCAAGTATAAAAGGGCTTTAGCTATTCTAAGCGTATTGGTCTACAAGAGAAGAGTTAAGAGGTTAAAATAACTGCAAAAGAACATATTAATGGGGGGGGGAATATTATCTGCTTTATTGTCAGTCATTTTATGTGTCTAAAAATAGGGTACTGTTGTGCAAGGTGATATATGAACACCTTAGTTGATGTTCTAATGCAGATGTGCATTTTGAGGAGAGGTGGAGGAGGGACCAGGTAAGGGCAGCAAACCTGTGTCATTTCAGTTGATATTTATATTTTGGGTAGTGGAGGCACTTCAGCTCAGGGCAAAGGGAAGAGTTGTAGGATGGTGATCTCTTAGTTGTGCGAAGATAACTGAAGCAATATAACTTTGACACTAAGGGGAAGATTGAACCTCCTGTGTTTCCACTGCGTCCTTGGAGTAGTTTCAGTTCTCTTCATTGGGTATTTAGCTACCCACCCTTAACTCTTACTTGGTAGGTATTTAGCTGTATCAGCTCATAAAACTGTCAAAACCACCCACCCTACTGAGCTGGTTCTTTGCTGAGCGAATAGGTTTCTATAGTCTGTCGAACGCCAGAGCCAACACAAGGTTGGCAGAGGAAGAATGTGGCCAGGAGTGGGACCAGCTTTTAGAACAGCAGTGAGCTATTTGATTGTCTCATTTGCAAAAACCTCACTCTTTTAGCTTGATTTTGCATGCAGTGTTAAGAACAGGAGCTTTACAGTACGCGTTTTCCATATTTTCCCATATGTGTGTGACGGTCTTCGGAGGCCTGGTTGGCCGTGCCACAAAGCGAAGACTGCAGGAGAGTGAAGCACAGATGAGGATCTGGAGAAACTCCCTTTGCACAGCACCGTTCTTCCTGCGTGTTGCCTTCCCCACAGCCTGCCCGTGGTGGGAGTCCGCTGAATGCTCCCAGATCCCTTCCAGAGGCAGGCAGGTTATTTTAGGCTGCTAGCAGAGTTAAGTTCGTTTGCCTGATTTTTGCATATGTGGCTTAGTACTTCCATTCTCCCCCAGAAGAACCGGGGGTCAGAGATCACTGATCTCCAGCTGATGACTTGTATTCACTAGGGGCAGCAGCATCTCTACACAGCTGAGCTGAACCCCACCGAGGATGGCACTGTGAGCTCCAGGGGAGGCACCCGTAGGGCTAGCCACACGCACATGCAGGGCTAGCCACACACACACTCGGAGCGTGAAGCTCACTCGGGGATGGTAGATGTCTGCTGAATGTCTGGAGAGGCCTGGGTTGCTACTTCTGCACCTGTAGGCTGGAAACTGGTTTTGCCATCTGCCCGAGGTGTGGAGAGGCTTGCAGGAGCGGGATTGCCTGGTCCAAATTCATCTGAGGGCTCTCTTAATTTCCCCCCTCACCAAGTTCGAAGGAGAAGCCAAGTTGCACACGGTCCCGTCTAATGCCTTCTCCCTGTGTGGAGGAAACCTTCCTGTGCGTTTCCAGCTGCCACAGGGCTCCTGCAATGTACTGCTGGTGTCTGTAAGAAAAGAAGGCCACGGGCATCTGCTGGAGAGGTTTATTCCTGCCTCGCGTGACTTTGTGTCGTCAGCCTGGAAGGAGTGCTGAGCAGCTTCTTGCTGAGGCCAGCAGGCAGACTGAAAATCAGCCCCATGCAGGGACCTTTTCTGCCCCATCTGCTACGAACTGCTCTTCACAGGCTACCTTTGGAAATGAGCCCCCATCACTGGAAGTGTTTGTTTGCAGGCAGATCCTAGATGAGCAGCTGCCCTTCTCCAGCCCTCTCTGGTACAAGAGCGGGGCTAGGCAGTGCTGAAGGACTACATGTGCATGCCCTCTGTGTGCTTGTGTGGCAGGGGATATACTTAGAAGCGAACTCAATTTAGAAATGAAGAGATCAGAATACAGTGTCTGGTTTGGCAAGGGGAATGGGAAGATGTGGTATCAGTGTCTGTGGCTTTCATAGACAAGAACTAATTGCTGCAAAAATCCCTGTCAGGGCCTTAGTCCGTTGAAATAAAGAGCGTACACGTTAATCCTTGTTATTCCCTGCATCTCTTTAATTGCTTTCTCCCACTAAATGTAGAGGATTTGAAATACACTGTGAGGTGCAGCTTTAGGAGACGTGAAAATACATGCACTTGTGATAGCTCGCTCTCTTTCGCAATCCAAGTGTGCATTTCAAAGGATTACAAAATCTTGAGTCGATAATGCACTTCGGCAACGTTGCCTCGTCAAAGCAGCTACCCAGTTCCATGGTAACTATTAATTGTTGGGTTCCAAATGGCAGGGAGGTTTGAACACCATATGTGACTGCACGTGGTGAGCTCTGTTGCTGCTGGGGTGGGAGGATGGCAGCCACTTTTCAGAAGAAATTCATACTTGGGAATGACTTTGCCACTTAAAAAGGCAAGAGAGGAGATTATGGATATTAAGAATCAAATTTCCGGCCCCGTTAAGTTGCTGGAGGAATTTTGCCCCTGGTTTCAGTCCATCAGTGATTCCACTAACGCATATAAGATCCAAAAGAAGATCCAGTCAGTGTCTCTTAGGAGTTGCTGCAAGAGGTATAAAAGATTGCTTACTAAATGATAAGAGGTAGATATTACAGTTGTGCACGTTTCACTTTTCTGTAGCAAAGGGAAGAAAACTTTCTCAATATTCAGTCTGTGTTTTATTCCTTTTGCAGTTTTTGGATTTCCCATGACTATCGGGGAACCCTGTAATTCTAACACTGTAATTGTAATCAGATGGGGATATTAAGAAATGTGCTGTGACAAGAAATGTTACTGCAAAAATTCTTGAAGTTTAAATTATTCTTTTCACTCTTGTAATATCTAACAATACTACTATACAATCTGTAATTGTACAGTGGTATGAAATAATTATTTCTGTTAAGGAGTATCTTGATAAAATGTTCATTAATGTGTATGTTTGTATTCAAATCTAACATGATAATTCTAAAATATAATTCTAACACCATCAATAAGCGTGTAGCTTTTACTGACAGGTCTTTTTTAAAGTAGTCATTATTACAACATTTGTGTTCAAGACCAACAGCAAAAACTTGAAATTTTTGTTTGGTTATCACAAATTCCTGTTTTCAGGTTCAGGTCATTGACACAGTATTTAATACTGTTGGAAATTAGGGTCTGAATTGACACCTAATGATAAAATAAATTTACTTCGTACCTCTTCAAATTGCTTCCAGTTAGAAACAAATTTTAGCTAATTCAGAGGGCAATAAAGCCAATCTCTTGGGCATTTTTGGTGTAAATAATCCCAGTTTTACCACTGTGGTTTATATTCCAGTTTATATTCAAGTTTGTCATTCTAGGGGCCGTATTAGTAGTCGAGAATAGGATTCCTTTGCCTTGAGTATGTACTATCAAAAGAAGCTGGAAAGAATATTCAATGGTTTCATCACTTTTTTTTTTTAAGATGAATACTGCAGGTGCAAAAGCATGCTGTAATTTATGGAATAATGTATGGCAGAGCTAGAGCCTGACATCCTCGTTTCCTGCATCCCGATTGTTCATTGACTTAGCTTTAAAACTTAGAAAGAAATCAGTGAACCCTGAACATTTCAGTTCCATTGATCCATACAGCAAAACTGTTCTTCCTCTGCTTCAGTCTGGCACTTGTGCACAGCTCTGCGACCCCCAGATCAGCACAGCCACTTGAGCAAATGTAGATACGGCACTCATCAGATAAATCAGCCTCTTTTCAATGCAATGCATGGCTGTATCTTATGAAGAAATGTGTCCAATGTTGTTTTATATCTCTAGATTAAAAGTTTGAAAGTGCATTGAACTCTTGTAGAATAAATCTGATTTGAAATCTATAAGCAATCTGCTCTCACTTGATGAGAATTTAGTCATTATTCCTTCAGCCATAAACTTTCTGAAACTGTTTCTATATCCTCTAGGAGTGTTTTTTTGGAAAATTTGGTGTCTAAGATTTTATCTCTTACTCAAGTTTTAAAGTAAGCTTATAATCTATCTTTAGTCGGACTATACAGTCAGCTAAGTTTTGTAAATACATATTGTTTTGTAAATACATATTGTCTGAACTGTTTGTTGCACGTCTTTTCTGTAAATACCAATGAAAACCTGTACTTAATTCTTCTGTGTTTGTCTTTTGGAACACATTTCCGTGTGCTGTTAAAAAAAACCGGTAACTGCCAAAATACTTTATTCTCAGTTAATTTGGCATTAAAGTTTCATTGAAGTGCTTTCTATATCAAGTGGAGGCAAAGAAGCTGGCTTCAATAAATAGCATGCTGCTTTATTCCATATTTTAATCAAGTTCAGAATTAGTTCTGTGCTTTTCAGTATTCTTGGTATTCAGGTACAAGAGGGATGTCAGTGGGTTTTGTTCCGTATCAGGGTGAAACTCTTTTCAGCATCTGTATTAACTATGGAACATTAAATTGCTGTTGTGAATAGTGTTTTCTCCTTAGTCCACTAAGGATGCATTCGTGCTTACGTTTGATTTTATGCACTGTTAGGCAGATCCTCCTCAGAGAGTTATGCTGAGTTGCATCTTTTCTGGTGTTGTCTATACATGCAGTTCTTCATAGGATGCTCTTTTTATGTTAAACACCTCTTTCCCCAGTCCTCAAATAACATCATCTCCTCAGCTCTATATCCACTTACAAAGAAGTCTACCAAGGTAAATGATTTGGTTTGTCTCTGTTGTATTGCTGAGGGGGTAATTTAGCCCATCATAATGGAAATTTCAATTGGGGCGGCTACTTTAACACCTTCAAAAGAAGCAGAGGATTATCCGGTATGACTCGGTACTGGTCACGAAACACAATATGGTTATTGCATGACCGTAATGTATTTTAGTCCGCTATCATGCAATAAATGTGTCTGCTCATAGCTATATAACCATGCCTCTGGCATAGTGCTTACATGCATCGTCCCAGGACGTGCTCTCCCAGTTAGAGCGCTGGGAGCAGACTGCATGTGCTGTTTAGGGGATGGCAATCGCCTTCAGTCAGATAGCAAGAGAAAGGTGTTGGAGCTCTGGGGAAGAAAAGCAGAGGTCCAAAGTAATTTGCCTATCCCGTGGCAGAGTCTTTGTTGCAGGAAGGATGACAAGAAGTAGACATGTAAGCTGAATCAATTTTTGATACGTCAAGTATAGATTCTCGCCCTGGAGTTTCTCAAGAGCAAGAGCTATATAACTGGGGAAATAAAAAGATTCTCAAACAAAAGTAGACAGCTAAAGCTTTGGTATCCATGGTACAATATATTCTTCATATGGAGTGTAGTTTTCAGTCCAGGAATCAGGCTGATAGTGGAATGAATATTGCTTGCACCTCACCAAATACTCAGTTATCTCTTTTGGTCCAGTTTATTAAAAAAGCGGATGACTTCGTGTCTCTGAATAGCTGAAACACACTCTTTCTTACCTCCTCTGCCATTTGAGATTGTTGCTAAGTTGGGTCAAAAAAGGAATATTTAGAAGTGATTCTTCATCTATTACAAAAAGTGACTATGACTCTGCTGGTTTTTCCTCTTTTGCTTTTGAAATACGTAGAGACAAAAATGGCAGGTGCCATCGTGATCTCAAATGCCGATCCCTGCCTGGGGAACTAATTTGCCTATCCTGCTATCACCTGCAGGGAGCAGAAGGTTTGGGAGTGGTAATGTTTCTAATTAATGCTCTAATAGAAAATTTATGGAGAGCTAAACAGCACCTCCCTACAAAAGGAATGCTGGTGGTGTCACCCTTCTTGTTTTAACGGCTGCTTCTGCTGCGTGTACCTGTGGAACCAGGACAACAGCTATGCGTTGAAGCTGGTGAAGATTCATGAGAATTGCCCAGGTTCTAGTTACCTTCATCAAATTATTTCAGTTCTCAGTTAAATATAATTGGGTTATGAGATGAAAAAGCTGCTCATTTTAGGGATGCTCTGCATCACCTCTTGTGCACTGCAGTTCACGTGCTCTCAGCTCGCCCTGGGGCTCTGTGCAGTCGGTGGGGGTGCAGCTGAGGTTTGGTTTCTGCTCTCAGTGCTGCACGCATATCTGGAGGGATTAGCTGGTACCTGAGGCAGTTTTTCCTTCTGCTTCCCAGAGCTGGCCAGGCTTTCCCCTCAGAAAAGGATAGATCTTTAAATGCTGACAGCTGTTCTTTGAAAGCATAAGATTTTGGTGTTAGCAGGGGCCTAAGTAGAGAGGATGCTTCTGTAGAGCCTGCATTATACTGGGCTTCAGGCAAAGGGACGAGGGCAGAGGGAACACACGGAACTGAATTTCCAGCTTGTGGCAGAGCATCTTATGAGACTGCGTAACCACCCTGGATATCTCATTCTGTGTAGTGCCCCTGCCAGGTTTTTTTGTGGCTGGCAGGTTTCTTCTGCTCCCTCCACGGGTCATTTAAGTACCCAGCTGAGCACTCCCAGAAGCTAAGAGAGGTTTTCCTCAAGGACCCTTCATGCCCAGCCTGCGTGTGCAGCCCCCTGGGGTCAAGGCTGCTGCCCTTGGTTTCCCAAGTCAGGGAAGCGTGGGTGACAGCAGGTGAGGGGCAAAGGATTTGGCTTAGCCCTTTCCTTTCCTGGTGGCTCTGGGTGCTGGTCCTTGCAGAGTGACAGCTATAAAATTTGATAATCAGTTAATCACTGGTAAATTAGCCTTGTGTCTTTGTGGAGAACAAATACAGTATTTATGTAAAAGTTGTTAGGAGTTTTTATCTTTTTAATTAGCAGAAATAGATGCAAAATGAATGATGATTAGGCAGCTGATGAATTCAGTAGTTCAATTATGCCTAAAGCTAGGCCTCAGTACTTAATGATGGATGCTCTAAGCAATCAGAAACCTATTTATATAATTTATTTATTAAAAAAGTTAGAAATAAAACAAGGCTGTGTATATTACAAGTATATCAACTTAAACCTTTCTAAAAAAAAAAAACCTTTCTAAAGAAAAACCTTTCTAAGAAACCTTTTCTAAAACCTTTTCTAAGAAAACCTTTCTAAAATTTGGTAATATAAATATTTTTAAACCATTTTTTTGTTTGTTTAAAGGAAATAATAACAGAATTGTTACTGTAGTAACTGTTAACTTTCAGGTTTATATGAAAGGCTGTTATTTAAAAATAGCTGATCAAATCCTGAATATTCATTAGAAATGAGAGAGGATTCTCCATGACACAGAAATTGTAAAAAAAACCAAACCAACAAACCCAAATGTCGTGGTCTCCTTCCTCCTTTTGGGCAGTCTGAGCTGCAGGAGTGGAGGAAATCACAGAGCCCTGGGTGCCTGCTCTGGGAAGCTTTGAGAAAATGCAAGTCATGATGAGCAGCTGCCTTGTATGCAGCCGGCTGGGAAGGCTAAACTGATTAGTCTGTAAACACTGGGAGATGGTAAGTGTTGGTGTCAAAGGGACTGTGACAGTCACCAGATTGTGGTTTATCTCAGGCTGTCATTTGAATGAGGGCTGTCCCCCACAGAAGCAGTTTTATGGCTTTGCAGAGGTATAATCCGAGACTGGGCTGATGGATCCAGCTCTGCTCTAAGCAGCTTCCCAGCTCCGTGCTTGCACTTCCCACTCCGGGCTTTTCATGAACAAGCCTGTTACTTCCTTTGCACCGACCAGGCACTACAAACATCAAATGTACTAGTGGAAATTGGCACTTACCCATCTTCAGAAGAGTATTAGACAGCAAGGGAGGATCCCTTTGGGGGTGAGTGTGGGGGCTGCTCACAAAAGCAGCAAGCGGGCTGTTCCTCTCCCAGGTGTGCCTGCTGCAGTAGCAAGGTCACAGTTCTCCCTTTGTGTGCAGAGATGGGTCACGGGAAGAGACAATGCTGTAAACAGATGGACTTTTACCGAAGAGCTGGGCAAGAGCAGGAGGTGATTGTTCTAGCTCAGTGGTGCTCTCTGGAGGGGATGTGATGTGGTCAGTGAGCGTGGCAGCGAGCACCGTCACCTCTGTGCTGGGTTCATGGCAGGCGTTCTTGGGTGAGGCAGCTGAGGACACAGAGGGCCGTGCATGCAGGAACGAGAGCTCACCTCTCAGAAAAGCTCAGGAGCTGTACTACTTAGATGAAGTTGTATATAAAATCCACACTCAATTTGTTTGTTCAATGCTGCAGAGAGGAAAGAAGCCTCTAACTCCACTACCTATGAACTTCTTGACTATTTGAAGGTTTGGGGGTTTTTAGCACCTGTTGATGTAGTTATACCAACTTGTGCTCAAATACAGTCCATGTCAATGGGAAGAAAAAGGGATTTACTTGCATGTGTAGGGTAGAGGACCTCCTGCAGTCTCACACTTCCCAGGAAGGGCTGCCATTTTCCACAGCAGAAACCCTCTCTCCTGGGTGATGAGCAGGCCCTTCTTGATAAAGCTTTTCTGGCAGCCCCTGAGGCACCATCACCTGGACACTGAATTATTTTGGTAAGGGTGAGAGGGAGCAGTCTGAAGCTCTGGAAGCCAGCCACAGTGGAGCTGCTCCATGCAACCCCCACGCTTGCAGCTGACTCAGGGTGGGGCTTGGAGAAGCAGAAGACCCATTTGAGATACTGCCCACTGGGAGATGGAGTAAATGGAGATAATGGTGAAAAAGATAGCTGTTAACCCATTTACAGCAGGGAAAAGTTTTAATTTAAGCAAAAGTGAAATTGAAAAGAGTATGGGGGCTAAGGGGATATAACGATGTTGCCTAAAAAGGTTATTCCTGCTTTTGGAGGTTCTGTAGCAATGGAGGAAAAACTAAATGCTTTTAAAAAAACCCAACAAAACAAACAAGATTTTCTAGGACACTCATCTTGAGCTTTGGAGCAAAGGCTGGAGACTGGAAATTGCATGATTCATCAGAGGCCTGATAGAGAGTTTGTGGGGAAAGCTGTGAGATATGTAGAGTACTGTGTCTTTTTTTTGGTCTTAATTACAGTCATGGTGTGTTTTCTGCCTTTTGGTTTTTTTTCTTGTGAGTTAAAAACTTGTCTTTAAAACCGTGACATACATGTGGAGCACCTTTTCACAATGGGTCCTCTATATATTACTTGTATTTAGAAGAACAATTTTTGCTGCTCTTTGAATTGTATAAGAGCATCTTTCCCTTCCTTCCAATCCTCTTTAGAGTAAACCATCCCTAGCATGTCCTGATGAGACAGCTCAAAATGCTCCTGGTATAAGCTGTTTCTTTAGGGAGGGCCCGTAATGGTACCTCCATACTTGCTCAATGCAAAAGCATATATTAAGACACAGGCTTTGATTTAAAAGCTGTTGGCAGCTGCCTTGCAATAGGTGTATTTATCTCTGTTTTCCTGGCAGAAGATTTGTATGAAATGTGACAAGTAAGAAACCACTTTTCCCGTTCTGGATGCAGTGGGCAGCGCTAGCTGATCTGCAGGCTGGAAAGGTGGTGACATTGGCTACTCGTTTGCAAGGATAAGAGACTATTGATTTCTGGCAAATACATTATGGTGTAAAGCAAACATTCATAAAAGCTACGGAGAGAGCGTAATAATATTCAGCAGTGGAAATAAAAAATGCAATGGATTACCATGCTGCCATAAAGCAGCACCCCTCCTTGCTGGCTCTCTCCTGGTAGCAGGCTCTTCCTCACTGCTGGGTGTCTGTCCAGGGAGCCCAGGTCACCCCTGGCTCTAACTGCCTGGAATTTGGCAGGAGAGGATGCCACTGGCCTTGGCCTGCCTCGCCATTTATAGCTTGCAACTGTGCTGTCCAGGCCTGAAGTCAGTGTGGTAAACTCATCTGGCTGTGGAAAGCCAAGGTCCTCTTACCCATTCCTGAACGTCCCCTCCCAGTCCACCTTGCCCCAGACCCTCACCCTCAGCCCATGTCCACTGTCTGCACCCCTCCATTTCTCTGGGGAGGTCAGCAAGGAAATGCATCTTCTGCTGGGGCCAAGACTTCCTTCCATCCAACTGTTGTGCACCTGGAAAAAATGAAATCAGGATTGATTTATTTTTTTAATTGTCCTACATGAAAATTAAACCATGACTAGCAGCTGCTTGGTGTATCATGCTTACTTTTAAATTCAATTCCATGCCTGCTTCATAAGGAACAAGGCAAATATGGCAGCATTGTGCCAGTGGGATGCTGTTCTGGTGTGCTGTTTATATACCACCGAGGAGACTTTCTCCTCCACTTCCACAAGGTTGAGCACAATGCTGCATGATTTTGTGGATGTTGGATGCATTTTTCCAGGTCTTTTCAGTGCTGGGCCCAATGAAATGGAAGGGATTTTTTGGGGGGTTTGTTTGTTTGTTTGTTTTTCAGCCTGTCAATGAAAACAGAGAAGTGAATGGATCTGGATATAACTTTGTAAACAAGCTCAGAGGGTCAAAGTTTGAAACACTTCCACTTGAGGTTGGGAGACAGTAGGTTTTTCCCTTTATTGCATTAAAGTAACCTTGCATCCTTGGGTCTCCAGGTATTCCTTTAGGCTTTGCCTTTTAATGGCAAGGGCGTCTTTTAAGTCTAAGCAATGATGCCAACAAACTTCTAAATGTTTTCTTCCTCATTTCATAAACAATCCAGCCTTTTGTGGTCTATCCCACAGCAGTCACCCAATCTGCTTCATCTCGTGTGGCATTTCTGTCAGTTCTGGTTTGTCAGCCTGGCCTGCAGATTAGAGATGGGGAAACCAGGGTCATTATGGGATAAATAGCCCCTTCTTCTGTCACATCCATAATAATATTTGAGGCCTTCTTACTAGATCACGCTGGTGCCCTGTTGTGATATAATGGTGTAGCAATGCCTCTTAAGAGGTGTTTGGCTCAGTCATTTTGTGAACTGTTTTTTCACTAGCTGGCTGTGTCACTGGCTTACAACCTCAGATACAGTTCCCACTTCCTCTTCTCTCACAAGTGACAATTATTCAGCTTTCCAACTGTATCTCATGTATTTTGAGTTAAAGTACTAAAAGAGACTTTTAGTTTTGGGATTTGGGGGCTTTTTTTTTTTTTTTTCCCTAAAACATATGATGTAAAAATGGCCAAAGTGTGTGCACATTTGCTAAAATATTGTATGGCATCCAGTGTACCCTGTTAAAATCCATGCAGTGTTACTGTCTGCAGGTAATTAATGTTGTGGAGTTTTTCCTTATATTAAGCAGATTACTGCTGAAGTTTTAATCTGTTGAAATACAAAATTGTAAATTTAATGGTAACCTTTGTATATAAAATTAAATATAAATATTAGATCTGTAGAAGACCTCTAGAATTAGCTAACATGTCCTAACTCATACTCTCACTCCTAAGGACTGCTGAGCTGATGGTGTTTCCAGTAAGCTTGCTGGAAATGGGAAGAGAGCATTTACAAGAGGTTTCTGCCACGTCGTTAACATGTTTTTATTTGAAAGTGTTGTCTAAAATAAACCCACACAATAAGCACTCACCTATGTGCATAGATACACATAGAGTATCAGTAAAAAAAGGCTTCAGTCCTACTTCACAATGAGTAAAGAACTTAAGGGCAGATCAGAGGACAGTTTTTGGAGGTGGCTGTTGGTGTGAGATGATTCTAAGGCTGGGTTGGGGAGAGACAGCAAAAGCTTTGCATGCTCAGCTAAAAATACTGATCTCTCCCTCTTTCAGTGACTAGCAGCTTCAAAGATGATGTTTTTCTTGCATGAAATCTGGCGAGTTAAATCAGTTTTCCTCAGTTTATGAAAAATTCTTAGCTGTGATGTATCTTCATCATTAAATGAATGAAGATACAGATTGTCTGCACAGAAATACACAGATCTGTGTTTTCCAAAGGAGCAGTTTTTTGTTTTTGTCACTACTAACCCATAAGTTGTTTCCTACAAAAATCTTCTTTTGTGTGAGCAATTTGCTATCAAATAGCAATTTGCCCTCAACTCGCTTTTTTTGCCAGTAGTGTCCAGCAAGTGATTCAAACCAAAAAAGTAGCCAATTTCTAAATGCTGCATGGCCAGAAGAGAAAGCCTTCTTCCCTTTCTTATGAAAAAAACATTGCAAAAGCACTTGTTTTTCACTTTTATGTATGTTACAGTTTTCCACCTAAATCGTGTCTGTAGCTGCCGTGGCTGCTGTGTTGCAGCCTAAGAATAATTGGAAAAGAATTCTAAAGAAAAATATAAAGCTTGCAACAACTTTACCAAGACCCATCTGTTAGTGTATTTCTGGGCATTCATGGTTTTATAAGTAGCCTTAAAAATGCTCTGGGTCTTCTCTCTTTCTTTATTAATTGAATTACAAGCTTTTTGAAATAAAGATCTTTTCCTGTTCATGTGTTTGCACAGCGTGTAGCACAATGGACATGGAGTCCTGGCTAGACCTGTAGCTTTTACTGCAACAAGATTTCTGGGGGTTTGTTTAATTGTTTGTTTCTTTTTTCCCCCACCACAATCCTTCAGTTACATCCTTTCCCCCCCCCCAAAATCCAGCATCCCCTTTAGACTGTGTGTTGTTCTCAGGGTACAGCATAAGGGTAGTGCAGCAAAGGCTTTTAGGAACGTGTGCCTTCTCTGTGTCCTGCACAGTGAAAGCAGAGTCCCTCCAGCCAGGGTCGGTACTGCACGTGAGCTGCATTCTTTTGAATGCAGTAGATGTTAATATATAGTTAAATCAACAGTGTTTAAGAAGGCAAAACCCTGAGCACAGCTTGCTTTCTGGTGTGTTGAGCCTCTTCTCGGAACTGATGGGGCAATTCCTTTCTCCTGAACTCAGTGCTCCTGGGTGAGCCCGAGGAGGATGCACCTCTTCCCACCCTTCTCTGCCAGCTGGAGAAATCTGACCTTGGCGAAACAAGATGTGCCCCTGGGAGTAACCTGCTCTGTCAGGAGACCGATTCTGTTGATGTTTGTTCTGTTACTCACTCTACATCTTACCAGACTTTGTACTTGGAGAGACCTGAGCCCCTCTTGCCTCTAAAGGAACTTTCTTTGTGATGATTTCTGCAATATGAAGGAGGTTGGGTGCAGGTCTCAGGAGATGGGAAGGAAGATGACCTTGATTTGTTCAATGCCATGGAAAACCTGTGGGATGTGTACATCTCGCATGTGTAATGTCAGACTTTTTCTTACTTTTTTTTGGATGTGTCAATTTGCATGAAATACTTGAAATCTGGGAACTGTGTGCAGCCTTTAGCAGAGGAGCAGCATGTAACTTGACAATTTAGGTCACTGACACAGAATGTCATGCACACTTTTTCCTCAGTGGCTGCTAAAGTAAATGCAATGGGGTTCTCTTCCAGCTTGTTCTCTTATCTTTATGTTATTTTATTTGAGGTTGCCTTTCATTATAATTAGCATTGGTTAGCAAGTGTCATCAGCTTTGTAAGCTGATCGTCTGTCTCCTTTCTGCTTCAAAAAAACCTATGTGTGGAGATAACATTGGTATTTATGTACTTAAGAGTGTTCTGGTTTGTTTTGCCTTTTTTTTTTTTTAAGATATATACATGCTTTGGAGAAAAAAAGTAATTCTATAACTTGTGGATTTTTTGACAGAAAAAGTAAAGCTGGCACGATTTACAAGTGTTCAACAAATGTTATCCACCAAATTTTCAACAAATGCTAGGAAATTAATCTCTGTGTATATATTTTTTAATGCAGTTCAGCAGCCAAAACAGAACAAAACCCCATTTGCTTGTTTTCTCTCTTACTGACACAAAACCCAAAACAAACTCAGTTGGATAAGAAAACATGTCTCAGACACTTACATTGTTTAAAGATTTTTTTTTTTTTCTGTTTAATGGCAAAAAAAATTTAAAAAAGTTGGTTCCTGAGAGACAGAGGAGCACGTGTATAGACAGTCAGTGAATGCAGTAGTTCTGCACTAGGCAGAAAGCCTGCAATCCTTCCCAGGTCTCAGAAGAGCTCCTGATCCAGGGCAGTCTGCAGAGCATCTCCCTGGATTCCTACTCTTGGGGTTCATGTTTAGGGCACTTGGGGAAATAAATCACTTTGCTTATAGCCATTTCACTTAAGTCCTTTCCTATAAGCTGGAAACATGTCAGTGAGAGAAATCAAGTCTTTGAGTATCCTTGGGTGGGTCAATTAAAGTAGCGTTGATTTCAACATCATAGTTTCAGAGTATCCAGTGCCCCTTTTCATGTGTAGCTCTCTGGTGTATATCATTCCAAGACACGGATCTCGCTTTTGTTGGGTTTATTTGTTTGACTAGATACAGTACCCAAAACACACAGCAGGTATCTCTAGGAAAGGTATAAAATTACTTGTCTTAGGTCAAAAAGCCCATCAGAAGAAACTTTTGTGTTTGATTGTTGTTAAGAAAGATTTTTTTTATTCCTTTTTTTTTTTTTTTTTTTCTTTTGATTGATTATTTTTCTTTCAGAGTAGCTGTTGCCTGGGATGGACTTCCAGTGTTTTCTGTAGAGAAATATAGAGATAACACCAAGCAGCCTTCTCATCAGAAATTGCTATGTGTGGCTGCCTGCATCTAGAGGCAGCTTAATCCTTTCATGAAATTACCAACTTTGTCTCTTGGTTTCAAAAGTAAAAATACGGAAAAAATACCGTTGTAAACTACCCCGTTGGTTATATGACATTGGTTATGAGCTTGTGGTTGGGTGACCTGAGGGGACGACTGGATTATTTATGAAAGGTAACCAAGCAGGATTGTTGCTGCAAGCCTGTTAAATGTTTAGCAGAAAACTTGAAGAATAATACATTCTTTATGAAAGAAAACTTCAAATGAACCGTAAGTCCTGGTTCTGCTGAAATTGGACGATTCCTTCACATGAAGTCAGGAGGCCCACGGGCCCAGGGCTGTGTAATAGTGTTTTCAGTGCAGTTGATTTATATCACGAAGCTGTAGAGCACCAACCTGTGCTGGGTCTCATGGCTACAGTCCACATGTGATATCACCAAAGACTGTTTATGTGCAGACATCTCAGTGATAGCAATGTCTCTTGGCAGCCTTTGGAAAGTGCTGTTATTAAAACCCCTGTGTTTCTCATTAGAACAGCTCTATTGTACGTATTATTTAAATATAGATTACTAATGAAATGCCTTTTTATTGCTTTCCCCCTGCATACTGTCAGCCTAAAGTTAATTTGCAGTGTTATGTAAATTCTGTTTAACTTCAATCAAGTTTTTAATTATGTTTTTACCACAGTAATTCCCATTTGATTTGCCATCTCCTGTTAGGTATTTAACATTGTGCAGGGTGGGTTTTTTTCTTCTTCTCCAACCCCTCTACCCCCACCCCCCTCACCCTTTAAGTCTTCGATGTCACCTGGAATAGAGCCTCCCTCTAAAGCTGGGTGACTTTGATTTCCTTTCATGCAAGTATGATTTAATGAAGAAGAATTACACAAAACCAATATTGGAAATGCTTTATTGTTCTGGTATTGATTAGCAAAAATAAAATTGGACAGAGAGAACTGCCACTGAGAAGACATCCAGCTATTTCGTTGGCTCCTCTCCCTTCGCCCTCCTTTCAGTCGCTCCAGTTCAGTGAACCTTGGATGCTGACAGCCCTTGGATTTCATTTAAAATGTCAGTTACTATTTAACACCTGATGACCACTCAGTCTGTGGCCGCCTTACAGAGATACCAGTTGTCCTCATGAATGTTTGCTTACCTGCTGAGCGGATAAACGGACCTTTTTTTGGCAAATTGTCAGCACATTAATCACTTGTGAGATAGGAGTTGTCAGGCAGCATCTCAACTCTAGATAGATATTTTCAGCTCTGTTTTTCAGTTCTTCATGTTTTTCAAATTTTCTTCTGATGAAATGAAGTGGAAGTAGTTGAAGTTGAGTTTATCTTCAGAGGCCATGGCAAAAAGCCTTCTTCTAAAAGGCTCTTGTGGTATTTTATGTATTTATGTAGAAATCTTCTCATTTACATGTGAAAAGATGGGGATTGGTTTTGTACAGCAGTGTTTATTTTCTAAATTAAAATACACTTTTTTTTTTTTCTTTTCTGAAACCAGGGCTTCCTTGAACTCAGTAGTGATTTTTGCTCAAAAACTGTTCACGCTCAAGCAGAAACTGTGTAAAGTATTTGTGGCACATTCTGAATGCAGCTACTCTTCAAGGGACTCAGCTGGATACTCAAAATTGCTTTAGGAATGTACTATAAAACATAATTTAATTGCTATCTTAAATTACTTTCAGGATGTTCACATACTTGCAAATTTATTTCTGGAAGGTTTGGATTATAAAGAACTTAACAATAGCCTAACAGTCCTGCTATTTCAAGCACTCAAGATACTTAGCTACTGATTTTATTTAAAAATACGGGTTTGAGTAATTTGCAAAATATTATTTGTAGCATGCTCGTACATTTTTTCATCCTCAGTTTGTGCTAGTATCCCAGCATTGTTCTGATAACACTGTCAAATCACCAGGTCTCTGGTAGTAATGAAAGGGGAAGAAATAATTGACTCTCCCTCCTCAAAAATCACATTTTATATGTAACTATTACAAAGCATTTGATTGAGATGGGAATTGTGTTAGTTTCTCATGGGAGTTGTTTGAATTTCCACTGTTTAAAAATCAATTCAACTTGATGAGCGGTGGATTCAAGCAGTGGAACCCATTAGGACAATTTTGTATCACCAGTTGCACCCTGCTTAATCTTTCTGTTGGGAGGTAATTAAATTGAACTCATTAATTTGCACAGATGTTGAGTGTTTCCACTAAACTTGCCGTTCTCCACCCTCACCTGGCCTTTCTGCCCAGGTGCTTGGCACTGCCAGCAGCCGGAATGGGCCAAGGTACAGGTGACTGGGAACTGGGATGCAACCCAGGCAAAGCAGAAGTCTTGGGCTCTGAGCTTTGGGTTAGGCTGGCAGGCATCAAGATAACAGGGTAGTTTTTTTAATTGCCTGAGCTAGACTGGCTCAGTCTTGG
Source organism: Actenoides hombroni (assembly GCA_024336885.1). NCBI lineage: Eukaryota > Metazoa > Chordata > Aves > Coraciiformes > Alcedinidae > Actenoides > Actenoides hombroni. The sequence goes on from WUAM01000323.1 coordinate 33,258,659, forward strand.
GTGGTAGACCTTTATATGGGAGTTCCCTTGTAAGCTCTATATATGGGAATATGTTTTGACTTGGTTGTTTTGGTTTTTTTAAATCAAATGTCTGTAAACTCTCACATCTGCTAGATTTCTGTGGGCTCTGAATGCACTTGGTGCTGTGTCAACATGTTGTCAAAGAGATGCTTGCTTTTGGTAAGTGCTGCGTTGATTTCGTTACCTAGGTTTAATTTTCTTTGCAACGATATTTTCTCAAGGGAATTTAAAGCTGGTAAAAAGCCCTAGTGTCCAGGGCTGACCATATATATATTCTTTTATGTGTACAAAAGCCCTGAGGAGAATAGTAGTCCTCCCTGAACTCAAAATTATGGTGGTTGTGAGCAAGTGCTTTCTTCTGGCCATCCAGAGATTTTAGAAGATGCAGTAGTGCCTGGCATGCTCTTCGGTGTCTGATTGCCCTGAGTGTGATGCTTGATGCCCGTGGTGTGGGCTCTTCTGTTCCCTGTACACAGCAGAGGCCATCTGGTGAGTGACAGACCTAGAAAAGACCTGTAGTTCACTAAAAATGTTTTGGTTTAATAAGGTAGGTAAATAGTTCTCTATTTCAGCTCACTTCATGTTTAGTAAAGAGGTGGTGAGTATTTTGCTGTATTTAGCTAGTTTCTAATACTCTGGTGCCACTGTTGAAGTCATAAATGTCTCTTATTTTCTTGAATTGGCCTATCCAAAATTTTGTTCCAGTTCAGAATCTGAAAATGAAGTCTAGGTCCAGTTTCATGTGATGACATCCAGACTTCAGAAAATATGCATGCTCCCAAAAACTCCTAAATTTTTTTTGTCTGTTTTTTTTCTGGCACTGAGTAGATTCTGTTGTAAGGACACCTAATTGCTTAGAGAAAAAAAGGTCTTTTGACTGAAACTTTTAACTGTTAATAACTTACTGGTTGTGTGAGTGCTATGAGGAAGGAACTGAAGTGAAATGAGTGCTGGATCTACCATGTTATCCTGGGATTACAACGCAATTAGAGTATAAATCTCTAAATAAATAAAATATGGGGTTTCTTCCCTTGAAATTAAAGCGAGGTTTGTAAAATGAGGAGACCATCGCGGCACCATGGCATACCTCAGCTGGACTGGTGAATCACTGGGGTATTTCTAACTCATGTTCATGTGCTTGGGATTGTTCTAAGGCATTTCAAACACTGAAGTGCACAAAATGCATGCAGTACTTCACCAGAAAGTAGTTTCCCCAGTATAACATCATCTTGTGGAGATGACAGGTAAACAGCTAGAGGTTTCTCTGTTGGTATTTTCCCAATAGTATGTTAATGTTTGCTGTACAGGAGATGGAAACGCTTTTTATTTCCTACCTCTTTTCCTTTGAAAAGAAAAAAAAAATTTGCCATTGTTTTTAATTTTTTTTCTTTTAATACTCCAGAAATAAGCGATGCTTGAGTTCTGGCCATACAACGCAAGCGTGCTTGAATCCTTTCCAAAATGAGTTAATTCTTACCTAGTTGTGTGGCCATTTTTCCTATGTAAGTGCATAGTTCAGTCTAGGTGGAGCTGGAAGTGCCGGAATGTTTAAGCTCTTGTGGAGAGATGAGGCCAAGCAGAAGGGAATGCCATTAGCACGCAGTGACACTGACAGCAGAGCTATTTAGACAGCTGCACGTGTCATATCGTGTACTTGGGCCTCAGTCACGCTGCTATTTCTGTCTCATTAGCACAAATCATAGCATCTACTTTTTGCAAGAGTGCGTATGCTCCTTTGCTTAGCTAGAGGTGCTTCCTTATTTGAGCGAGGCTCTAAAAATTAGGCTGCAAATTCGAAAGTCTGGGAATGAGCTATGCTTGTTACTGCAGAGGTCGAAGCAGTGCGAGCAAGCCCACGGCTGCCCAGGAATGGGACACCTTCCCCCTTTGCAGGCATTGCAAAAGGGTATCATAGCAGTGCTTGTCCAGGCTCGGACCCAACAGCACTGCCAGTGTGTGATGGTTGTGTTGAGCAAGGCAAGCTATTGACGGTTTTCAAGGAAAATGTCCGTAGGAAAATTCTCTGTCGTCTGGCTCTTGCAGCTTCAGTGGCAGGGACGTATTCTAGATACTGTCTGCAAACACGATGGCTAAACACGTGCCTTAAAATGGAGAAGGAAAAAGGAGCAGTTTGCAGATTATCGCCAAACTCCAGGAGATGTAAACGTTGCTTACAATGAAAGTCATGGTGAAATTAGGTGTTCAGTATGATAATTCAAAGCAGCTATAGCCAGTATTGTGCTGAATTAAGGAACTTGGAGGATAAAAGCAGGATAGCGCTGGAGATTTTGTTGTTTGTTATTTTAAAATACTTGCTCATGCTAAGCCATCTTGTTTCTTATGCTTGGTTCACTCCATTCTTTGTGTGACATATTCATTTCAAGACTAGGTGAATTCTGCCCATTGTTGCTAATGGTGTCCTGTGTGTTGGACACAGCTCTACACTTGCAATCGTGTGTATGTCTGGAGAAATAAGTTGTTCTGAAGTGAGAGTTCCTGTTGGATGCCCAGAAATAACATCCCCAGGAATTTTTTATGATGGTTACAAATACAATAGATTTTGTGGTTAACAAAGTCGCTGTGTGTTTACTGTTTGAAGAGCAGTGCATATATTTACTCATTTCAAAAGTAACACTGTTAGTAACAGCTTATCATTTTAACAAAGGATGAGGCCCATGAAAGGACATGAGCCAAACATACTCGGTGTATTGATTTAATATCTCTTCTCTCATGGATTTTCTGAAAATCTTTCGTTTCATTCAACATGAAGGAGATGAGAGTGAAGTTTGTCTGTCCCTGACCATCTGTCTTGTGTTCTGAAGGAAAGCATGTCCTACTTTATTTATGTCCCAGCTTTTAGCATTGGTATAACTTTTTGTGGTTTAATTAGTTTCTCAATAAGGACAAAAAATAGAGGAAGGTGGGGGTTTTTTTGGATGAGATGCCACTGAGGTCTAGGAGAAATCTTATCGGGAGAGTAGTTGATGTGGTCATCACAAAGACAATTTCCACTGGTGGTCTCTGAGCTTCAGCTGTTAGTAGCATCACGTATGAATTGTTGACACGGTATAACAGCTCCTGTATCTGTCACCATACTACCTTCAGGCTTCCTAGCTAACTGATGCGAAAGGCATCTATCTTGCTGTCCAGAAATATTTGATCATAATTTATTCTGGGAAATAAATATTCAGTAGCAATATTTCTGGATGACGTAGTCAAGTAATAATAGGTGTTTTGAACCATGATTTCCTTACTTCAGTATTTGAAATTTTTCACGTGGTATCAGTACAGATGAACTGAACTAAAGCTGTGTGTAGCGTGTGTTGTACTTGCAGAGTGAACTACGGTGGAAAGTTGGTTTTGAAGAAGTGTAAAATAGGTGGAAAGGAGCTAGGCTAGTGTCTTTTGTTGCTTTACTTCTGGAACAGTGATGCCAGCAGCAGCCTATAAATGCAAACTTGCCTTGTACAGTCCTGTGATGGCCAGAGATGGGCAAGAGGGGGTGAAGGCAGCAGTGTGGGAAGAAGTCTCTGAAAAGGAGACACAAAATTCCACTTTCAGTGCATCTTTCGCAGGGTTGCACATGTGTACGTGTGTCTTGGCTAGCGAGTCACCAGCAGCCTCAGTGGAAAGGGCCAGTGGCCAGACTACTTGTGCTGTACTTACACCACTGCACATTTAATGGGATTGAAGAGCAGTCCAGTTGCTCTCCGCCTTTGCTACAAGCAGCAGGGTAGCTGTGCCTCAGTTTCAGGAAGGATAAGTGGAAACCAGTATAGCTGCTCTGTGTAAGGGGATGGAATGGAGTAAAACCACTTCAAGCAGTTTGTGGAAGCACCCTTTCTATGGAAATGGTTGTTTTCACATTTTTGCCTCGGAGACCCCTGAAGCTTCCCACAGAGCCTGGGTTTCTCCCTTGCCACTTGCAGTGCACGCCAGCAGTAAGAGCCCAACGTAGCGCTAATCAGCTGCGCTTCGCTGTGCCTTTACCCCACAGGGTCTGATATCGAATACATTGAAACCTTTGATACGTCTGTTCTCGGTTTGTTTCCCCAACTCCCTTCCTCCCCTGAATTTCCAGGGCCGTAGGGTTCTTTGTTTTCCCGCCGCGGCTGCTGGCCCCAAACACAGAGGCAGCCACGCAGCTGGTTTGCGGCTCTGCCTGCCAGGCTTCAGGAGCAGACCCTTTCTGCACGAGCGCGCGGCTCACCCAGTCCGCTCCCTGCTCCTGTCCGCGCCACGCTTTCAGTAAGGTCTCAAACATCTGTGGTATCTTAACTCCAACGGGTTATAGCAAATCTCATCAGAATAAGCAGTGCCTTCTATGTGTCATGAATTTTGCCTTTTCCTGTCTCCAGTAATAAGCTTCCCCCCAGTTTATATAGTGATAAGCTCGACATGGAACTGCTCCGGCAGCGGGCTCGAGGTGCAGAAGTGGGTCACGCAGAGCCAGCAAGAGCACCGTGACTTTTCTAACCAGCTGAAGAGGAAGCTCGCGGCTGCTCGGGTTTCTGGGAGGGTGACTGCCATTGCTGAAAGGAGAGACATACAGCCTGCTTTCAGCTTAAAAGCATTTTGCACACATGAGTTAACCTTTTCAGTCCTCTGGTGTTAGGTGGGTAAATGGGGTTGCTTACGGTGGGGAAACTGAGGCAGGAGGCTGGTGTGTCCTGTTCTCCCGTATGGCTGCAGGTAGGTGCTGACCCGCGGGCCGTGCTCTGCCCTTGCTGCTCTGCTTGGGCTCATGGCACAGCGGCAGAGTCACCCGATGCGATAGGGGTTTGGATCGTTCGCTGCCGTACTGCTGGGTGGCCCTGAGATCCTGTTAGCGTAAAACTTGGGTGTTGCTGTGTGGTACTTGGAGCTGCGACCCGCTAGGTTGTATATTGGCTGACTCGAGTTCCCTCTGTGGCATTGGGTTGTTTCTTTAGCTTGTCTTCCACCCCCACCCCATTTTTGGCCCCAAATAGTTCTGCTTGCTGAAAAAGATAACTGGTGACTTTGGTTTACAGTTCTCCCAATGAGAAGTCAGAATGAGATTTCAGGAGAAAAAAAAAATGCTTTCATGTTGTAAAAGAGAACAAAAATACTGTGGTTTCTTACTCTTTTTTCTTACCTCATGTTAATAGGTTTCTAAATACCTGTATTAAGCGTACACTGGTATCTGTAACAAGCTTATCACATCTATTATATGCCATATAACCCGAGAGTGATCCTACTGCACTGTGGCTCAGAGATCCCTGAAGTACTGAATGATTGTTAGTGGGAGTGGAGAGGTCAGTTTAGACATTGCTGTTGTAATCTTTCGGTGCCTTACAATGCTTTGAAATGTTTTACGTTTATGCACTTGGGTACTAGATTATTTGGAAATGGTCCTGTGGTTTGTCTCTCAAGTATCTTCATGGCTTGTGCAAATTCAGTTTTATATCTTTAAAAAGAAAGTTTTCGTAGGTTATTCTTCCTATTGAAATAATGTTTCTTAAAATGCACTTCCACTCATTACAAGACTTTCTTGGTTAATTTTGCATGCTGAAGGAAAGCTGTAAAGGTCACATTTGGTGAGTAATTTTATCTGGGGTTTTCTCCGGCTAGTTGAAACCGCATGACATTGATAACTATTTACATAATCCCTAAAAACTGGTACTCAAATTGTGCCCGTGTAAACACAAAAGCTAGTGTGAACAGGGGAACTGATCTATTCTGAGATGTAGGTTTTGGCTCTAAAGCTGTGTAACGGAAGGTGGGGAAAAAGGCAGAATTCTTCCCTGTTTCTTTTAATTTAAGGAGTTGGTGAATTGTGAGTCCTCTTCTAGAAAATGGATCTTTGTTTTTTCTGAGTGAATCTATAAAACCCCTTGAAATTGCCATCTTTTGGCTGTTAGCCAGGTAGTTTACTAAACAAGCTGGATTGATTATTTAAACCAGTTATTTTTTATGTACCGTTGGATTTGGGATATGCAGTATCACATAATTTACCTTCATGTTCTATAAGTTCAGTGACGTAAGGTATATTTAATCCTGTATCCACTTCCAAAGCTGAAGAAAAACACTTTTTCTTGACATACAGTGAGCAGTAATGAATCCTGCTGGCAGCTTCAAGCAGAAAATAAGCCAGTGTGGTGCCTTCCATGAAACCGTTGTGTGTCCTTCAGCAATGATCCTAAAAATTAGCGACCAACAAGCAAACATGCTTTTTTTTTTTTTTTTTCCCCAGTTGGTATTGAAGGTACAGCAGGTATTGAACTGTATTTTCATTGCTGGGAAGGGAGATGTGCTGCTCTCTCTGGTGCCTGACCAAAGCAGGTTGGAATAGCTAGCTGCTCAGACTGACAGCAAATAGCTTAGTTTGGGAGATAAAATTTCTCCTGCTTTCATCTCCCACCCAAGTTTAAAATGGTTAGAGTGGATTCCTTTTAGTATGACGATGAAGAACGTTGCTGCCTTTTGTTGAAGCAGAGAATTTAAGAAGTGAACATTACCGAAGGATGGGAAGGTTGACAGCAGCAGAAAGATGGTGTGGAGGGAAGGTTTAGTTAGCCACTGTATTGATGTTTCTGTCTGTGCACCTGGCTAAAACATCAGTCTGATTTAAAATGCCTTTGTGAATGTTTCTTGATAATGAGAGAGTACTTCAGTGCGGGGTTGTAAGCTATATAACTCCTCTGTTGATGCACAATGTACGTTGAGAAGGGATGGAGCAATAGCAGTGGATCTGAAAATAACAGTTGGGGCAATTCCCCAGTGTGGCTCTTGGCCTTGTGATGACGATTTTATTTAAAACCTTTCCTTCTGGAGTCAGGTGCTTGTTTAAACCAAACTGATAAGATAATTTTCTATTCCTCAAGTTCCTAGCAACGCTAAATCCGTAAGAAAGATGGAAAATATGATTTAAGTATGTCAGAACAGTTTAAAGAACAAGTAACATCATTTCATGGTTGTTGTGGAAGTTTGGATGATCGGTTGACTATTATTGGTCCTTTGTGGTTTCGAACACAGAAAGAGCTTGACATTTGCTTGATTTTAACTTTAAGACTTTAGAAACAATAGAAAGTTACTACTGAAGCTCTTTTCCCACCTGCCGTGGCACTTGAGAATAACATATTAGTAACAAACGACAGGAAAATGTATCCTGCTGCCTCCTCATTGTATTATTTACTGTATACACATCATGTCATTTGTACGTTGCTGTCCTCTGTCTTTCACATGTTACGCGTTTCATTGGTAAGTAACTGTCTCTTGGCAGCAGTTGCTGTGGTATCTTATGGGTGCTGCAGAAACAATAATTGCAATTATTATTGGAATTAATCAAATGGGGGGGGACTTGCTTTTCTTCCACTTGTGGAACTGTAGCACAAGGTTTACTTGGGCCTCTTTTTAATTAGAATCCCTTACGGATTGGTTAAAAAAACCAAACCAACCAACCCCATCCAAAGCAACAGGAAAAAACCTCTACCACCACCGCCTACACCCCCAAAATCAACCAAACAAAAAAGTCCCACAAAAAGCAGCCCGCTGCAGGTATGATTTGTACAGTGATCTGACAGTAAGGCTGGCTTCAGCACTGCAGGGGGTTCCATCCTGTATCTCAAAGTAACACCCTTTGCTTGTGACAAATGACTTGACCTCTGTTGGCCAAGTTGGCCAGCGGCACGTGTGAGGCTGAATCCTCCCAGGCCTGTGGAAGTCTATCAGGTTATTCCAGTCATTAACTGACTCCTGCAGGTAATATCTATTTCTCTCCATCTGTAAAATGGTGATGGTAATACTTTTCTGCCTGCCTCTCAGTGGGATCTGTGAGGATTAGTTATGTCTCTACAGCAGCATCTAAGTGGTAAGCATGATTACAAAGAACAAGATGTGCAATTACACTGGAGGGGCAGCAAGCTGCGAGTGTCTCGTTACACTTACATAGCAGAGCAGCTGGCTGATGAGCTGTCCTGACCTCTGCAGTCAAACCAGATTTCAGCACAGTTGGCTCATTTGTGGGCTACTCTGATTTCTCATGTCAGGGCCTCTATTTTCTAAAGGTGGCATCAGGTAGGGAAATAGAGATGACGGCTGCCCACTGGAGCTGTGCACTTCTCTTGTGCTTGCCAGAGCAGTCTGTGCACAGCGGATGTAAGCACCTGGAGGTGACCGTCCTTGCCAGAATGTTTCTTCAGCAGTGTGAGGCTTGATGTTCTGGCCACCTGCTTCTCCCATGACAGTCTTCACACCTTTGCTGGCATCACTTTCTTCGCATGGCACACACTTCCTTATAAGTTGTCCCCTTTTTCCTCTCGCTCTGCTCAAATCCCACCTGATGACTCAGTACTTCCGCAGTGTCACTGAGAAGTAAAACAATAATCATAGTCATGTTTATTTTCTTCAATGGACTTCTGGGTACATCCTGTTTATTTGGTTTTGCTTAGACTGTGAGCTCTCGGGTGGGCTGGATCTTGTCTCCCGTGGGCTGCTGCCGCATCATCGGCGTCATAGCGGTGGTAACCCCTGCCAGCACTGGGACAGCTCTGCCTTGGGATGCTTGGGACTCTGGTTTGTTAGAGTTACCCTAAATTTGTTCAGTGAGCGAGATTAAAAGTGCAAGTGGAAGGCAGTGCAAGTTCTCTTTTGTTCGTACTCCATCTGTGCTTTCAAGCCCTTTGAGTGGTTAAGTTATAGTCACTGCTGAAATTAATGAGAACAAGTGATAAGAAAGAGGATTTACTTGTGTTTCCATTAGGATTTATTAAGTCCCGTGTAATCAAATGGGATCAAAATGTTATCACCTTCTGAGGGTCATTGTCAGTAAATGTAGCAAAGTGATTATTCTAGTGTCTTGCTTTAGGGAAAATTAGAATGACTTGGGGGGGGGGAAATTAAGAGGTGTGATGCAATGCATTTAGGTGTCTAACAGCCAATTATTCCATGTGAATGTTAAACTTAGTCCATGTCAAACAACAGTGTGTGGTTTTCACTTTGAAGCATTAACAAGGAACTGTGGTGTAAATAAAGGGCTGATACTGTCAATAAAACAAAAAGAGAAATAGAAACTAATAAAACAAAATTTTTCTATTAAAAGCAGAGGGAATAGGAACTCCAGGTTTAGATTTGGGTGCTGATTTTTGGGTTTGTCGGTTTGCATCTTTTAAAAAGCTTGGTTTTCAAACCCAGGATGCTGCAGCCTTTCTGAAAGTCATTAATGACATTTGAAGTCTGTAATCATTACAGCAAACATTTTGGTGTGAATGGTCAGGTGGGATGTTTATGGAATATACACTGCACATGTAAGCAGAGTGAAAAGGCTGGGAATCTAAACAGTTTATTATTGTTGCACAATTTCAGTCAAAAGCAGTAGCGATGAAGCGTTCGTTAAAATTACCTGCTTCAATAAAGGATTTGAGATCTAGATAGATAGATATAGATATTATTTATTTTTTCCTCCTTACTGTTGCTCTGTTCTGCCAGTATCTCTCATAAGCAACATTATCAGTTAGTGCTGGCAGGATAAAGCCCTAAGGGTATTAAACCAGCATGATTTTTATCTTGTCTATGTCCTGTTTGATGGGAGTTTCTACTTCTGGCTAAAATGTTCTGCAACACTTGGAACAGATTTACGTTCCTTCAGTTTTGTGCTAGGATTAACATCGTCTGCTTAAATCTCCCACAGATTGACCTGGGAATATACCCCATAGTTAGAGAAGAATAGCATATTGGAGATTAGGGTGGCAAACATTTATCTCCACTAATAAAGAACAAGCTTGTATTTCATCCATTTCAAAGCTGTGAATATGGTAGTTATCTCTTGAGCAAGGATTGAACTATTTGTCCTTCCATTTCTTTGGTGTACTTTAATTTGTATTTGTCTTGTGTACATTGAGCCTTCTCCCACATTTTAAGGAATATTTTTAGAGTGCAGATGAGGGGAAAGTTTTCCTAAATCTTATGTAAATTAATGCTTTATAGGAATAAACAAAGCAAACATCTCATTTCCCCTCCATGATCATAAGTTTTTGGGATGCTCTTTCCTACAAAACTTAAGTCTTAAAATGCACAAGTATCCTAAATGTGCAAATGAACCACAAAATCAATACAAGTTCTTAAATTAATGAGATATACTGGAATAAGTGATAAAAATTAAGTTACACTTACCTGATAACTTGGATACATTCATTAGGTATATTTATTTTTACTTACGTATTATAATGAAAAATCACATTTGGGATTTGAAGGCCTCAAATGAAGATCAAGGTAAGGTCTGTAGGGTTTCTTTGCTGTGTCTGTGATAGAAATAACACTTTGTGCCACATTATTCCTTGAGTTTTTCTGAGACCATTCAGTGGTTGTGCTCCTGACTTACTGTGTTTGTCAAGCAAGTTTCTCCACATAGAAGATGGAGAAACTATTTTTTGTGGTTTATACTTGAAATCTGGTACATAAAACTATTTTTCACGTTTTCCTAAAATTGTTGTGGTGTGGTTAAAACAAGGGCTACTTAGAACAAGAGTAGTCTTTACTCTGTTTCTGTAGAGGATAAAAATGATAGAACTGTTAAGGTTGGAAAAGACCTTCAAGATCATCAAGTCCAGCCTTCTACCCAACACCTCCATGACCACTAGCCCACGTTTCAGAGTGCCACATCCACCTGTTTTTTGAACACTTCCAGGGATGGTGACTCAACCACTTCCCTGGCAGCCTGTTCCAATGCTTAACTATTCCTTCGGTAAAGAAATTTTTCCTAATATCTAATCTGAACTTTCCCTGGTCAACTTGTGGCCATTTCCTCTTGTCCTCTCATTACTAACTAGGGAGAAGAGGCCAACACCAGCCTCACTACAGTCTCTTTTCAGTTACCTGTAGAGAGAAATAAAGTCTCATCTCACCTTCCTCTTCTTCAGCCTAAACAATCCCAGACCACTCAGCATCTCCTCATAAGACATGTTCTCCAGTCCCCTCAGCAGCTTTGTTGCCCTCCTCTGTACCTGCTTCAGCACCTCAGTGTCTTTCTTATGTGTGGTGCCCAAAACTGAGCACAGTACTTGAGGTGCAGTCTTACCAGTGCTGAGTACAGGGGTATAATCCCTTCTTCCTCCTGCTCTCCATGCTATTTCTGATACAGGCCACCTGAGCACACTGCTGGCTCATGTTCAACCAGCTGCCAACCAACATCCCCAGGTCCTTTTCTGCCAGGTGACTTTCCAGCCACTCTTTCCCGAGCCTGTAGCATTGCAGGGGGTTGTTGTGACTGAAGTGCAGGACCCAGCACTTGGCCTTATTAAACCTCATACAGTTGACCTCAGCCCATCGCTCCAATCTGTCCAGATGTCTCTGTAGAGCCTCCCTACCCTCAAGCAACTCAACACTCCTGCTTAATTTCAGGTAGTCTGCAAACTTGCTGAGGAAGCACTTAATCCCCTACCCCTCATCCAAGTCATTGATGAAGATGTTAAACAGGACCTGCCCCAGCACTGAGCCCTGGGCAGTACCACTTGTGCCCGGTTGCCAACTTGAGAAAACTCCATTCACCACAACTCTCTGGACACAGACAGTTTTTCACCCATCGAAGAGTCCACCAGTCTAAGCCATGAGCTGCCAGCTTCTATAGGAGAATGCTGTGGGAGACGGTGTCAAATGCTTTACTAAAGTCCAGGTAGACAATATATCCACAGCTTTTCCCCCATCCTCTAGGTGGGCCATAAAAGGAGATCAGGTTGGTCAAACAGGACCTGCCCTTCATGAACCCATGTTGGTTTGGCCAGATCCCCTGGTTGCCCTGCACTTGCTGTGTGAGCAATCCGCATAATCTTCCTTGGTACTGAGGTCAGGCTGACAGGCCTGTAGCTCCCCAGATCCTCCTTCCGGCCCTTCTTCTAGATGGGTGTCACACTGGCAAGCTTCCAGTCATTGGGAACCTCCCCTGTTAGCCAAGACTGTTGATGCATCATGGAGAGCGTCTTGGCGAGCTCCTGTGCCAGCTCCCTGAGTACTCCCGGGTAGATCAGGGTAATGCTGGACGTCTTTGGTGTACCAGAGTGGGAATGAGGAGAAGCTGCAGCTGCTGTCATTAGGGTCCTTCCTTCTGTGGTATGTTCACTCCTGCCAACCAACAACCTGAGTCCTGGGCAGATAGATTTGCAAGACCTTTCAGATTGGTCAGGAGATGGAAGACTAATTTCAAGCGTGCAAGTGAGCGTCTGATCCGTCTCATCTGCAAGCGTGATTTCTGAATACCTTTTCTTCTGGTTTTTTAAGCATACATTTTTTTGGTTTATGGGAGAGGATCAGGTGAAACAAATCTGGTTTTGAGGCACAGGAAGGAGCTATTGCAACATAGATCTTGATGGTGCAAAGCATCTCACGCCAGGTGTGCCAAGGATACTGTGACCCCCAGGAAAATGGCCTGGCTATGGAAAAGTACTCAGTTTTACTCCTGATTTCACTGGGCCCTTGCTGTTTTGCTGGTGACAGCTCAGGATACTCCTGTCTCAGCCTCACTCACTACATGGAGACTTGTAGAGGTGTCTGGAAACAGGTTAGTTATTGTAAAGCACTTTGTAAATAATAAACAGCAGTAGAAAAATAATTATAATGTTATTGAGGTATAATTAATTGTTCCAATAAAACTATGAAGAACTAATTCCCAAATTGAGAACTCAAATCTGGGGTTTTCTGTCTGTTAGGATCAAGAGACATTTTTGTGGTTGTATTTAATTTGCAATTTATGAAATAACTTATTTTCATGATGTAAAATTACCTAGTATGCAAATTCTCTTGATTGACTACTTGAAAACAAACATGGCTTTGTAGCAACTTGCTATTTTCCATGAAGAATACGTGTGCCCTTTCTTGCACTCGGCATTTTACTGCTTCATGTGGTTTTGTCTTTGGTATACAACCCACTGTGATCCCGCTCCACACTTGATTAAATGGTATTATGAACTCTCTAATTATAATAACTCCACTTTATTACTCTTGAAAGGACTGGCTTTGGTGGATGGTAGTACAAACAGTGTCTAATGCGAATGCACTATTTTAGTCTCCTTACTTGTGTTACTAATATGTGATCTTGTCTTCTCGTCACCATCATGGAGTTAAATATGATCATGACACTGCATAATGAAGAGATGGTGCTTTAAACTAATGCTTTATTATCCAACTAATAGTTTATCGTTTTATTACACTGGCAAAGTCTACATTGAAATAAATATATCTCACATGAGTGCAATATCCAAAACACTAAGTAGAGAGCTGGTTTTCTTTTTTTGGATGGATGTGAAGCAAGTATTAAGACATAGCTTTTCAAATGAGACTTTGCTAGGGAAGAAAAATAGGTAATAAGGTGTTGTCTGTGGTTTTTGTAGCTTATCTGGAGTCTGTAAACATGACAAGAAGGAAGTTCGGTGTGGTGTTGAAAGCCTGTCTTTGGTATTCTTTCCCTTCAACTTAGCCTCTTGAAGAGTAGTTAAGTTGCCCCATCGTCATTTGTATTTGTGGATTTGTCACTTAGGTACAACTTCTTCAGCAAGAAATGGTTGAGGTCCTCAGTGGGGTCTCACATCATTGGTGATAATGTTAAAGTCTATAAACTTGTGCACATGGTGCTATCTTCAGACAAGGATCATGTAATTTCAATAGTACAGGAGCAATAAGGAGTTAATGTCTCTGTTGACTAAAACTTTCTAAATACAGAAAGTCCAGGGACTTTGATCAAAGAAGGGGCAGAACAGGAATCTGCAGAGACTGGTCTGGCATGAAGGGTGTAGTCTAGATCTTACTGGGGACAGAGGACAAATAAGAAAAGTCAAAGTCATGGCGGGGACTTTGCTGAGAAGGAAATATAGCGTATTGGAACTTAGAGTCAATAGGATGGGGGGGGAGCCCATAAGAATCAGAAATACAGAGGCACTGTGAAAGAAGCATCAGTAATTATTTCTGAGTGCTGCAATTTATTTTTTTTTTTCAGAAATATGTGAGAGTTTTGCAACCAAAATTAAGTAAGCTTTTGTTTTTAAGGAAAAAAAACCCCAAAAACGTACAAAACTAAAAAACAAAGCCGTTGAGTTTATTTACAGTCTTGTTTAGCCTGATCATGGGGCATCATCTCTATGGCTATTCTGAGCCTTACGAATCAGCATTGTGCACTCCTGTTTGGTGTGTTATTGCCAGTGATTTTGCAGTGGGGTGGCTGAGTCTCTGGGTTGAAAGCAAGCACTGGTGGCTGGCAGGCGTGGCGGCCGGCACGTCTAAGCGTGATTGGGTGTAAAGAGCCCTTGTGAGTGCTGAAAAGAGGTGAGATTATAAATGTGAAGCTGTTGAAACCATTCTTCACCTTTGAGTTTAAGAAAATTCAATTTCTTTTGAAAATAGATTCAGTACATAGTTTTCCTGCTTTAACACAGCTTGATGTATATAGGATCTTATAGAACACGCAGAGGAGGTAGTTTTGGAGCAAAGCAGAGCATTGGCAGATTTAGCATCATGTCCGTGTGTGCCAAGTTATTCTTAGCCTGAGCAGAGCCCAGTCAAAAGACTTCTGGTTTGAGTGCTATTCTGCCGTATTTTAAACTAATACTGTGCAGAATTGGCATTAGCTAAGGGGAAAATGTAGCACTGTTTGCTTACATCATGCAAAGTAAAATTAGCGACCAAATTAATACCAACTCCTTTTCCAGGCATGAACTGAAAGCCAGTTGCATGGCAGTACTGTATGGGGAAGAAGCAGCCGGCTCAGGTTTTATATTGTGCTTGTTAATATTTTCCTCCTCCTCCTATCCTTTATGTTGACATTAACGTTAATTAGTTACTTGCAGCAACCCAAAAGTATTGACGAAAGCTTGCAAACCCAATGTGCTTTGGTAAAATTAGTTTCCTGCTTAAGCAGATATTTCTCCAGTAATTGACACAAACCAGCCTCAGACAGGGAGGCAGAGGCAAGCTGGTTTTATGATTAATTCACCATGTTCTGTGGTTATTTCATGCTAATAGTAAAGAGAAGGCTGTAAATATAGGGCCAGATGCTCCACCTGTGTTCTCAGCTGAAGTTCTGGCCTGAATAATTTATTAAGGTGCTATCCTTTGCATTCTCCTCGACTAGGGGTCTTACCATAAAAGCACTGGAATTATAAAACCTTCTTGTTTTCCTTTGCCTTTGTTAAGATAGTGGAACCCTACAGGCAGTACTAATGCTGGTGTGGAGTAGCAAAGGGTAGGAGCAAATGCTACAGTGTGTATTTTGCAATGTGGGAAAAATAAACAGTCATTTGTAGCTGTATTCGCTCAAACATTTACTAATTGCAGGTGTTCCAGTGATTCATATAAATGCTTTAAGAACATTTTAAAGGGGTTGGTTTGACTGTGCTTTGTCTTTGTTTTGTTTTAGGTTGCGGTCGGTTGGTTTGTTTGTTTGTTTTAAAGATTAATAAGTAGGCTCTTTTGTTATCCCAGATAATCTAAAGGTAAGAAAATTGCATCAAATAAGAACTGATCTCCAGTAAGGTTTTCTCTTTGAAGGGGTAAGTAGTTACCTGGTGCCAACTTTGCGGCTTTAGTGTGATCTCCCAAATAGCACGGAAGGTCACTACTTCAAATGCTGACTTTAGAAGAGCCAGTATTCTCTCCTGTCTTACAGGACAGCTGATCCGCCCGATTTTTCCCTCCAATTTGTTTTCCGATTTTTCCTTTTTGTGAAGGAATGTCTAAATATTAGAAAAGGTCAGGTGGTTGCTAAGTAATGGATTGCTTCAGGCTTTAAAAATGATGCCTGTTTATGGTCCTGCCATCTGGAGGAGCAGCAGCCTATCATAAAGTTACTGTATTGATCTATCGCTAGTGCAGTCTTGTCTGCCAAATGAAAAATGGCTTAAACTCATAACCTGGGCCAGCGGTTTTCTTATTGTAAGCCAGACAAAAAATGCTATTGATCTTCCTTGCTGAAGTGTTCTTTTCACAGCTTGCCAGCATCAACACACTGTTGTCCTTACTCGGGGCTAATTAGCCAATAATTTAATGCAACTGAGACAGCAGCCTCGGTTCAGTTGAGCACCAAGGGAATTACGCTGTGACTTGAAAAGCATGGGACCTTTTCAGAGCGCGGTGGTGGCTGCGGTGCTTGTCTCAACTTTTACACGCTCGCTGCAGGTTTCGTTTCCTCCGCACTAAAGAACCACAGCCCGGTTGGATTGAGGGACACTCAAGCTTTGGGCTTTACAGGGAGCAAAACACAGGTGCGGTGTCGGTACCTGCAGCCTGGGATGCTGCTCTTGGTTACGCGCTCACGCTTGAGCTTTGTGATCGCTTCTGAAGTGGAGTTATATAGCTTTTTGAATTAACCATGGGAATCCCGGGGTTCATGAGCTACAGACAGATTCAGTCACATCTGAGAAAGAGTCAACCATAGAATTTTTATTTATTTATTTGTTTGTTTATTTGTTTCTTTTCCCAGTGGTTCCTTTTGTCATGGTAAAACACCAACCATACAAAAAATCCAGTGCTAAACTGTATTAAATAAAAGTTTGTGTGATGGATCCTTCTTCCTAAGAAATAATTGTCTTAATCCTCCTACTGCTATGAGGGCCAGAAGGTTGCAGGGAAGTTCAGGTGGGAAGCATTGGAAATACGTAATCTGCTCACACATGTTGAAAGCTCATAGGGGTATTCTGCAAAGATCTTTTTAATTCCAATATTTGGATAATTAAGTGTATGGATGGAGATTGCTTGCTTCCAGTCCCTAGCTGCATATAAGAAGCAATTGGTACGGTTTAGGTGGGTGGATGGCTTAATGTCATTCCACATATGTTTAATCTTGTGGAGGTCCTCCTGCCTTGTCTCATACTCTTGTGGTGGTGATAGATACAGCTTGTGCAGTATTTCTTTCAGAATAAACAGCAATAAAACCTTCTGAAATATAATTATAAGCATTTTGCCAAAGAGAGATTCAAGACATGATGTAGCAGTTTTCAGCTCTTAGGTATTTTTCAAGTTCTTGACTGAAAGCAGCTTCTTCTGTATTCTTTGACCAATCAGTGTAGGCCACATCTTAGTTGATATTTCAGAGTTATGTGTGATTCAAGTTGTATCTTTGTTTTCTGTTCCACAGTGCTGATCACAGCGTGAGGCAGGGTGTACAGGAGGTAGGAAAAAACCCAGGTAATCGCACAGGGAAGTTATTCTTTGCATCTGTGATTCTATGACTTCGTATATCAACATATGCACCCACACTCCAGAAAAATTAATTTTGTATATGAAAAAGGAGTTTAATCTATGAGGACACTTAAAATTTACTTGAACTAAGGGAACTTCTAATCTCTGAAAGCATCCCCAAAGTGCAATTAACTATTCTGATGTCCTGATGACTCAACAGATGCTTCTGTAAACTAGAACACATCTGTCAGATTACAGAACAGATACACCACTCTGTGTGATTTAAAATGACTGCCCATAAATGGGTGTATTGTGATAAATATCCTATAGATGGCAAGGATGTCCATCTTTCCTATAGTCCTGTGATAACATTTCGCAGGACACTATTCATTGTCACTCTCTGGAGGTTGCTGTAGTCATGTGAAATGTCCAACTCTTCTTTCATATCTTTGTAAGCTTGTTTGGGTTTTTCTGCATCTTCTTGGCTCCTTTTTAATGCACGCGGGCTGTTGAGTGCTATTTTTAATAAAACAGTTGAGCTAAAGATTTTTCTAAGCCTTTCTGAAGATTCCCAGTAGCCAATTCAACTGATTTTAGGCTGCACTCCATCTGTCTGGGAAGGAAAGAAAGAAAATACATTAGTAGTCCACACATGAGCAGCTTATTAGTTCATTTGGTGTGTGCAGTACAGTGATTCAAGACTGATTTAAAATATTCATCCACAATTACTGGCGCAGCACAGTTCAAAGTGCTTCAAATCTGTGGGTTTGACTGAGAAATTTAAGGAAAATAGCTGCAAATTGATTCTGTATGTAATTAATGAAACATTTCTTTCTTATGTAAATATTAAATGCTTGGGTGTATTTTTCCCTTTTTTTTCCCTTTCCTCTTACTGAGCTCCCCCTCCCTGACCTCCATTATGTGTGTGTTTGTTTTATAGGATGGTGGGTGGGCTGGCATGGGGGCATATTCTCCTGGGAGGAAGAATTAATAGCTGAGTCCTGTGACTCATTCACTGAGCAAACAGCTGTTCTCCCTCTCATTCACCCCTCCTCACATGTCCATCCCACCCCCAAAGAGGAGCTGCCAGAAGGCAATATTTCCCTCTGCCTCAGTTGTTGAAACTCTCTGACCACCTTCTCAACCAAGCTGTCCTTTCTGTGACCGAACCACCGTGGGCATGGGTAAAGTGGGGGTGCAGAGACGAGCTCTGCTCTGGGGAGCCTCCTCTCAGTCAGAGGGACACGGCAGGCAGGCAGTGGCAGCCACATCTTCAAGGGTCCGAGCAAGATTTTCCAGGGCTCTCTTCCTCCAGAGTAGTGGATTCTAGAGCCTTTAATGTGGGTTAAAAGCTACTGGCGTGTTGGAGAGAAAGGGCTTTTGAGGACAGGATGGAAGCGAGTGGATGTTTACGCAGATCTAACGAGTGAGGTTGGTGAGGCAAGGCTGGGGTTTTGTTTCGGGTCTCTCCCTCCTCCTTTCAGTGTCACAGAAAATTAATCCAAGTTTTATAAATGCTATCAGTGGAAGAGTTTAAGAAAAGCTGCAGTAAAACTTAGAAGATCCCGAGGCAAACTTCAGCTTGTTTTGAAATGACTGTCTTTCCAGCTCAGATGTCCACACAGAACACAAATTGTGCAATGTCGCTGGCTCTCGGCTGCCTTGCTGAGCTGCCGATGACCTCGAGTTTCACCGTGGGCAGTCTAGCAGGGCTTGGCAAGAGGGGAGGCCCTGGACCCTGCCCTGCAGCCCTCCGAGGAACCAGAAAACCAGGAATCAGGGCTACCAGTTGGGAGTACTTGCGTAACGGCTTGTGTGATAGCGAGGAGCGCTCATCTGCTGCAAACAAACGACTTAAAAGAAAGATGGGGGGGGGAAGCTGCTTCTAGCTATTCAATCCCAAGATATGCCTCTTCCTCTGAGGCATCTCTGCAATTATTCTTTTTCCGTGCTTTTATTGCTATGCCATTAATTTGCATAAAAGACCTGGATCTCTCAAATCTGCGTCTTCCTCGGGTCACGGCGTTGCGGGTTTCATGGCGTTGGCTTCCCTGGCAGGAGGGCACTGCTCACCCAGGCACAGCAGGTGATAGCCACCACGCTACGCCGTGTCTGAACACAGAGCTTTGTGTGTATGTGCACATACATGGTGTTTCGTTTTGCAGAAGCTGGCTAGGGTATGGGGGTATTCAGGGAGCTGATGCGGAGGCAGTCAAGAAAAAAGAGTGGCAGTGGATGGGTTGGAACTGGCCTGCAATGCCTCGCTTCGCATTCAGAGAGAGCCGTGCTCGTCCGTGGGTCTTGGCACACCTGCAAGGGACAGTGACTGAAACCAATGAAATCGGTGTCTGTAATATTTAATTAATGAGTTGACAGCCAGCAGCACGGGATGGTAAAATTACTTTGGTTTTCCCTTCCACGTTCATGAGCTTGTTTTCCTTGCTGTGGGGCTTCAGCAGATGACTTGAACTGCTTTCTGCTGAGTTCCATTCTGATTTAACAACAACAAAAAAAAGGGGGGGATAATACTCTTCTTGTCTTTACCCCATGAGTGGAAGATAATGTCAGGAATGGAAATTTGTATAATGATCACGTTTAGAAGGTTATTAGGCAGGGATTGTTAAAAAATCTACCCCCAGTTTCGCATTCCTGATCTTTATACTTTATTTCAGATGGGAGAATGTGGGAGAAGGAGATGGGCTTTATGTTTTCTTTAGATACTTTGGTAAGAGCTCTTGGATACTATTTGAAAATGAATGCACCTAATTTGTAACTTCCTGTTTTAAGAAGTTAAACTGGAGGGGGTTTCACTTTCTGCTGCTAAGGTCAGAGCCCTCTTTTGTCATGGCTATTTGAGGCAAGGGGACAAAGAAAAATTTGGGGGATTTCAACTAAGTTCTACAGAAAGGAGTTAGTAAATAGGGGATCCAGATCAAAACTACAGGACAGAAGGTAGGGGGTACTTTCCACATTAAAAAAAATGTTTTAAAAGTACTTTTTAGCTTAGAAGAAATGAGTTTTTCCTTGTAAAACCTGGGCACAAAGCTCTGAAAATGTTTAAGGCTTTGTGGGGTTTTGTTTGTTTTTCAGGTTTTCTCCCAAACCCCTCTTTCCTCACTTCCACTCTCCCTTTCTGCATATCTATACCACTGTACCTGCAACCCTGTTTCGTGCTGTATTAGGGAAGAATGTTTTCTCACCAAGATGAAACAAAGCTTTTTGTTTATAAACTAGATGACCTTTAGAGGTCTCTTCCAACCCAAGGCATTCTGTGATTCTGTGAAAGTGGAAAAGATACACCATCAACCTGGCAAGTGTGGTACTTAATTTCTTTCACCCCAGTATTTTTCCTTTTGTGTAGATTTTGGGTTTGTCTTTTTCCCCCACCAACGAAAGTGATGCACATGTATTACATGCAGCATTAAGCTGTTAGCTCTGCTACTGTGCTTAAGTAGTAATGCCATTAAAAAGTATTCTACTGCCATATGTAAGACATTTGTTAGTCTCAGAGATGATGGCTTAATTTTTACTATTCCTTGGTGGTTTATATCTTGACATTTCTTCTGACCCACAATTAAAATGACTTTAGTGAAGTCTCAACTTCTATCCAGATTGCTGAGTGTATTTGAGTGTCTCCAGGGAGAGCCTTGAACTGCTTGCTAAATCAATTTGTTCTTTTCTCAAAGCAGATTAAATATGTTTTACCGCTTGAAATTAAGAAATAAATAACCCCCCCATGACATAACTACTACATGTAAAATTAAAACTGCTCTCTGTGCCTTGTGAAGGGTAGTAGTTTTGCTGCCAGTGCTGTGCTGATAGTATTCCACCAGAGAGAGAAATGAATGGTTAAAAACAAGCATGTCTAATCCCGTCCTGATGTTCTGCTAGTCTCGTTTGAGCGTTGCATTGATGGCACACTACTTGGGTGGGTGCTGACTGCTAGATGTGGCAATAATCTTCTTTAGCAGAGACTGAGACGCTCTGCTTCCAGTGCATTGCCTCCCTGGAGTCAGATGAAAAAAACCAAACCAGTATTTTCTTTTCTTAGTTCGTCTTCTTCATGCATACCACTTTCTTTGCAGGTCAGCCTTCTCCTACTTATTCCTTTAGCAAAATTAGCTTCAGAACTCGCTTGTGACTCACCTGTACTCTTCGTTGATGCTTCAAGTATGATTTTAGGAGGCTCCTCC
Source organism: Actenoides hombroni (assembly GCA_024336885.1). Taxonomy (NCBI): domain Eukaryota; kingdom Metazoa; phylum Chordata; class Aves; order Coraciiformes; family Alcedinidae; genus Actenoides; species Actenoides hombroni. Next base: position 33,279,991 of record WUAM01000323.1, read on the forward strand.
TTGCCTATTGTTTATTTTGTATCCAACTCAGAGGAGAAGCAGAAGGGAAATCGGTAGCTTCTGGTGCTCTGCAAATCTGCAGAGGATATGCAGGCAGACGTACAGAAGGAGAGTCAGATGCACTGGCTGTGCCAGCAGCAGCCTTTGTTCCTTCAAAGCACTTCCATGGCTGCCCTTGAGTAGGATATTGTGTAAGGCTGTGGAAGTACAATAGGATATAAGGGAAAGGGAAGGGGAAAATTCTTCTAAAATAGAACAAAACAAACTACAAAAGTTGCTGCGGAAGTAGATGGCAAATGGTCTTTAATAATGGGGTTTTGCCAGAGATGTCCAATCTCCAGCACAGGGGTGCAGTTTAAGCCGGGGTTAACAGTGCTGGTTACTCTGTGCCCGAGAGTCGGCTGCAAACCCGTGCAGGCTAACGTGCTGCTCTCTGCTGCGGGTACGTGGGAGCCACTGCTGTGCTGGTCACTTGTGAAATGAGAACTAATTGCAAACTTTAATTGTTTGGGATTCATCTGCTCCCGGGCAGGTTTTGGTGGTTGCCAGAATAGGCTGGAGCACTGTTTGGGTGCAGTGAGCGCTGGAGGAGCAGCCTAGCTGGGGGGGGGGGGGGGGGGGGGGGGGCCGCAGGGCCCTGTCTCCCTGGCATGGCGACAACACCGCAACTCTTTCTTATTTCACCCCGGGCAAAAACCATCGGCCT
>WUAM01000323.1:33288966-33328105 GCA_024336885.1 Actenoides hombroni
TTTAAATTTTACTAATTCATCTAGAATTATTTTTTACTAAATGAAATGCCCAGCAACCTACATATTAAGCCTAAGTCTGCTATTTAGATGGTCTTAATGGTTTACTTTTGACATGTGTCACTGTGAGTGGCATTCAGTAATCTGACTTGATAGCTGTCATCTTTCAAACGAGAGTAATGCAAACAAAAGATGAGCACTCAGACAAAGTTACATTGAAGAGCCATTTCCTAAGTCCTACTGCGGCAGTGCAGAATCCCCAAGTCAAATCAGACAAGCACGGAATTAGTTCTGGCTCCTGGGATATGAGGGTTAAGATTATGCAAACCTCTTCTTTCTAACTGTAGAAATAGCACGTGTTCCTTTGGAGACTTTGCAAACACCACTGGAAACGGGGATTGAGAGGACCTGTGTGTTAGGCTGCAGCATCACGAATATATAATGTCTTAGTGGCAAGGTGGGCTGAAGGACACCCTGCAGTCCCTCTTACACCCCATGGCTGGCAGAGATGCACCTCCTCCTCCTCCCTTCCCCTTCCAGCTGAGCTGAACCCCCTGTTGAAGGAGGGCAGAGAACCGATCCATTTTAAAAATAACCTGGCAAAAACGGGGAGGGAGGGGGAAGAATGAATGGGTTATTTTTAGCTTAGCAAACTCCGCTCACTATGCAGTACCATAAAGCTGTCCTAACGCTACCAGAAGGGGTGGGGAGAGAGCAGTGCAAAGTGAGCTGGTAACAAGCAATCAGAGGTAGGAGCTGCTTGGTCCAGCTTTGCCTCTGTGAAAAATCCCCCCAGTGACGTGGCTGTGTCCATGAGGGCACTCAGGGTATGGGCAGTGGAAGGTTTAAAATCATAGCAAGATGAGCTTATTGCTTAGTCAAATTATTAATTGCATCAGAAGTTACAAAAGGGCAGCATAGTTTGCCTTAAGGGTTTTCCTTTACAGTACAAACCAGTAGATTTTTTTTTCCAAATTTGGGCCCTGAAGTGGCATACCGAGGAGGAGCCTTGCTAGACCTTGGGTTCTGCACATTGATAAGGCTTCCTTGCTTCTTCCTCCTCTCTCCTACTAAACTTTTTGAAGACCATCTTTTAGTGTGGCTGATTATTTAATAATGTTCTCCTGGTGTGGGATTGCATCATCGTTTACTTTATTAAAGTAAAGCTTATGTTTTGTTCCAGTAAAACATGTAATGTCTGACTACCTCAGATGCCATATTGTCTGACTCCTGTGGGTGCCCCTCTGTGGACACAGCAACACAAATGTTGGACAACAGAAGAAGGGGAAGAAGAAAGAGGAGAAAAATGAAGAGTTGAATAGCTGAGAAGGTCTTACAGTAGGAAGAATAAGGCAAAGACACATCCAGAGAAAAGGCTGGAAGTTTGAGGAAGGGAAATTGTCCTTTGCAAATCCAACTTTGTTGACAGAAATAGATGTAAGAAAGTATGGGCATCTCACCATCTAAAAGAAGATGGGAAGAACTGGTTGAGGTGGTTATAGTGAGAATTTTCACATGCTCCCGTGCTGTAGTGGTAGGCAGATGTGGTAGAGCAATTGCTGTCTAGGCCAGTGATGCTTGAGTCACTTCTTCTGTTTGCATTTCTGCAATTTCAAATCTGTAAACCCAAGCTGAGGTAGGCTTTGAGTCTGAAGTTAGCCAGCTGAACTGGTAATGTTTCCATTGCTTTCTGGATGCTCTGCCCCTGTCATGTCAGTACTGGGGTGGGGACTGTGGAATGGAGAGTCCCTTTTTCCCCCTTCTTACCTCAGTGATTATTGGTAGAAAACTCCTGGATCCTGTGACATACACTATGATAATTGGTCAAAGTCTTCTGGGTTGGTTTAGTTTAGAATGGTAATGGCTACTGGTCTGTAGCTACAGCAGTCAACTGAGAGGGAATGATACAGAGCTAAGAAGTTGTTCTGAAGCTATTGGACTGTTTCAATGACCAGCTTAAATGTAAATGCTCTAGTATTTATAAGTTATCTTTTGTAAAAGTAAGCTGCGATTCAAAGGCAAACCGTGTTTTAAGTTGAGCATTGTCTCCTTACATATGGGTGTTCTCCAAATGAGCACATAGAAATGTGGAGAATTACCCCAAAAATATTGTACAGTATAACTGAGTAAAATTTTGGTGACTTGTTACTTGAGTTGTTTTCAATGCTGTGATTTTTAGTAAAATACCATAGCACCCCAAGTTTGAAGTGAAAAAGGGACAAAACTTCACCTCTAGGTAGCAAGAACAGGGTACAAGAGCTTCCTTTCTTTGGAGTTGTTCCAGTGTTTTATCTTGTTCCTTAGTATATCTCACTGCTCTGTAGCTTCTGTGCCTTTATGAGAATGTGCAAAGACTTTTTTTGTTTATTTTGCGATGATAGTATGTATATTTGCACAATACTTTTCATGCCATTTGGCTTTGCCCGTTCCCATCTAAGACTTCCCAAGCCTTTATAAGGAAACTTTTTTTAGGCAGGCCAATGGGAGTCACGGTTGAATCGTGTTCTCGAAAGCTCCATGTTCTTAATTGCCTTTGACAGTGGTTGGGAAAGATGTCACTTCAGCATAGTGAAAAACAACCAAAATAAATTATATTTTTAATGAAGGGTTCTCTATCTGAATGAATTGATACTGGCAGGACAGTATTGGTTAAAAATAGAAGGACCTTCTGCAGACACGTTGCACTTTATCCTGGATTTATTTTGTCTAAACAAAAAGCAACGTGCAGGTACTCAGTGTAAATAGGCCTCTTAATCTGAGGTACTTTCTTTGGCAGATGGCTTCTGATTTTTTAATATATTTTTATTTATTTTTTAAAAACTAAGTATTGCTTTGAAGGGAGACAAAATAGAATCAGTATTCAAATAATTCTGTTTATTATGTAACTGCCTGGGAGATTGCTGTATCCTGGACTAAACCTATTTTATGGTGATATGGACAAGATTCTTACGACCTTATAAAGGGTGCTAGCTTGCATTCCTCTGTGCAAAGAAGTATTTCCAAAAGAAATAATAAGCTGATTTAATACTTATTTTTGTTCAATATAAAAGTATTTGTAGCTCACTGGCAAATATTTCATTACTTCACCCTCTTTCCCCTTCCCCTTAGTCTTGTTTATCTTCTTGATGTTTTCTTCCAACCGTCAGAAATGTGTTCTAGGGTATTTTAGATCAGCTGATTTACAAGCCAAGAATCTTTTTCTTTTCACTGAAAACATATATAAGGAACGGGACTGAATGGTTAATTTGACTTGTAAAGCTTGCACATATGTATATTGTATATATTAGACGTGTTTTATATAGATTAGATATGTTTTATGTGTTAGATAAATAGATATAAGTTGAGATGTTTCAGAACTGTGTCTGTTAATGGTTGATTATCTGGTCGATATGTATTTTCAAATGACCAACAGAGTTTAAATAAGGTTCAAGTAACCTGCAGTAATAATACTGTTGCCAATTTTTAAGTACATTTCATATTGAACATGAACATGTTTCATATTTCACTGAATTCCTCTATTTAATCTTAATGAAGTTAGAAAATTCAAGGTACAAACCGTTTTTTCACACATTTTATTAGGCCTCGATATTTCTGATAGCGTAGCTTTCTTTGTCAGGTCTTCAAGGGGGAGAAGAGAAATTTATTTCCTTCTCAAGACAAAAGAACAATGCAAGTGTAATCTCGGCTCTCAGTTTTTCTTTTGTCTGTGGCTAAGTCCATCTCTTAACCTGGTGTGATTAATCCAGTTTGATTTGTTCATATTTTTAGAAGTGTATGAAAGGACAGGGAGAAAGAAGGAAAAAAATTCCTTTGAAATGCTCTTCAGTGAATCGAATGCTGCCTTGAATCGTAAAGATGAGTGAGATCTGTGTTCTCAGAGTGCAGGAAATACTCTCCGAGTGTAGGAAATAGTGTGTGAAATGCTGGCAGGTGAATAGCCTGGACTGAGATCAGGGCCAGCTATTTAAACTAGTTGTACTCTGCTGAGAATGTGTAGTCTGCTCCACAGACGAAACTGAGTCAAAAGAAAAGATGTTGAGCTAACAAGTCATGGAAAAGCTCCGTATACACTATGTAATCTATGATCTCACACGTGAAAATAAACCTAACTGAGGTGCAGGATGTGAGTATGCAGAGGATCACCTCTGCAGCCCCATACAGCAGAAAGCTCCAAGAACAGAAAAGTAAAAGTACTGCTTTACAAATAGAATGGGAGGAAGAAGAAAACAGGAGTGAACACCACCTTTCAAAGGTAGTAAGTGTTTGCCACGGCAACAGTCTGGTGGCAGAGAACTCAACAAAATAATTACATGGTGAATGAGAAGGTGTTTCCTTTTGTTGCCTGTGAACAGGGCACTATTTAAGGGAATTTTCACTTGCTGATGTGCTCTCTTTCTGGGTGGGCAGAAGCTCACTAACTTCTGTAGGCCAGTTTTTGTTTAATATAGTTTACCAATGACCATTTTATTACTATCATTTGAAATGTAAACATCCCCAGTCTCTTCAGCCACTCTTCTTACAATGTTCTTTTCTTTTTACTCTTCTCTCTTTCCCTTTCCCCCTTTTTTTTCCTTCCCCCTTTTTTTTTACTTTCCCTCTCCCTTCTTCTTTCTCCTGATGATTTTCATTGCTACTCTTTGATTTTTGTCTCATTTTGCTTCGAGTCTGTAAATTTCTCTTGCAAACTATTGCCAACCACATGATTACCACTGCTCCTTTAGTATAAAGTACAGCATCAGAGGAATGCTGTTTTTTCCCGTCCCAGTTTGATAGCAGATTTCCTTCTTTGAGCACATTCCTCTTTGGGACTGTTCAACCATCCATGAAATGCAGTGGATTCCTCACTGGTTGGACTCTCTGCCCAGGCAGACATCCGTCCTGCTGTTTAACACCTACCATGTGGTTATGTGGCGCTTTTGGGTCATTATCGTCCTGGGCCTGATAAAAGCTGAGAAGCTAGAGGTGGGGTGCTCTTTGTCATTACATAGAGTCTTGTAGTCCTTTGCCCTGCCTATCCCTCACACCTTTGGCATTTCTGGTGCCAGTCTCCTGCCTGGTGCCTTTTTTATCTCACACTGCATCTGAAGTTCTCACCTGGAGGCCCCTGTTCGCTCCAACTGCTTGCAGTCCTCAGGTCATGTTGGCTTGTGGTCAGAGCATTTGGGGAATCCACGTAGAGGGAAAGAAGTAGTCCTTGCAGTAGAGGAGTATATCTGGAGAGAACGTGTACCTACACCGTATCTCATGGGCAGACAAGAGCTTGAACTGCTCATCTTCAACTGACCACATTCTGTGTGGAGCCAAACCAGAAGCCTCATATCTATCGTTAGCATTGTGTTGAGCTCGAGCTAATAGGCTCAGTCTCTTGGCAGGATGTGTTAGATCAGGCTTACTGCTGTGCTAATTGTGCTTACACAGCTTCCAGTTTGGAGCTGGCTCATTTACAGCTGGCTTGGATGGTGCCCAAGAAGTCTCGCCTCTGCCTGCAGTATGCCATGTAGACATACACACATCCAGCACTTGAACATGTCTGTCAATAGCAGGAAATTATATTCGGAGGGAGGGGAAAAATCTTTGGCCTGGCTGCAAGCGTAAACAAGGACAATATTAATGAATAAGGAAGTAACAGTTTTAATAAGGGAGAAGGATTGATTATTCCAAATGTGGGCTCACTACCACGAGATGTTTTCGACCCTGATATTTGGCCCCATCTTGTTCCTCATTTACCACTGGTATTGTTGCTTTTTTTGTTGTTGGTTTTTTTTTCCAAGCAGTGTTTCTTGGGAATGTTTCCCAGATTTAAAAAGCTTCATTGTAGAAGTGAGCAGCCTGGTATTTTCACTGGGAAACAGGAATGAATATAAAAACAAGGTTAGAAATGGGCAAAATTTCAGAGGGGAGAAACTTGCCTGCACAAGTAGCCCATCCTTTGTTTTTGTTTTCCCTTACTTCATATGGTACAACCAATGTTCAAACTCATTTGCTAATACAGTGTCAAGGATTTGCCTGAGTGTTGAAGTGCTATAGTTACCTAAAGGTACAAATTACTCACTAGTAACAGGAATTATATAAAAAGTAGAAATCTAGAGCTGTGAAAGCTGAAGTTTGTTTGGAAAACCAGAGCTCAGAATGACTGGAAAGCCACATCCTTACCTGGCATAGATTGGTTGCATCAGTTATGAACAGTTGTTCTCTTTACTTTAGCAAGAACCGTCCCCTCAAATGTTAAGAAACCTTCTGTCTGTGGAGGAGCGTGGCAGTGGCTAGGAACATGAGCGTGTAGCTATATAAATATAGACAAAACTGGACTAGTCTCTTTTTTTATTGTGAAATAATAAAACGATTCATCAGCCACATCGCTATGAGCTCTCCTTAATATTTGAGCCCATTTTCTCAAATTATTTTCTTGGTCACAAGCATCCATGCATCACTGCATTAATTTGCCTGACAGTTTAGAGTCCACTTCTCCATTGGAGCGAGCCTCAAAGAGACAGCACCAACCTTTCTGTTCTACAGTCGCTGTTGTTAAAACAACCAGGGGATCCTATCTCCGCAAAGGCGGAGCTGAAGAATGGTTTAGCTCCCGGAATTAATTTGAGATTTCAACAGCACTAAGTAATATTTTAGTGGCATTATAATCCTGTACATTACATGTTAAGTCTGCAGACTGCACTGCCAGTGGAAGAACCCTGCAGTATTTAAATGACACTGTCACACCATGGTGTTATATTCAGGTCATTAGGGGGCATTTTACAGAATTGAAGTTATCTGGCAGAATGTCAAGGGTGAATCATATAATCTCTGTTTCTTTGCCTCTCCAAATATGTAGATTAGGGGTTTAAAAAAACCAATTACACCCAAGTCACCAGTGTTCCTTCTCTGCCTCAGCCCATTGTATCACCTGTGCGCTGCTTGCACTGTCAACAAACGCTGAGAGCATAACTGAGGGCAAGGGGAGTAATAAAGATGGCCCAAATGGCTGCTGATGCAAGTGAAGAAAGCAGTGTACTGAGGGTTGGGGTTGTTTTTCTGTGCGAATCGGAGCAACTGAGAGATAAGCATAAACCCGAGTCGTTTGGCTTTTGTGGCAGGTGTTGGTGTGTTTGCAGAAGGCTTGAAAATGCTGAGCCCTAAGATGAGTGTTTCCAGAGCAGATCCCTGACACTAACCTTCTGCAGAGGCAAGGGCACTCTTGTACCAAGGGAGATGGACACCTCTCTCCCCTTTGTGCTTTAGAAACTCTTTCTAAATTCACGTGTGTGGCCCATCATAACAATTTTGATACCTCTTTTCAAATGTGCTCATCATTCAGACAGCTCTGGTTGAATTTAGAAAGAGACGGTAGGCTGTGAAAAGCATGTGTTCGCAGTAGCTTATTGCTGCCTCTGGCAGAAGTTACTGCCACTCAGATCTGCTAGCTAAATAGTTCACATGATTATTCTGTGCACCTTTAGAGACAAACCGAGCTGGGTTAGTTTAAATATGTAAATAGGAGCTTTGGATCATTATTCCTGCAGGAAACAGATAACCATCCCAGAAGTAGACTAGCTGGCTGGTAGGCAGTTAAGTTTCACCTTGTGAGTTTTCCTTTCTTTCCTTTACCAAGTTTTAGCTACAGCTTTTGGGGTCGTGTGAACACTTGGAAAAAATAAAAAACCAGAAATAATAATAATTTTTTAAAGAATCAGTTAAGGCAAGTGATGTTGAAGTGATGCCTAACTTCCAGCGTGGAAATGTCAGTGGTGACAGGCTGACTGATCAGGGCTGATAAACTTCTCAACCAGCAGAGTGGCCATCATCTGAATAGGACATATGGCTGTGCTCTTTTTGTGCTCCAAGTGGTTGACAGGGGAACCCCAACAACAGTTTTCTTAGTTGAAGAGTTTGGTTTTCTCTAGCCTAGAAGATGAGCCAAGCTCCCTTACGTAATTTCTGTTTTGTTGTTTTCTTGCTGCAGTCCAATGCTTGGAAGAGTCTCAGAGGCTAAGAAGATGTTTTTGGCTTCTACATAATAGTGCTCAAAAGGAGTGCTGAGGGTACTGGAAATTAATTTTACAGGTGGCCTTTCAAAAAATAGGCTTAACTTCTTATTAGGGAATGGTGCAAGACTCCCATTTGTAGAGAAGCATTGGCTCTGGAAAGGGGAGAATTGCCGTACGAGACAGCCCCGCTGCCGTAGGAAGCAGTGGAGCAGGTCAGTGGGTTAAACATGGCTATGGGTAACAAGTCCATGAGCAGACCCCAGAAGGAGCTGTTAGTTCCCACTAACATCTGACTGGATGCTGGGGAGTGAAGGCAATGAACTACAGATAATGGCTGGGCTCGCGTGCTCTGCTTCCGTGGTACCTTCTGCTGTTGTGCTTGGAGGCAGAATCCTGAGCTAGATGAATGACTGGAGTAACCCAGTGTGGCATGTCTTCTATTCCTACTGCACTCAGGTATATAACAGTACTTAAAATTATTATTCACACTGTATTTTAAGTTACATCCAGAACACCCGAGGCATAGGGTGTTTTGGTCTTCTACGTTTCTTTTACGTGAGAGAAGACTAAACTTTTATGTTAGTATTTTTATATAGACTGCTTTCATGGAGGATACAGTTTCAGCTTCGATATTGAAGACTGTGCTCTCTTGATGTTGATGTTCCTTTGGTTGTCACTAGTGCATGTTTTAAAATGTACACCAGGAAGTCAGTTCTGGCCCACCATTTCTGTTAGGTGCTTTTTCAGTTTAAATGCAATGAGCTTTCCTGAAACATGTCCGTAGACAAAGAACTCTCTAGAGTGGGGCTCTGCTGATCTGTGCAGTTAGCAATTACTCCCCTAAGCTGTCATTTTAAACTAAAACCAGAAAATGTACAATATTGATTACATATGCGAGTACAAGAAATGTACATCTGTATACTAGCTCTCCAGAAGCTTGTAGATAAAAAATAGATTTAAATCACATTTTTCCTTCTAATGTGGCACAACAAGTAATAGTTTTGCTCTTGAGGAAGTATGTATGAACCTACAAGGCTATGAACTTGTGGAGTAAGCTTTATTCCATCTAGATCATTAAACAAAGTAACATAAATTTTCTGGGACTCCTTTTATTAAATTGCTACTGTGGTGTAGCAGCAAGCAATGCCGTGATATTCAGGGTGGGAGAGATCTTTGTTGTTTGTCAGATGCATACTGCACACCGGGTACTTTGTGTAGTCTGTACACGCTAGAAATAAGCGATGGCCTGGCACTTAATGTTTCTGTACCACTTATACTGCTTTCCAGTGTATTTGCTGAGATTGAAACAGGGGGTTTTGCACTAAGGTTTGGATAATTCAGCATCTGCCTTTCTCAACTGAAGCAATAGTGCCGCTCTCACTGGTGATACAGAGCTGGTATTTTCCTCCCAGCTCACTGAAGGCAAACATCTGGAGTACAGGCTTCACCCTCCTTGGCCGTTGTGTCCATTGTGACTTTTTGAACGTAACCAGTTTGAACCATTGCCGGCTATGGTGTTGGTCCAGAAACTTGTCAAACCAACTTGTGGCTCTAGTTTCTTCGAAGGACTGGTCAGGGAGATAAGAAGACTGTTAGACAATCCGCATTATCTTATGAGATGATGTGTATATAATAAGCTCTGAATAATTACACAATAAAGTAGTCATCCAGCAAATTATTATGTTCCTCAGTAGGGAACCTCACTAATAGGTCTGGCATAAATAGAACTTTTAATACTCATTGTCAGAGGGCTTTAAGTATTAGCAGTGTTTATCTGAAGTTGAACAGATATCAAGTTCATTTTCCACTTCTTTGTGGAGTAAAGATGATTTTTTTGCTCAGAATGACCCTTAATGATGAATTGAAGGTGTTTTAGAAATAGGGTCTATATTTATTTTCTCCCTCCACAGTGTGGCACATGATTGTAGATATTAGTCTCAAATTATGCCTTATCAAAGATTCTGGTTCTTAAACTGATGACATCATCAGTTCATAGGCAAACCCGGGCAGCTGACCCAATTTGCTCGTTTTGTTGCATAAAGGTAGCTGGACTTCTGCAAACAGTTCAGGGGATTGGATTCAGTTCTGATACTGGTCAAGCACATACCTGTGACAATATCCAGCATTTTTGGAAAGGTTTTGCCTTTGTCTTCTGTAGCTGGAATTTTATTTCTTTGGATAGAAATACATGCAAATGTAATTTACTGCTTGTAACATGAACGTGCTATGCAAGATACCAGATTTGTAGTGTTTATGGATATAATGATCTCTGATGGAGATGCACTACTTTGCAGTACGTCTGCTTTCTTACTCTTGCAAGCTTGCAGTTGATTTTTTGGCAGTGTGCGTGCACGCCTAGGTCGCCATGAAGCGCATTATCAGCCTGCAGCTTCGGGCTAAATGTGTGAACCCAGGTGTCCTACTTCTAATGCCCTTTGCATGAAATGTGAATCCATTTCTCAAGCGTAGAAACTGTACCTATGTTTACAAAATGTGAAGTATAGGCACAGTGTGTAATGTCAAGTGTCCTATGAAAATGTGTGTGTAGTAAGGCCGTGCTATCTTCAAAAGTAACTTTTCATATTCTTGACCTTTAGACTTCTCAGTCTTTAAAAGTGGTCTGGATGACAGAATACTTTAAATACCTCCGTATGTGTTTATATTTAGTAGGTGTAAAAACTCTTAAACTGAGCTAACTTAGTCCAAAGAAGAAACATCTGCTGAATTTATTTATTTTTTTTTTATTGAGTAGGAGGTTCTCTGAAGTTTCTGTGTTGTGAAACAGTGGCCTTCCAGCCAAGAGGGGAAGAAACATACGGGTATAGTGATCTGTTAAATAAATGAAACAAGTGAATCATGGGCAAATAAACATGAATGAAAAATTGATAATAAAAGGAGAGTAAAAAGCGCTGGCATGCAAAGAACAGTGGATGGTGCCTACCTCTCCATCGTGGTTCCAAACCTCTGGAAGAATCAAAGGCTTCATTCTTACTGGAGAGACTGAAAGAAGGTCGAGTTCAAAAATAGCTTTGGGTCAAAAAGGAAGGAGGAGAGGGGAGGGAGTACAGTCACTGAGATGAGTAACTTCAGTGTCTGAGATGTCACTGAGAGAACTGCTGCGGAGGAAGAGGCCTGCCTGAGCTTGTATTTTTCAGTATAGAGCCACGTGAAATCAATACCTGAGAGAGGCTGCTCGGGGTGCATGTTGTCATTATACCCTGTTCCCCAGTCTCTATTGATCCTCTTTTCCATATGTGTGATGCTGGGACTTCTGAGACCACATACCTTGGTTACCTTGTGGCAATAACCCAAGACATTGTATAAATCCTTCTTAATGAATTATGGAGGAAAAAAACTGTCATGTTCCTTAACTAGTTTAGCTTTCTAGGAGGACAAGGAAGGCTTTTGTGTAATTTAACCCCTGTGCTTGTCCTTAACCATGTCCTTCCTCACGAAGCTATAAATTGGCATGAATGCTGAACGTATGCTCTAACTCTTACCACCACTGTTTCACATTGAAGTCATGACTGTACATTTTTTTTTTGGGTAATAGTTGGATACAAGAGGTATTAAGTCAAACTGTAAAGTAAAGGGGTTTTTTTGTTTGTTTGTTTTTGTTGTTTTGTTTTGTGATAGAACGTGACCAGCTAGGAAACATCTATTTCCAGTTCTGCCTCACTACTGTACTGTTCAACTCTGATCTACAAAGCCTCTAGTGGGACTAAAAGAGTAATTTGATTTTTATGCCATTCTTTTTGGCTCCCCCAGTTCTGCCTGCCAGGAAGAGTGCTAGTGCAGTGGCACCAAGTTGGAGGCCAGTAGCTAGCAGTGTACCCCAGGGTTCAATACTGTCTCTAATACTGTTCAGCATCTCCTCTAGTGGTCTGGATGATGGAGCAGAATGTACCCTCAGCAAGCTTACAGATAACACAAGAGAGAGGGGGGTGGCTGATAACACCAGAGAGTTGTGCTGCCATCCAGAAGGACCCTGACAGGCTGCAGAAGTGGGCTGACAGGAACCTGATGGAGTTCTACAAAGGGAAAAAGCAAAGTCTTTCCTCTGGGGAGTGGAATAGCACCAGTATTTGCTGGGGGCTACCCGGCTGGAAAGCAGGTTTACAGAAAAGGACTTGAGGGACCTGGTGGGCACCCGGTTCAGTATGAACCAGCAAAGTGCCCTTGCTGCAGAGAAAGCTAAAGGTAGGCCAGACTGCATCAGGCAGAACATTGTCGGCAGGTTATGGGAGGGGATCCTTCCCCACTGCTCAGTGCTGGTGAGACCACACCTGGAGTTCTGTGTCCAGTGCTGAGTTCCTCTGTATGAGCAAGACATGGACATACTGGAGAGAGTTCAGTGAAGTGCCACGAGGACAGTTAAGGAACTGGAGCCCACCACATATGGGGAAAGACTGAGAGAGCTGGAGCTGTTTGCCCTGGAGAAGAATCAGGTGGGACCTCATCAATGTATATAAATACCTGAAGTGAGGATACAAAGATGGAGTTGGGCTCTGTTCAGTGGTGCCCATGACAGACAAGAGGCAATGGGCACAAACCTCGACCATTCTGTGTTTCTGTAACTCTGGCCACGCTTTCAGTGAGGTGTTTTCTCACCCACCAGGACCTAGACGGAGGTAAACAACTGATTTTTGTGTTAGCTAGGTACGGTTTTTTAGTGAACTCGGACTTGGTAGTTTCAAAGAGTCCTACAGGATGAAATCTGAGGGAAATTGCACCATGAGCGTTGCGAGGCCGAACCCATTGCGGTGAGCTGAGGCAGCCTTGTGGGCAGTGTGGCTACAAAGGGAGGGGATTGGGCGGTAAGTTTTGAAGCATTTGTAGCAGCAGAAATGGTTTAACGTCTCTGAGTCTTTTCCTATATGCATTGACGACAAACGTGGTAGTGGGCTTAATCTCAGAGGCAGGTACAAGTGCTTTGACGAGATACTTTCTGGCTTTAGAAACAATGTGCAATCTAATATGCCAAGGAGGATGGGTTTATTTAATTTATTTGAAAAGCTTTTTGACAGGTGGAGTCCTTGATAATCGTAGCAGCAGATACCTGCAGTTAGAGTTTGAGGAACTAAGTGTCTTTTGCAGGTGTCTCATGATATTAACTATAGTTTAAAAAAAAAATAAAAAATGAGTGAGGCATAATGCTATCAAATGAGATACAAAAAACCCCTGCTCAATAAACTGATATGTTCTTCAGGAAATTGATGATGTATCAAAAGCTGTTTCTTCAGATAGCAATCACTGGTTTAGCTTCCCAAAATGAATGGGAAATTTGAACACTGAGGGAGGCTGTGTCTGCTTGTAATGGGGCTGGTTTTGTATACAGAGTTCTGGACTTATCTTGAAAGGGATTCTGATACACAATAAAACCAATGAAAACTGTTTCAGCCAGCAGTACTTTCTTCTGACCTTAAGCATGTCCTGGTTTATGTGTATGAGATTAATTCAAAGATGATTCGATGTTTTCTGTTTGTTGGTTTTTGTTTGTTTGGGTTTTTTTTAAATGATCAAACATACTGGATGAAAACAGGTCCTGCAATTAAAAGATAAGATACATATTTAAACTGAAGCATATTCTTCCATGCGGGAATAAAGCTATGAATGTATGTCTTTCTATTAAATCCTTGTGTGCAGAGTATAGAAAGATCAATCTCTGGTGGTTGCAGCTTTTTTTTCATTTAGAATAGCTGAATTTATTTATTTTTCCCCAATTAATCTGTTTTGTGGCTAATCTGGAAGTCTTTGCCACAGCTGTGGAAATAAAGCCGTGTCTACTGGAGCAACTGGTATCTTGCATTTAAGTCTGTTAGCAGAATGAAGAGCAAGACACATATCACCCATTTATGATTTGTGTATAATCAATTTTATCTCTTGAAAATGAACATTCATAGGTTACTTCTGTTAAAAGACAACTTACTGCTGTAAAGGGTGCTGCTCTTCATTCATGGGAGTGCAGAGGGAGGCCTGTTTCTGTCCCGTTCAGTGGGACACTAGAGCCCCTCAGGTCAGCTGTGAGCACAGATCTGCTGAACCTGCTTCTGAACGTGGGGAGATCCACCAGGAAACAGGAAAGCTTTGGGATGAAGTTCAGGTTTTGAGATCTGGGTAGATGTTGTTCGGTCAGTTCAGCACATTTGTGTTTTTCAGCCCTCTTGGGATGCTCTTTATATTTAGTGTGGTGAGTAGCATCAATGGGCATTGCTTGACTGCACTGAGCCACTGCTTAGCTGACCAAATATGTGAGCTGGGTTTTTTGCTGAACCCTTTTTTTCCCACAAACTGGCATAAATCCCACCAGTTCCACTTTCATATCTGTCTAATAAAATGAGTGATCTTTAGTGTTTGCAAATGGTGTCTTGGAGTCATCAATTATTTATCTTCATGGCTGCATGTGTGTGAGAAGGGATTTGGTTATCCCTGTTTTACAGGAGACAGACAGGGCACGAATTGACTTGTAGACTGTGTCTGTGCTGTTATAGAGTGCTCTGGAGAACGACTCTGAAAGCTTTTCAGAAGCTGCAAGGAAGGTTGCTTCTCATTCTGCTACGCTTTATTTTTAGAGCATTCTAGAGCAAACTGCTGCAATCACTGGGCTGGAAGGAATATTGCCTTTGCTCCCTTTTTTGTTCAACCGCTAAAAGTCCTTTTGAAAACCTGTTAGTGTTTCAAAGTCTCCAAACGGTTTAAGAGACTTCCCTCTACTGAAGGAAGCCCAAACCAGCTCGATTGTTTCTTTGGAGGGCAAGGTGCAGTGCGTTGTTTGTGCAGCCAGCCTTGGCAATGCCTTCCCCTCCCCAACTTCTTTGTCCCCCTTTTTTCCCTTCCCCCACCTCCCCAATTATTTTTCCAGAGACCTTGGCTTGCTGCTGCTGGGGCAGCGGCAGCAGCTGCTAGTGCTGTCCTGTAATTCTCCCATCTCGGTCACAGGGGACTGGAAGGGAAAAGACGGTCTGTCTCAGCAGCAGCCCACCAGCTGCCGCTGCAACCTATAACGGGTACATTTGCAAAATATGGCTTTTAATTTTGCTTGGCAGTCAGAATGAAAAACTAGAGTGCACCACCACTGCCATCATTGATTGATTAAGAGAAATTTATTCTGCTTGCTCCCCAGTTCAGACCCGGAGAGAAAGTACTTGGAAGTGGCTAAAAATAAAAGGTAAGAATTGTGACAAACTTTCACACCGTAGGAATAGTGAACAACGCAGTGTTGTGTATGTATGCTTGAGAATAAGCTCTAGATAAAAGCTATTGACTAGCACAAAAGTATTGAACTAAATTAGTGTATGAAATTATCCTCAGGGTCATAATACTTTCTGAAATCCATGGATAAGCAGGGCTTCTTTGTTACACTTTGTTACTGAGTGAGGGAGTTCCACAGATTCTAGCATAAGTAGTTGTTCTGAAAATGTATATTGTGACATATTTTTGGTTTTGAGGCTTTTCTTGAGAGAGAGAATAGAGGATGAAGGAGAATGGGAAGCATGATACTGTTCTTTCTCTGGCTATGAAGTTAGAGTAGCAACAGTACTGCTTGTTTTGTGTCCAGTCGTAGACCTCAGGAAAGGAAATGGTGTGTAGAAAAGCTGAGCAATCACCAGGCTGACCTTAGAAATGGATTTGTAACCTCTTCCGTGTATGTTTATGAATGATTAATCTGTTTTGTTGGACCATTCAAAAAGAACCAGCCAAAACATGGCCAGAATTTCTGAAAGAACTTGTTTGCACTGAATAGTTTGACTCGGTGGGTAGTTGAGAACACTTGAACTATAAAACACTATTCATCCATAAAAATAATTCATGTGGTGGTTGCACACATTGTTGGCCAAAGAAAGGCTGTTGTGCGCGTAGCCGAGAGAACTGATTTTATCACAAGTCATTTTGCAGCTGATGTCTCCAGAGACCTCGTTGACATGTTTCGTGGGGGTTTTTTGTTTATTTGTTTTTTTGTTTTGGTTTTTTTTTAAATGCTCTGAAGTCCTTTATCATGGAAGTTGCAGGGGAACCATCGTGCATCAAGGCTGGCACAGAAACTTTTGCATGCCAGGTCGTTATGGGAACCATGAGATGGTCTGCATCCAGGCTTCCTTGCTGGTGGAAGAGCTCATGGCAGCTGGCTACCTGCTTTCCTCAGTTGATTTCACTGGGGGCAAAGGACTTGGAGAAGCCAGCTGCCATGTTGGCATGCCTACTAGGGGTTGTGCATGAGGGACGTAAGTGATGGTGTCAGTTGTGGACCGCTGCCCTCCAGCATGTGCAAAGGTGTAAATCCAAACACAGAGCAAGCACAGATCTCCGTTTGACAATGTCTACATTTTAGCTTTTCTGCTGAACAGCTGCGAGTGTACTAGCATGCAAGGTGTACATTTTTACTTCTAATTAGATTACACTGAGTCCAAATTGAAGCTTCAGATGCAAATGGGTCTGGATTTGAGAGAGCAGATCTAGACCTTTCCTCTGTGGAAGAAGCTAACACTACCAGTAAAGGCACAGTGTGATATAGTGCCATTCCCCAGAACCACCGAGTTAAATTCTCAATGAGATCCAACCTCTCCTCGTTTATTCCCCTGTGGGAATTTACATGGTATGCAGGGGATGCCACTGAAGGGGCAAAACTAACCCGGGAATAGTTGGAGGGGTGATTTTGAGGAAATACTCTGAAATGTTCCAGCAGCTGCAGTCTCTCTGCATAACTCCCATGTAGCTGTTCATATTGTAGTTAGCTGGTGGCCTTTAACATTGTGTCTTGTCTGTGACTGTGCAGTAAACCCTTTGTCTAATCTGTAGATGCATTCTTGTGCTTAGAATAAAACATTTTGAGAAAAGAATAATTGGAAATTGATACTAAAAGAAGGTGTTTCAGAAAAGGGACCTAAAAGCACACTGCAATCTCTCTGAAAGATTTTGGTATTTAGACAACAAGAAACAAATTTCTTTAATTCCTCAGCCACAAAACTCTTTGATAGTCAGATCTCTCAATAACTCACACTCCCCCAAATCTTTTCAAGGGAGGGAGAAAGAAAGAGGCAAGACAAAATATAAGTTCTAAGCTTCCCTAACATGTCACTTGGGATAACATCACTTCTGTTTGTCCTCAGTGAGTATAATGCCAGATCAGGAGCCAGGGGATAATCTTTAGTTCTTAATTGTTTTCCTGTAATATCTGAGGCTGCACAATATGAAATCAAGAATGGAGAAGGCTATCGTGAGTCTCTCATTTCGCCTGCTGATACAAGCATGATTTCATTATACAAACATTTGCTCCATTAATTGTGATCATTCCTAATCCTCCATTTTGCTTAATGGCAAAGCATTTCACTGGAGGAAAAAAATTAGATTAAAGTAAAGACTTTCAGACAGTAAAGGCTACTAATTGAAACCTGCAAAGGATACCCCCATCATGGAAATTCAAAATTACAAAAGGTATTACTGAGATAACTGGAGAAGTGATTCCTGAAAATCCTCCGATGTACACGTTGGATTAAGTTTTTGTATGGTTTAAATCAGTATTTATTTTTTTTTCTCGCTCTGTAAACATAACAGCATAGCTTTGGTATGTGTGCACACGTAGTGATAGGTGTGTATGTTGGTACAACATGCATGGATTTGTTTTTTTATGGAAAGCAGAGGTTTGCTCGTGCACGTGTGCCCATGTGGTCCTCCAAAAGGAGATGAACCTGCAGTGGGGAGCTGGAAGGTTTTGGTTCTGTTTCTCTCTGCTCTTTACTTACAGTTTGTTTATTTAGTGCTTGTCTTCTCCTGCAGTAACCTTGCATTGAGGTCTTGCAATAAAATATTTTTACCTGTGCAAAACTTGCAGGGATGTGTGTGGGTGTGTTTCTGGTTGGGTTTTTTTTCTCTGCAGGCTGTAACATACAGCAGCATAGAGGTCTGACAGTTTTTATTCTCCTGAGGTTGGTAACACTTTAACCGAAGGAAAAGTGAGCCATGTGAAGGTTTCCCTGTCCCCTCTCCTTCCTGCAGCTCCTGCAGGAAGCAGAGAGCAGCGAGCTGCTCCTGGAGCTCATTTCCCGTATGATAAAGCCCCAGCTCAGAGGCGCACAGAAGGATGTTGAGCACGGACAAATATCAGGGCTGAGCCTTATCTGAGCGAGTCAGCAACGCTGCTGCCTTCGTCAAGTGGCTGTGCGGTGATAGGGCAGCACTTCAGAAATGGAGTTGGAGGCTGCATAGCATTTGCTGAGGCTCCTGAAGGGAAGAAAATAATGTTCTAAAAGCAAAGACCCCTCAAATTTCTGTCAGCAATTCCTGTTGCTTTGAGGAGTTCAAACCTGTGTAGTCTGGGATCTTTGGGTTGTGTTTCATTTTCTGGATTTCACGTGTTTTCGGGTGTGTAGGATATCGTGTGGGTTATGTGTGTCCTTAAGGAAGGCCAGTAAAATACAAATTCATGGGCTTAAAATGGCTTGCTCTGGAAACTGTCTATTTTCTGTGCATTTTCTGTTCTGCATCTCCTTCCATTCCCCCGCCCTTAAGTCCATTAGACCTAAGTCAGATTAGCTCAGTGACTCTTATCAGACCTCTTTTTCCTGTTACCCCCAGATAAATGTATGTGACTTAGAGTGAACGCCAGGCATAACCTTATTCCTGCTGGGGACAGGAGCTGCATTTGCTGAAGCTCTGTGTTGGTGAATAGTACCCCACTGTGCTCTATATGGGAAAGTGTGTGGGTGGCAATTTACATGGTAAACAAAGGCAGGCAGGGAAGGAAGACAGTTAAGCTTATGTTTCTTAATGCTTTAGATCTCCTTAAAACATGTCTGTTGAAAATTAGGAACAATACAAATATCACAAAAGGAAGATCTTTGAGGAAAAGGATTTTTACTTGTGTTTGTTGTGGAATTAAATTTATTGTGTAAAATAAAATGTATTAATCTAATTTGTCCTGATTCGGCGGTAATGGCAAATAAAGACTGTACCTGCAACTATTCCCTTTAAGGATAAATGGAAACCTTTTATTTCATCAGCAAAATAGGCTCAGAGTCATCTGTGGGATCATCCTCCCCTCCTGCTGCCCTAAATAGGTTCTTTGCTTGTTTGTCATCAAAGGTGTAGGAAAGCAATGTGAATTAGATGGCAAGGGACTAGAGAGAGTGTCAGGAAGTATTGACATCCTTATTTGTGCCGTGTATCTACTATGTGACCTTGGACAAGTCTCTTCACCTATGCCATATCCTGTTATTAGATTATAAATCTCTGCTGGGAGAATGCTTGTTGCAGTTTGCTTTTGTATCTGGCAAAGGGTCTTAGATATTATTGTAAAACAAATAATAGAAATAAGGACAGCAGGGTTGTTGGGTTTTTTTCCGGAACTCTAGCCTTTGATGGAGATGGGGATTTCTTTTTAACCTTATTCTTGTGCTCTGGAGCCCAACTCAGCTGCAGAAAAGGTTCCTTTACTCTGTTGCCTTACTGGT
This sequence comes from Actenoides hombroni, assembly GCA_024336885.1. Taxonomy (NCBI): domain Eukaryota; kingdom Metazoa; phylum Chordata; class Aves; order Coraciiformes; family Alcedinidae; genus Actenoides; species Actenoides hombroni. The sequence continues at coordinate 33,308,393 of WUAM01000323.1, forward strand.
CTGATTCCTGCCAGTAGGAACAATCCTAACTTGAAATTTGCTATTTATTCAGATAAATGTTATGAGTGCCTACGGAGCCCTTGACAAATTTTGCAAATGCATTCTAAAATACAAACCCCACTATATGATTATTTGCAGTGTATTCTCCTGGATGAACCAAGAGGTTTTGCTGTGGCGTTGGTGTATAAGCTGTGTGTTTAAGTTGCAGTCACAATATGTGCTTCCTCAGGGGAAGACTTGTCATTCAGAAGCAGCTGATCAACGTGATAACTGTTACCCACATACATGCTAACAAGCACTGCTCATGCTGCTTCAGGGGAGTAACTGGCTTCTTCCATGTGATGAAACTCTCATTCCAGTTCACCTTTCCTTTTCAACTGGTACCCTTCATGCTTGTGTTGACACTGGAAAGGAACTTCACACGGGAGACTCTCCCTTCCAGTTCAGTGACTTGCAGCCAGGCCACGGCTGACGCTGCCGTGCGGAGAAGCCGCTGGTCCACGAGGGAGGAGAGCGCGTTGTGTCACAGGGGCTGGGCCAGGGGGGGTTGGCCACAGCCTGAGCTCTTTCCCTGCTCTGAGTGTGATTAGCAGCCTGGCTGATTGTGGGGGATTCATCTCTGGCTTTTGCAGCATTTAATGTTACAGATTTCATGGATTTGCCTGTCACTGGACGAAAACCATACTTGCTCCTGATTGCAATTCTGCCAGCTCTTCTCTGGAAAAGCTTTCAAATTATTGATTGGGTTTTTGGTTTTGTTTGTGTTTTTTGTTCGGTTTTGTGTGTTTGCTTTTTCGGGTTTTTTTAGAAGAGAGTTTTTTGGTTTGTGTTGGTGTTTTCGTTTGGGGTGTTGGGGTTTTTTGTTTTGTTTTTATGGCATTCAGGCCACTGAAATGATATTTTCCAAGGTTTTTGCTACTAACACACTACCGCATTTTAAAAAATGAGAGAAATAAGATTTCCAGGTGATAGTCACTTAATTCTAGGACTTGACTCTTTAATTACAAAATAACACTTTAATTCAAAATAGCATAAGGAAGATTACTTTTTAAGTGTTTTATAATGTCAGAAAGGATAAATATGTCAGTCTAATCTATGCTCCTCCACAGAGCCAACAGTCTCCTTTCCAATAATATTTCTGTCAAGCTGCTTAATGTGTTGAAGCTTTTAAAAGATGTCATGTGATGCAGTAATTTAAAACATAAAAAATTAAGACATGAGAAAGAGAACATACGTGACATGAATACAATGTAACGTTCATGTGATTCTAAGTAGTTTAAATAACACTCCTGTGCTGTCCCTGTTGGTTCCTTGGGCATGACTTTGGTAATGGCAGTGAGGGGATTGGCTAAGGTCTTTGGTGATAATTACTTCCTAAATACAATTTAATCTGAAGGTGGTGTTAGCAAGATGCTAACTGATTTACTAACAAATCTGGGATTCTTCACTTTGCCAGAACCACTGGCTTAGAGCACTCGGAGCAGTGGTTCTTTGGCAGTGGAGACCACGGATCAGACTGGCACAGCCAGCAAGCAGGGGGCCCTGTGGTGTCACGGTGGGCACGGGGGCTTTGTGCTTAAGCTGCTAGCAAAGTGTTGCTGCGAGAGCTGTGGGACCTCTGGCGAGTCCCTCAGTCCCACTATCTAAAAGCGCAGTAAGAGCACTACCTTTGGTTCTTGTCTTTTTAGATTGGCAGCATAGGTGCATTTTTGGGGTATGTTTATAAAGCAAAAGTAGGTCACTAACTTAGAGGGTTGCTGTAACACGGGCAGATTTAATAACGTGTTTGCCATCACACAATCAAAGCGTCGCGTGGTGCCCGTATTAGTGGGGATGTGCCATATTGCAACTGCGCTGACTTGCAGCTACGATCAGCTGTTTGGAAAGGCCCCAAACGTTGCTTAGACAACCCACCTTATTCTTCCAGCAGCCAAAGCTTTCATGGAAGCAGTGAGTGTAATTTTCAAAAGCAGGCTGGTATGGGAGCGCTACCAGACCCAAAAGACAAAAGGAAACGGAGACTTTTAATGAGCACCTTTGTAAAAGTTACCGTGCAGCTGGTCCCCAGCTAAGTGGGCTGCTGTTCAAAGACGCGGTGCTTGTGTTGTGTAAGCGTGGCTAATGGCTGTGATTCATGAGGCAGCACGGCTTGTCTTGGGGTGGCAGAGCTGGTTTCACCTCAAGCTGTCTGGTCCCTTTCTCAGGAGCTTGCTCTGCAGCAGCAGGGCTGGCAGAGCTGCTCACCAAGCAGCTGCTGACCTGCTGTGAATGGCAGGCCGACGTCGGAAGGTAAACCCCAGAACAGTGCTGCTGACAGAATAGACTTTGTAGTAGCGATCTCTCTGTGGTACCTTATACGTTCAGCCTACAGAAGGATGATGTTGCAGTGATGGTTTTCAGTGGGAACGTGTTCCAGCAAAGGCTGAAATCATTACAGGCTGCCGTGAAGTACTTGTGGATGATTTAGGAAAAAAAAAAGGAAGTTGTGAGTCACTGGCAGCAAAAGCCTCTACATTTTCTTTTTGTTTGTTTTAAACAACCTATTTTTGTTGAAATTTCTTCTCTTCATGAAATAAAATTCTTGCATGATTGCTGTTTTGTTACATGATCAGAAAAAGTTTAGGTTATCTCCTAATTTCTCAAATAGAAGGTGTCTATAGTTGAGGCCAAGCACAGGAACATAGCATCTGCTGAAATTAGTCACGATACAGTGGAATGTTTTGGCCTCAGTAGGTATTATATCAAACATGGTTTTAAACCAATTTGTTGCCTCAGTTTTGCAGACCTTTGAGTTTATCCTGTAACTGCTTTCAAGAGCTGATTTTTATCAAAGTTTCATTATATAACTCTTTCTCAGTCTTGAGAAGATAATGCATCCTCGTGCAAAACCTGCTTCTTGCCGAAATCAATGAGCAGCAAGGCCCAGTGGCTTGCAGGGCAGTGGTGTTGTTGCAAGGTTATCAGAAGGTTGAAGGTACAAATCGGCTGTTGGCTCCAATAACTCCTTTGAAGCAAATGTGGAAAAAGATATCTTTTTTTGTAAATGAGATAGCATAACGGGTGACTGCTAGATTCTGACCTTCGCTGTAAGAGGTGCAAGTGCAACAAGATTTTGCAACCCCACGCAGAAGAGATTTAGATGCTCCAATTTAGGCTGTAATGGGAGGCAAAGTTTTGCAAAGAGCATTCATAATGCTCGTCATTGGTTACCGTTGTGTGTCCTGCTTCAAAAAGCAAACCTTTAGCCAAAACTTGGATCCTTTTTAGGTGGTTGAGGAAGGTACAAGAGGCATTTTACAGCTTTTTCACATGCCTCTGAACTGCTGGGTTTGTTTGGAAGAGGAAGGAGAAATAGCACAGAAAAGGCTATTCTTGAAACATTTGTGAGCATTTGGAAACCAGGAAGAATTGAAACTCTCCCAGATTTTCTAGACCAGAGAGATGCTGGTAAGTATGTCAACTGGAAGCCAGCCCAAACCTCCGAGAGTTTGGAGGTTTACGTAGCGCTTGTGGCAATTAATGGTGCCTGAAAAAAGATGCACCTGTAGACTTTTGAAAAAACTAAACTTGCTGTGATAGGTAAAATGTATTTTAAAACATTCTGAGATCTGAATAGTGATTTTGGTTTCTTCTACTCTTTCTTCCCCCCCCCTCCGCATTGCTATTCCCAATAAATCTGGAACACTGAAGTTATGGAAGTGATTTAAGAGGAGGCTGGCTGACACGCTTCTATGTGAATGGCAGACATATTAAGCACAAGGTTCTGAACAGCATTCTGCTCTCTGACTTGAAGCAGTTCTTTAAACATTTAACTCCATTAGCACCTCGACAGTGTAAAAGGTGATGGTAATATGTTTAAAATATTGTGTACACTTTTTCTCATATAAGTTGTCATCCCATGTTTATAACAGAATACATGGGGAGTTTAAGACCTTTAAAATTCATCATTTTATAATGGAGAAATATATGAAAAATAAGATTTTTCAGGCAGTCTGCCTTTCCACCTCAAATGAACTGGAAATCCAAAGTCTTTCAAATTTACTATGAACGAAAGAGTTTTAGAAAAAACCTGCTCTGAAACTGGTGTCTGTTAAATGAAGCAGAATGCTGTCATCTTTCCATTTCTCAGTAGCTTTGTCTACAACCCGATTCTGTACAAAAAACATCAGTGCACCTGCATTGTTGCTTGAGCTCTGAGGAGTTGCAGTGGTAGGGCAGTCCTGACCAAGACCTGGCTTATGTTAGTCATTGACTCAGGAGCAAGTTATGCATACTGCTAGTTATTGGACCTGTGAAGCTTTCAGTATCCTAAGGCAGGAAGCATCACTATAAAAAAATATCTCATATTCAACCAATGTTTTCTGAAGGAACTTTATTTCATCAGGAAAGCCTCTGTAAATCGTTAATCCTGGGTGCTGATCCAACAAGGAGCTGCATGCAAGCAGAAAGCTGCCTGTGCGGAATTTTCATCAAGGTTCATTCCGCCTGATGAGCTTCTAAAAAGTATCTTTGTTCTGGTTTTAAGGCAATGAATAAACTGCAGATTTGAGAAGTGCTGTTATATATACTGCTTGATGATAAAATCTCTGCAAGTTCTTGCCCCTTGTGTGTTTCCTACAGTTACAAAAAGGGAAACACACTTACATCTTTATGATAACAATGAAATCAGTATGCTCATTTTTTATGTAAAAGAACTAAATTTTGACCATTTAAATAATAGTGCCTAAAACATTAGGGATTAAAAGAGCTGGTAAAGAGATTTTTGAGTTGCAAAACTATTTACTCACCTCGCTGTGAAGACGAGTTTAGAAGAGCACATGAACACATGTTTAACTTTCCTCTTGATGTTATTTTGCGCAGTACTTAATCTGGTCCTAGTCGTGTACGATAGTGCAGTCCTAACTCAGAGCTATGATGTCACTCAAGTAACTAAAAAAGGACTAGTCATGCCCTGGAGATTGAGCCAGCTCCAGGAACTCCAAGTGTTTTGGAGACTGGTTAAGTCAAAGGATCTTGGCAAAATTCTCTTCTGTGACAAACGTTAGTAGTAGGTGTTTTTGTGGTTGATTGGTCTGTTCTGACCAGGATATGTAGCTTCAGTTTTGGCTTTATTGGACTTTCTTGTGGGTTTTTTGGGAAATCGCTGGATTTTTTTTTGTGACTTAGTGTTTGTCCTACCAATGAAGGTGAAATTATTTTGTTCCTGCCAGTTGACAAGCTTGAAAATAAAGCTGAGGCCTGTAAAGACTTCAGCAGCAGATGGACTTGGATCTTTTACATATGTCTGAACATTATTCAAATGTGGTCTTCTAGCATCTCTGCAATATGAGGAAGACTGTGTTAGGCTTTTCTGCATTCCAAAAAAGCTTATAGTTGCACTTGAAACATTCAGAAATAGAACTGGTTCCCCTGATCCCAGCGATCACATTAGTAGTGATAGTGATGCTGTTTTGTCAGAGCAGAAGAGTTGCTTGTGTCAGCGTTGGTCCCACAGGCTAGTGCTGCACACCTGTGCTCCTCTCACAGAAAGTATTTCCTAACAGTCAGTAATATTTTCAATCAAAAGGTTTGTTGCAGTCTCCTTAAAAATGAAAACAAAACCCCAGGGATACCCAAGCTGAAAAAGCTACGGTTTCTGGCAGTGCTAGGTGTGCTTTGTAATCACATGGAACAGCATCTCAGGGATGCCAATTTACCATTGCAGCAAACAGCCGCTGACTTAATCTTAAACGGGATTTTAATGAAGATCCCAGTGAGGATGTAGTAAAACATCCAATAAGGGTACTAAAAGTTACATTTTGTCACTTCCAGCTCTTGTAAGGTTAGAGTTTTTTGGTTTTTTTTTTTCCCCAAGGATACTTTGGACAGTCGAGAATCACAGCTCTTAAGGTTTTCTTCTTTCCCTCTGTCCCCACCATTTTTTCTGAGGCTTAAGCTGAGATTTGTTTTTATTCTTCAGCTAGTCCAAACCCTCTCCTCTGCCTGAGAACAGTTGCAGATGCTATCCATTAAGATTAGCTCCATCCATTTAGCCTTGGAGATGAAAAACTCCTACCCTTCCTCCCTCCCTCCCTTCAACAGTGATTACCTTCTGTAAACCTGCTTCAAAACATCTTTGTGCTGAAGAACGTAGTATGGCATGGAGGAGGGATGGGAGAAAATGCACTAGGGAGGGTAGCGGGGGAAATGAGAGTGGTTCTGTGTCTGGTTATAGATACATTTCTCTAGGTACTCCACAAAGCTTTAGATCTTTACAAGCTTCCTCCCAAGTGCCTTTGTTCTTTGTATAGCTCACTTGCAATCCTGGCACGGGGAATTGTTTTATTCAAACTTTACTGAAAGACAGGATGTACCTTAGAATTAGAAATATGATGGGCTGTCAGCTTCTTCCCCAGATTCCATCAGATCTCTATAGTTCTTAATAAATGAACTGACAGCTTATTAACCAGATGGTACAACAGGAGCTTCATTCTGTTGTAAAGTTTTAAATCATGTTGTTCTAACAGGTGCACAATTTATCTCCACTTCCTTGGAAATGAGAAATGAGTAAGAAACAGTCGATCCCCCCCCATTTCTGGCAATATTAGTAAAGAATTAGAGCTATGTGTAAAGTTCAGATTGGATAACCTGCAGAAATGCTATTGACACTGAGAAATTAAATTATTTTGCTGCCCAGAGTTAAGTGAAAACTTGGAGTATTAAAGAAGTTTAAAGCTTTTTTGTTTAGCTTTGTGACTCCTGGTAAACAAGCACTATCTAACAGCAGAAAATTATCTTATAATTTAGGCAAATTACCACTGAGAATGATTCCTTTATCTTTTCACTTGGAAGGTCAGGTATGAGTCAAGAGAATTAGGGACTGCAGTGCTTTATCAGGTCTGTGACCAGCTCCTTTACAGTCATTAAATAATGCAGTACAAGAAGTGGTGCTTACAGCTGAAAACTCTCCATGCGATTTCCAGAGAGTCAGGTTGGAACATACTCATCTGGATTGGAAAGTGTTTCTCTGCAACATTTCAGGCATTCATCGAAGACACTAAGCTGAGCGAGTCTGTGTGCACCAAAGGGGGAAATGAATCTCCTAAATACTGTGAGAAACCATGGAGTACTTCATGGTGAGATTTGATCTCTGTTATGCCCTGACAGGGTTTCTGTTAGTGGGAGATGGGAAGGTGCAGCCTGGCTAAAGGCTCCTGTGCCTGGGCTGCTCTGCGGGATGCTGGGGGAGCCCTGGCCGGTCGTGGCGCGGGCGGTCCCTCGCTGCACACAGGTCATGGCAGTGCATGTGATGTGAGAGGTTACTGGGCTAACCAGTAGCGTTGTTCTGCATTGCAGGAAGCTGCCATGCAGTTAATAACCTGTGCATTTGCAGAGGGTTTGATGAACTTCAGTACTAATAACATTCATCTGTCACATTGTAAGCGTCTGCCATCTCTGGCCAGACTTCACGGAATCTTATACTGAACTGTTCTTTGGGTGTTGCTGATATATACACCAAAATCTTCTCTGGCCGGTGTACGTAGGGTACATTTTCTACTTTGCTGCTTTAAATAGGAACATCAGTTTGCTCGGTACTGCCTTTATCACAGGATAGCTACTAGTGAGAGCTCAGGTAACTTGCCTTGCTTTGAGAAGCAGATGAAGTTATCAGCTCTTTTCCAGCAATAACTGGCTCTAGCCGGGAAGAAAGCCATGTGAGTGCTCTAAGAGTATTTGAGAGAGTGACAAAAATCAAGGTTTTTGTCTGGATTTCTTCCCGTGGAAATGTGTGCTGTAGTGTTGCTGTTCCTTCTGGAGAGTGAGAAAAGGAAAACACTGTGTGTGCTTTCATCAGGTGGTTTTTACAAATCAGGGTTAGTTTTTTTACTTTGTGTTTTAGTCTCACGATTACATCAGAACAAAGATGTTTGCATGCACTTGCAACTTTTGAATAACAACTGAGTTCCAGATGCCAAAAATTCCTGCGTGCACTTAGGTGGTGTATCCAAGGTGGCCAAGATGCACGCGGGTGAGATGACTTTCTGGCATGTGTCATTCCACCATCCTGCCCCAGGGAAGCCTGCTGAACCCTGGGTTGTGCCCAGTGGCCACAGTGCCAACCACTTTGATATCCAGAGTTTGAGTTGGCTCAGAGAGGATCAGAAAGCTCCAAAATAGGACACGATGCCTTCCTTGAAGTTTGATTCTGTTTTTATTTTGTAGGAGACTGGTCAGGATGTGTTAGTTTCCCTGAAGCTGCCATACTAAAAAATAATAGTGAACTGAGTTAGTTGTTTTTTCTCTTCCTAACAAATGCAATATTATTTTTTCTACCTTAGTAGAAGAAATAATATTTTCAAAAGCCATTCCCAGCCATTTGGGCTGCATCCCCCATCCTCGTCTTTTGCCATGGTCCAAACCAAGTTTATGCATTTCTTAGGACAAGCAAAGAAATTCAGTGTTAGATTTTTCATGGTGTTAAGTTCATGATTCCCCTTGTTATACATGGACACTCACACAGATACCTAAATTCTAATGTAAATTTCTAATTACATTTATAATTATAAGGTAGGTTCAAGATGGAGAGTGAATAGAGTGGGCAAGCAGGGGGAGCACAAGAGAGAACACACACTAGTCATTATGTGTGCTAGGGAAAAATAGTACAGATTTAAATATTCCATAAACACACCTTTGAAAATGGAAATCAAAAACGAATATAACTTATATTTTTAACTAGAGGGCAGTTGTTGTCTGTGTAGTAGAACAAATGAACTACCATAATTTGGTCAATACTGTTAATTAGAAGCAGCAGAGATAAATCTTTTTTTCCCTGCAAAGATGTTCTATAAACATCTTCCTGTTTTGAGTATAAGCCTAGATATTGGACTATGGAAATAATGACTGTACTTTATACTATGGCAACAACAATATATATGGGAGAAATTACTATTGATCCTGACTTACTAATCAATGTCAAGGTTTGAGTATTGCATAGAAACAATGATTTTATTTTAATTCCCCTCCCCACCCCACCACTCCGTTCATCTTCCTCACCCCTTTATGTCCTTTCCCAACATATTTGGTGGGTGATAGCAAAGAAAATTACCTGAATGACAGCACATGTGAAAGAGATTTAAAACAAAAATGAAACTCTTGAGCACATAGTTCAGTTAATATAAATCTCTTCCCGTTGGTGTCAGGAAGAATTTAATCATAGTTAATTAATAAGTTGCTTTCCGTTTCCATGTCCAGATACTGCAAACCTATTTTTCAATGGTTTTAGAAGGGTTTTAGATCCAAGTATCTCAAAAATTTATTTCCATCATTTCTAGTAGAAAAGATTTTGCCCACAACAAAATAAGGCACAGAATAATTAGGCCACTTACCTAAGGACATGTTGTGAGTCAGTGCCACAAACAGGTATTGAACTCAAGAGTCCTTCAGTTAATATATAATAAAAATAAATAATAAATGCTCTGAATTATCCTGTCTTCTGCAACAAAGCTGTTAAGGGTATGAGCTTTTACTGAACACCTCAGAATATTCTTTGTCTTTTAAAACTATGTTTTCTTTAAATAAATCAAAAATTTTAAATACCAGTTGCGTAAACTTTTTCTTTATCCTTGCCATATTAGTTGAATGAGGATAAGCATCCATGTAGTGGGTGAGTAGATCAGTGATATGTACACTCTACAAACAATGGGTTTAGTCTTTTAATCAGAGGTGGTTAGCTGGATGTATTAGGAACTAATTCTAGCTTGGCAAAGTCCTACTGAATCTTACTGGAATTGGCAAAAAGAGAACATGAACTTGAATGTTGGCAGTTGAGGTCTTTTATTTACATGCTTACCCAAATATTTGGAGACACAGAGACATAGCTCAGACACCTCTTAACCAGAGAGAGTTAATCTTTACATTTCATGGTGCTTGAAGCACAAATATTTTCTGTTTATATTAAAACTCTTCACATTTAGCTACGTAACCGAAAAAAAAATTACAATGTTATAAGGAAGGTGTGTGAATATCCCTAATGGAAACTTCAACAGGGAGAACTTCCAATTGAAAATTGCTTCTCTGCATTCCATACTAACTGCAAAAGTTCACAGAGCTTTAGTATGCGTTTGTTGGTAGATCTCAAGATGACAATTTTTTCAGAAAAGCAGTGGGGAACTTGGTATTTTGTCAGACTTGCCTAAAATATTTTGGATTGGAAAAGAGATTTTTTATTTTTTTTTAAATAATTTTTTTCTTGTACTGTTAGATCTCAGTGTACAGCTTTCTTGAGGTATCTTGTAGATCTTGAATAATATTTTTATATAATGTCATTTGCTCAATTTTCTCAATTGTAAATTGTCCACTCATATGGCTAACAGTCTGTAAAGATCACATTTATTTGAGTCCTGAAGCAAGACCAAAGTGTACAGTATGGAATAGAAGGGGTTAAGGGAAGCGTGGTTTTTTTTGTTGTTGTTTGTTTGTTTGGGTTTTTTTTGTCTCCCAAACATAATCACTACAGGAAACCTAAAAATGATTTAAGACGTTTTAATGCAATCTTAATATATTTATCAATGACAAGTTGAATTTTTTGAGCAGGTCTGGTCCACTAATGTCATTGAAGGCTGAAGGGGTATATTTTATCTGTGAAGCTGTATATTACTCTTATTGCTTATCCTGTTCTTTTGGTGTCCAAGTTGCCTGGTGTATAAGAATTTTACTTCAGTCACTCAGGAAATTAAGATGTGTATGCTGTTGCCTGCCTCCATGGAGGAAGCAGTCAATTCTTACATTGGCAGACCATTGATCTAAATGTAGTACTTGGACACATCTGTATGAAAAGCTTTAATTTCTTAATTGTGTCCAACAAGGATGTGCTGCTCTGAAAAGCTTTTAGAAATACTTCCAAAAGTAAAAAAGTAATCTTTTTTTTTCTGTCCCTCTCCCTTGTCATCATGTTGAAGGAAAGATATCCCTGCACATGAACCAAAGTATGAGTGGAGGCTGTTTACTTTAATCAACACGGGCTTTTCTGATGGATTCTGCTTATGCTAAAAAGATAAATGGTGCAAGAGTTAGAGAAATATATACCTTCCCTTTGAATTAGTCTTTTGCAGCATAAGTAAATTATCCAGAAGGTACTCAACCACAACACTTTGATAATACAGGTGTTTAAATGGTAATAGCTATTGGAATTGGAATGGGAGTGAAACAATAAAGTCATTTGGGTGTTACAACATGAAATTAAGCTATCGCTATTACCGAGCAATATTATTATCCTAAAGTCTGCAACTCGGAGCAAATGAAAACAATGTAATACCCCTCTAACAGTAGTTTACATTAGGATTTAGTTTAGCCATGATGTTTGCTAGCGCTGTAATATCTTTATTAGACAGCACTTGTGAGCTGGTGCACTGTGTTGTAATGCAGAAGGAATAACGTAGAGCTGCTGAACACGTACCTGAGTAAATCCCCTTCCCTACAAAAAAAAAACCAAAAATTACCTGTTACTCAAAATTTTTATTATACTGGTGACTGTCACATTATGGTTAGCAAGAATGTAGAATGTTAAGAACTTTGTGCTTAATATTTAATTAATTACTTCATGAAGACATAGATTCTGTTGACTTCTGTATGTATCTATAGAATTTGAATGAAAATTCTTGTTGTTTGGTTGAAAAGTCTCAGCTTCCAGTTTGCTCTGTAATTTTTCCTGAGATAAGGAAGAATTTATGGAGTGACATCTATATTTGTGAATATGATGGGGGGAGAAAGTACTTCTAATTAATTTTACTTGAACATGTCATATTCTGAGTGGGTATTCAGCAGAACAGCGTTCTGTATTCAGCTGTTCCTCCTAACAAAACCAGTACAGGGTGAATCTGGTCATTTAAGGGCTAATCAGCTTGCCTACAGACAGTTGAAACTTCTTAAATGAAAACATTTTTCTTTTTGTCTGAATTTTAAAAGTTCCCTGGCAAATTTTGCAAACACTGTAATTGTGTAAACATTGAATCATCAAATGTATGCTGCTGCTTCTGTTGTTGCCATTTATTAGTGCATTAGGGAGAAGAACAAATTTATTTTCACTGTTTGAACTATTTGTGCTGGAACAATTCTTTCAGTTATTTATGGTATTACTGGGAGGCTCCACACCTATGACCTGGCTGCAGTTTGCTAGCCACTATACATGCATGATAAAAGGAAAAACATTTTTTTAAAATATAAAGAGAGTATTTTCTTTTTTGAGAACCTGCAGTGTTTTGGTGCAGATTAAAAAACTGCTACTGCTACTTTGGGACAGATCAGAAGCCAATATACGTTGTCACAGTGTCGTGGAAGCAGGTGGAATGGCACCAATAAACATCAGCTAATAAATTACTTCCTTTTGTTTTTATAAATCAGAATTTTTCAGTTTTAGTATCATCTACACCAGGAATTCCCAGCATACCTTTTAAGGATTCAGTGCTACTTTTCCTTCTAAGGTGTGCTCCATCTTTCCATGTTTTGCCCTGTGCCTGCCTCTCCTTCAAGGGATTTGGCCTTCTGCTTATTGAAACCCAGTGTTTCTGTCTTTTATTCTCCTGCTGCCAGCCTGGGACCAGGGGGGCTTCCCCACTCCCCTCAGCACAGGGGCTGCATCCGTGCTGGGCCTTTAGCAGAGCAGCGTCACTGCTGAGGAAAGCACCGGTTTATGAAAATCAGGGTGGATCAACGGAGTTAGGAATCTAAAGTACCTCAAAAAGCAGCAACCCCGCTGTGCCTCATCTTCCAGTGATTCCTTTTCCTGTGCAGGGCATAAGACAATAAGCCCAAAAGATCTCACTGGGATTTGTTTCCCTTTTCCTCACCTGCTGGCAGCAGGGCACAGGAGCCCAGCCTGCGAAGTTGGGCTCTGTCTGCGCTGCAGGCCGCGGCGTCGTGGCTGCCCGAGGGAGCCCCGCTAGGCCGCCTGTTCCTGCTGCCAGGCTGGTGCCAGCCCCTTGTCGGACAGCTGGATGCACACACGTCACGTTCCAGGCTGCAGAACCGCTTTATCCTCTCCCCCACCTTGCGTGCAAAGACTGAGATGGCTGAACCATGGAAAATAATCCCTCGACGTTTGTGGGATTACTCACATTTACAGTCAGGCCCCTGCAGCGCTTCCTGCGCTGGTGCGCTGGTCTGTGCCGGCAGCCTTGAGACGCCAGCGTGGTACAGACACTGACAAGTGATACTGAAGTACACTGTGGATTCGTTGCTGAATCTGGTTGAAATTGCTTTTGTTTCTGAGGGAGTAGTGCTTACTGCTGCTGTCTTGTCTGTGAGGATTAACAGGGACATTGTGAATCTAGGAAAACGAGCAAATTTCCCCTTTTGAACCCTCTGCTGTTGCACGCTCTACTCCTTCGGTTCGTGTCCTGCTCTTTTACAGCTCTGCCCCACTCACCACTGTTCCTATGGTAGTTTTGTCTCCAGAGGAGAGAGGCGGAAAGAAAACAAATGAATCCTTTAGTGAGTAGTTTGACCTGAATGCTATTGTGAAGTTTACCTCTAACACTTGAAAAGCTTCAACATAACTTTATTTGCCAGTACCGATACTCTGCGATACAGTTCTTCGTGCGGGCCCTGAAATTAAAAAGCTAGTTGTGGTTTTGTAAAGTTTAGGAAATAGATTTCTGTAAGAACCACCGTTATTTATTACAGTATTTTAAAGAAACTTGTGTTACTGGATTTAAAGAACATTGCCCTTTGGTTGGGCTGACACTACAAAATGGGTTCGCCCATCGTTTCATGAGGGGAATTATAACCTTGAATCTCAATTTAGCTAGCAGAAGCCAAAGAGCTACGTCTCAAGGTCTGAAGTGACAATGAATCTACATTCAAGTACTCTGGGCTTGTCTTGATTTATATTGCTGTCTTCCTTCCATAAATGATGGCTGTTTTTTCAGTATTCTGACAGTAAGTGAGATCAGTGCAATAGCTGGTCTTCAGAGTAGTTGTTTGAAATTGGAAGGGGAAAGTGTGCGTGTGCAAGTGCATGTACAACGTATTTGTAGTCATACCTTAAAATTCAGTCTTTGTCTCATCCTGGAGCCCCGTCAGGTTTGGTGACTATATGCTTTTGATCTAGAGAGAGAAAAAAAAAATGTTTAGAAATAAAGATAGGGGGGTTGGAGAGGGGGAGATAAGGGGTGGAGGGGAGGAACGAGAAAAGGCATGCCAGCTAGTGCAGCTGTAGGTTTTGAGCTTTGTAGGAACTGAAGCAAGGCTGTAGGCTGTCAGCACAAGTGAAGAGCCAGAAAAAATCTGACAGATATAAACATGAGTGCTTTCTTCAGCTGTAGAAGTGCAGAGGAACAAACACAGATCTTGACATACATCTTGCTCCTCCTTAGATAGTGTTACAAAATATATGGGTAGTCACCAAGTTTTATAATCCACCAAGCCCAGCTCCCTTGGATGACAGAGAAATATTAGTTGGCTCCACCTGTGTAAACCTTATGTTTAGGAGATAATTAAAAATATCAGACATCTTGCTGTGGATATCAATGTGGAGAATATTATGTTTTGTTTCCAGAAATTTTAAGCAAGCTGGTGGCACAGCTATTTGAAATCCTGGGACAGTTTGCATGTCACAGTTGAATGTGCACAATTTCACAAATTGCTGTTACGCAAAGACTGAAATCACTGAGAATCCCCAGAATTTCTCTACTTTGATTCCTCTTCCCTTCCATGTGCAAAGAGAGCTGCCTGTGTATTAAAATGGGCCATTTCCTTATTCCTGGTAATCTTAACTTCAGCAATGGAAAAAAAAACCAACCCAAACAACTTGAAATTGGATAAATATAGGTCCTGTACCTTTACTCCAGCTTGATGTTAGTATTTTGTACTTAGCCATTTGAAAAAAAAACTTAGTTCGAAAACCAGCCATCTTCTTGGAACACAATAAGGAGAAGATAACCTGATTAAACGAAGGACACGTCAACTGAAAACATGATGTTTCCTGTTTGAAGAATTTTATAACATTGGACTTCATTTGAGTTTGGAAAACTGGCATTCCCTTCAGGAAGTGTTTGCTCCCTGCTGCTCTGCAAAAACAGTGGAAAAGAGAAATCTTTTCAAGTCACTGTTTCCACTGTAAATAGAAGATCTTATAATGCCTAGTTTCCATTTTCCTCCTTGGGGCTGTTATTGCTGGGGATCTCAAAAATCACTATTTTCTTTTCGGAGTGAAGCCCACAAGATAACCAGGTTAGAAGTTAGAAAAGGGCTTGTGGGAGAGCAGGAGAGAAGGAAGGAGAATCGGGAGAGAAAGGAGATGTCCGGACTTTGTGGATTAAAGGAGTAAACAAGTTTCTGTGGTGTGTTTTTTGGAAATGTTTGTGTTTGTAAGAATCTTTCTTAAAAGACCTTGTTCAGTAGTGGCCTTCTGTAAGGATACACAGCAGTAATTGCACGGCAAGCCCCAGTGGGTGACAGGAGCAGCCTTTCCCCACGCATCTTCCTCCTGGTGAGCAGAGCCCTTTTTGCTGCTTCTCTCCTG
Source organism: Actenoides hombroni (assembly GCA_024336885.1). Classification (NCBI taxonomy): domain Eukaryota; kingdom Metazoa; phylum Chordata; class Aves; order Coraciiformes; family Alcedinidae; genus Actenoides; species Actenoides hombroni. The sequence goes on from WUAM01000323.1 coordinate 33,323,892, forward strand.
ACACAGTAAGTTACAGTTATTTTTCATGTAACTGAGGTAGGTAAAAATACTTAGGGCATAGATGAGAAAAATGAATCATATCTGTATTCAAAGAATTCTTTAATAACTCTGTTCCTTGTTTCTGCGAGTGGCACGGATCTGTGGCCAGTACCCAGCAGAAGAGCAGAGGCAGAGAAAATTGTTGCATGGGTAATTCTGCCTGTTGGTGTTTGTGAAAACTTGTTTTAAAAATAAGCACACACCCATACATCTCAACTGTGCTTTCAAAGGGCACCTTTGCTTAAGGAAACACGCAGAGAGAGAAAGAAGCTCTTAGGTGTTTTATTAGGAGGTCAGTAGTGTCCAAATGGCCACTTTGCTAGGTAGAAGTATGAGCAAAACATTTGTTTCTGAATTATTCTTGGTGTAGAAGATCTTAAAGAGTAAAGAATTGCAGTCACACTGTTGATTAATTTGCCCAGCGCTGTAATTATTGTGAAATGCCAACGTAACTTTCTTTCTTTCCCTCTTTCAGTCGCACATCCTGGTTTTACTGGTACTACAGAACCCCTGATTATATTACCCTGGCATTCTCAGGGACTGTTAAGCAGGAGTCTTCTCTCTTTTGCTCTAAAACTCATCTAAATGGAAAACACATTGTCTTCATTATATGCCAGTGTTGAATGAACAGAGTTGCCATAGCAACAGCCATCTGAGGCCTTGCTGATTTCAGGCCAGTGAATGGGGTAGACAAACAAAGTACCTTCAAAACCAGAAGGGAACAATTGCTATTCATTCAAGCCAGGTTTAAGATCAGCAAATGTCTTCAGCAAAAGAAATGCAGATAAGAAAGTATCAGACATGGCCAGAGAAGAATAACAGAAAATTATCATAATCTTAAACTTTTCTGCCTGGCAATGTAGTACAAAAGGTGATTCTTAAGGTAAAAACATTTAGAGAGAGCTGAAGAGACAAACCACGATTTGCCCACAACCTGGCATAGCAGCGTTAGTGCCGGGAGTCGATGTGCAGAGTCTTTACAGTGCTGGCAGTCATGCCATCGAGCACCCAAAGGACTGGTGGGCAGGGCAGGGCCGGTACGGCAGGAGCGCGTGGGGCGGAGGTGGCCGTGTGCCCGCTCAGGAGGCAGGCTCTGCCGCAGCAGCTCACACTAGGGGCTGGGGGGGGGGGAAGGAGTGTCTTGCGTGTCCAAGGTTATTATCAAAGAGCTAAATGACACGACATCGGTCGTGAGCCTCCACAGATTACTCGGCAGCGCTTGAAGGTAGTCAGGAGCCCCGATATGTTTGTTTCACCATTTTGTTGCTCCTGAAAGACTGTGATATGCAGCTTTATGTATGACATGGTTGACATATTCCACATAAAACCCGGTTAGACTTAATTTATATTCACATAAAATGCCAAGAAACTGACTGTGAAATGTTTGCCTTGAATTAGAGATGAGGCGCGTGTGTGCGTGTTTGTCTGGTACGTGTAACTGTGTTTTCTTTCTCCTTAGTCCTACACAAAAAATTTAAATAATAAGTTTATGACTGAAGTACCATTTCTGATCTCGGTGTTATCTAACATGTAGAGACACAAAGAGGCAGAGGCAAGAAAATGAGCATAGGCAGGTTGCGTATTGTGTTGGCAGAGTGCTTTTAAGGTTTCTTTGGAGAGCGGTGGGGCGATGAAAGGCTCTCTCCCGGCCCCTGCACTCGGTTTGACAATAGCCATCGTGTGCGGGGGCTGCGCCGCGAACAGCCAGCGCAGCTACGGGAGGGAAAGGGCAGGAGCGAGTTCAGGGAAGGGATTGCTTATGGCAGGCTGTGTCATCTGTTACCAAAGCGAGCGCTCTGCCTTGCAAGCTCTGGATTGCTGAATTCCTCTCTGGGAGGTCCTGGAGAAATTCTTCTCTGTGTGTATATTTGTATGTTAGGTAGCTCAAGAAAAGTAAAGCTGCAACAATACGTAAGACGCCCAACTTGGGGCTGTCAAGGCCCATCAGTGTGATAATATAAACTGTGCCCTGTACCAGCTGGGGAGTTGGAGCCAAGCTGCCCTTTGAGAGAGAGGTCAAACCCCTCACTAGTAACAGGAAAATTGTTGCCTTGGGAAGCTGGTCTTCAAGACAGTCTATCAAACTTTACCTGTTTTCACTACTGTATTTTATATAAGAAGGTTTATAATAATTAATGATCAGCTGCAAACGTAAAGGAGACTCTAACAGCGATGTAATGCTGACAATATGTATCACCAATAATATAGTGTATTTTCAGGCTGCTCACAAACGCATTTAACCATTCTTACAAAATGGGAATGGTGTAACAAGGTGAGTTTCTCACCAGTACAGTTTCTGTTAGTATAATGGTTGGGTTTTTTCCAGAATTGGGGAAATACTTAAAGTACAAGGCTGTTTCACCCAGAACTTACAAAAATATGGACTGAGGAAATACTTGTAGGATAAATATGTTGAAAATACTGTAAGATGAAACACAGGTCACCTCATCTTGAGTAAGAACTTTCTGATTGGTTATGAATAGACAGGATAGACAAGACTGAAATTCTGGCAACAAAATATTAGAAGACTGAAGAGAAATTAAAGACTGACACACTGAGTTTAGGAGACAACTAAATGGGAATGTGGCAAGGAGTAAGAAGTGAGGAATACTACAGCGGTGAATCCAACGATTTTTTAGTCTCTCTTTGTAGCATAAGAACAAAGATGGATTTGCCAAAACTGAAAGGCAAAAGGCAAATGCATCCAACACAAGTCAAGAATGAAGGAAAGAATGGTGTCGTTGCAAGGCCGAGATGCCGGGCAGATACAGAAAACTGCGGTTCATTTTATTTGAGTGTATGTATATGTCTGTGTATTTCAGATATGCACACCAATTTAAGCTTCCCCATGAATGCCATTAATTAGATTTGTCCCCTTCTTAGCAAACCTGTGAATTAATGGAGTTGTATTGAAATTATAAATAGCAAAAACTTCTCACTTGTATGATGGAGGCTGTTGCTGGATTGTGGGCTGTAGCCATCGATAGGTGTGGCTCTGATTGCTCTGAAGATACAAAGCTGCAATACCTTCCTTTCTGCTGTTGTTTTTGAAAGTTGCCAAGAGGGTGCACACAAAGGAAGGTTTTTATTTTCTTGTTGGTGATGATATTATTATTCTGTGGAAGCACGGTGTATTCTAAAGCTCTGGATCCCCTCTTGTTTTATCTAATGCCACAGCTGTCTGTGCAGCGTTATAAACACCAGGATTTGCTGTCATTACAATATTATCAATTAGCAGTCTGAAGAGCATTACACCTCGTGAGAATTTTGAGGGACTGGCAGTGGGCAGTTCAGACATGTACTTTCAGATATATTTTCTGAGATGTTTGAATGAATTTGATGTATTTATAAAAAAAACCATGGATGTAAAGCAGGCATTGATACGTTTATCTTATTGAGACTGATTAATGGTGTGTTTCTCTCCTATGTCCAAGGAACTAACAGTTAGTCTGAAAAAGCTGTTTTTAAACACAAGTGTGTTACAGGTTCTAGGGTCAAGGTACCTAACTTGGTGCATACAGGATTGTGATTCAGTCTGTTGTGATAACTGGGTCAGAGTTACAACTTTCAGCTATTTCTAGTATAACTGTAGGGTTTATTTCAGGCCTCTCTCTCCACATCTCTCACACAAGGCATTATTCCTGTCGCAGAGCTGCACCTTTCATCATCATTTGTGCGTACTGGGAGAAGTTACACATTTAGTCCATGTAAGGTAGGTGAAATACACAGGACAGGTATCCCATGTTCAAGACCACTCCAGTGCTTGGACATGATGCAAGATTGGAAACCTGAAACATTTAAAATTCCTGAGCAGTGGTGCTTACACAGCATAGTTACAGCCTGTCTTTTCCAAATCTTTCCTCACCATTCTGTACAAATTACTAATAGGGCTCAGGACACAGTTCCTGGGTCTTCAGCAGTTCATGCTTTCTGCTTGTGTTTTCTGGTGTTAGTACCTCAGTGAGCTTAAGTCCCATCTAATAAAAAGACAGAGTACAAAGAAATACTATTTTATGTTGAGCATCTGGGTAAGATGATGGGTGTGTGCCTCGAAAGCAGTCATTGGATAGATGGCATCCTGGCCTGTATCAGGAATGGTGTGGTCAGCAGGAGCAGGGAAGTGATCATTCCTCTGTACTCACCTTTGGGGAGGCCACACCTCAAATACTGTGTCC
>WUAM01000323.1:33328205-33354413 GCA_024336885.1 Actenoides hombroni
TGTCATCCAGTGTTAGGACAAGAGGCAATGGGAGTAAGTTGGAGCACAAGAGGTTTAGGGTAAACACAAGGAAAAACCTTTACACTGTGAGGGTGACAGAGACTGGAACGGGCTGCCCAGAGGGGTTGTGAAGTCTCCTTCTCTGGAGACATTCAAAACCCACCTGGACACGTTCCTGTGTGACTTGGTCTAGGGAATCCTGCTCTGGCAGGGTGGTTGGACTAGATGATCTTTCTAGGTCCCTTTCAACCCCTACCTTTCTGTGATTCTATGATTCTATGAAACACATTTTTCTACTCTACCACAGCATTGATTTTTGATCAATTAATACCAGGATTCTAACACAAAAATATCTTAGAAAATCCACTGTTGAGCTGGTTTTAGGATGTAAAAAATACTGTGGGAGGCAGCTGGCCCTATAATTCTACATACACAAGCATGTAGCATTACATGGACAAGCAATGTTCAGTTGAATACCTGACTTCTGATACCAAACATCACCGTCCAGAACACTGGTGCATGCCTTATTTTTCCTACTTGTACTTAACAGATCAAGTACCTCTCCATCACCACCTTCTTACATGTGTAGTACAGATATCGTTGGAGAAAGCCCATAATGAAACATGTAGGGAAGGGCTGGAGTTGTTGTGCCTGAGCAGCATTGCCACAAATGTCAAAAATCCCTCAGGTCAAGGAGCTGAAGGCCTATCTTGATATGTCAATTCTCATCTGTCAGGGCTGTAGTGAGAAATGTACCATGCCACAAAATGTCTGAGAACTGAGCACTGTAATTAGCTTATGCTGTTATCCCAATGATAAGCAAGATACGCCTGAAAGACCCTTCCAAAGAAGAACCTTCTGCATGCAGACCGCTGTGAAAAGACTTTGGGTCTTTGAGGAATGTGTTGTAGCAAACAAGCCTGGCAAATCTCAGGCACCAACTGTTTGATGCAAGAATCTTACTATACTTCAGTGATCAACGTCTCTGATTCCAGGGAACAGCTGGCTACAGAATTTACCTGATATTTCCTGCATATACATACACACACACTCACATATCAAACCTACCTATATCAGATAAATGTGTACTATTAGAAAGATTAACATTCATGCCTTTCTGACAATATTGTGACTATGAAAGGACTGAGTGAGATATTATTAAGTAAGGAGATCAAACTACACTATGCAATTTTAGGAAGCAACATAGACATTAAATCCCTTGCTGAGGCTGAACTAAGGAAAAGAAACAGGAAAGGTTTTCTTTTGACTAAAGTGCATGTGTATTTTTTGAGAAAAATTAACAGTATAACCCTTAAGAGGTTTAAAATCCAGGCTGATATCCTAGAGTCTTTCAGCATGCATTTTTTTTCTTACTCAGGCAATTTAGTTAATGGCTGTGTTTCTTGTACATTTCTGAAAATTATCTCTCAAGCAGCAAATTTAGCATACCCATTGTGGTTCAAGAAGGGCAGCTCTCAGTACTCAAACACAACACCCTTCCTAGCTCTGAATGTTGTAGCTGAAACATACTACGAACTGCTAGATCAGAAATCAGAGTTCTGTTCTTCCAGAAAGGTCTCACTGGTATCCAACACATAGGTCTTGAAGGCTGCAAGAGTTGACTACAAAGCAGAGACATTTAAACTGATGACATTCAGTACAGAAATACTTTTAAAGCATCCTATGCTTTGAAGGACATTGAGGTGCTGGAGAGAGCAGAGGTGGACTACAAAGCTAGTAAAGGGTTTGGAGCATGTCTCTTATGAGGAGAGGCTGAGGGATCTGGGACTGTTTAGCCTTGAGAAAAGAAGGCTGAGGGGAGACCTTATTGCCCTCTACAACTACCTGAAGGGAAGGTGTAGCGAGGTGGGAGTTGGTCTGTTCTCCCTGGTGACAAGTGCCAGAACAAGAGGAAATGGCCTGAAGTTGAATCAGGGGAGGTTCAGGCTGGATATTAGGAATCATTTCCTTACTGAAAGGGTTGTCAGGCATTGGAATGGCCTGCCCAGGGAGGTGGTGGGGTCATCATCCCTGGAAGTGTTTAAGAGCTGGGTAAATGTTGTGCTTAGGGACATGGTTTAGTGGTTTTTGATAGGGCTGGGAGTAAGGTTGGACTTGATGATCTTGAAGGCCTCTTCCAGCCAAAACTATTCTATGATTCTATGAATAATGAAACTAATATTTAAGTTGCAGCATTTCTAGATGTTTTTCCTTCTTTTGCTAAGTACGACCTGGAGAAATCAAGTCAGTGATTCTTTTTAGCAAGGCGTGCTGAGTATGTTCTCAGAGGCACAGGAAGTGAAACAATCCAAAACATGGCAGTAAGATCACTTTTATTTCCTTATTGCAGTGACATCCTGTCTCATTTGATTGCCTTACTGCTTCAGTAGGGTTCAGTAGTTTCCATGTTATGTTCCAGTGCACTCAGCTCTGAGGGCACTTAGGAAGAGTGTCCAGAGAGAAGCCCTTTCTGAAGAAGGGTGCCCCTGATATATCATCATCATTAACTTCTTTGCCTGAAAGAGGGGAATGTTGCTCCTAACTCTTCAAAAGAAACTGCTGTGTCCAGTCCTCAGGAACTCTTAAAAGGAAGGGATAATCTGGATCACTGAAAAATGAAAGAAAACAGACAACCATGTAGTAATTAGTAGAGAACCTTAGGATATGTTTTATGTGTAGAGCATGGGAGGCTTTGCAAAAGTTTCTGGCTGTATTGTATGATTGTCTTGAAATAACTGATTTTTCCTGTTCCTAAAGGGGCAATCTGAACAGATAAGGTATGGGACTAAAAGAAAAGTGTTTCTCCAGGAACTACATTGTAGTCTGGAGATGAAGCTGGATGCACAGCATATCCATTCAACTGTAGTGAATGGGAACAACCTGGAGGATATAACTTGTAAGGAAGCTACTAGACATGTGGATTGTATCACAGAAGATGAAGGGTAAAGGGATCGGAATTCCTTTCTAATGGAAAGGAAGCTTTTCAGTAAGGGAAAACAAAATTTCATTGTGACCAAGTGGCAGGCATGGCCTGAGCATAAATGGTAATGCGCTGTTATTCTGCAGTTGACCTATTGGAGGAGCAATGCAGGAGTTGTCTGTTTTCTTGAAATAACCCATTGAATCCCAGAGGCTGACTCTAATCAGAATGAAGATGTTGCCCATTGCAGCTGCTACACAGTCTTCTTTGCAATGTAGATAGTAATTGGAGATAAATACTTATCCAAAATATTTTCTTCTTTACTGGGACCTCTTCTAACATATTATATTGACTCCTACCTTTACCCCCCGATGCACTTATGTGTGTGTGTGCCTTGCCAAACATGGGTATAATCTATGAAGGACAATTATTTCCCAGGAACTGCATTACTGCCTTCAAGTGTGATGAAAGAAAATAACAGGAGTAGAATTGTTTTCTTTCTACCATAAGAAAATATAGCTTACTTGTGTGTTGGGTGAGAATTACATAAGCTTGTTGCTAGTTTCTTTAAAAGTCACAATAAATTTGTTTTGACTTTGCAAAGAGACTATCAACAAATTCCTATATCCTTCTCATGGTGTGTTTGGGGATTTATTTTTTTTTTTAAACAACTTTGCAAATAAGAATTTTTGCTTTAATTTTTGTTTTAAATATTCATCTGAAATAACATTCATATTTATTCAATATTCCATTATTCCTATTAATTATGGAAAGGATCCAAAAGCATGCTCCAAATAAGATAGCAGTGAGAAACAGCAGAAATTGTAAGGTAAAAGACAGCACTCTCCTGTTTCCCAAAGAGGTATTGAAAGCTGTTGTATGCTACAACAGGGAGAAGTACCTGGTTTGCAGAAAGTAGAGCTTCGTGGCATCTGTAATATGGGGATTGTTGGGCAAGCCTCAGTAAGCTCCTCCTTGGACGAACCTCACGCTCATGGTATTGTCCCCAAAGATATGTGTGCACGTACATGCTCTAAATTGCACAGAGCTCAGATTACCCCTCCTGGCAGGGAGGAGAGCTGATTTACTGTCTGTCCAGAATTCTTCAAAGCTGATTCTTCAAGCTATCTTCTTGGGGCATCTGACATCTTCCTGCTTCTTTGTTGACTCCAGCACAGCACTTACTGTGAGAATCAAAACAAGGTAATTATCATCTGATTTCAGTGGATCTGAGCAGAAGGAAAAAATACGTGTATGTGTAGTGAAGAGAAAAACATTCTGGACTAAGTCTATAAAGTCTTAGCATTTTGAGAGAGAAATACATCAAGGGAAGTATATAAAGTGCATAAAGTATCAATATAAAGAGTTTAGTTAAGATAGCTCTGTACTCTTTCATTTGCAAAAACCAGATACAGCAAGAAAAGAAACAATATGGATTCCCTTTTGATGATGATAATCATTAGAAAACAGTGCCCTTTTCCAGTGCTGTCACTACCAGTCTCAATAGTTAAAAAGCTCAGGTGGCTTTTCAAGCCTATTGCATGAAGCACGCTAGGACTGTGTGAAATAGCCCTGGTGTGGCCTTGGCAATCTGTCAAGCTGCAAGACTTGAACACCTCTGAACGTTCAGAAGGCTACCGATACTTAGCAGTGCAGTTGTATAAGCTCCAGCTGTGCATCTGCTTCTGTGTACCTCCAGCTGATGCTAAAGAAAATGGGAACCAGCTTAATAGCTACACTGAAATCAAATTATAAATAGTTTTATTAAATTCTGTTTCCATTTAAAAATTAATTTGGTTCAGCGATAGGCATGGGACTGCAAGCCCTGAAGACTGAAAGGCTCTTTATCTAGACAGCAAGCACACAACTGCCTTGACCCTTATCAAGAGGGACTCTTTAATCTATTAATTTAGTTTTTATGCCTATTCAGTTCTTGACCTCTCTGACTCAACTTCCAGTTAGTGACACTGGTGATGGTTGTTTCTGTGATGGAGACACCTGCCCATTAACAACGGCACTGAGCTGAACAACCTTTCTTTTCTCATCTAGGCCACTGAACAGGCAGATGGGAACAACATTTGGTCACCACTGATTGGTCTTGCATTTGAACTCTTGACCTAAAGGTGAAGGCCACAGTATTCTATTATGAATATGAGCCATCAGATTTAGTTTTAGGTGTGGTACTTAGCCTGGGATGTGTGGGAAGTCAAACATTTCACAGATACATGAAAGAAAGGAAGACGTTTCTCCTCCATATATTGTTTCTTCTATTGTTACATGTTATAGTTAATTCTGTCAACTTACCATGTTAGCAGCCTCTTGCTTTTAAGTGTCTCATGTTAGTGAAAATGCACTATCAACAAAAACACACTCCAAGATCCTGTCTCGGGAACAATTACTCGTTTTCCTATTGTAAACCCCAAACTTTATCACTCTGTCTTTCTCTTTTTTTGTACTCTTGGTACTGTTGCTGTCATTTTTGCTTACGTAATCAGTGAACAATTGTCCAAAGAGATGTTTTTATCCTATTAAACAGTGACCTATGTGATTCTCTTGCTGTGCACTCTCTGACTTGCCCACCTACAGCACAACTGACTTTTTTTCGGTGTAGTTTAATCTGTTGGTCTCTTTAAATTTACTGTGTACAGTATCAGTATCCAGTACTGTGCTACTACTTTTGTTATTCTGTGGCCTCTAGTACATAATTTGCTCTGTCCCTGATCATTTGTAAAATTATGCATACCTTTTGAAAGCCTAAAGATTATGACTCTCCACTTCTCAGTCAAACACGTTGGGGGGGAAAAATAGCAAGTGCTGCTAATCCATGACTGCCAAAGTATGAATATGTCTCTATTTAGATGTAACAAAGATGGATATGGAAGTTATTTAGCCCTACAAATGACTGCCATCCTGAGCTGACAAGAAAAGGACTCTAATAATTCAGAAAATACCTTGAGACTCTCACGCTGCAAGCACTGCTGCCAGGCACACTACAAGATTCACAGTTGCTTTGAGTTGCTGATGGATCAGCAGTTTTACAGTAGGAAACAACAGGGCGCAGAATTTCTCAACCTGCCTGTTTGATCATCTGTGCTGCATTTTATCTGCTCAGGTGGTGTCTGGATCTGTCCATTTAGGTATGATTTCCAGTTTCAGTGGGTTTATTCTTATGAATATGAACACCAGAATAAAGCAGGTTGAGAGATTAGAGGCGAGCGTTTCAAAGCATATAATAAGAGGGCAGATATTGTTAGATGAGTTGGCATTTGATGTCTGTTGATGAAACTCTTACTCGTGCTAACTACCGCTGTGTCCGAGCCAAGGCATTCTCCGCTGCTGAGCAGATCTCCCTTCCGTAGCGCTACGGTGTGTGCGTGATGGGGCTTCCTGCCACTGCCGAGTGCTGGGCTTTCCCTACACAGACACTCAGCGCCAGTTTTCTGGCCCAGCAGTGCTGCATAAACCCACACAGTCTGCTTTTGCTTTCCCATACTTGATGTTGCGTTATGAGAGTAATTATACTCTCAACAGATCAAACCACCTGTGAGGAGAAAGCAAATGTTAGTCACACGCGCTCCCCGTGGAATCTCACTAGAGGGCACTCCTGGTTTTAGCATTAAAAGATTCTCCTACCAACTCCTTTCTTGCTAGTACTGAGGCAAGCTAGCTGAGTGGCTTTGGAGACTCCACCATGGCTATGGGGACTAATAAACCACTGATAGAAAATTGGCTCACAAGCAAAAAAGTCTTGGGAGATGCTTTCGTAGGAAGAAGAGAATTGAACCTTAAAAGATCATGTGTGTAAATGTATGGAGACATTTGGAGCTGGAGGACTTGGATATGGCCTTTTGTGATTCAGTTTTTTGAAAATAAAAATAAAAAAAATTGAGGTCTGGAGTTACTAACTGTCCTTGTGATATAGACACCTCTAAGGGGAGTGGTAAGGAAACGTTTGCTGACTTTTCACACTGAGCGTGCTCTCTGAACCGGTATTCTTGCACCCAGCAAGAACTCAGCCTTCTTACTTCCTTAGTTATTACACACAGTTGAATGATAGCAGGAGTAACCAAAACTTAGTCTTAGTGGGCAGAAATGGCATTCAATGAGGAATTTGAGGTAAGAGCAAGACCAAGCTGCTAAATTCTGGAGGGAACAGACCCTGATTTGCAGTTCCTCTTAAACTGTGACTAAGGGAAAACAGGGAGTTTAGCTTGCCACTAGTAGATAGATGACTTCTTGGAAACAACTTTGAGCTTTCAACCTCACCGGGAACTGCTAAACAATGGAGCCTTTTTTTGTTTAATAACACAGCTCATCCAGATGTCAATAATTAGGTGAAACGGTGTATCGTCTTGATTGCCCGGTGGTTGGTAATCAGCGCAGAGCTAAAGCCTGCTTTGTAAACAGCAGTTGGTGTGTCGAGAGCTGCCTTTGCAGGAGCTGTGAGCCGTTTGAAGGGAAAAGATGCACAAGAACATCTAACCAGCCAGCCCCCAGCAGATGAGAAGCATTGTGTTGGCAAAGGTGAGATGAGGTGGTGTCCTGTCTGTTCCTGGGAATTCATTACCTGCCTGCATGTCCCAAGCAGGGTGATAAGGAAGATATGTGTGAGAGATTTGCAGTTCTATTTACTTTTGGAGTCGTAAATCAGTAGCACTCCCCTCTGTTAAGGCTATACCAGGGCGAACAAGAATGTGCTAATGGTCTTCCCCAAAGTGTCATGTTCTTCCTCTCTTCAAAAATCTGTGCTAGAATAAACTCTCTGATAAGGACAAAAAGCACTAGTAATCTCAAGAGTCTTCTAATTTTGCTTTTATATAATTAAAGGTGATAATACATCATACTGGATTCCAGGCTTCTTTTCTTTCAGAATATTCATCTAAGTAAGCCTAAGTAGTTTGGCTTTGTGCATAGCTGAGAGATGTATTTAATTTAAAGAAAACACTTGTTTTGCAGTATACTTCATCTAGATACCTTTATGTTACCTGTGTGATTGGTCTAATTGAGTAGTTCATAATTGTATGTGTCTATTCCCTTAACACCACAGGGAAGTGTATTGTCTCTGTCTCACTGCTGTTGAACAAGTGCGTAGGCAGACCCTATGACTTGTTCAGGCTTCCATGAGAGGAATGACACAGGAGTGGAATGCAGCTTCCCAGATCCCTTGACTAGGGATCCAAATAATGGATAAATTTCTGCTCTTTTATTATGCATGAAAAATAGGTACACTTGCACCTTAGTGTAGAGAATGGGGCGTATAAATTACTGAATATATTACATAAAATATCTGTGTTGTACAAAACTCAAGCCTCTGGAAAGGTCTTTTCACCATATTTATTTTTAGCCTTTTTTGGAAGTGAGTATACTTGTATTTTCCCTAGTGGACAAGTAAAATGTACAGTAACATATTTACATGTAATTACAATAAAATATGTCTTACTAATTATCTAAAAAACACTCCTAATATTTTTGTAGTGAGAAACCAAGGATCATGTAATAATTAAGGACTCTCTTTTCAGAAACTTGTAATGCTACCCAAATTAAAATTAATGTGCTTCGTAACAGTGGCTCACAATTTCAGAAGTGTCAAGGAAATAAAATTTCATTTTAAAAAATGAGATGGGAGCTAAAGAGTCTGCATCATTCTCCAAGTCAGTGAAGGCTCTGATTTCTTAAGAAATTATGTGGACATACTCTATAATGAATGGACAGAAATCGGTGTCTCCAGAGAGCAATTTGTGCCTCCCATTTTTGACATCTGTCTTAGCAAGGGCCAGGTTGCCCTCTGGAAGTACTGCTCTCCATTGATGGAGCCTGGATGGTAGCTTAGGCTGAAGGCTCTCCATGTGAGATGGCTAACAGTACGAACCCACATCCAAGTTGTTTCTGAAAATGTGAAAGTAGAGTTGTTGGTCCTTTTGCTAAGGTAGGACAAAAGTCATTAACCAACCCAAAATTTTCTTTTTTTTTTTTTACTGTGTAGAAATCTCTGAAGAACCTAAAAGGATGAGTCACCCATATAACCATATTCCATTGAAATGAAATTAAACGAATTCTTTTAATTATTTTGAAAGCTTTACTTAGTTGAAAAATGTTTTTTACACCACCATATAGAAGTGGAAGACTAGTAAGTTCTACCATGGGCTAAAATGTTAGGGAGAATTTGAGCTGTGTTTTTGTTTCATAATTTTGTTGGATTTTGGATGTATCATCACATATCAAAAAAAAAAAAACAAAACAAAAAACCAAAAAAAGGGTTTTTCAATTCTATGAAACATAAAATATAGGATCTCTTCCATACTGTATACTTTCTAACAATACATATGTTAGATACCTGTTCCAAAATAGAAGCCAAAGATGATTGTAGATTTGTAACCTGGTCCCTGCAGACCTAAATTAATTACACAGATCAGCAAATACTAACTTTACATATAAAATGAAATGTCTTGTGGCTGTTTCTAAAGGGGGAGCAAATGCTTTCATTTTTCTGAGCTGTTGTGGTACTTGTGTATAAGTTTGAAAGTAAAATTACTTTTTCCCCTGATTTGTGGTTCTCCTTTTATATTAGACAAAATATTTATTGTTTCTTTTTTCTAGTAGAGCTTGAAATTAATTTTTAAACTACGTTTCTTAGTGCAAAATCCATGACCACAGCGTTCAAGGCAAAAGAACTATTTATTTTTATTTGAGGCTTCAGAGCACATAAGGGTTATTACACAGATTTCAGGTTTGTTTTTTAAAAAGCCACTGGTGCATGTGTATTTTCTTTAATTGCTATTTCTATACATAACTAGCTCAAACCCTACACAAATATGTATAGTACTCAAGCTGCAGTAGCATGAAGCAGTATACTATTTTGTTATACTTAAATTTTCAGTAGTACTTTATCATTAATTCCATTTTATTCCCTGGAACTTTAATTACTCTGAGTGCATTTTTTCTGTTTTAAAGTCCCTGTGATGTTTTATCAACAAAGCTTTAAGAATTTTAAGGAGTGAAAAGCTCTTAGTCGTTTGACTGTCATAATTTGCCTGTAAAAATATGGATTCATTGTTTTTCCCAAATGACTTCAAAGGGAAAATTGCTCGGTCCACGAGACAGGATTCTGGGGGTGTTGCAAACTCAGTCATGGATTTGCAAATCTGTTGATGTGTGTTTGGACAGTTAGGGCTTCATTTTGTTGATGCAGTGTGCCCAATCATAAAGATTATGCAGTCAAAACTGCACCACAGTTTGCAGCTCCGTTCCTGATAGACGTCTGGATTTTCTGCAGCATTCTCCATAGTTAAAGTAGCCTTGCTTTGGTTTCTCTAAATGAAAACAGCTCCAAGGTACAGAGAGAAAGTATGTGCTGAAAAAACAGAGATCCTTTACATAGTGATTCTTCTATCTGTAATTTTAAGTGATGGAGCTGCTTTTTATCATGGCTTTTAAAGTGTTCTTTATCATGGTTTTTATGGTGTTAGTTTTAGGAGGTGATACTCCTGCCTCTGTTGACTTCTAAATATCCCACAAAGAGCATCGTTTCGCACAGTGGTAGGCAGTGGAGGGGAAAAAAGATTACAACTTGTGAAGAATCAGTGTTGAAAACCAGCAGTTCTTGATGAAGAATACTAGATGTTGGAATACTTCCATGGGGAGGGAGAAGCAGGGCTTGAAAACCGAAAAGGAATTCTTTAGGACTAAGAGAATCTTTGTAAAAATCAGGTTTTGTATTTCTATTGATCAGAGTCAGCTGGATAGTTCCAGGGATATTAAACCTGGGACAGAGGACAGCTTTATGGCATTGTGCCTTGTTCATTTTTCACCAAAAAGTCTTACCTTAAAAACAAATATTTACATCTGTGTTGAATATTTCTGTTGGGAAACGTAGCTCTGTAATAACAGACTTACTTTGAGATCTGTGCAAAGAGGAACTGCCTTTCCCTGTGCTTTTGAGACAGAAATGGGTAATTATCTGCCTATAGGTACTTTATGCAAAGCGTCAGTAGTTAAGAATCATATAAGCCTGTAGTTTGTGTCTTTGACTGGGTTTTATGCTACCGGATGCCTCAGGGTTTAGGCTTTCAAGGTGAAACACCTTAAAGAATCCAGATTTCAGAAAGCA
This sequence comes from Actenoides hombroni, assembly GCA_024336885.1. Taxonomy (NCBI): domain Eukaryota; kingdom Metazoa; phylum Chordata; class Aves; order Coraciiformes; family Alcedinidae; genus Actenoides; species Actenoides hombroni. The sequence continues at coordinate 33,339,233 of WUAM01000323.1, forward strand.
GAGCACGTCTGTCTTTTGAGGAAGAGTCACGTCAAGAAGTACCAAATTGGGATGCCTGAACTCATCTGGTATTTCTGATATTTTGCCCTGGTTTGAGCAGCAGTTGGCTGTGGACTTGCTTTCAGAGAAAGTACTTCACTTGGCTAAAATTGCTGCAACTTTTTCTTTAAGGAGGAAAAGTTGAAGCATAATTGTTGGTAGAATCACGATGAGTTGTTTTGTAGGCTCCCTTAAGCGCAGACAATGATTTCTGGTTGATATTTTGAGTATTTGATGCAAAAATGTAAATGACTAAAATACTCTGCATCAGGTCTTCCATTTAGCGTTATCCTTTCACACTGTGGAGTAAACTAATGAATTAGAGCGTGATTACATAGCACATAATTAACTTTGTAATTAATATGCAACTGCCACTTAAACTAAAGTACTGCTTATAAAGATGTACGGCAACAGTAAATCACAGGTCAGAAGTAGCACTTTGGAATTTTCAAAAGAATGAGTGTAAATGCAGAATCACTTACAGCAGCAGAGTAAGTTAATTAAAAAGCAGATTAATTGTGAATGTCCTGTTTAATTTTAAATACCTTTGCTATTTCTTTTCCCCGAAGAAAGAACAGGTTTAAAGCCTAACTCATTCATTGTTTTCTTAGATGACATTTAAAAATGAGCAGTTGTTTAGCTTTAAACTGTCCTGGTTGTGATGAGGAGTCTGTTAGTATTCCTTTCTTGTCTTGCTGTCTAGAAGGGCAGGATAAAACCACCTGCTTTTTACTTTGAATTCATTCCAGCTTACTGCCATGGTCTTTTTTTCACCTCTAGTCAGTTCAAACAAAGTTAGCCAAAACAACTCCATCCTTTGTCCCATCGATTTGTTTTTAAGGAAGATGAGGATTTGTGCTGTGCTATCGGAACCAGTGAAGAATGAGGCATGATTTGGTTACTTCCAACTATTTTTTTACAGCAGCTGTCCATAATTGCTAGTGAGTGCTGGGGCACTAATGCTAGAGGCCCTCGGGCAAACAGACCGCAGGCTTCTGCAGCCACACCGAGCAATGTGTTGGTAACTTTCCCTGTTGCTGCAGCTTTGCAGTGTAGTAGCTGCAGCCCTGGCCTTTCTCTGTCTCCATGTGAAATGCTGTTGACGATGGGAGGGAATGAAAATCCTCAGTGTACGTATGGTCGTACTGTCTTGGTTCAGACTTTGCTGGATTGATGGAAAGCATCATTTAATATGGTACTAAACATGGTATGACAAAGGTTTGGGTTTTTTAAGTGACGAGGATTTTTAAGCATCTTCACTGTTTGTTTTCATGCAATATCGTAGAGCATTCATACATACTCAGATTTCTTTAAGAGCCCCGATGTCTGTTGTTAGGATCGTTAGCATAGAATAAAACTACATGAAATTAGTTCCCTTTTGTCTCCAGATGCCATTCACAGGAGGGGTTTTAGGTAGCGACTGACCTCAAAGTCACTCCCTTCTGTATTACACCAACCTAGAAGTAGAAATGGACACGCATCAGAAAGCCCCCTACTCAGAGGCCATGAGAAACCCATGAGAAACTTAACAGCTCTTCAGCCTGTTTCTGACCATCTGAAGGTGACAGAATGCAGGAGCTGGACCCTGCAAGTGTATCAGATGCTGTTGCATGCTATTCAGTACTGCAGCGTAGTCTCCTTGCTTGGCTTGAGCTACTGTTGGGTATATCCTGCTTAGTGTCTGGTTAAAGGAAATTAAACAAGATATCTATCACAATCAGTAGGAAATGGCTACCTTAAGCAGCTAATGCATCTTTTAAAAGAATTACTATGCCTTGTTAATGTCTCTTTGGTGAACCAAACGTTTTTTATGTTCAGCAACACATGACAGACTATTCTAACTTTAGAGCTTCTGTCTTTCTGAAACACTTTGAGTTGTGTATTCAGTGTTCATGGTTCTTGGTATATTGTTGTTTGCTTCATCCACATTATGCTATTTTTTTTCTCTTTAAATGGCTAGCTGAAACTTCTGACCTGGAACAAAGACTGATAGATGTTTCACAGTTGCTCTTTGTTCTGGATAAATAATCATTCAGGCATAATTATGTGCATCTCTCAGTACTCATGAATACCTACTGCCTGCTTGAATAACTGGGTGGAAATATACACTGGCCTTACAAATCCTTCAGAATTGGCTTCTGCTGGTATTGTGTTTAGAAAGAAAAGGTTTGATAAAATGAGCAAACAACAAACAACAAAAAAACCCAAACAAAAATACACCACACCCACCCACCCCCCTCCAAAAATAAAACCAAACAAACCAGAAATCCAGAAAATTTGGTTTTCTGTGTGCTGACTTTTTTTTCTCCATTGATCAGCTGCCTCACAAGCTAATTACTATGCAAATTGGCATGTAAGTATAAGTATCCTGAGTTACTCTCCAAGAACAAAAAAATTACTTGAAGTAGGGTATTCACCATTAAGTGGAGCCTACCCTAACAGAGCTTGCAGGGAGTTTTGTCATTTGAATTTCATGTGTTACTTGGTGGATCGTAATACAGGTCAGTTTTATAATAATCGGATTTTTGCTTTTGTGGCTCAATAGGGAAATGAAGCTTTAGGGAGGGGTCTTTTTCTGAGAATGATGTGTGGTACATTCTTGGAGGTTCCGTTCTAGGCATTATGAACAGATGCTTCTGAGCTAATCTCAAATGTCACATTTCATGCATAAACCCTGGAGGATTAACAATATCAGGATTCCCTGAAAGTATTCCTGGAGGTTTAGGTTAATACTCTCTCCAAGGGAAGCGTCCCACCTACTAACTTGACAAATACTTCTAGGCCTTCCCAAAGGCCTTCTCTCTAATGCTGATCCAAATAAGGCCAGGGGAGGGATGACAAAAGCAATAAATGGCAAAGCAGTAGACATTTAAGATGGCAAGTAAAAATCACGTTGCCTTGAAAAGTTGCAGTGGTCTAAACAGAAGTGAAATAATGAGATGATTTTACATTAAAAATGGAGAGTCATCAGCGTCTGGTAGAGGAACAACCACAGCTCCATAATTATGATTGAGTTGTAATAGTTAGGGAAAAAGCAGATGATTTAAACCATAAAGAAGTTAATTTCCTAACTAGCGAACGCCCACCTTTCTTTTTTTGAACAATTTCAATGACTATTCAGAAAAGCTTTTATTTAAAAATAAATAAAAATAGCAGTATTCAAAAATTTGCTGTTGTCCAAAAATAGAGGTGCTTGTGATGGATCCTTCCATAAACTCTGTAACTGTAGAGAAATTGCCAGCTATGTTTTTAACATATTAACAATATTTCTTTGACTTGTAATATATATAATATGTTGGGGTCAGATGAAAAAAAAATCAGAGAAAATATTTCCTTAAGCCTCTGTTAGAATGAGTTCCTGTCTAAACAGAAGAAAAGAGAGGGGGTTTTGCTGCAGTTCTCTCCCATCAACACAGATATTTTTTTGCAATGAGGTTATAATATATGTTAACATTATGCTGACATGGACAGCTCTAGCCAATAGGTTAAAATTGTTAGGTAGTTTGTCTTTTTGACAGATCTTGTCTCCATGTCTAGCAATTTATATGACCTTCCAACTCTGATATTTTCCTTGCCAGTGCATGTCTTAAGTGGCTCCCTTTTCCGTGCCGGCCCCAGTTGGTTCTTAGAGACTGACAAGGCAGCCCATGCTTGGCTGACCCTGTGAGGAGGCCCACTGGGTCATGGTTGGTGTTACATGCTGCTTCGTTCTGTTGACTGTTAAATTGCTTATTCAATTCTTGAACATGGGGTTTTTTTAAATGAGTGTTTTAAGCTAATTTAAAAATTCAGTTTCTTGCAGGTAGGGACATGGCAAAATGATACAGAATGTATATTTCCCATGATTTTCCCTTTATAATTTAGTACATGGGATGTTTCATAAATATCTAGGCAGAACTAGGACCGTTCTGCATGATAGATGAGTTAAACCACAGAAGAAAATCTCTGTTTCTGGAACAAGTCTGCTAAATATCACCTACGTGAACATTTCTCCCGTGTTCTGTACCATTTAGGATTTGTTGTTCAGTCTTGCAAGAAAGTGTTTCCATGCGTTTGCCTATATAAGTTGTTTCTTTCCCAGCATTTCATCCTGTTACATCTGCACATACATGCTCATGTATGTACTGGTGTGCGTTAATTTAATCAAGCAGCTCAGCTGGTTTTCACAAGGAAAGAGGCTTACTCTGAAAAAATTTGTGCTGCTGAATTACTTTTCCCAGGCCAGTCAGAAAGCTCCAAGGAACTTTCCTTCTTGGACCTATCAGAGGTTCCCCCCCCAGCTGTGTAATAGCACTGCAGTTGCTATGCAGTCATTAGTAATTCTCTACTCTAGAGCAGCTGTGATGTATTAAAAGCACTTGCATTATGATACTGAGATTTAAACAAACTTGAATTGCAGGTAATATAAACCAGGCCATTCTGGGCTTTTGATTAAGTCTCTAAATAGAATCTAAAAAGGGGGGAGAGTGAAGATGGCAACTCTGATACACTGAGTCTGAATGGGTGGCAGCCATAAACTAACTGAGGTCGTTAGTGGTACTTGAGAGACTTGAAAAGAAATGAGAGAGTCATCCCACGAAGTGAGCATCTAAATTGGTTTTAAACCATTTTTGAGAATTAATCTCTCTTCCAAACATCAACTAGAAATAGAATAGGACAACCTACAAGATTTTTCAAGATGTACTTATGATAGACAAGGAAGGAAAGACTTAGATGTTAGGACACTGTCTGGCACTTAGGTGAAAGGTTCAAAACTGCCTGTGTTGTCACCTTGGACACATCACCTAGAGAAGATGCAGCTGGGCACCTGCAACACATCTCTGCTGCAGAAGAGACTGGACTGTCAACACGGCAGAAAAGAGTGAGTTTGACTCCCTAGACTGAAGTCAACCTTTTGAGTGAAATACCTTCCCACTTACCATTTGTGAAAAGTATGCAGTTTTGTTGCTCAGCAGTGAAAATAAGTCACAACCTTGCAATATGATGTCATACACATCCCCCTAAATTTGTTCAGGCCTACTAAAGGCAGTAGAAAAATGGTTTTGTGCAGCCTGGGTCGCTTCTCATGGAAAGCAAAATGGGAAGAAGCTTGAAAATAGTCAGCTTGTGCAGGAAATCTGTGACACTTGCCGGTGGTAGCAGGTCATCATTCTGTGAAGCCAGAGTCCACAGACTTTTGACTGTTCTCTGGAGTATTATGGGATATTTTCAGGGACTGAATTAAGCTTAGGAGGAAATAATACATAGTATTTTTACAGTTTTTTAGGGATTTTAGGGGTTTTAGGGTTTCCGTTTATTTGTTTATTGTTAATGAGCTTAAGATTGAATTAGGGTAGGTGATTAATAAACGCTGATCTTTTCGGCTAAAAGTCTTATCAAGATCTTTATAGCGCTTTAATGATTGCAAAGGAAAGTGATTATGTCTGCTTAACTTTCTACAAACTTTGTGGCAGTGTCTTTTTGTTGTTGTTTTGTTGTTTGCTTTGCTTGGTTTTTTCCTTTCCATTGCTTGCTGATACAAATGGCTTTCAATCCACATCTTCTTGTGTCTTCATGGACAGACCCAGTCCTTAGTTATTCAGGTTAGGTTTCTGTCTGCACATAATATGGCTTACTTCTTGCTTGCATATAGAGCTTCCTTTCTGAACAAAACATTCTGGAGTCGAGACAGGGTTCATGCCCTGATTTTGTCCTGCTGTACAGATGGTCGTTACATATTGCAGTAATACTTCTGTATTTGAGCTGGTAAGATAAAGAGAAGGTTGTCAAATAATTCTCATTGTTCTAAAGAAGAGAAGTAGTAGTTGAAAAGAACTGAAAAGTCATGCTTTCTCCAATGGTATTTCATAGCAGTAGTAGGAGATCATATTTTGTCATCTGTTGCATTACAGATATCTCATTCGCCTGTACATCGCCAGTATTTGTGCCAACCTGTGAAATGGTTGCGGAGTTTTCTTCTCTTGGATTTTTTTCTTTTAAAATTATTCTTGTCGGCCTGCAGCTAACTTAAAGACTTGCTAAATTGTTGCCACTTTGCTGTTTGCCAGTAGCCAAGGAGTCAGCTGTTGGTAAAAGACATTTATGTAGGTGTTTGCCCGCTTCACATGCTTTGTACAGTCAGAAAGGTGAAACGGTAAGCTGAGAAGTGCACAGATAGAAGATAGAGCACCGCATTATTTAGTAGTCTACTGTCTGCCTTTTTGAATAGCACCATCACCTCAGAAGGAAGAACTATGACAGCCTCACTCTTAGCCAGCTGATAGCATAGAAAGGTAAGAGAGTACGAGTTTCCTTATCCAGGACTGGTGAGTGTGTGGATGTGTTATGAAGACAGGTTCGATTTTAGGCCTATGGAAAAGCTGGGAAAGTATTGCTCAAAGTCCTTAATTTGAAGTAGTGCAAGTTACTGAGACCTTTTTTTGTTAGGAAGGAAGCTGTTTACTATATAACTCCTTCCTTGTGGTTTGATTTCTGTCAAGAGAAGCAAAATGAGGAAAAAAATGAAATCCTTTCGTATCTGGTACTAACTCTGTGAATCAGTTCCCTTGTCCCAGATGGAAGAGGTGCGAATGGGCTGCTCCCGCAGCAGGGCTCCTTGTGTGCCAGCCTGCCCTGTCCCTTTTCCATCCCTGCTTGGATCAGCCGTGCAGTCAGCAGGAACCCTCTTAATCCTGTCATCTGGCACAGTGGGCAACTAGGCTTTTTAAAAAATGAACCGTCTTTCAAAAGATAACCCTCCAAATTTCATATTTCATAAACCCCGGTTACTCAGGGGCAAAAAGGTGCCAAAATGCAGCCACTCAAGGATGACAAAAATCAAGAGCAAAGGACGGGAAGTTGGATAGAAGCAGTTTTGTTCTCTGCGAGGTTTGAAGTTCTCAAAATGACCTATCTCTCCTTGAGTTCATTGGAACCTTTTCAAAGGGGATACTTGTTTCCTTTTGGGGGGAGCTGTGCATTGTTTCAAATAAGATGTTACACCTCCTCCTGCCTGCCGAAGGCTTTGCTGCACGGCTGCTCTGCCAGCTTTGTGTGCGTGTCGCCGGCACGTCACGTTTGATCAGAATGAAAGTCGCTCTAGAATATGTCTAATCAGGCAGGGCTTCAAAAAAACTTGAAGGCTATAAAGCTGACCTCCAGAGTCTCTAGTGTTGCTGTTGGGAACAAAGGAGAAAAGTGTATAGCTTTTTGAGGTCTGTTACACTGTGTTGTAATAACCATTTAAACAAAAAAATAAGAAACGAAAGGATATGAGTAGAAGAAAAGAAAATGCCATCTGGACTTAAACTGCTTTTTATCCAGATGTCATCTGGATGTACAGTGGAAGTTTATCAGGTTAATTTAATTCCGTATTTGGAAATCCGACTGAATGTTGGGAATTCTGCCTTAAAATTGTGGGAAGGGTAATATTAGATGTTTTATCCTTAACGTATAGTAGTACATACTTTAAAAATATTATATCACTTTCCAGTGTTTATATTAAACCTGCCTGTGGTAGCCTCAGTCTGAATTGTGATTTGTGTTAGGCACTTCACGTGTATTTGGCGGAGATAGCATCTACCCCAAGGAGCTCTCGATGTAATTGGAAAGCCAAAGAAGCTGCAGAAGTGTTTGGTGGTGGTTCGTCAGGAGAAGAGCTCAGGCCTCTGTTCACAGGGCTGACTTTGCCCTGCAGTTATGGGAAAAAGCTTCTGGGCAGATACTTCGTAATAACGATGGTGGCGTGAAAAACACAAGACAGTCTAGGTGTCTTAATTTATGGACTGCACTGTAAATAATTCATTAGCAATAGTGTTTCTGTTTAAATTGTCTGTAATAAAAATGGGAAGTCTGCCTACTTCAGTTCGTAAGACAGTTGTCACTCATAAGTTGTCAGGCTGGCTCCTGGCCTGTTCCAGTTGCAACAGCAGTGGTGATGATGGGAACTGTGCCCTCCTCTTCTTAACAGAGGACACCACACTGATTTCTAGTCTTTGCCATCACGGTAGCTTTTGTTCAGGCCCAATTTAGCATTTGTATAGTTGCTTCTTTCAAATACTTGAGAGGATTTTAAAACACCTGCTCAATAGCTGTGTTGAATTCTGCCAAATGCCATTAGCTTGTGCTATCACCTGAGCATGGGAGACCTAGTGGAAGTATAGCTGAAAGATCTGTGCTCTCAGAAGAAATGCTGCAGAAATCTGTTCCTGATTATCCCAAGAGGTTTGTGAACTGAGCAGGTGACAGATCTTTAACCACAGAATTCATCAAACCTTTGAAAACTGAACTGTCTCTTAAGATTCTTGATAAAATGAAACTTACTTACTGGTAAGTGTAAAATTCTCTTTATTTGCCTGTAGAGTAGATCTGGGACACTGGCAGTGCTCAAACACCAATTTTGAGATGTAAAGGTCCTTTCAAGTGATAAGATAATGAGAAAACAGAATGGGGCAGTGCAGGTAATCACTGGTGTTTCATTTCAAATCTTTCTTGAAGGCAGCAGACTTTACTGTGTAAAGCTCCTGCAGTGTTTTGTGATCTAGGTGTCTAGAAGAATTTCAACCTACTAGAATTATGGGCACTTGAAACAGGAAAAGCAAGGACTACATTATAGATCATCATATAGTAGGGATGTGTGCAGCTTTGACTTTATCAGAACGAAGGTGCCACGGTTGGAACTAGTTTTTAAGTGACATTGTTTTCAAAATCAACTATAGGATTTAAAAAATATTTCCTGACTTCTCCATAAAGTTTCAGTAGCAATGGATCTGTCGCTTTTGTTGTGTTGCAGGTGCTTGAATATTAGCTGTTGAGACTAACATAAACACTGGTCACATTTCAAGCCTCCCAACACGTTGTGTTGGCACAGTGCTTCACTGTGTATGTACAGAAACGTTTTCCTTGAGGGATACACAGTCACTTGTTTTGCTTGTCCAAGTTTGGATCATTTTACCCAGACTGTCAGCAAGGTTTCTTATAATTGAGGCTTTAGCGGTGACGAAATATTGGACATTTGTTTGCAGGACAATTCAATAAAACCAAATACCATGGGTTTTAATTTGTGTTCTTATAGGTCCAGAAGGATTAGTATGGATGAATCTCTCATCAGCTGCCTTAAAATGAAGATAAAGTAGACTATAGAGCTCACCAAAGCTGTACTTTTGCTGTGTCTAGATGTTCAATACCTTTATTTTAAATTATTTTAAAGAAATGGCACCCTGCAGTGCTAAATTGTCGTGATTCAAAATAACTGGAGAATTTGAGAGAAACCACGTTTAGGTGGCCACTGAAAGCAGTGCAGAAAATATCATTTGGGTGTCATTGACTACTGTGCTTATCTGGCTACAAAAATTCACAGCCATCCAGTTTCTACCTTAATTCTTCAGCTATATTTAGCCTGTATGGGTTTTGCTGGTCGTCCTGTGATTAATCTTAATTCCATTCTTGGAAGTTGGGTAAATCCTTACTTAAATTTCATCAGAACAGGCTAGGGTAATGGCAGACACCAAAATTATTAGAGCCTATGTCCCAAAGCAGCTATTCAGTTTCTTTGCTCTCTGGAGACTTTGTTGATTGAGGTAATGCTGTTTTTCTTCCTTTTGCCCTTCCCTCTCCCCGAGTGGTTTTCTCCAAAGGACGTGGCTTCCAGAAATCATTGGTATTGGGAGCAGTTTCTTAGTTCTCATAGGATGAAAGAAAAGGTGCATAAATATTATGCTTATAGACCATAAAGAGAAATTACCATCTAATTTGTTTATGTGCCTTCTTCATAATGCTAAACTTACTGAAAGAAAGGGGTCCAAACCTATTCCCATTCCTTTATTGGTGCTGTATTTAGTTGGGGTGTGGAGGATTGTTAATGTTCGTTCTGTTGCTATCCAGTAATAAGGAATGCAAGTTGTGATGATACGGTATCACGAGAATAAATCAGCAGACAGTTGCCTTCAAATGGTACGGTTCCACTTCCAAAACATGCCTAGTTTTGTCAGACAAGTAAGAGGGCATTCGGTGTCAGAATGCAAATCCTTCTCATTTCTGATTCACAGCGGGCTTGAGATGTTTCTTGCTAGGAGCATTTCTTTGGGCTGGCCCAAGCGGTTTTGGCCTCTGTTACATAGCAGGCTGGTTCAAGAGGGATGTTATTGGAGCATAGCAAATACAAAATAACATCTACACTTTTTGATAGGTTATTGTTAAATTGTTAAAAACATTTGCTGCTAGTGCCATCTCTATCTTTCTTTGCTGCTGCTTCTGCGGCCATCTTTGTACAGATCGATTGGCTTGTTACCGTTTCCTCTGGACCTTCAGAAAATGCTTCTATTAGGTTGTCTTTTGCAGCTCATCTTTCAGGTTCTAAGTGGTTGGTTTTCTTCAGCAGCTGACAAATGTCTTGCAAGAACAGGAAAAAGTTTACAGTTCGCTCACATTCGTTGTAGCAACTCCATAGACTCAGCCCCCAGAACGCATGTAAGCCAGACGATGCTAGCAACGCTTCACGCACATTGCAGCGTTCAGCAGGCAAACAGAAAGCATTTTCAACAAGTACTTTACATATTACCACGGCACCTCTGAAAGAAACGAGCTTTCATTAGGTAAATAAGCAAGGATCACATGCGCCAGAATGCAAATCCTTTTCGGTTCTTATGCTCACCTGATTTCCTCTGCAATCCTCCCACTGAGCCCAAAAGGTGGGAAGAGATGGTAGATTATGTCTCGGTTTAGGAGTTTGCAATTTATCAGGGAGGTTTTTTTTTTTTTACAGCACTATTGTACGAGTGATCAGGGACACTGGTTATAACGTGATTTGAGCGCAACCCTGCAAGCTTTTAGGGATGGCTCATTTGCTTGTAGCTGTCCCGATGAGGATTAGCATTTCTTACCTGCAAGCTACAGTACATTTAATAAACCACTGGATCAGTGGATTCTGCTGTGGAACTGTCAATGTTTGTTCTAGCAGATCTGTCTATATTGGAGTGTGCAAAGCCTCTGAGAGCACTACAGCAGGTCTGTCAGCTCTGGCTCCCCAGGAGCACACTTCTACGCACTTTTGCCTTTAATTTTGTGTTATTATCTCTTGCTGTTTTAAACTGCAGTGTCCTTTTCCCTCCTTGTTCTCCCTAAAGATAACAAGCTGACAGAGCTGATGACACTAGGAGCTGGGTGGAATGCGAGGAAACCAACCTTGTAATATAAGCACACAGCAGGGCAATTACCCGAAACCGGGATCTGCAGATGCTGCTCTTGGCCTGAGGAAACCAGTCATTTCAGCCAGCGGGCTGGAGGTGAGGGCTGCCAGTGCAGGAGGCACTTCGTGTGCTTTACGGGTTAGTGCTGGCTGGTGACCAACTTGTCCAGGCTCAAAGGAGCACTCTCCCGAGCTAGAGACGTGATATTTTTACATCCCTGTGATACCACTCTTGTACAGTGGGGGTTTTTAAAAATATTTTTACATCTATACTTCAAGCATAGGTCATATCCCGGTGCCATATGTGCGCTTCCAGCTAGCCCTACCACCTTTGCTTTTGTAATCAGGCTGCAGATGTGCTTCATGATTGAACAACTTCTGTGCACCACCGCTCCTCCTCCCAGAGGAGTCCAGTAGGCTTGCTTCTGCAAGCTGTCATGCTGTCTTTTTTTTTCAAAAGCATGTGTGGGTTTGCTTTTGTGTGTATCTGGCTGGCTGTTCACGCCTGCATATAATAGGCTCTGTGTATAAAAACGTTCCCAAGTACATGGCAGTGGAAACGGCTTCCTTAAACCCGACAAAACTGCCAGCCCTTGCAGCTCAAGCCACCATCAATTACAAGAACCCGCTCCCACCTCGCTGATGCTGTGCCTGCCGGCACCGCGCGCGCGCGCACACACACACACACACACGCTCGCTTTCCCCCTCTCGCAGTCAAAGATGATAGAAAGTCTTCTGGGGATTACTGCACATTTGTAGAGCAACAATGGAAAGCTGCACAGCACAAATATCTATTCTTCCTCACCCAGCATAACAAACACTGCTTTGTCTCACATCTGGCCCTTTTTAATAGCTCAAAGCCAATAGGAGTAGCTATTTAGCAGCTTATGGTAAATAAAGCTTTATTAAAACAACTTCCTTTTTTGAATGTTTAATGATTAAAATGGCCCTTCATGTCACTTTACTTTTTTCCCTTTTTTTTTTAATTTTTTTTTTTTTTTTTTTTTTTAGTACCATATCTGGCAGGAGAAGTAAAATACTTGTCATGGATATTAAACTTTTTCTAGAAAATAGTCTTTAAGAGCATCTTTGAAAATTCTTGTATTGCAAAGCAGACTTAAAGGCCTTTTACTACAGTGTGAGGACATCCACCTGTGCATCTGTGCCTCTGTGCAGGCCGTACGTGCAGCTACGTCCGATCTTGGCAGCTTGAGCTCTGACTACAGGTCTGTGTTTTGGTCTGCTGCAGGAGGGCACTGGCCTAATGGTGAAAAGAGAATTAATCCAATTACACACAATTAATAGTATTAATCTGTACGTATACACAGAGATATGTTCTGGTAGTTCCAGAAGCAACTTTTAAAAATATGTTTGGCGTTAAGGAACACATCAAGCGGAATTAGATGGGGTTTTTTTTGGCTGCCACATTTCACCGCCAGGACCGGGCGCTGAGGGAACGGATGTTCCTGAAATTTATCATTGGCGGTGACAGGCTCCCGAGCGCCGCTGGGCTGTTTCTGGCCCGTCTCCTCAGGGATCCCCGCTTCCAGGCGACGGAGCGCGGCTGTTCCGCCTCGCAGCCCCCGCAGAGACCCGCGCTTGGCGGCGGCCTCCACCCCCGACTGGGCGGCCGCATCCGCCCGAGCTGCGGCGGGCCCGGGCTGCTGTGGGCCCCGGCTGCGGCGGGCCCGGCGGATGCTGGCGAAGAAGATGGCCTTGCAGGTGACAGCGGCTGAACCGGCGCCCGGGGGGACGGGGTGGGGGGGAGCTCCCATCTGCGGCGGGGCGTCCGTGGCCTTCCTCGGTGCCGTGGGCTGCCTCCCCTGCCGACGTGTGATACCCCGGCCGGGAGCCCCCGTGGGTGCCTCGGTGTCCCCGCTTCCACGGTGCCAGCCATCCTGTCTCTAGGTAGGAGCCGCCGTGCCTTCCGAGCTGTCATGGCATCCCGCAGCTCCGGGAGTGCTGCCCCGTAGCACCAATGGATGGCATCTCGGTCCCCGCAGGGCTCTCCCAGGGGATGTCACAGCCTCGGGCATCTCTGTCTTTTCCATCGCCACCCCGAGCCTGGATGGGTGCTCACCTTGCCAGGCTGGGAGCCAGCAGCATCCGGACAGGCACACGCAGGCACGCAGCCTTATCAGCGCCTGGCAGACCCTGGGGGGAGGAGTGTCAGGCCTCCACTTGCGTGCTCTCCCCTCCCGGGACACGGGACGAGTCCCCGGGCTGGATTCAGGGCCACAGGGCGGGCAGCTTTTGGCTGGCTGGTGATAGGTGTGTGGTGGGGAGGAGGTCCGACCGTCAGCCCTGCGCCTCCCCATCTACGAGAGGTCCCCATGCCATGCAAGGAGCCAGGCTTATGATGACATCTCGGTTCCCCTTGAAAACGCAGCCTCTCCAGGAGAAGGCTTTGGCAGCGGGACGCCTATCTGCTGGCAGCAGCCTGCCTGTGCTGGAGGGGCTGTGGCGGGGGCTGGGGGCTCGCCCTGCGTCCCCAAGCCTCTTGCCCTTTATCTCCACTGTCCATGCTCCTTCCCCATAGCTTCAGGGCCTTGTGCCCCTCTGCTGATGGCTCCAGGTCCATGACAGCCTATGGACAGGCCTTGGGGTGCTTGTCTGGTGGGGGTGCTTGTCTGGTGGCGGTCCCTTGGTGCGGTTCAGGGGTCCTTCCCTGGCCAGCCAGGACGCCAAGTGCTGGTGTGGGATCCGCAAACACTGGTGCCGTCACACAGACAACCAGACTGGTGTTTTGCAAGAGTGGCTGTCCCTCCCAGAGAGATCAGGCCCCGGTGCTCCCCTGGGGCCCCCAGCAGCCCCATGCTGGGGCAGGGGTAAGGGCAGGGGAGGCAGCCACCTGCGCTGGTGCCCTGTCCGGCAGCACCTGGCGCCCAGCAGAGCCCAGCGGCTCAGCCCCCCTGCGCTGCACGTGCACGCGATGCACTGGGGCAGAAGGCAATCGGTTCCCATCTGTGTCCTGCGTGGCAGCTGAGCCCTGAGCTGGCCCCGCTCAGCGCCCAGTCCCAGCGCTGCCCTGAGCCTCAGCCACTTCAGCTCCAGCTATCACTGGGGGAGAGCTTGGGGAGCCCCTGCTCCTGTCCACGGCCCCCGACACCCACCTGCTGGGAGGCCCGCAGCCAGCTGCCCGCAAGGTCGTCTGTCCACACCGGGTAAATCTTTAACTGCTTCTTGGGAAACACCTGGGGGTCATCGCTTGTGTGGGTGCCAGGGGATTCGGAGACGCCGGTGAGGGTGGGAGTTATCAGGAAGAGACACTGCCGCCGGCCCACCCTGCATCCCCTGCCAGCGCCGCTCCCGTGTGCCTTGAGGGCAGGTATGGGGTTGCGACCCGCCTGGCACAGCTCCCTGTTCCTGGAAGGAGGGGGAGGCCTGGGGCGGGGATGTGCCCACCCCACCAGTCACGTCTCTCTTGGTGTCTCTCCCCTGTGCCCAGCTTGCTCTGACGGTGGATTGAAGCGCACCGGTGCAGGTGCCACAGCCAGCGCGACGGAAAGCGGGCAGGCGAGGGTCCCCGTGGCGGGCAGCCGGCACCACGCTCCAGCCTCCAGGGATGGCCGATAAGTGCAGCGAGGGGCTGCTGGTAAGTGCTGGGGTATGGGGAGGGGGCTGGCGTGGGCCGCTGCTTCAAGGACCCAGAGAGCACCCACTGCAAGGAGCAGGATCCCAGGGCTCCTGTAAGGCTCGATGCCCCTGCAGGTCCCCAGCTGGGGTTGTGCCACCCCAGTGCTCCTCCAGCAAATGACCGTGGGGCAGATGCTGGCCGCTGCTTGCCCTGAGCCTTCTGCCTGCAAGGCTCCCTGGGTGCGGTGTCTCGCTGTGCCTGGAGATGCTATCGCTCGTCTCAGGCGCTCTGCCCAGCCTTATCACCTGCCCCAGCTCTCCGGGTGGGTGGCAAAGGTGGGAAAGCCTCAACCAGGTGTCTCCTCTGCCTGCTCCCAGCAAAAGGCATGGGCGTCCCTCTGT
>WUAM01000323.1:33354513-33384437 GCA_024336885.1 Actenoides hombroni
GCGGCCCCTGCTCCCCCGGCCGGTCGGGTCGGGCCTTGGCCCGGCGCTGAGCGCCCGCCACCTGCCAGTGCCCTCGCTCGGTCCTTCCCGCCCGATCGGGGGCCGCTCTGCTGCAGGCCTCTGGCCTTGGTCTCCCTGCCCCGCTCTCTCCCGGAGTCCTGAGCCAGCGCAGGTCTCTCCGGCCCTCGCTCTGGCTTGGCTTGTTGCTTGATCAGCGTCGCTTACGAGATAAAAATTGTCTGCTCTTGTACGCACGCTGGAGACAGACGGGAAATTATCGGTCTTAGCTGATTGAGTAAGCAGGATTAACCAGCTTCTGCTGTAGGGTGGGATGGGCCCGGCAGGGGTTTGAAAACTGCCATGTTGAATTACAGTTTAGGGCATAGTTTTCTGTTTTTCCTCTAACCTACTCGGTAATCTGAAAAAATAAATTTATTGGCTGATAAGGGGTTTTCATGTGTGTGTGTGTTTTTGTTTTTTATACGCTTCTTCCATTGCGGGGCTCAAAGTGGTTCCAAATTAGCTCTTGTTAATTCTAGCAGCCGCAGTTGGCCAAAGGGTGGCTGGCAGTGTGCTGGTCCCCTGTGGAAACGGAAACCCCGCCTAACCCACTGCTGCTGGCCCTCAGACGCTCCTCACAGCAGCCATTGCTCGCCTGCCCCTCTGGAAGATGTGCCTTTCCCTCTCTGCTCTCAAAAGGGATTTCTTGTGGGAAGATTATTCGCTAAAAACTTGGTTTCTCAAGAAATGGCAGTGTCTTGCTCAGGTGAGGGGTGGGTCGAAGATTGATCAGGTTTTGGGGTCTGCTCTGCTCTGTGTTTCTGCCCGTCAGTGAGGGAAGACAGTGTGCTCGAGAGGAAGAGCAGGAAAAAGCATGGCGTGAAGAGTCCTTCTAAAGGCGGGGAGAAGGTCGGGCCTCTTTCAGTCGGTGATTCAGGTCTCCCTTGGTTGTGGGCAAGCAGATTTCCACGGTCCATCAGTCCCCAGGTGGCAGAGCTCTTGCTGTGAACCGCAGCCCTGGCTGTCAGGAGAGCTCATCCCAGAGCAGAACCGAAACCACACTTACGTTCAAACTGCAGTATGCTTCCAGATAATGTCAGTGTTTTGAAGCAGAGCTGATATGGTTGGTTGGTTTGGTTTTTTTTTTTAAGAGGCGGTGTAGAGTGCCTTAAGGAACTGGTAGGGACCGTATTTTACTGAATCGTTGTCCTTAAATGCCTTACTGGAAGTCCAGTTTCTGATACAGTGATTGGAAACTCCAAACTTGAGCTTTTGACCAACACAGAGTGTAGCCAGAAGCATGTGAAATCCTTCTTGCAGCCACTGTGTAATTCCAGTGATTCTTCGATATTGAAGAGGGTTTAAAAAAAAAAAAAGATTAAGTGTATTTAGGGTTTTTTAAAAAGTCTGACAGGTTGATACATCTGTTCCTTGAAAAACAGCACATTCTCCATTTTTGAGACATCATAAATATGTAAATGAGGGCTCTTGAATTACCGCCTAGGGCTATAGGGAAGGGAAGAGGAAGGCAAAGAATAATTCACGTAATTTTTTTGTTAATTTTTTTTTTCTCCCCCCAAAAGAGAGTGAAATTGAGTCTTTACCTCAGAAAAGACAGTAGAAGAATGGGCCTTTTTATTGCTGAATTTCCAGAAGATGCTGGCAAGGCTTCTTTTTTGTTTATCCTCTCGACGGAGTTAGCATGTAAAGCAGCAGTGTCCAACCGTTCTGGCTAATGGGCACCAGAGGGGATTTGTTAGGAAGCACCAGGTCAAATTCCCTCCTCTGTCCCATTCTGCCAGTACCCTTAAATCCCGACCGGCAACATCCCCTGCTGCCTCTTGAGCTGCTCGCGGCGCCTGAATCTTAGCGTGATTTCTCCTGCAGGGACAGCAGAGCCTGGCAAGGGACTCCTCGAAGTCATTTTCACTTGTGACCTGATAAGCACTCGACACTTAACCGAGCAGCCGCCTGCTCTCATGCAGCCCCGCCGGCCTTGCTGTATCTTAAGCACCATTATTTTCAAGTAAGGTGATCTTGCTGTTACTTTTAAAGCAGCATGAGATCAAGAGAAAAGGGCGGTTTTTTTTTATTTCAAGATGTGGATGTGCACGTGGGGAACCAGAGCAGCGTACAGCGGTACTTGCCTAGTAGATACAGTTACTGGAAATGAAATTCTGCTGGTACTTTTTCCAGGCAAAATGATCTGGTGTCAAAATGCTTATTCTGCCTTGGTAAAACTTCAAATCCGTATGATAGTTTTCACTTTCCACATTTAATCTTTTAATTCTTGCTGAGGCCTATGAAAGAATAATTTCCAGATAATAATGGTTTCCCGCTAATGAGCTCTGCTTTTTTAGAGGAGAAATGACTTGGAGCCAGTATGTTCACTGAAAAAAAAAAAAAAAAAAAAAAAAAAAAAGATTCTGTTTGATGTTCTTACGATGTATCTGAGAGAAAGGTAAAAATGAGTATCGCAAGGGTGAGGCAGCACGTTTCCAGTTCAAAGTGTTCATGCCTTCATACGTACAACGTGTACAAATCAAGGCTTCGTGTGTACAATTGTGGCTGTTGGGTTCGCGCAACAA
This sequence comes from Actenoides hombroni, assembly GCA_024336885.1. Classification (NCBI taxonomy): domain Eukaryota; kingdom Metazoa; phylum Chordata; class Aves; order Coraciiformes; family Alcedinidae; genus Actenoides; species Actenoides hombroni. Next base: position 33,357,102 of record WUAM01000323.1, read on the forward strand.
ACGCATCCTGCTTGGAGGAGTTAGTGGCCTGTGAGGCTTCTCTTGACCAGAGGAGAATAAATGAGCTTGGGCTGGCAAAAGTGGCAAACCAGTGGTGAAGGGCTGGCGAGTGTCTGTCCGTGCAGCAAGGGGGAAGAGGTGGGTGCAGCCTGCCAGGGCAAAGACTGCTTTAGCCAGAGGGCACTGGTGATGTGAGAACAAGTGGAATGGAGGATGGAAGTGAAAATACTTCTGTCTGCTGGAGGAAGGGTGAGAGCCATAGAACGCTTTTCAGTGGGATCCCATTGAATGTTAAAAGCAGAACTATTTCTGAGACTGAATTTGATCAGTTTATGCCAGAAAATGTATAGTATGTCTGTGTAAGAGAATAGAGGACTGCACTCCCAGTCCTGCCTCCAGGAACCCTGTCAGGCTCCCACTCCGTCATGCGAGTTAGTTCTGTGCACTCTCCCCTCTGCTCTTCCAAACAGGCTTTGAGAAACTGTGTCACGTGCAAGAAAGGACAATTTAGACAAGTGTGCAGTAAGCTGGGGTTCAGGTAGCTGATAGCAACCTTTGGTTTGTTTATGGTTAACTGGAAGGCAGAGAATTGGGGTGATATTATAAGTGCAGCTCATAATTCAGCGTGCAGGATGGTTTGTTGGCATGAGTGACAGTACGTGAATTCAAGTCACTGTCGCTGTCCCTGTAAAGTGGCTCTGCAGGCTCCCAGCCCTGCAGTGTATGGCCAGTGACACCAGAGGCAGCTCCTGATGCCACTAGCCATGAGTCTGAGTGCTGGTGTGTCTGGCCCTGAGAACTGTATTTTCTGGCAGGATGGAGTATGTCCATCTATCTGTTGCTTGGGATAGATTGGCTCCCAGTTTCTCTGTGTGGTAGTGAGGAGGTTAAATAGCCAAAAACGGTGTTACAGAGTCAACCAGCAATACAGTATTTTGTGTGCTGCTTCATTAAGCTAAAATGTCCTGACTTCTTTAAAACAAACCCAAACACCTCAATTTGCATTTCTTCAAACGCTTAAACAAAATATCTGTGCGTGTATACATTTGTATTTGTTTTCAGCATGCCCTTCTCCATCCGTCCTGCTGTTCAATTAAAATGCAGATAATGTGTCTCAGCTTGTAAGATGGATCACTGCTGAAGTGGTGTCATGTCTGGACTAGCTTATCTCTTGATAAATACCTCTGCTGTCCACCGAGAGATTAAACTGCGTGACTGCTGAGGTCTGTGTGGGGGTCTTAGAGGCAGATAGGCTCTGTTACTCGCTTTTAATATATCAATTTACATTTGCTAAAGGACCTTTGGATGGTATTTGCTATTGAGAAGGTGGCAGCGGCGTAATCAAACGATAATACTTGTATGTGAAACTGGCTTTTCCGTTTCATAAGTATTATAATTTATTGACAGGAATGCTTTATTGAACCCTCTTGTGTCTAGAGTGTGGAGATGAGGAGCTTGAGCTGCTGTTGTAAGACCTCATTTAGCTGTCTAGCAGAAAAGATTTCTTTCCCTGCGTCTAATCCTGCAGGAGCCGTGGAAGAACATTATCAGCTAGGTACAGAAACCTCAAGCGGCTTCGGCGTGTGGGATGCACGCGGGTGCCGTGGTCTGGAGTCTGTCTCACCCTGACAGCCGTGCAAGCAGGGTTCCCACCACAGGGAACACTCCCCTCCTTCTGGGGGCTGACTGCAGACAGCGCTGGACTTGTACAGGAGCTTTAGCTGCAGAGATGTAGAGTCACGTGTAGCAGGGGTGGTGAGCGGCCAGCTTCTCTAATCAAACAGCTATCTGAACAATGTGCTGCCTTTTATGTGTGTGTAGGGAGTGGAAAAGAATGTTGTCATGGACGGCTCTCTGAATAAAAAACTTCTTGTCAGTGCCACTGAAAAGGTTCACGAGTGAGGGATTTCTGTGTGAGTCCAGGGCCTTGCTTGTGCTAGTTTGAAGTTCTGTATCAATGCAGCATTTGGGTACGTGTTTCTGAATCTGTGCCCACTCTCTGTTCCTGAGTGTGAGAATACAGCTTCCTAGGCTGTACCACTCTGTCCCCAGAAAAGAATATGGAAATTTTTAGGCAAAGGCTGTTTTCATGTTCCAATGTGCAATACCTACGGTTTCACCTTCACTTTAGATGCCATGGAAGTGACTGAAACAGCAGAGTATATGTACGTATGCGTGAAACATCTTTGTGCCTCTGAGAAATGAAGTCTACAAAAAAACGCTTCAAACTGCTCAGCATATTAAGTACAGGCTGGAGTCTGATGCAGTTCTATTTAAAATAGAAGTAAGGAGAAGTCACAGTGCAAACTGTTTGGTAATATGAATTATGGACTGAAACTGTTGATTAACTGTTGGCTTCTGTCTTTATGATCTGCTGTTCTGCTACTATAGGAAAACTATAAAGTAGGGCCAGAAAGGGGATAATGGGTGGAAGAGGCCTAGTGAAGTGCAAGCCATGGCCACACCAGGAGGCTTCCTTATGCTTCCTTATGCTTTTAGTGTCTTGCTCTTGGTCTGAGTTTGAATGGCATTTTGGCCGTTCCTGTCTTTCAGCTCGGTGGAGCTGTTTGAGTTGTGTCTGAGCCCTTCTCTCAGTCTGCACACAGGGGTAAGGGAGAGGTAGATGGCAAGTTCAGCATGATGCTTGCATGCCAATTTAGCACCTATTGTTTCTCCCTCTTGCAGGAGTTGCTTTTGATTCCAGACACATACCGTTCTCTTGACAAAGAGCCACTTAGGTGTGATCATGCTGTATGATGTAAAGCATGGCTCTGAAAAAGAGCTAACAAGTACATGGAGCAGGGCTTCTCTCCATGGCACCAGTGTGTACCAAGCTATAGCCACAAACTCAGCGTGACGAGCATCATCATTAGGGGGCTGCAGGTTTGCTCTTCAGATCACCATACATTGTTGCCTGTTTTCATGTCGTGGTTTTATACAGCTGTAGCAACACGAATGAAACCCCCTAACACTGCTCTGAGACTATTTTCATTTTCTAGATTTTTATCTTTATTTTTTGAAGACATAGGGAAGTTTTAATTTGCCTGAAGTTACACAGTTTGTTAGAGATGGGCCTAAAGACATGCTTTTCCAGGAGTAACAAGTAGTGTTTTCAACCCAACTGTTCTAGAAGGCAGGAACTGCTCAGCCCTTTGATCTGGACATCAGTCCTCTTCCATACACACTAGGTTGTGCATCCCGAGTTGTTGGTCACTCTGAAAGTCTTGGCTGAGTTGTAAATCCCAATCCTTTACTCACTGTCATCTTGTCCATTTTAAGGGCTCATTAAATAAATCTGCGAGTGGGAGGAGAGTCCAAAGTATGCCTGTTGTTTTTATTCTCAATACAGAAATCCAGAGTCTGCGTAATGCATTTTGTTTTATTTTTTTTCCATATAATACTCTGTCATATACGATTCATTTAATATTTATGGGAGGTATTTCCTCTTAGAGGAAGATTAGGAAGAATCCCCGTCCCTTTGTCCTTGCAAGAGCCAGGCTACCGTTGTTATTGAAATAATTATTTTATCTCCCAATGTGCTCAGGGGTTCCTTGCAAATGTCTCTGCTTGATTGTTTAGGTGGTAGAAGTGCACGGACTGTGCTCAGTGATCTTTTCTCTCCTTTTTGTCTTGCAGATCGAGGGATTTTAATGGCTTTCAGGTAGAAGAAAGTGGAGACAATCAAAATGAATTCTATGGACAGGCACATACAGCAGACCAATGACCGGCTGCAGTGCATAAAACAGGTAAGCTGAAGGTGGGGCTGGCTGCTGCTAGGTGAGCATTGTGCATTGGGTGGGAGGGTGTGCTGTGCATTATGGTTACCTCCTGTTGTTGCTTAATGAACATCCTTGCCTTTTGGAGGGTAGGACAGCGGTAGGAATTAGACTTTGTAATCTCACGGAAGAGAATATGTGATGCAAGAGCTGGTTTATAAGCCTCAAAAGCCAAACTTTTCCTTTCACTTTTCGAAGAAATCTTCAGCCTGGAGAATGAACAAATCTGTCTTGGCTGAAAGCAGAGTGGTGGCAGTCCTGCTAGTTCTGCCCTGAAGGTATCACAGTGGGCAGCCATCTGCTTTGAGCACAGTAATCCCAGATTTTGTTGGGCTGGTTTTGATTCTAATCCGGTATTTGACCCGAGAGACTGGAACTTGGATGGTTGGCATACCTCCAGGTGCTCAGGTTAATTATCCTGCATGGATTCACTGACAGGTAGTGGTACCTAAGTCTCATTTGCAGGTTTCCCCACTGTAACTGTGCTTGCAAATGCTTTTATAACCCAGCGAAACTGCAAAGGCAAGGATGGAATGAGCAGATGCCATCTTTCCTTGCTTTAGCCTTCTCAGTGAGCTTTGCTGTCTGGCGTTGCAGGCAGCCTGTATCCTCCCCTCACATACATTCTTCTCCACATACAAGAATCCTTACAGAAAATTGCTAGCAGTGGTCCTTTGAGTAGAGAGGGTGAGCAAGAGAATGTTTTCTCGTGATGGCGTTTCCTGGTTTTGTCTCTAAACCAACGCAAGCATCAGCTGCTTAAATGCAAGCTGCACACAGGTATTTTGAAGATTGGTTATCCCAGATGGATACAGGAAATGAGCTCCAAAGTCATCATTTCAGAACTGTTTGAAATTTTCTGAATTATACTGAACAAACAGAAAGACATTATTCCATTAAATAATGTTCCCAAATAAGTTTTCCCTGTTGTTTAAGCAGTTTTGTCTGCGAGTTCAGGCCACAACATGTTTAGAGGCCAGAGTCCTACTGTTTCAGTTTTATGGTTGTATTAGCTCCATAGAAAACCTACCTGCCTACTCCTGCTGTGGGACATGTGCATATTGCTTTTCGAGGGAGCGCAGCATTTCTTTGTTCATAGAGTTCTTTGGTGACACAAGCACCCTAAATCAAAGGAACTGATAAAAACTAGCGTAGGGGTGGTAATGGATTGGTCTAGATTTTTAAACTTACTTTCTTTTATCTACAATTTGCTCAAGGGTGGAATGGTGGAGGACAAGGTGCTGATTTCCTCTCTCTGGTGACCGGTGGTGGGATATGAGGAAATGGAATGAAGCTGTATCAGGGGAAGTTCAGATTGGACATTAGGAAAAGATTTTTCACTGGAGGGTGGTTGGTCACTGGAACAAGCTGCCTGGGGAGGTAGTTATGGCACAAAGCATGTCAGAGTTCAAGGAGAATCTGGACAACTCTCTTAGTCATACGATTTAGTTTTAGGTAGTCCTACAAGGAGCAGGGAGTTGGACTTGATGACACTTGGGGGTCCCTTCCAGTTTGAGGTATTCAATTGCCTGTTTCTGTTCTCTCAGTTTGATTGGTCTGTACTTTGTCGTGTTTGCCTACATATTAGAAGAAGTTTATATTTTCTAGAATGTGTTGTAATGCAAAGAACATAAAACGTGTGTTTATTTACAGTCTGGCCATGCAGATGCTTAGGGAGATATAAAAAAGGAATAGGGTTTATACATAAACCAGCTGGTTTTTTCTCTCCATGTTTCAATTGTAAGAGAGGATTTCAGAATAAATCAAACAAAGCTAGCTTGTAGGTCAAGGAGCAGAAATGGGAATCTGTCCCTGCAGAACTGTGCTAGTTGTAATCCAGCCTCAGTCTGCGGTGGCTCACTCTCTTTCATCACTCTGTGGTGCAAGGTAATGCATCTCGTGGCCCTTGAGAGGCCTGGGGGAAATGGGAATTTTGGGATTTCATCCCAGTTTCTTATGAACAAATATCTGGTTCAGAAAAAACATCCCCTGAACTGGCACAAATTGCTGTCCTTTTTGGCCATCCTAGCCCACAGGATAAGAAATGAAGTGACTACAGCTGTAGTAGATGTAACCTTCCAGCTGTAAGAACAGACCTTTAGATCAAGTGGAGACAAATGGAGAATGCTGCTTAGTTCCTTTCTCTAAAGCTGTTGGTTTCTATACATAGAGAATTTATATTATTTTAATTATATAAAAGAATATCAAATTACACTTCTCAGAGTATTAGAGAGAGTATTTTTGCCTGTGCAATGGATACTTCGCCAGTTAACCTCCTAATTTCATTTCTCCATAGTGCCACATGCAGCTAGGGTATTTCTTCAGCGATGATGGCTGAGGGGCAGGGGGAAAGCTCAGGCTTCCCAGCAGTTGGGGAGCGTTCTCGGTTTGGTCTGATCCTGTCTGGAAGAAAGCTCAGGGGTTTCTGGTGGGCAGGGACATGCTTGCATAGCAGCTCTGGTCTGTTAGACAGCAAAAGATGCCTAATGAGGAGGTATCCTGCTTGAGCATGCAAATGAATTCATGGTGCCTGCATTTGGTATAGGCCCAAAGAACATAACAGGGATGATTTTGTTTTCAGTTCATGAAGAAGTGTAGTTAACCAAGACAGTGGCCGAACACCAACAATGTGCAGCAGAAAGCATTTTTTGTGAGAGTGGCAATACTTGGGGTATTTCTGGAGAGAAATGGCTGATTTTTGTCGTTGCTGTTGAAGAACAACAAAAGAACAGCAAAACCAACAGTGTTGTTTGACAGTGTCCTGCACAGCATCCTTACCTCTAAACTGGAGAGATGTGGATTTGATGGCTATGTGGATAAGGGATTGGCTGGATGGTCACACTCAAAGGAGCTGCAGTCAACAGCTTGGTGTCCGGGTGGAGACCGACGATGAGTGGCATTCCTCAGGGGTCAGTACTGGGACCGGTGCTATTTAACATCTTTGTTGGCAACATGGACAGGGGGATCGAGTGAGCCCTCAGCAAGTAAGCTGAGTGGTGTGGTGAACATGCTGGACAGAAGGGATGCCATCCAGAGGGACCCTGATAGGCCTGGGAGGTGGGCCCGTGCGAACCTCATGAAGTTCAACAAGGCAAGGTCCTGCACTCGGGTTGAGACAATCACAAGCACAAACACAGGCTGGTCCAAGATTGGATTGAGAGCAACCCTGTGGAGAAGGACTTGGGCATATCGGTGGGTGAAACACTGAATATGAGCCAGCAATGTGCAATTACAGCCCAGAAGGCCAGTCACGTCCTGGGCTGCATCAAAAGTGCAGCCACTAGGTCAAGGGCAGTGATTCTACCCTGCTGCTCTGCCTGGAGTACTCCCACTGCACCCAGCTCTGGGACTCCCAGTGTTAAGAAAGGCATGGACGGGCTCAAGTGGGTGCGGGGGAGGGCCACAAAGATGATCAGGGGCCTGGGACGTCTCTGCTATGAGTACAGGCTGAGAGAGTTGGGGTTGTTCAGCCTGGAGAAGAGGAGGCTCTGGGGAAACCTTACAGCAGCCTTCCAGCACTTAAAGGGGGCTACAGGAAAGATGGGGAGGGACTCTTTTTTCAGGGATGGTAGTGATAGGATGAGGGGCAACCATTTTCAATTGAAAGGGAGTAGATGTAGATTAGACATTAGGAAAAAATCCTTTTCTGAGAGGGTGGTGAGGCCTGGAACAGGTTGTGCAGAGAAGTTGTGAACTCCTCCTCCCTAGAAGTGTTCAAGGCCAAGTTGGATGAGGCATTGAGCTGCTGCCTGGTCTAGTGGGAGGTATCCTTGCCCATGGTGGAGGGGTGTAACTCGATGATCTCTGAGGTCCCTTCCAATCCAAACCATTCTATGATCTTAGCACAGAGACTCTCCTTGCTCTCTCATAGTTCCAAAATCTTCTCCTCTTACCTTTGGTGTAGTGGAGACTACGCTACAGAGGCTGACTCTGAATAGCATTTTGGAGGAGACCCACCTCTCTGTCACAGGGTCATAAATTTCCAGCTCAGAGACATTTACCTTGGTTTTTTATCCTTTCTTCCCAGGCTGTGCACAACAGTGCTGGTGTTCTCCCCGAGGGAGCTGTGCTCTGGGGGGTTAACCCTTGCCTGGCGGGGAAGGTGCACTGCAGCAGGAGGAGGAAAACCACCCTTCCTTGGCTCCCTGTGTCTGCATGCTTTATAACTTGGCTTTATAACTGGCAGCTAGTGGCTGATGCAGCCAGCCCCAGAGCTGTCTGCCACCCTCCCTGCCCCTCAGCCCAGCCCCTGAGAAACGCTCTAAATGGTAATCCGTGTGCCTCTTCAACTAGATCAGGTTTCAACACAGGGCCAGGACAAGCTTCTTTCTTTCCCAGCTCTGTGACTTGTGAGACGCCCACAATATCCTTGCTGGATTCTGTTCCAGGATCAAGGTTGTGTTTCACCTTCATCTTTTTCAGTGCATTAAGGCTGCAAACCCAAAACTTGTATCTGATCAACTAGTTAGGGAAAGGAGTGTGCGTGTTAAGAAGCGTTTCAGGATAGATGAAAAGGCAAACTGAAGAGGTGGCTGTGTATTTACGCTTAAAAAAACCCCCAGACTTCTGTGGAAGGCTGGAACAGCTTGTGTGGTCTCTTTGTAGCTGATTTCCTCAGTATTTGTAAGTGTGTGTGCTTTAAAATCAAACATAGTTTTTTTTGATGTACAACGGAAAAAGCCAAAGTAAGAGGCTTCCTGTAACACGTGCAGTTAGTTTGTTGTGACACAGGAGACTCTTCAGGGTACATTGAAGGAGGCTGGATCTTCAGGCTGCAGACTTTTTTCTTTAATTCTTTGTCCATATAAACAAAACCACTAAATGATTTTGTGCTCAGCCAAGGGAGCCCCTGAGAGCTGCCCTATTGGAGGCTGCAGTGCTAATGTGTTTATCTGCTGAGTACCCATGGCTTGGGGTGGCTCTGACGCACCGTGGAGCTCTGGGGCAGCAGGAGCTGGCTCAGGCAGGCACAGAGCTGAACGTTTTCCTGGAGCCAAGGCATAGCCTTCTGAAGGAGCCAACTGCCTGCATAGGAAGTCCTGATAGAGAATTGACTTTGGTCTTTGTAATAGACCAGTGGTATGGCTTTAATCAAACACCATCCAGTATTTTCCTTGTGATACAAGCAAATATCAGACAAAATCAGTGGGGTGCATGACATCTCCTCTCTACTCTCACCCTGATGGGTCCACCTATAAAAACTAGAGCCGTTTTAAATCTAGGGACCTCTACTTTTTGTTGCCTCTGTTTGTTGTCAGTCAGCTTGTAAAGTTTCTTCTATACATTTCTTCTGAAATTCTTGAAAAGAGGAAGATGGAGAAAATCTTTCTATCTCTGTTACGAGGAAGCCACCCCTTTCAGAATAGGTGCACGTTTATCTTCCTGCTGTGCTAAGAGTGGTTGTCAGGGTACATGCTAAAGCTGTGCTGAAATTTTAGTAACATGTTGAAGGCAAGTATGAAAAAGCTTTCTGGTGGCAAAAGTATTTGGTCGTGGTGGGAACAAAGAAGGTTGTTTCTGCCACTTGTGTCAGAAGGTACATCAGGGCACATTGACCAGCAGCATCAAAAGATGCTGAATCACTTGGGGAACCTGAGGTAATTGGAGGGGCAACACCTCATCATGTAGCTGACTTCTGGGTACAGATCAGCATTTCTCCTCTTTTTCCTTCAAGAAAGCTTGTTGAATTGCTGCAGTTGCACATGCTTTGTAATGCCTGTGCAGCCATTCAGAGAGATATGCTAGAAGTTGTAATTGCTGTGTGTTATTGTTTGTATTTTCTTGCTCAGGCTGGAAACAAGCAGACCCATTTCTTTCATCATTCAGCAACTGCATTTTTGGTCGCTTGCAATTCAGAGGAAAATAGAGCTCTTTGTATATTTACTTAACTGTTAACATTTAAGCCCTGAAGTGTTTGAACTAATTCTTCTTCAGTGTTATTGTTGCAGACTCATGTAAATATTCAGCAGTCCTAAACATGTCACTTTTGTTATATTTTGCACTGTTGAATACGGACCGGTATGAAATTACAACTGAAAAGGTTTTAATAAAGCTTCATCAAGATTTCATTCCTGAACAACATTGAAAATGAGAATTATTCTTATGAAGGGCACATGTATTTAGAATACCTAATTTTTGGTTGCAGCCCATGTAAACATTACAGGGTTTTTTAACATCTGGTGATGAAATAACACATAGCAGTAAGGCTAACAGTGAAAAAGACTTTTCTTTTCCATAAAAGACATTCGATAGGCCTCAAGTGTTACAGCTTATTGGTCGAATAGTCCATTAATGCCATCTTAGTAGCTGTGTTTATTTATTTATTTGTTTGTTTGTTTATTCCCTTTTCTGAGACCCATAGCTGCAAATTCTTCATCTGCTTTTGTTCTCCGTCTATATATTTCTCTGCTAGAGTTAAGTATGTTTAGGAAAAACTGACAGCAGACTAGCTTTCCTGGCTCCTCTAGTCCATTTAGAGACTTGTCAATCAACATTCCTGCCATGTTACATCCTGCATCCTGGTAGGGACTGCTCTGGCTCAGGCAGCAAAGCCGCAAGGCAGAGAGCAAAGAGGCAAAGTGCTGGAAGCTCTTCTAGAGGAGAGGGGGAAGAAAGCGCCTTTTGATGTTTGCAGTGTTTCACTGGTTTGTGTATCTGACAAGATTCCAGTGGCAGGATCGTCTTCTGAGGAGGGTGGGTAAAATTGGTGTGGGTACATGTCTCTCCTTCCCAGTTCTGCTGCTTGTTTCACTGCAGCCCCTGTCCTCAAGGGCTGGAGCAGTAGTACTGGTAACTGCTTTCAAAAAGGAAAACACGCATGTTTTGAACTTAGACTCAAAACTTCTCATACCCATAGTATTTAGATTAATTTTATTATTTTCTGTGCAACTAGCTACTGCTTGAAATTGCCTACTGGTAAATAAGGATGGACATTTGAAAATTCTAGAAATCTGTAAATTGCATCTGTGGTGTCACCTCAGTGTCAGATGAGAAGAAGGAAGTTCATTTCACCAGCAGCTGGGTCAGCTCTGCAGTGAACAGGTAATACAGCTGGCAACGTGTCTGTAGCTTCTGCCATGCCATTTGTGGTTCTTCCTTCGTACATATGCACTTGCTGCTTGAGCTCTTCCATCATGTGCCTTAGTGCAGCAGCAAATCCATAGCAGGTATGACTTACACAGCATTTGCACATAAGGACCATTGTGCCTCTTCCTAAAAGCAGAAGGGTTTTTTTTAAAAAAGTTGTCTGACATAGTGGTGTGATACCAAGAGCTTTCAGCTCTGCAGACCTCTATCATCATCTACTGAAGGAAAAGTCTCCTTTTGGTGGTCTTTGGTCCTTATTGATTCTGTGCACTATGCAAGAGCAGCCGTTTACGTTATACGTGGACAGCCACAAAGCGTGTGCTGCAGGCAGTTTTGTAAGCACATGCAAATGAGAAAGAAGGGAAGCATTTTTCCTTTTGACTTTGAAATATCTCAGTAATGTCTAGCTGGCTGGTCGGACACATGAGAATAGGTCACGTGGTATCAGTTCACATAGTGGTCATTTCAAATAGTCACCTTGAGATTTTATCTCTGCATAGATTAAGAGATTAAAATAATAAAGATTAAGTCAGTTGATAAAACGTGCTATAAATAGCACGATCAGCAGGAAATTACTCAATAGAGTAAAAAAATAATAATTGGAAAACAAGATGTGTCCAACAAATGTGCTGCTGTTTGGGTATACTAAAGACTATTGGTTATTTTTTGGAATCTGTATGTTTATTCTTCTGAAATTTAGAAAATGAATAAATGTATTTGTTTTAAATGCATTTTATTTTAAAGTTGGTTCAGTGCATAAATCAAATGAATTTGAGCTGGTGTTTTTTCCCTCTGCCATCAACTCACATTATACTCTGGGGCAGAATTAGTTAATTTTAAAGGGTGCATTATTGACAGTTATTTTCTAGTAAAGCGATGTTGTAATACTTCATTAATGTCTTTAAAACACCTTGATATGGTAAGAACTAAATGAAAAAAACACTGACCCAAACTCTTCAAAACATTGTGATATGCACCTCAAAGTATGAAATGGTTCATAACACAGATTTATGTATCTAGACACCTCACTTTGCCTGTATCCTTCACTTAATCTTCTACTGAAAGATATCATGAAGCTCAATTTTGTTTTATTTTATTTTTTTCTTTTTAGAAGGCAAGTAAATAAGTCTGGCACAAATAAACCTATTTTCATCAATAAAAGCCATGAACAATTCAAGTTAGTATTTAGATCATTATTCTAACAGTGCAGTAGTATTCTGAGGGAAGGAGCATGGCAACTGCTTTGAGAAAATTAACTCCTTGAGATGGTGAGATATTTAGGACAGAAACTACTGGCTTGAAAATCATGAGTGCATTAGAAAAGAAAGCTCCTGTATCATTGCATTGTCCACTGGAATGATAAACCTAAAGAAGTTTCAGTATTGTTGCTGTAATCACATATAGAGAGATTTTATACTAGCATGTTAGGATAGGTAGATACTAATGGGAAAGGCTTTGTTTCAGTTGAGAAGAGTGAATGAACTTGTTAGGCAAACTGATTTCATAATTCAGTTGAGCTGTAATTCCAAATTTAAAGGTAGATTGGAGCCTTGTGTCACTGAGCATGGCCTTAGATAAAGAACAAACAGTTATACCTTTGTTTCTTGACTTTTTTTTTCCCATAAAATCACACTTCATGAGTGATTAAGGAAATATAATTCAAGAGTCCTGTGATTATTCTGAGTCTTTTGTAAACCATACTGTTCTCGGTGTTCTCAGCTGGTATAATAGCAGTCCAGGAGCTGGTGGTAAGAAGGGTAAAAAGATTGAACTGGGACCTGTTCTTCCATCTACCAGGGGATGGACAAAAAGACATAGTGCCACTAATGTGCCCCGTGTCCATCTTCAATCAGGTCTGGATCACAGCCTTTAGATGCCTCAAGCACTGTTTCCTCTTGGGCAGGAACAGCAGTGGGGTGGAACAGCAGTACATGAGTTAATGACCAAAGCAGTTGAATTTGCTGCATGTTCCCTTTTATTACGCAGTTAGGTCAGAGTGTATCACAGATGTCCTACAGTTCTGTAGATATGAAAGGTACAGAGCAGGAAGATGGTGATGTAATCTGATCAGCAGAGCTAGGCAGCGATTCTGGTTTTAGCTCTTCTAGTTTCTATGTATAGTGCTTCAGGATTGGGATGTTGAATCCATCTCTAGCACTTTTGTAAAGCTAACAGACAAGCTGAGGGTGAAATTACCTTTCCTTTCTTCCAGCACATGCACAGTGATGTACAATCTTCCTCACAGAGCTCTTGGCACAGGAGACCCAGGCAGCAGAACAGGGCTGTTCAATTACCAGGCATTCACCTTTGCTGAAACCGATGCTGATTTATACATGCATTTTATACTACAAGTGAATGAGAAGCTTCTGTGGCAATCTGCATTAGTACAAGTTGTGTTCTCCTACAGCTCACAACTGTACAGCCTGCTTTTTTGCAGTTTAATGATGCTCGTGGTTTTTATTTGTTCTTTTTCTCATCTGTTTAGCATGTGATTTTCTGTCTGTAGTGCTGACTCTCCTGCTTGTCTTACCCGGTATTTACATGTAGTTAAAACATCTGATAAAGAGGTACAGGTCTTTGCCCAGGATTTACAGTTTTCCTTTGCAAAAGGAGCTGCAGTGGACAAATGGGGCAAAGGTGACTCCCTCTCATTCTGTTTTTCATAAGCAGGCATAGCTAACATGGTTTTAATCTCTCTCGCAGTGTGTCTAGTGCTTCTCAAAATGTGAGCTTAATAAAATATTTATAAAGCCTCAGATGGAATGAGCCATGTAAGTGCAAGATAATTCTATTAATTAGGGATCTCTCCATCTCACAAACACTAAATTGGGAGGGGGGATTATCTGAATACAAAATGCACAGCTTGATCCTTTTAATTTTTTTATAAATAAAACAATCTTTGATATTGAAGGGGTCTGTAGAGAATTGAGCTATATATAACCATATCCAGATAAACAAAAATCATACTCCCTAAAGACAGAAATAGCTCAATACTCCCCTCTATCCTCTTGAAAAAGAAAAAGACAGTTTGTTTTGAGTCTTCACTTGCAGATGAGTTTTTAATATACTGAGTATAGCAACTTGTGAATAAGGCCTTTGTATAATCATACTTGACTGCAAAAAAAAAATCATAATAGAGAGAACATCTATTTCAGGTTATGGCATTTCCTACATTTAAAGGGTATCCTCTGTTAATGGCCTGTATTTCTGTAACACCCTCTGAGCTCTGTTGCAGCCAGGGGAGTGCACGCCAGGGGGAGAGAGGATTCTTGGTGGATGGGGATGTGAAGTAGAGGCTGCTGTGTAGGAGGGGGAGAAGGGCTTCTGGTTGGGCTCACTCATGGAGCCTGCTCAGGTTTTAAAGTAAAAGGGCTCTATTAATGTGTTACAGCAAATGGCCCTTGCTGATTTGCAGGTCCTCAGCAGCTTGCTTATGGCGCTGAGTGAGCTATCAAATTTAGGTCTAGGGGGAACATACTTGTGTGCTGAGTAATAGACAGAGACCAGCCTTGTCTCCCCCTGGTTATGCTGTGTCAAGGGTGTCTGGGCAGGAATCCTGTTTACATTCTTTAGATAGGTGATTAGTTTCGTTTGGAAGCTGAACGCCCTTTGCCCAATGTGCAGGACCACAGTAATTCTGCTGCTTCGTTGTTTCAGTTGAAGGGCACATAATCTCTTGCTGTTCTCGCTGCCCCTTCCCTTTTCAGGTCCCTCACTTTTCTACTTCCCTCTTTGCCACCCTTCTGTACAACAGCGGGCTTTGATTACATGTGATTACAGGCATGACTAGGCTAATATTAAGATAGACATAAGAAGAAGAAAAAAAAAAGAAAAAAAAAAAGGCTGAATTACCTGGCAGAATGTGCCAAAGCACCTGGACACCAAATCCTGGCTGTCAAGGGTCAGAGCATGTATGCATCAGAGTTATGTAGGCATGGAAGAGAGTGGGTCAGCTCCTTCCTCAACCAGTATCAACTGTTTTAGTTTAAAAGGAACTGCAGTTTCTGCATTAATAGTTTTGAGCATCCTTATTTTTATCTATGAAGTTCAATAACTGCTGTATGTTTTCTTTTGCTTTCAAATTCCTGGATTTTTACAACCATGTAAGAATTTTAACTTCGGTTGTTGTGGAGAAAGTCTTGAAAACCTGGAAATAGCAAGCAGAGCATGTGAACTTCAGAGTTGTATACTTGCTTTCCAACTGTCACAAGCTCTGTGCAAAATTTATGGCATGCTGAGTATCTGGCCCATCATTTGATCAAGATAGGTTTGGTACTGGGTTTTATATCACTTGAAATTCCTGACCTGTTGGAAGGTTTTGAAGAACTCATAGATAAACCTCTTGTCTCAATTAGGAATAACTTGGCTGAAGTTTGAAGATTAACCCCAGAGCAAATGCATACAACATCAGAACACTAAAAAACATTCTTTCCTTTGGGCACCTCTCTTTGTGTGCATTGTATTTTATGCAGATTAATGAGGAGTATCGACAACAAAAAGTATTCCTCTCGGTCAAAATAATACCGTTATTTTAGAAAGGGAGGGTGTTGTAAGGCAGGAGGAGTATTCCTACTGTGAGCTTACTCTTCCCCTTCCATCGATGGGATAGCTCCATCTTCAGGAGAAGGTTCATGATGCATTTCATCCAAGGTGTGGGCTGCTGACTGCTAGCAGAGTCCCGGTACCCTCCCAGCCCTACCTTCTGTCCGCTACCACATCCTTTGAGTCAGGTCTAATGATTATGTGGTCACACGGGGGAATCTCACTGTAAGGGATGACTGGAAATCAGTCCTTGGGAGGTTAGTTCACGGTCTGAACGGCAGGATGAGGCCAGTGCACCGTGCAGCCACTCATCCTCATGTGCTGTGCAGGGGAAGACAGAGGCATGAGAGGCAGGAGTCTTCTGTGTCGCCAGTGCTCGCAGCAGTGCTTGTGCAGCACCAGCCAGAGCTTTGCGTGCTGCCCGAGAGCTGCTGCCTCCTGGGTCTAACTTCCCCAGCTCCCAGCAGAAGCTGTGCCAAGCGGGCCGCCTCGCCACGTGCTGTGTAGGAAGGGGTTAATCTCAGAGTGAAGAAAAGGCTACTTGCCATCTAGCTGTGTTTTCTTCTTCTGTGCAGCCAGAAGCTCCCTGTGTTGCTAGCGTATTCTGTTGCTAATGTGAAATTCCCAGGCTCGCTGATTAGTGAAGCTAGACAGTAGACAGGGTCCAAGTGGCTAACCATGTGAGAAATTCAGTGACTGTAGGCTACCGTTAATTAACCTAGAATCTAGCAACATGGCACAGTGTCTGTGTGATAAGTTGTATTATCTTCAGCAGCTCAATTAAATCAAGGAGTGAGACACGGAGCAGACGTAACTCGGCAAAATAAACAGACAACTTGAGTCAGCCTTCATAATTCGGTGCGACATCACGCAAATAAATGCAATAACTTGTTTAGCATAGTTAAGCAGTTTGCTGCTCAAAAACTTATTTGCATGACATCTCATTTTGAATAGGTTAAGTTGTGTCGAATTAGGTCTGTGCCGTCAGTCTGATGTTTTCCACAGAAAAGAGAGGGAAAAAAACCCCTCCACTAGAGATATGTCATTTGTAAATTGAAGTTCTACATTTGTTTTCTATAGCAACAAACTGGAACATATGGATTCCACGTTGAAATGATTCACTTTCCATACCATTGCTGTCATGTTAGCATTTCTTGGGGGGTGTGTGAGATAATGTTAACCCTCTGTAATTGCTTTTAATTTTGGCTGTTGTTCTGCCATTACATACTAGATTGTTCTAGCTAAGCTACGCGAGTGTACACCTGGGTTGCAATCCTCTATGTGTAGAGAAGATGATGCTTGTTGTCCTTGCCGTGTTTCAATGTGGATCATTAGTCTCTGTCTGAAATCATACTGAGTTATGATTATGAGTTAATATGAGTTAATTTGCAGGAGTTAATTTGCAGGTTGCAGGAAATGGTTTGCACCCACTTTGGTCTGGGTCTGCAGACTGAAATTATTCAGTTGTCTTAGTATGCCTGTTAGAAAATAAGATCTTTGTTACATGTACCTATTCCACTCATAGCAACCTGAATTCATATGTGAGATGAAGCTTATACTTTTGAGCCCATTGTAGAGTTTTATTGCATATCAAGACTTTGATCATAGTCTAACTGAAAGGAAATACAGTTTCAAGAAGTGGCTGTATTTCGAATTGTTTGCACCCAAAATTGCCAAATATCAGCTGTTGTGTGTAACTTGCCGTGTGAATGTCGTTCCTCTCCCTCCAGGCAACTGTACAGCAGGAACAGGCACACAGACAGTTGCTGTGAAAGTTACTGAACCTGGGTCCTGGTATCTTGGGTCCTGCATCCTCTGCTCCTACGTCCACTCTAATTTACAAAGAGGGTCTGTGCTTTATGTAAATAAAATGTTGAAGCCGTAGGTAGATGTTCCTGTCTTTCCTGGAATCCAGCCCAAATGCCAGCCCAGACCTGAGAAAGGGGCTTTCCTGGTGCAGTTCACACTTGTTGGGCATAGTGAAGTGGAGAGCAAAGCCCTTTGCGGTTTTCTCCATCTCCCTACACCAGACTATTAATTGAAGTGCTACGAAGAACGCAAGATTCCTTCCAAGACTAAAAATAAACTGCTCTGAGAGACTGTCTCTTCAAAGCACCACCTGGTGATCTCTGCAATAGTGATACACTCTGATGTATCAAGTATTTCTCTGATTTCTGTACCATTCAGGCTAAGGAAATACTAGGTTTCTGATTACACTGATTTTGCTTACACTGGGTTGATGATTACACTGAAAATTTTCTCGAGTTTTGAAATAATAGAGATTGTCATGTTTCACTAATAGATTTCTGAAAAGCAGATGATACTGAAAGCAATCTGGTAAACAAGCAATTCATTCAGTTCATTGGTTTTGTCTTCTCTGCTTCAGAATTTATCCGTACAAATCCTCTCCACTTGCTGCCAACACCATTACTTGCAAGCATGGCGGTGCTCGGTGGCCATTCACTACTAGCTTTGAGGATGCTCCGAGGTGTGTTATAGCCAGATCTGGTTCAATGGCACTTTTTTCTACACCATCTACAAATGAAGTGATTTTTATTTTTTTTCCCCTTGTTTACATGAAGCACAATACATGCCTTGCTTCTGTGAAAACACTGCCAATAATTTCAGCTGAAGAAGTGGGAGCCACGCATGGGAAACGCTTCAGAACAAAGCTGATGGATGTGTCTCGTGTAAGCTTTGCTTTGTAATTCTGTTCCTGGTTCAAAAGCTAAGAGAATCTCTTTTAATTTCTTGCTCAATAATATTTTTCTCAAGCAGGCTTTTTGTTGCGAGGATGTGCAAGACGTTGTGGCTTTTTGCTGTGGGTGCAGTGTTTCAGCTGTCAATAAATAATAATAATAATAATAAAAAATCACAGTAGGCATTTGGAATGTCTTCTTGAGTAACCTTCTTGAGTAACAGGAGGGAGGGAATTGCACCTGCCTTCATGCTTTGGTTTATGCTGGATCTGCTCTTTGTTGTCCACAAAAGTAACCTTGCCGTCTGCAATCTGAAGAAGGAAAATTGGAGGAGAACCTTAATTTAAAAAAATTAAGAAAGTCAGAAAGCTGTGAGAAAAACACCCCAGACAGAAGTGCAGGTGACATTGCAAGAAGCATCCCTGCAGGACCAGCTTCTCTCTCATCCCAGAAACTTCTCAAATCCACTCCACAGAGATGGAAAGCCCTGGTATTATGAAAACTTTTTCTTAGGGTTTCTTTGGGACTTTTTAGGCTTTAATGGAACTAATATAATTGCTTATCTTGCCCAATGTGTTTCTAAACTAGTTTCAGTTCCGTAATTGCGTTTAAGAAGTCAGGATTTCAGCATCCCCTTTGTATTTAAGAAGTGGGTTGTGATTGTGTGCCTCAGTGCACTCCCAATGCAGTAAAATTAATTGATGGAGAACTGTTAAGTCGTTGAGGTCACCCCTGCTTTGACACAGGCAAGTAGAAGGAACCTTTTTTTTTTTTCCACAATGAAGTGCAAATTTAATATATGTTGGACCTTTAGGAAAAGGGACACTGATTTTCAGTGGTGTCGCGATAAGCAGAGACGCATTTTGTGGTGCTAAACTGAAAATTAAGCATATGGCTAAGGTCCTGCTCTGCTTTTAATCGTTAGCTTAAACTTACCAAACCCATTCTCAGTCGAGTGTAATGTCTGTTTCTCAGTGGGGATATTTTGTAGTGTTAGTGGAAGATGTGTGTGTAGCTGGCAAATGTCACTGCTGGTGGAGGTAGGCAGTATCTAGCTCTCATTTAGGGCATTTCATCAGCCCATCTCAATTCATTTCACAAAAAGGGAAGCATTATTAAAGACTATTTTAAGTACAGAATTTAGTCGCTTTCAGTGAATTTTTCCTTACGTTGTTTCTGTGTGGAAGGAGTTTGTGGGTTGGGTTTTTCTTTCCCTATGAGATATCCCCAGATCTCTCCCCAGTGCAGTAGGTGTTCAGCACAGAGTGATTTGTTCACCAGCTTACAAGCCTTTCTTGCCTTCTGGAAATGGTTTCCATGATAGTAGCAGAGCTTAAGTGTGCTGCTGTAGAGGGGTTTGAACCAACTTCTGTTTCCCCGGCAGATAAAAGATGGTGTGCAGAAGGAGCAGCACGCACCAAGAGATTTGGTGTCAGGCAATCACTTCTCTGGAGGATTAAATGAAACCTTCAAAAAGGCATCCTTTTGCTTAGAAGATTCAGAACCCAAACTGCTGGCTCTGTTCACGGGACCTCCTTTTTTTTTTTTTTTAATGAGAAACCTTAAAACACGGCGGCTTCTTATGTTTCTTTCCTTGGATTCTTCTCTTTAATTTGTATATGCAATAGCTTGACTCCTTCAACAAGTAGACAGTCCTCTGGCAAAGAGCTGTTCTGAAATGCAGCCTAAGTGAAGCTATCAGACTGGATGGTAGCGTGAGCTGTAGTCTGTATTTGTAGAGCAGAGGAAGAAACCTGCATTGCACAATGCCTGTCGAATTCTTCACATTCTGCTAGGGTTTCAAAAACCCGTGCCCCACATGTCAGTCATCTCTTGTTAAAACAAGGCCTCTGACCAAGAGCCTTCATTGAATAAGAATTACAGTAATGTGATCCAAAAGCTTACAGACTGGGAACTCCTCAAAACCTGCCATGGGAGGAGTGTTTTTTCCTTCATTTGTCATAGAGTTAATATATGCGGCTTCTCGGGACGAGGGGAGGGGGGAAATTAGATTGTGACCATTATTGTTAATCCAGGTGCTTAGAAATGAGCAGTCGTGTGTTCCCAAGTTCTGCAACTGACTGAAAAATGATGACGTGTTTTTAAAATCTTGTATTTGGATATTGTGCCTTCCAGATAAAATGCTCATCTCGTTTTCAGGTTTTTCTCAGCAATCCCAACAGTTACAAAACCACTTCTTAAAAAGATACTAATAATTCCTAAATGCACTCTTTTCTTCTTGTTTCTGGAGAGTTCATTGAAACATCTAGCCTCGCTAGGACTGGAGAATGTAGCAGCAGTATTATTCATGTAACTCAAGTTCCTTCTTCCCTGCACCGTCCGTTTCCTGCTAAAATACTTTGTCAGTGTGACACAGTGAGGGATGACAGTGTGAATAGTAGCATCAGGCAAATTTACTAACTGCCTCTCAAAACAGGACTACCAGTTGTTCAGTACAAAGGCAGAGATTAATGTAAGCAGTTAAAAAAATTGCATTGCCCGTGAAAATTTCAAAGCAAACCCAGGTTTTTCTCTCAAAATTGTGCCAGCCTCTTCAGGTCACATAGGACTCCACATTTCTACATGTTTTCTGTGCATGTGAAAGCTTTTTTGGTTATGGCAGTTTCTTCAGTCAAGAAATGATCTTCCGTGTTTCATCATCCCGAAGTTGATCCCCCAAATTGCTCATAGTGGTACATTGTGAGGAGCAGAAACCACAGATCAGTGTAGCCAGCATGCTTTGCTCTGTCACTGGTATTTTCTGAGGCTGTTGTGTTTGCGACCTGACTGGCAGGCAAAGATTAAAATCTTGATTGTTGGAAGGCATGACCATGCTGGCATGTCCTGGCAACGGGGCAGAAGCCCAAGGTAAGACTAAAATCTCTCTCAATTTGAGCTCAAACAGTTTCAATTTCCAAGTAGAATCCGTGACAATTTGCGGGTGGGAGAGGTCATGTTATGGAGGAAGGAATCCAGGGGAGCTCTGGTATGGGAGCTGCAGCTCACCTCTTGAGTTCATATCAGAAAATGAGAAAATCTGTGTAAGTATTAGTTGGGGTTTTTTCTGTGTTCGCTGTAAATTTAAGGTCTTGCTTCCAGGTTATATGCTGTTCCTAGTTTCCAAACTTTGCATTAGTGTGATGTAGAAAAGACTATGTCAGCCCTTGTGTATCTTATTTACCATGTTGCTTCATCTTCCCTTTCCAGCACTTACAGAACCCTGCAAACTTCCATAATGCAGCAACAGAACTCCTGGACTGGTGCGGAGACCCCAGGGCCTTCCAGAGACCATTTGAGCAGAGCTTGATGGGCTGTTTGACGGTATGTTTGCTCCCTCCGTGGTGGTGGTTCCTGTCCTCTGTTCTCCTGACAACTGTTCATTTGACTCCTTTAATTAACAGGAAGCTAAATGCAGTAACTAGAAGTTAAATCATAAAACAGAAAAAAAATTAGATTACTTACAAGTGCACAGGCTAGGTTACTTGATATGCACATACAATATTTATTTTCATGGTTTGAAACTGTTAAGTGAGCTGTGTTTGGATGGGATTAAGGGACTTTTCAGGGATGTATTTTCCTTTGCTCAATTTTGGTGGGAGTGGAGGACTACTCATCTTCTATCCTAAGTATGCTGTACTTTCAGCTAAGCAGTGTTTCTGACATGCCTGTTTGCTTTGCTTTGTTATATATATTGACTGCAGGTCTAATCCTGACATACTAATTATTGACTTAATTGCTTTTCTTTCCATTCACTCTTTATTAATACCACTGTAGTTCCTAAAGCAACTCCATTATAATGCAGTGAAAATATATTTTAGTGCGTACACATTATCATTTTTGGTTTTGAAAGTTTTATTTCCCATGCACCCAGCAGCAGGATCCAATCCAAAATTGTTGTATGGAGTCAAGACTTTGGAGTAATTAAATTCTGACAGGAGTGTTCAAAAGCTTCGCTGCAATTTGCAGACCAAGTTGATATAAATAAACAGTCACAAAAGAGGTAGAAATTTTACAATTATGAATGAAGAGACCATCGTTGTTTTTGTTGGGAGGGGTAAGGGGGCAGAAATACATTAATTCTTTTCATGCGTTATGTAGCTGATACATATAAAACAGACACTGAGACTGAGATTGTTGCCAGACATCCAAATGTTAAGGAATGGCTCCATCTTAATGTACTTAAGTGTATAGCATCTCTCAGATTTCTCTGTCAAAAAGTTAGAATAAATACAGTGATGTAAAGAGGTGCATATCATTCTTCCAACTTGGGGGGGGGAAATAGTTAGAAATATTAGTAGAGTCCAGAGTTAAGATATTTAACAATTCTCTTTCAATTAAAAGTTTTATATAACCTCAATCATGAGAAAATGTACATAGTATCTGATGTGACCATAAATATATTTTACTTGTACTTCTTTTAAAACTTTACTAGCACTTTAAGCATTTGGGAAAGGGGACGTTCAGCTCAAGCATGCTTAGGCAGCCTGGGCACGGTATTCCTCTGCAGAGCTCTGCTATAACACTGTAAATCTGACCCGCGATGTCCTTGCCGTTTAAATCTTTTCTTTCTACACAAGCAGATCTGCAACCCTGCCCAAGTGCAGGGTCAGAACAAGGTCTGACTGGTAGTGATTCACTGCCTTCACAGAGCACGGGGAAAGCGAGAAGGAAGTGCTCTTTAAAGAAGTGAGGTAAAAGGCATGATACCTGCTTATTAGAGTTTCTTAAAATGAAAATACTGTCTGTCTTCTGACAAGAAAGAAAGAAAAAACTCCTTATTATCTAACTACTGTCAAGATTTGAACAGCACGTACTGCTTTGCTTCATAGTCCTCCCTGAAATGCCAACAGGGTGGCATGAAATCCCCCTTTCCCAAGCTTGTAATGTGAGAACACTGTCTGTAACGTAGGGCTGAGTGGCAGTGGCATCTTTATCACGTGTTGTAATCTCATTATGTGCCTAACAAGGGAAAAACCCAGGAACCTAACCAGGAGGCTTGTTTTGTGTTGGATAAATACACAGGGTCTGCAGAACATGTAGAAATGGCAATCAGTTTCTTGTTCCCAATTTAAAAATCTCTCTAAGGAGGGTGTTCTTTAATTTCTCACTGTGTACACCCCTCTTCCTGCTGCCCATTAAACAGGCTTAACCACATGGTTGTACCCCAGGGGGCTGATATTTCCTGTATCTTCCTGACACATAGCAGTACAGGGGCAAGGTATCCTTTGGGTTTTTTTAATTTTTCCCTTCTTCACAAAAATTCTTTCTATCTGATCTTGGTCATATATAACTTCTTTCTAAATGATATCGTCTTCTTCAAGATTTAACAAGCTAAACTTTATTCAGAAAATTGCAAATAGGTGAAAGGCAGCTGAAATACTTGGGATATCATGAGTAAATTTAACATTAGCTTGCCTAGCTGCATGTTCTGTACTATCAGGACCTGACAGTTTATCAGTGTTCTTTGTGAGGATTATGCTAAAAGAAAAATGAGAAAAACAGTACGACGGTCTGTTCAGGCAGGATTATTGTTTTATTTTGCCAGTCTTTAAAATGACCTTCAAAACCAATATCCCTTAAAACTTACATATTTTTGGATATACTTTTTAAAGCAAGCAGTCTCTGCCATCATTCCATTTGAGCTGTGTAGATTCCTAATGGCAAGTGCATTTAATCCAGAAATTCTATGAATGCTAAAAATGCTTCCTCACTTATAAGGCTCCTCCTCTGGAGTGTACAGGAGGATTTTTTCTTTTACGGCGTGCTGTTCTGTTAACTGTCTGACCACAGAAAAAGTGGTGTACTAAGCTGTTCTGAAAGCATCAAGGGGTATGGAATCATCATATCCTAGAAGGGGATAACATGGTACTGACTAATCGGAATTGAACCAAATGGTGACTGCAGAAGGGCAGGCTGGCTCAGCAGTGAGTCAACCACCCAGTCACGTGCTCCAAAGTCTAAATGCATCAGATAGAATGACAGAGCATCCAAACAGATCTGTTGTATTGCAAATAGCCAACTTAATGACGACAGATTCTTTGCATCATTTAAATCTTATCTGTAGTGGCTTTTGCAAAAAGTAACTAATTAGATTTAATCCTATTAATAAAAAGGAAAAAAAAAATGCTCAGAATCTTGAAATTGTGCTTTAAGAAATGGTTCTTAGAAAGTAGTTCTGTTTATCCTACACACCATCTTCTTGTTGGCACTGTCAGTGATATCTGGTTCACTTTATAACTCCAGTGTGGCTGTTCCTGTTGCCAGTGTAACAGACCCTGAACAGATGCAGAAGAATGGTCTTAGAAATATTCTGCTTGAGCATCAGCAGAAAAGCTTCCAGCTTCACTTATGCAATCACTGGTTTTGATAATATATAGAATAGGCTGGTACAGAAGGTTTTCTGTGCTTAAAATGTAACACCAGCACTTAGGGAAATCTTGATGACTTGAAAATTTCAAGAGTTAGCTAGGCAGCATGTGCTGAACATCAACACATTTCTAGGTGGGTTTTTCCCCGCTCTGATTTTTTTCTCTTTTAGAATAACAGATGTGGCAGGTATACATAGTGTCTATTAGCAGCAGGCAATCATTTTTATGTATCAGCAGTAGCTGGTATTCCTGTTGCAATTACGTTTGCTGCTATGGGCTCTGGTGGCATTGTATGCAGGATAGTTAGGAGTGGTTTTCTTGTCTCAAGAGCAAACTCAGGATTTGGTACCACAGATGCAATTTTACCAGAGAGGTGTCTACTCAGTCATGTAAACAGGATTTGTTTAGCTAATTAAATACTTTGTTTGTTATATAGGATCCTCTTTTACCTTTTAGAGGTAATATAACTTCTGTTTGTAATAAAGAACTTTGCCTAATGCTGTCAAGGTCTATGAATAGAGCTGGAAAAATTCTGTGAGGTGCAAACAATCGAAGAGAAAAGGTTTAGGGTACACAGGTAAACCTATGGCTTTTGCTATAGAAAAGAAACTATTTTCTAGTTACAAAGAAACCATTTTATAGTTTCTTCATATAGCCTCCAAAAGTGTGCCCCTTCTGGCAAAAACGTGTGTGACTGCACGTGCATCACTGTTATGTTACAACAGCTCTGGCAGACACTAATTCTAGAGCTTACCTTTTTGTGCTTACCCATTATAGACCATCACCAAAGTGAGTAATATAAGTTTATGAAGAAAACACATTTCAACAGATAGATAAAAAGCCGAGATGGGAGTGGTAAGCTTTGAATCAGTTTTCTTCCTTCCAAGCTACAGGCTACAGAAAGGTTCCTTTAAGCAGCTTTAATGGGACTCATGCAAACAAATGATCATCTTTTTCGGTGACAACAGACTCTCTCCTAACTTACCAAGGAAAGTTAGGTGTTATTTTTCAACAGTAATTATTTTCAAATCAAATAGAATTGTCTGTAGACCAGAAACTGAATTATAATTGAAATAATTGATTCTGTGAAAAATTGAAATTGCCATGGATACTGTGATCTTTGGTATGTAACATTACTTCTGGCATAGTGTTACAGAGGGCTGGTTAAAATAACCTCCACTTTCCACAAAGCAGACATGGCTATGTTTTTGTTACGGTTGAAACAGTTTCTGAATCTGGAGTTCATAGTTTATAAAGCAATTTGGGATAACATTATATAATGGTAAGGTGTCCTCGGTTTTGGCTGGAATAGGGTTAATTTTCTTCCTAGTAGGTGATTTGGTGCTGTGTTTTGGATTTAGAATGAGAATAAGCTTAATGACACACTGATCATAGAATGGTAGAGGTTGGAAGGGCCCTCTGGGATCATTGAGTCCAGCCCCCCCTGCCAGCACAGGAACACCTGGGGCAGGCCACACAGGAACAGATCCAGGCAGGTCTTGAAAGTCTCTAGAGAAGGAGACTCCATAACCTCTCTGGGCAGCCTGTTCCAGGGCTCTGTCACTCTCACAGTGAAGAAGTTTTTCCTAGACCCACTCCAACAGGTTCATGTCCTTCTTGTGCTGAGGACTCCAGAGCTGGACATGAACCTGTTGGAGTGGGTCTAGAGAAGGGCCACAAAAATTATTAGAGGGATGGAACACTTCTGATATGAAGAAAGCCTGAGAACATTTGGGTTGTTCAGCCTGGAGAAAAGAAGGCTTCAGGGAAACCTTATTGTGACCTCTTAAGACTTAAAGGGGGCCTATAATAAAGATGTGGACAGACTTTTTAATAGGGTCTGTAATAGGGCAAAGGGTAACAGTTTTAAACTCAAAGAGAGGAGAAAAAGGCTCATAGAATCGTAGAATCATTTTGGTTGGAAAAGTACACCCATTAACCTAACACTGCCAATCCCATCACTAAACCATGTCCCTCAGCACCTCATCTACATGTCTTTTAAATCCCTCCAGGATTAGGGACTCCACCACTTACCTGAGCAGCCTGTTTCAGTGCTTTACAACCCTCTTAGAAGAAGTTTTTCCTAATGTCCAACCTAAACCTGCCCTGGCACATCTTGAGGCCTTTACCTCTAATATTATCACTACTTCTTGCCTAGGAAAAAAGATCAACCTCCACCTTGCTGCAACCTCCTTTCAGGTAGTTATAAAGAGTAAGAAGGTCTCCCCTGAACATCCTTTTCTCCAGGCTACGCAACCCCAGTTCCCTCAGGTGCTCCTCATAAGACTTGTGTTCTGGATCCAGCACTGGCTTCATTGCCTTTCTTAGAACTCTCTTCAGCACCTCAATGTCTTTCCTGGAGTGAGGGGCCCAAAACTGAACACAGTATTTGAGGTGCAGCCT
Organism: Actenoides hombroni; assembly: GCA_024336885.1. Classification (NCBI taxonomy): domain Eukaryota; kingdom Metazoa; phylum Chordata; class Aves; order Coraciiformes; family Alcedinidae; genus Actenoides; species Actenoides hombroni. The sequence continues at coordinate 33,383,976 of WUAM01000323.1, forward strand.
TACCAGGGCCAAGTACAGGGCGACAATCACTTCTCTAGAACTGGTGGCCACACCATTTCTGATACAGGCCAGGATGCTGTTGGCCTTCTTGGCCACCTGGGCACACTGCTGGCTCATGTTCAGACTGCTGTTAACCAATACCCTCTGGTCCTTTTCCACCAGGCAGTTTTCCAGCCACTCTTCCACAAGTCTGTAGCTTTGTATGGGGTTGTTGGAACCCAAGTGCAGCACCCAGCACTTGACCTTGTTGAACCTCAAACTGCTGGCCTTGGCCCATTGATCCAGCCTGTCCAGGTCCCTCTGTACAGCCTCCCTCCCTACCCTCAAGAAGAACAACACCCCTGCCCAATTTGGTTTCGTCTGCAAACTTAGTGATGGTGCCCTTGATCCCCTCATCCAGATCACTGATAAAGATATTAAACAGAACAGGCCCCAATACTGAGTCCTGGAGAACACCACTTG
>WUAM01000323.1:33398180-33411676 GCA_024336885.1 Actenoides hombroni
CGCCTTCCCCCGGCGGCGACGTCCGGCTGCAGTCTTCTGCAGCCGTGAGCAGCCTTCCCCGAGCTAGGCCTGGCCAGACAGTCTGTGAGGGGGCGCGGTTGCCGCCGCCAGCTCCCCGTAGCGGCCTCCCGACTACCCCTCGTCGGACGCTGATGAAGCCGGCCCCGTAGTGCTGCTTTAAAGGCAGTGTGGCCTCGCCCGCTGCCGGGCTGTCCTGTTGCCTCCTCGGTATTGGGGCCTGAAGGGCTCTTGAGTCCCTTTTCTTGTCGGTATTCGAGGTACCAGCTGTTGTGGGTGCACCATCCCGTCCTCTGTCTCGATGCAATTTTTCTTGACATGCTGGCTTGGTGCGGAGGGAGTCTGAAGATTATTCGTGTTTTTCTGTAGTGCCGGTGCTTATTAGTGCCAGCAATCTTCATTAATAAAGGTGCTCTGAGCCTCACTGGAGTCGTGTCTTTACGGCTCTTTCAGCTCTCTCATAAGCTTGCCCATATTACAAGCAGGTGTTTCTTGTTGGAAAATGTTGTGTTTTGTTACCATCATCACAAATGGTCTGTTCTTGTTGGCTGTAGACCAGAAGGTAGAAAAATTCTGGCCTTGAAAGGAAGGCACCGTTTTGTTTTACACCTGGGCTATGGGAAGGATTCTCTGTGGAATTAGGGAGGAGAGGTTACAGTGAGCAGCCTGCATCATCTGCTAACTTGCAGTGTGGGCCTGATCGCCAGTTGCCCTTGCACTGGGTCTCTGACGCTCTTCCTAAAGAAAAATGGAGTCATTTTCATCTTGGGATATGATGAAACTGAGGCACAAGGGAAAGCGATCTGCCAAATGTGCTGGCAGTGCAGAGGAGAATAAATCCCTGTCTCAGTTTTCATCCTTGTTTAATGCTTATCTGGTGATTTGTCAGCTGGTAACAGTTTGTTACTTCTGAGGCATTTCTGAAGGAGAAACCTGGTAATGGAATATATGGGGTTATAGTTTTGTGGTTTGTCCTGTCACTGAGGAGAAAAAAAAAAGGGGGGGGTCCACAGCCTATAGTCAATACTTTGGGGAGTTGCAGGGTTTGTGGTTGGTTTGTGGTTTGTTTGGTTGTTTTTTGGTTTTGTTTTGTTGTTTGGTTTGGTTTTCCTTTTTTTCCCCACTCTCTTTTACCTTGTAGAATGTAAAAGTTATACTTACCTTCCTAAATACTGTTTCTTTCAGAGAAATAATGATCGGTAGAAAAAGTGATGAAAATTTGATATTACTTTCTAGAAATTAAGCATTAAAAATAAATATTTGGATCTTGTTTATGTGTCTAGAAAAGTGATCTCTTCAAGTAAAGCCTATATATACTTTTGGGGGCCTGAGGGATGGAGGGAGTGGAAGATACATGCATATCTCTAGGTCTTTACTCAGAATAGGAGATACATCTCTCTCATACTGCTTATCTGTAGAATTGGCACCAGCACAGTTGAATGACAATAAATAAACCTCTTGTTAAATTTGTTTAGAAAGAGAATTCATGTTAATACAAAAATCAAAATTAGAGAATCAGCATGGGTGGTTGTCAGTCTCAAAGGTTTCTCTTCAAGAGGAAAACATGGAATGCTAAGGCATTATTTTGTATATAGTTGTTTGCTTTTTAGATTAAAGTTGCTTGCTATCTGAAAAAAAAAAAAATCAGAAGTATTACCTATGAAGTGTTCTTTAGTTTAAGAAGGTACCAGAAAGAACTCAATTCTTGAAAGCAAATGTTTGGTGCCTGTAAGTATTTCAGTCGTTTTAACTTGTGCCTCATTGTTTGGGCTGTTTTATTCTGAGTGCTATACTAAAACCCCAGAAGTCAGCAGAAGCCTCCTAGAGGCGAAGCAATGAGTAATGTGGAGAAATGACTTATCTCTATCCCCTTCACCAAAAAGGTATCATTTCTGTATAGGTATTTTAAAAATTAAAATCAATTTCAGAATATTCTGTGCATATAATATTATGTAAGATTTTAAAGTGATTCTTTTAGGTGTGTTTGGGTTTTTTTGAGTCTTATAAATATTTCAAGAAGGAAGTAAATTGGAAGGAAGCTTGCAGATTAAATACTCCTAGCTAGAAAGCAGTTACAGTTTGAGTAATCAAAATTCCTTGAGAATAGTCACAGCTACTGGGTGGTCTTTAAGTACTACCTGGCTTCTTACAAAACCTCAAGCAGTAGCTGCTGTGTGCAGTATCACTTGCACTATCTGCCTGCACTGTGTGGATTCTTAGTAAGAGATTACCACTTGAAGCTGTAAGATTAGCCTTTAATTCATTTTGGGGGGATATTTCTGGAAATCCATTTGCCAGCAACCTTTGGGCTTTTCTGATTGTAGTGTTGAGGAATCTTAATAGGCCTAACACCTCCTGTGGTGGTCTTGGTGTTATCTATATTTACAGACAAGCAAGCTGGCTTTGATGGCAAGAACGTGGGGGTTTTTTGCTTTTTTTTTTCTGTACTCTTCTAAACTGAAATTGTTGTTTGTAGGTCACATGGACAGTAATTGTCACCCGTCTGAAATGAAGAGATGGCATATACCTGTATTCATTTTGGGATAGTTCTCATTATTTATGGAATAAGATTAATTTGTAAGACTTCTGTCTGTTGCACAAAATAAGTAATGTCTGTTTTGGATGTATGCCTGGTGTTTCTTCAAAAACTGTTATTCACAGGTTGGTAACAAAACTCAATGCTGTTGCTACTTTGTGCATATAAAGCATGACTTCAGGGTTGTTACTAGCTTTCCATGGGACACTTCCTGAAAAGTTTTTAAGGGTCAAGCATAAAGGCTTAGTGCTATTTTGTTTTTTTTAAATGTTAGGAGGATGTGAAGAGCAATAGAAGTCCCATATGATTTAGAGATTAAATGGGATAATCTCAGGGCATATGAGTTTCATCTCTAGTGAAGGAGTATTCTAGCAGTTATTTCCTTTTTAAGATAGCCTATATTCTGTGAGTTAAGGACTGTCACCACCAGCAGCAGTTCTAAATTGACCATGTTGTTTTTACTGTGTAGTATCTTGATGGACTTTGATCCTTTGAAACTTTGGCAGACCTAACTATGAAAGTAACCTGACAAACTTCCAACATCAGTTTCTTTATCTGTCTCCCTTGCTTTTCACTTGGTGATGCACAACAACAATGTAATATAGATAAAATGTTAATTTGACTTTTTTTTAACAAAAAGCTTTTGAACTGATTAGATGCTTCAGTGTTAGTTCAGCACCAGTTTGAATTTTCACTTTACATTCCTGATACACTACACCAGTCTGTAAAACAGGAGACTTTGGTCTGTGCTGCATAACTGCTGAAACTATCGAGTTTGCTACGGTTCAGACTTGCAACTCGTTCACCATTAACTACTTTAAACCAGACTTATTGGTATTTAGCAGCATTTCTTTTGAATGACTGCACTATGTTTTACAGTTTTGGTATAGCTTATATGCAGAGTTTCTGCACTGTCTGTACATGAGCATCTTTATATGTTCAGATTAGGAGACACTAGTTTCCATGGAAGTATAGTCCTCAGTCTAATCTCCTCATTCTGCTAGTTACAAGTTCCACCATATTTTTCCTTTTTTTTAATGGCTTTCATCTAAACAAGATGGATGGAAGTGCTTAGCAGAACTCTGGTTCTTTCCCCTAGAACTAAATTCCAATTAAAAATTAGTCTTGTGAAAGCCAGAGATGCTAATGTTTTAAAAAATAAGCACACATTAGAAGAGATTGCCATAGCCCCTTTGTGAGTTCAGAAGTATGTAGCTTTGAACTGCATAGATCATTGAAGGAAAAAATAATGTACATGACAACAGCCTAAAAGCAGATGCATGCTGAACTGATGCATGATTTTGACGCTATAGTCACAATTGCTTGTTTCCTGTACTGTAGGCGGGTGGTCATACCACCTTTCTGTTGCAACTGATGGAGCGTGAGTCTCAGTTGCCTTGTTTCCAGTAGCTGAGTATGGTGGAATAAGTACTGTCATCTGTGGAGTGTTTCTTTGCTTTCTTAAATACTAAACTTCCCAAAGTGCAAAGTAGTAGATTTAGACTTCATCTTCCCATGTGTAAGTGAATTTGTTCAGGACAACTCAAATGTGTCATTCCAGGTATGGAACATAGCTGAGTATAGAAATGGCACTTATTTTAAAAGACGAAGTCATCTTATTTTGATTGCTTACATAATATGTCATACTTTGGGATAAAATATCTGATAATTCTGTATTCTTATTTACTTCTGTTGAGTTTATTTTTGCTTTTTAAGTAAGGGTTTTTAAGTTGCTTCAGGTGCTTCACAGTATTTATTTTTTAATCTGAGCAATATTTAATATGATTTTAACACTAACAGTTTTGTGGATATAAAATAACCGCAAATACATCATTACCAAAAAGAAAACTATTAACTTTATAAAGATGTAATGCTTAGCTTAGTTGACACTGCCATTATTCTAATGTGGCACCAATTGTGGTACCACATGAGAGAAATGCTTTATTGAAAATTCTTTAAAAAACTTTCCTTTTTGCCTTTTTACATTTGCTTAGCTCTTCAGAAGCTACTTCTGCTGTTGTTCTGCACCTTTTGGCAAGTAGCAGGAAAGTAAAGCTGCTGCTTCTTTCCACCTAACTTGTAGCTGCCCTCAGGGTTCTCGGTAGTTTCATATCTTCTGCGACTCAACTTGTTCAACTTAAATAGCTTTCGGTGAATCTTCCTTAAAGTACCAAATCATAAGATCTACCCTTAACAGAGCACAACAAGCTTTAGGCAGCAAGAAGTATTTCTGATAAATCTTAAAGTCAAGACACAAAAATAGATTCCTGTGTGCTGGTTTTATTCAGTGTCTGAAGACCTAAATCAAAATAAAATACTGCTCTGAGTTTGCTGTATTCAAAATTTGTGAAACCAGTTGGGGTTTTAAAATGCAGAAAGGTGTGGCTGGGTAGAAAGCTTATTTTTCAGATACTGGAAGACTACATCTGTAATAAGCAAAAATCAGTTGGTTTACTTCTCTTACTGTACGTTTGTAATAAATGCAATACATCTTTGTATATTTAAAACTGTATAATGGTTTTCATGTCCAGCCCAGTGACAGTACTTGAATCTACCATAGCAAAAATGAGCTTGAAAAATGAATTTGATTCTTAACTCCATAGAACTACAGCCTAATTATAAAGGTCTTGTTATTCAAATGCCAAACAAGCTCTAGTAACAAATATAAATGCTTGTTAACATAATTAAGTTCTTTAATCATCAATATTATTAGTATAAAATAGAAATTTTATAGGAAACTTTGGTGGGCTTTGAATAATGAGCTCACAAATACAGATGCATATATAGTGCTGAGTGAATCTGGCTATTCAATGATAACTGAAACACATCTATGTTGGTGAGCCCTACCAAGACTTTACAATCAAGATTTGACATTTGCTTCTGTTGTTGGTTTCTATTTTTTGTGAAGAGATTTTTTTTCTGTGCATTATACAGCTTACCTTGATTAGTGAAAAAAAAAAAAAAAAACCAAAACAACAACAAAAAAAAAGCTTAATGCGCTGACCCTGAAGGAATGAAGCTCTGTCTTGGTATTGATATATCAGTGCTGAAATGTCTCATCTAATTTTATTGAACTGTATGAAAGGCCTTTCATCTTTCTGTCATATTATAAAAGTAAACTACGTACAATTAGAGCAAATGAGTATTTTTTGTCATAAATTGCAGTTTCTTTTTCTTGTGATAATAGTAACTCTAGATTTTAAATTTTCCTTTCTAAGGAATATAGAAGTAAAGCTCAGAATCCCAGTTTCTGAAGCAGTTTTGTCAGGTCGGTGAGAATAAAGCTTCAGAAGCAGGGTTGCTACAATCAATCTCATCTCAAATCTTAATAAACTTATGTTTAGTTTCTAGCTGTAAGAACGATACAGTCTGCTTCTGGAAACCAGATTGTGGAATAAACGCCCATATGACTAAGCTAATCTACATACTCCTTTAAAGATGCATAAATGTGACTAAAAATAATAGAGCTGATATGCTTAGTAGAGAATGCTTATGTACTTTTTAGTAATTTAGGGCGGCTTTAACTGCACACCAAGAAATCCAAAAGACATTCTGTGGCTTCAAAACAACTGCAGTGGAAGCCACACTGTGAATGCTTCAGTTTCTCTAAGCTATTCTTTAGTACTGTCAAAATGGAGGATAAGTGATCTCTGCTGTAATACAGAAATAAAGAACATAAGATGTTAAAAAATACTTGCCAGCTTTTGAGGAATTGCAAACTCCTTTGTAAGGTTTTGAGGGATTAGTTCATGTTTTTTCTATAATAATCAACTGGTTTTGATATGGAAGCATTGTTTTTTCGTAATTCTTAAATGTATTTTAAGTCACTTTTGTGAATGAGACACATAGTTTTATGCAAGTTGTTGTGAACCTTTTGCAAAGCATTTCTGTGAGTGCCTTTTGAATGCTAAGTATAGTAACCACCATTAATTTCATAGGGTTTTGCTTTAAAACCCAAGCCACACTGTTACGCTCTCTATTTTAACTGAACCTCCCACAGAAGTACCAGTGAAGTTCATTTCCATATATGACATGAAAACTTAAGCTGATGCATATCTTAAATTTGTAACTAAAGGGCTTTAAACTGCATCAGTTGTCTTAAGTAGACACTGGATTTTGTTAGAGCAGTGAGTAAAATGGAAACAATATGCCTTTTCTTTCTCTAGAATGAGAAGGTACTAACTCTTTTAGGAAAAGTAAATGTGCATACCTGAGAAATTGTCAGGTAGACAATAGACAATTTGAATTTGACAGTGATCTAAAGTGAATAGTTTAAATTAAAAAAATAAAAATTCTCTGTTACAGGAATTCTGTGCAGCATGTTTACTGGGTGGAACTGGGTGGCCCATGGCTTATATCTGCTCTTGAGTATTTGTTCTTTCAAAGGTAAGACATCTCTGTTTCAAACTCAATAGATTTGTAGCACTTCTTTAATCAGGTGCTTCAAGCACATACTTGCTTTTTGTCTAGATACTTGTGGTGTGCAGGTAGAAAGCAAGGTGTATTAGGATTGAGAGACTTAGTTTATGTTCTTAATACTACGGTAAAATAATGCATGTTAACCCAATACTCATTTATGTGTCTATTCATTGCTCATCTGCATACAGCCATAGTGAAGAGCAACTTTGGTCAGTAGAGGTTGCTTTGGATCCCCTGACATCACTGGCACTGGTCACTGTAGTAAGCTGAAGCTTCATTTCACATAAGCCAAATATTACCTAAATGAAAGCATGTCTTGGTCAGACTAAATGCTGTTAAAACAAAAAGCTACCTGTGAACAAGTGTAGTGGACTCTGTGATCAAGTTAGAGCCATGGGGCACTGCATTTGTGTAGCAGATGATCATCCTTGAGGTGTTGAGTGTGGCTGTTGATTCAAGGCAGTATTTCAGTCATGTATTTCATCTTTAAAACTTGACACTTTTCTCTTTACGTGATTCTGTAGCAATAGTAACAGTTCTGTTGTGTTAAAGTTCCTTTGTAGAAAGAGCACTGTAAAATATGCAGAGTTAGCTAGAACTCCTATATATATGCTTTATCCATTTCAAAAGCTTTAGTGTGTACAACTCAAGTGTTTAACTTCTTGCATGCAGCTCTTCTAAAACTAGTCTGCTGAAACAAAGATGCACACTTATCCCAATTCTTTATCAACATAAACCGCATTTTTAACTGCACAAATAACCTCAAGTATATTACTTTGCTCCTTCAAAACATACTGAACATTCAGTCCTAGACTCCTCTCTCTCTAAAGGCCCCTGTTTATTAACATAGCTTTTCTTGCTTGGTAAAATGCTTTTGCAAAGCCTGGGAAACATTACGCTGGTTTTGCCCCTTAAATCTGCTTGGTGGTCCACTAAAGCATTATACATTTTACAATTGTCAAGCAACTAATATGTTTCCTGCTTAATAACCTATAGTATTTATAACATTACGCTTTTGTTTTATCAGCAATGCTGATTATGGAATGGTCTGGAGTTTTTAATAAAGATGCAATTCTTTTTAGTTTCAGGTGGACTTGTACAGTCATGTGGTCACATCATCCCAGAGTCTCCTGTATTGGCCCTTGGTTCCAATTTCACAGCATTATGCATTTTGAATGAGAGTTGTCTTGACTTTGGCAACATCTATGCTAATCAAATTATCTGGAAAATTAAAAATAGAGTGGTACCTAAAGAACAGTACCGTGAAATAAACAGGACAGTTTCCAGTGTTACGTTTAATGACACTTCTTCACTAGCTACTCCTCTGACATGCAACATTTTAGCAGATGGACAGATTGAGCAGAATATTTATGGAATTACAGTTACAGTAGGCTGTAAGTATCACTTTTCTTGCCTTTTATTCTGGTGTTCAGAAAATTGCTTCTGAGAAATGGGGAACAGAATGCAAACAAAAGAAAGTGTGTGCATATTGAGATACTTATTTCCATTCCCTAAGTTTCTGGATAGTTGTATAAGAAATTGTCAAATTGAATGCCATCAAAACTGGTAAATATGAACAGATCAGAGTTTTCTAAAAAAAAAAATGAAAACACTCTTCAGTATTTCAGTGTTGAAACAGGAAGAAAACAACAACAGAAAAAATGTTGAAGCAGGAAGATTTAAATTACAGAAAGAAGATGTGAATATAACTGAAATAGATCTTGGGAAATAAATTAACTTTTCCTTACTACTTGCTTCTGTTTCAGTGTTACAGGACGTACAACAAGGTCACATGTCCTGCTTTCATAATAACAGATGAAATCGATGTTTTCTTCATTAGTGGACTGAGAAATATTTAGTCCATTTACGGATGGAACATACTATTTGGATTACTCTACCTCTATATATAAGAAAATATTTTTAACTAATTATAAACTTTCCTTGTTCAAGTACAGTTTTATAGTTCTGGTCAAGTGTTCTTTGGGACAAGACTGAAGTCTTGAGAAAGTAACATGAATACTACTTCTTAATTGGTGGACTGTTTATAAAACAAGTGTTTGAGTGCCCTTCATATCAGAATATTTATGGCTGGTGGAATGTATTGCCTCCTAGTGCTGGCAAAAGGTATTGTTGTTATTGCATAATCCCTGTGCAAAAGGCTGGGTCGAGTTCATAATTCAAACTAATGTGATTCTAGCATGAGTAACAAAATGCTTTCACAGAAAAACAATGTTTTCTATTTCAACTTTGGAGGAGTAAATTTCTTAGCAGAAAAGATGTGACAGGCAAAATATATGAGCAGATACAATATCCTAAGATGATAAACTGAATAGCGATACAGATAACATTCTACAGTTGTAATTTACGTATATATCTTGAGATACATTTGTATTTAAAGCTACTGTATTTTCATACTCTCAATTAAAGAAAAATGCTGTAAACGATAACGACAACAACTGTTCAGGAATGAAACTATAGTATTTATAAGATAATTCTGGTGAAAACATTCGGCTTGAAAGGAAATAAGATTCTGAAAGTAAATTGTACTGTTGTAAATAGTGATACTCTAAAAGTTAGAAGCAAATTCCTTGTATGCTATGATTTGAATTTAAGGGGAAAAAATTAGTTCTGAAAAATCCTATAGAATCAGAAGGGGTTTGGGTTAGAAGCACACATAAAGATCATCTAGTTCCAACCCCCTTGCCACAAGCAGGCCACCTCCCACTAAACCCGCTTGCTCAAAGCCCCATCCCAAGCCTGATCTTGAACACATCCAGTGATAAAGCATCCACAATTTCCCTGGACAACCTGTTCCATTATCTCCCCACCCTCAGAGTGAAGAACTTCATCCTAATTTCTAATCTAAATATACCCTTTTCCAGTTTGAAGCCATTACCCTTCATCCTTTCACTACACACCCTTGTAAAATGATCCCTTACCAGCTTTCTTTTATGCCCCCTTCATGTGCTGGAAGGCTTCAATATGGTATCCCTTTTTTTAACTCTTTACCCCAAGTCTCTCAGCCTGCTCTCATACCAGCCCTCTGATCATCTTCATGGCCCTCCTCTGGACTTGCTCCAATAAGTTCATTTCCTTCTTGTATTGGAGCTGCATGTAGTACTCCAGGTGGGGTCTCACAAGGGCAGAGTAGAGGGGCAGAATCACCTTCCTTGACCTTCTGGCCACACTTCTTTTGATATAGCCTAGGATATGGTTGGCTTTGTGGGCTGCACTTGCATGTTGTTGGCTTATGTCCAGCTTCTTATCAGTCAGCACAGTGTTGAGTGCTTTGCACAAGTCCAGGTGGATAATACTAGTTGCTCATCCCTTATCCATTAATGGCTCTTATTCACCATTCTTACATGCTACTAAAGTGGATTGATGAAGATCCTGTATCTTTCTTGTAGGTGTTTGCAACTAAAGCATCTTTTGCCATAGCCCAGGTGAGAGAGAATACACCCTTCACAGCTGCCTTAGGACTCAGGGTATTGGCACAGTCAACATGTGACAATCCCGCTGTAATGCTCATTAGAATTTTTTTTGTGTGAAGTAAAATTGATTTAGCTGAGAGATGGCTGATATTAGGTTTTCTGCCTCAAAGAATGAGAAATCTTCTGTGCTGTTCCTTACTTTCAGGTGCTTGTTCCATATACAGTCTGCTGTTTTTCAGAGTATCTGGTTAAGCTGTTCGACTTCTGTTGCGGGATGTTTTCTTCCTCCCTCCTTTAGAAATAATTCTGACTGTGAATACTTCAGGTGTTCACTGATTGCTCTGATGGGACACTTAAGCAGGATTCTTACTGGATTGAAATGTGCATGTGGATTAATTATTGCTAACTTTCTGTACAGTGCCCCCAGAGAAGCCCAAGAACTTAAGTTGCATTGTGCATCAGGTGTCAAAACTCACATATCCTATGACTTGTACCTGGAATCCTGGAAAGCATACATTCCTGGACACCCACTTTAGGTTGAAATACAGATGGTAAGTAGCCCTCTATAGATTATCTAAATAATTTTGATTACTTTTTGTAGGCAAAACCAAACTTAAAAGATTCTCTAAAGTAAACTGAACTTCCTGCTTTATACCTTGTTCTATTTTCTCTTTTATTTAGGCCACAGGAGAATTTTCCTGACTGTATACCTAAAGGTGTAAACAATTCTTGTACAATTCCTGATGTTCAGTTCTTTGTTAATCTGGAGGTCTGGGTAGAAGCAGCAAATGCACTTGGGAAGGCTGAATCTGATCGTCTTGTTTTTGACCCCATTGAGATTGGTAACTATATGTCTCTTAATAAAGCTTTAGTAATATGTAACTGCTGCTTCTTTGCATATTGCTGAATTGATATGTTAAGGTTTCTTCCAAAATATTGTTGACTAGAATTTGAACTGTAATGGACAAAGGTGAGGAAGGTAGGAGATTTCATCACAATTCAGATAGCAAATTCTTTTTGAGTAGTCTGCTTTAGAAACTGATGTGAAGTAACAGACATCTGAGCTTGTGAAAGGCTTTAATGGTAGTGTTACAGCGTAGTGTGCCAACTGCTAGAGGCATGATAAAATACAGCTGTAGAGTTGACTCTTAACTCCTTCTTTTCTAGTTAAACCTCTGTCTCCACACAACTTATCGGTCAATTCTGGAATACTGCCTACTGTTCTGAAGCTTTCCTGGGAGAATCGGATTTCTGCAGCTGTGATGAAGCTGAAATTTAATATTCGCTATAGGATCACTGGTGACACAAACTGGATGCAGGTAATACCACTAATATCCCTTGTTACTGTTCTGCTGTAACCCAGCCGTTTTTTAAACTGTAGAAATTCCCTCACTGCTGCAGTTCAGAGGATTCATTTTATTATCTTTAGGCCTTATGTGGCCTCCCAAGATAGTTTATCTGGCCTGTTCACGAAGGCTGTGATCTAGGGGTTTTTGACACAATCTAGAGTACAGCAACCTTGTCTATTTTTTTTTGTGCACTTCTCCGCTGTCCTCCCCATCATGTTGCGGTATGTTTATTTTAAATTTTTATTCTGTATGTGCAACATCGAGAACATTTATGAACTTTCCAAGCACGCACAAAACTACTGATATCAGTTGTTTGAAGCTTGGGAAACACTATGACACGCTTTATTGAACTTTCTGTACCTACTTTGGTCACAACAACCCCTGCAAGCTTGGGGAAGAGTGTCTAGAAAGCTGGCTGATGGAAAAGAGCCAGGGGAGGGGGGTGTGTGTGTGTATGTTACTTGACAGTCACCTGAACATGAGCCAGCAGTGTGCCCAGGTGGCCAAGAAGGCCAACAGCGTCCTGGCTTGTATCAGAAATAGCATGGCCAGCAGGACTAGGGAAGTGATTGTTCCCTGTACTTGGCACTAGTGAGGCTGCACCTCAAATACTGTGTTCAGTTTTGGGCCCCTCACTCCAGGAAGGACAATGGGGGGCCGGAGTCTGTCCAAAAAGGGGCAATGAAGCTGGTGAAGGGTCTAGAGAGCAAGTCTTATGGGGAGTGGCTGAGGGAACTGGGGTTGTGTAGCCTGGAGAAAAGGAGGTTCAGGGGAGACCTCCTTACTCTCTACAGCTATCTGAAAGGAGGTTGTAGCAAGGTGGGGATCAGTCCGCTCTCCCAGGTAACAAGTGAGAGAACAAGTGTAAACATCCTCAAGCTGTGCCAGGGGAGGTGTAGGGTGGATATTAGGAAAAATTTATGCAGAGAAAGGGTAATCAAGCGCTGGAACAGGCTGCCCGGGGAAGTGATCTCCACAATCCCTGAGATATGTACATTTACTATCTACATCACACATCTGTTTCTGTACATATGCAGTAAGAATATTTTATGGCATTCAGTTGCTATTCTGAGATAAAGGAAAGAGCTAATTTTCATGAACTCGTTTATTATCAAAAGTATAAACTCCTCTAAACCAAACCTTTTTCAGCGTCAGTTAAGAAACGCTGCTCTGTATCAGAGGAAGCATGATCCCAGATTCTCTAGCTTTATGGGAGGCTTCCAGCACAGGTATTTTGCAGTTAGTAATCAAGCAGATAACCTAAGAAAATTCTGAAATGTGAGGCTGTATATTGCAGATGAGTAAGTAACGGAATTATATGGTAAGCAAAGAGAGGTAGACAGAAACTAAGAAAAAAAGCACAGAATAGAAGAGAATGTCCTAAGATAGCTGCTTACTTATTCTAGTGTTTGTATTGTAGTATACCTGGTGAATACACACAACTCTGACTGATCTCTTAGCAAACCATTGTTGAGAATTGAAGCTTTTGGAAATAAGAGCAGAAAAAACTACGTTGCTTGTGTTTGGAGTGTATGTGGTTGGGAGCCCTCGTAGATGGGAGCTGTAGTAGCACAGAACTCAGCTTTACAATTTTTGATCTGTATTTCTGAAATCTTTCTTCCATGTATAGGTTCCTTCTGAAGATACAGCTTCACCAAGAACTTCATTCAGTGTTCAAGGGCTCAGACCCTACACAGAGTATGTATTTTCAATTAGTTGCAGGAAGGAAGAGGGAGGGGGCTA
>WUAM01000323.1:33444545-33459762 GCA_024336885.1 Actenoides hombroni
GGCACCAAGGTCAGACTGACAGTCCTGTAGTTCTCCAGATCCTCCTGGCCCTTCTTGTAGATGGGTGCCACATTTGCTAACCTCCAGTCAACTGGGACCTCCCCAGTTAGCCAGAACTGATGATAACTGATGGAATGTGGCTTCCTGAGCACTTCTGCCAGCTCCATCAGTACCTTTGGGTGGATGCCATCTTGTGTGCACACAGAGACTTGTGTGCATCTAAGTGCAGTAGCATCTAAGTGGAGAAGCAGGTCACTGACCATTTCCCTTTCGATTATGGGAGCTTCATTCTGCTACCCATGCCTGTCTTCCAGACCAGGGGGCTGGGTACCTGGAGAACAACTGATCTTACTATTGAAGATGGAGGTGAAGAAGGCATTAAGTACCTCAGCCTTTTCTTCATCACTATGTTTCCCCCCTGCATCCAACAGAGGATAGAGATTCTCCTTAATCCTCCTCATATTGCTAATATATCTATAGAAACATTTTCTATTGTCTTTTATAACAGTGGCCAATTTAAGTTCTAGTAGGGCTTTGGCCTTTCTCATTTTCTCCCTGCATAACCTAACACCCTTTTTAGTACTCCAGAATTGCCTGCCTCTTCTTCCAAAGGTCATCAACTCTCTCTTTTTTTCCTGAGTTCCACCCAAAACTCCCTGTTTAGCCAGGCTGATTTTCTTCCCTGCTGGCTCATCTTTCAGCACATTGAGACATGTGTTCCTGTGCCTTTCAGATTCTCTTCTTGAAGAATGTCCAGCCATCTTGCAGTGTTACATTTCAAAGCAACAAACAAACAGGAAGACTACGGCATCATGGTGCAAAACTGGTAAAAAAGAATTATGTAATTGACTGCAAAGGTAAGATGAACCCATTTGCTGAGCAAGAGTTGAAGCTGCAAATCCCACCACACACACTGTGCTCAGATTGGGGCTCTGTTGCGTGCAAACCTTTACCTCTGCTACATGCGATACCAAACTTGGATGAGCAGTGCAACTCTTCTGAGTAAGTTCTCACTCATGAAACATCTGCCTTGACAAGCTGTCGTCTCAAAAAGACAGATTATTTATAATAAATCACTCTTTCAGGAATAGGAAAAAACAAGTTATCTGTAATGAAATATACACTGTGGCAAGATGAATGCTTAATAGCACCAGCTAGATCAGACCTCTTGCCTGTCCATCTACATAGGTTACGTAGTATGGAAAATTTGCCTATAATAGGTTACTATGTTGTATCAAACAGTTTTTGTTTTCTTCACAGAATTTTAAATTCTGGGGAGCAAAGGGTAAACTCAGATAACAAAAGACCAAACATTTAGTTCAGCTAAAATTCTGGTAACTGAAAAACATGACCTATTAATAATTTGCAAGGCATAAGCCTTAAGGTCAGAACGGAATTATTTGTATGATATAGAGAAGAATGACAACTGTGAAGATGGATCAGTATCTTCTCAAAATTATACCACAAGCAGATCTCTATTAACCTTGCAAAGACCCATACACCTGACAGATTAATTTTCTGCATTTTAAGGAAGGGCATTTTTCAGATCAGAGATGGTGAAATTAAATGAAATATAGGAAAACTGTTCTCTGGGAATAATGACACCATGTGTTCCATTAGAAAAAATGTACCAAAAATGTTTAAGTATTGTAATGTCCAACCTGCCATTGCAACTTGATATTCAAATACCCAATCTGTTTGTGGATCTCTTTCAAATAGGATCACATTTCTAAAAGAATATGAACATTTAAAATGTCTAAATGCTGTTCTTTAGTATAAATTGATAAAACATTCCATGTGCTCTCAGTTTTATTTTTTCCATGTTTCACAGCATTAGTTTGAAAGACAAATTGTACAAGGTCAGAAAGAGTACAACTCTGAATGCAATAAAAACTATGTCCAAGAATCTGGTGTTCCAAACGATGGGTAAAAACCAGACCTAATTTCTGAGATATATTGAGCCTACTTACTGCATTACTCTTGTTCTTCACAGAAAATAACAGGCAAGAAAATCAGAAGTGAGGAGAGAAAGCAGAATAGCAACAGAAGATGAAATAAAATGTGATGGAAAATCAGGTTATTACTTACCTTCCAGAAGCTAAGAAAGGTTAGGGACTGCCTGCCCAGACCACCTATCAAGACCCTCCCCTTTCTAATGATCCCTTAAAGGTTTCATTATTTTTATTTTTTACCTGACTCAACCATGCAATTCAGAGTATGCAGCTTTCATATGGCTGCTAAACAATGCCTAGACAGACCCCAAAATATCTCTGTATCCATTTATTTTTAAAATCTTGTGATATTAAAATGATAGTGAGATTCAAGGGGGAAAAAAACTGCTGTCACTGAGTCAGTGACTCCTGAACTCTAAGTAATGGCAATGTAGCTGTGAGTGAGAAGCATGGATGCGAGTGAAGCAGCAGAAGCATTGACCAAACAAAAGCTGCATCTCATGCTCACTTCAGAGCATGACTTATCTAAGTAAAAAGGCCTTTTAAAGAACAAGCAGACATACATTTTGGCTTATAGCACTGTGGTTGGGAAATCAATCCAACAACCTTAGCAGGGTGGAAATCAGCACTACTGTACAATGAACATTTGCAGAAATTGTTTTCTCATCCTTTCTTGGAAACTAAACAAATACTTTTCTAAATAAAAGCAGCTTACAACCTATAGATGAAAAGCCTAAAAAGCAAACTTTACCTTGTTTTCCCCAACACAATGCTATTAATAGCCAATATATCAGGGTAAGGCTCAGTTTCCACATCCATTATGGACAATATATTTTCCATTCTCCCACATCTCTTCCTGTGCAGAAAGGAAAGGGTTTTTACTCCTATTCACATTTGTCTCTCCTTTTTCTATCCCCATGACTCCTGTATCTTTATAACCCCTAAAGAATTCTGTAGTTATGCACAAATGAGACTGATGACATGAAGCCTTTAAATACTGTGAAAGTAATTTAGAGTCTTAAAATGACTATATGTTACACATGTCATAAACACATACACACGCCCTTTTAACATACTTTTCACGTAAGAGTTGATTGTCCATCTCTTTTTTTTTTTTTAACATGTTATTTAACACAGTAAATATTTTGGTGCCAATTTTACAGCAATAGCCTCTTTGCTGCTGAAAAAAAAAGTAGTGTGGTCAAGTTTCCTGCTTAATTGCTGCTGTGTAAAATGGAAACTTCAAGTAGTTTTATGACTTACCAAAATCATAAAACAAATGACAAAAGTTATAGCCTTAATGTAGAAATCTCTAACCCTAAATTAGTTACCAGAGAATATCTGGGGATATTTTGTAGTCTTAGTGTTTTTTCAGTACCTCCCAGAAAAATAATTTCCTAAATATAAATAGAGTGTTTATTCCAACACAAGATGTTATATTTAGTTGGGTTTTTTTTTTTTTTTCAGTGAAAAATAACATTTCAACTGGGAAACATAGTTTTAAACTGGGAGAAATTAGAGGCAAAGGAACAAGAAGGTAAGAAAATATCCTGCAGTAAAGAGTTTTAAAAAGCAGAAAACAAACAAAAGAGACAAAAGCAGCACAATGCAGAGGATTATTAAAAACACAAGAGAAAAGGAAGGAAGCTACGAAGTCAGCATAACCCTACCCTTTCCAAACTGCAGATAGCAATGTACATACATGAACATACGCAATAGCATATAAATAACAAACATCCTGTCATTAACGACAGAGAAACTACGAGCCAAACCACCAGTTCAAGAGTCAGGATGCAAAAAGACAATTACTGAAATCTACCAAGTATTTGCGAAACAGGTGGATCATTATACATAAAAACAGATATAAAACAATTGATGGAAATAAGAACAGGAAAGCAGTTCTACTTCATGTAATTTAAGGAAGGATTTGGCAGATCCTGGCTCTGTTCAAGTCAGTCCACCTATCCCCAGCAGAGTTCAGCCATGGGAACTGCTTGCCCAGGAGGAAACTGGTGAGCTGCTTGCACCGCTGGATTCTCCCACAGTAAAAGATGCATTTGTTCTAGCAAACTGATACAGAAGAACTAAGAAATACAAAAAGCTATTTCCTTTGCCTCACTACTGGTGCATCTATCAGGTAAGAAACCAAAAACAAACCATCAAAAAAACCCACCCCACACTGAAATTGAACCCTGACAGGTTCACAGATGTTCAAAGGAAGGGAGTGTTTTCATCCAAAGTAACTGAGATCAGCCCATTTAGAACATACAAGCACATATGAGCAGTAGTGCCAAGATATTATCTCACAAGGGGACTTTACAAAGGAAAGTTTTCTTACACTAATGAGCTGTGGCCAGTCCAAACATGTCCAGTGACACGTAGGACTGTCCTGCAACATTTTGTTGAAAAGGAGGTAAGACAGCTGACTGGGTTTTGGGTTCATTCTTACTGTATTCTGAAGTAAGAAACTCCCTTCTTTTAACAGAATTTTTAAGGTATGGATTGAATGGTGCATTTTCACTGAAATCTTCCAGCTTTAAAACTTCTTCATTGTAATTTTCTTCATTTGTAATTGAAGTCTGTTGGGATTCACATAAATCAACTTCCAGCATTTCTACGGGTTGGATTTCTTTTGCTGGTATCAAAGCTGAATTCATTTGACTTCTGATATCTTGACCAGTAACAATATAAGACATAGATGGTGAAAAACATTTAGCAACTTCATTCTCTTCATCATACAGTAAATTTTTACCTCCATTAATCATGTCTTCTGTACTAATATCAATACATTCAGAAGCATGGTTTTCACAATTCATTAGTAGAGATTCTTCCTGATGTTCTTCAGGGAAACAATGTTCCAAAACACTTACATCTTCAAAATCTATAGTTTTAATCTCAGATGTCACTCCATTCAAAAATGAATTATTCTGTCAGAACAGAGATAAATTAGAAAATTATATAGTTTATGTTGTTTTAGTTTATTTTTTAAATATATAAAATATTGCCATTTGAGCTGTTTGACAGCTTTAAAAGTGCATTAATAGAATTCATGGGCATTACAGCTGGGATAAAGTTATATGGGAATGAGTGCTAAAAATGACAATGCTATTCTGTCCATATTAGGCTCATATTATGTTTCCTGTGCTTAATAAAATAGGGAGTTTCAATGAAGGCTTGGAATCAGGCACAGACTGTTTGTATCGTTACCACTCTAACTAGCAATTTTTGAGACAAAAGTTTAAAACCCATTCTCCACAGATTACACTTTCTATGTAAACCTGATCAACTCCACTTCATTCAAATAAACATGAAAACTTTAATAAGGAATAAATATCCAACAGTAAAAAAAGATAAAAATATCAGTACCACAATATACCAAATTTTACTACATGTTGCACTACATTTTCTTGTGGAGAAGAGAGGAGATATCCAAATGTAGGAATCTAACTCAGTAGACTCAATAACCTGAGCCGCTTTAATTGACTTTATTTAATAGACCATATCCACTGATCACTTCATAACTTCAAAACTTTATTTCTTATTATCATATAGGAATGAAATAATAGAATCTTTACTTTGTAAAGATGTATCTTTTCTATTTGTTTGAAATACAACAATAAGCATTTAATTATACAAACAGAAGAATGAAACAACAGTTTGCTTTTTTTTATTTAGTCATAAATAACTGTCAGAGGAGGACTTCTCTCCATTTGATCTTTCATTTAATATATAAAATTGCAATTATTACCATAGACGCATCAAAAGGCCATTCCACTGCAATGCTCTCCGCAGGATTGGGTATATCAGGCCAGCAAACCTTTTTAAACCTATCATTGAGAAAGGAATTTTAGTGAAATTATGAAAGAAAGAAAGAAATTATTAAAAATAAAATTAGCATATTTCCAGAAAGCCCAAATACTGCTAAAATACCAAACTTTCACAAAGGCAGTCTTTCCTATATTAACATAATCTTTTTCACTACAATTGTTTTCCTTAACATTAATTTTTATTATAAAAGATCTTAACAAGTAAAAATCTTGGGTTACAAAGACGCTGTGAAACAATTACTAACATGTAAAAGTCATTATTTTTATTATATACTACATCAAACAATAGCATGCCAAATGAGGCTTTATACAAAACCTGTTGTGGTCACGTTTCAGGATGGTTCTTCAGTGAAAAGGCTCCTCAGGCACTACACCACACTAGACCTATGCTGAGTTATTATTGTCAACAGCAGGTTAACGATGTTAACTGACATTGTAGCTTGTAAATGACCAATGGAGTAGCAAACAGGAAAGAAAATTAATCACTCATTGATAATGAGTATGTATGTAAGTTAATGAAAACCAGGCCACGACCTGACTTTTCACAGTGCAATCTGACCTAGACAAGAATATAAACACTCAACTACATCTCAAAGTATTCTTCAGAATCACAACATAGTTTCTTACAATTGTAAAAATTCAGAATACACACACAGATGAAGATGTAAATTAAGAAGATGCGAGCTGGAAATTATACTTACTACTTCAGCTATACTTACTACCTGATGCTTCGCATGACAATCTTGCTTCTACTAGTTTAGAACATCCCCCAGAAAAATTAAGATTTTTAAACCTTCCTATTAAAGCTTCAGCCAAGAAACCCAGTCACTTTTCATGCTACAGAGAAGTACATTTTATAAGCTCAAAACATCCTCACAGTCATTTGTGGGACATTATAGCACCCCCATAATCTGAGGAAGTGATTTAAAATCTGGTAGGGGACACCTGTGCAGCAGATGAAAGGACATGAATCATGTAAAGATATGGATCCATCCATACTCATGGATCAAGTATCCAAGTGCTTTCACATGGCTTCTTTACAGCTCAAGTGTCATGAACTAAAGTAATACCAATGTTGCAAAGATAAGCAATAGGGGTTGTGTAAAATGTGTTCTAGTGGTGTATTAGCAGATATACTAAAGAGTGCTTGGAAAAACTGACTTTTGGCATTATTAACTTTTCAGTAACTAACTTCAAATACGCTCCTCTCACTTGACTGATCATGGACCTGCAAATGGCATGTAGCGTTTTCCATAAACTGATATAGGTGACATGTAAATCTATTTCTCCTATTTATTTTGTTCTTATTTACTGCACTTTCTAAAATTAGTATTTATTTTTGGATGACAGCACAGTATCTGCAGTTACAAGATAACATGTACACTTGTACAGGTTACTCCAACTGCTTATTATCTTAATTTGACACTGATTTGGAACCCAAGAAAAGACTTGGTAATATGTATAAAACTTTGCCTTTTACAAGTCAAAATTAACTGATTGCATTCAGTTTTAGAAGGTAGAAAGTGTACTCACATGTGTTTTTTCAAAATGCATGTTATCCAAAGGCTTAACAGAAACAACATGCTTAATCCAATGGGTAGAGCAATGAAAATAACATCATCTTTATCTTTAGAGGGGAAAAAAAAACACAAAAACAAAACAACCCACAGATGTTTATTGTTTCTTCATGTATTTCCTTAAAACAGCTAATTTTCAACATCCAAGTCACCTAATTAGCACAATTCTAAAGAGCTCTGTCAAAACTAGCCAAAATTACCCAGAATACTGTATGGTTATTTATTGTATGACGTTCAAATCTGAGTATTTCGAATCCAACAAGTCACAGTTACTGAGCCAGAAAAGCAGCTCATTATGAGACTTCTCAGGGTATCTCAGGAACATCTGTTACATTTTAAGACTCTTCTTATTTAATAGAATCAAACAATAATTCAGATTGGAGGGAACATCTGTAGGTCACATCATCCAACATCAAAATTAGAACCATGTTGCTTAGGGTGATACCAAGCCAACATTTGAAAGCCACGTAAGATGAAGAGTCTATCTACCTCTCAGTGCACCTGTTGTCACAGAGTCACCTAAAACTGCTATCTAGTGACACTTCTACTTGTTACTACAAAATAATTAGTAATTCCAATGCAGGAGATAGGTTTTAAACACAAAAAAATAGTTACTCTGACTGAAACAGTGCACAGATTTCTAAGCCACCTTCCAAGTATGTACCAAAGATAGGTACTGACAGCAGTAGACACCAGACTTCAGCATAATCTAACTTACCTTGCACTGGACTAGCAAACTAGCAGATGAATTTACAAGCAAAAAATGAATTAGTTTCAAGTCCCATAATAAGTTTAAGGATACCTCATACATGATTTTATATTTCAGTTTGGCCACCACTAGGACAATTTATGTATGTATTGAAAACATTTTTCCCAAAGTAGAAATGAGGAAGTGTCTGAAGTTTTGACCTGCAGACAACACACAAACCTGATTGGTAAAATCTGTCTCAAACAAATAGTAAGAAATAGGGAAAGGTATTTCCACATATACACTGACCACAACCTGTGCACTCATTTATTGATTAAGCTTATCTATCAGAAGAGATGCAACACAGAGCACGGCTATTCTAAATATAGTGACTCAGATGGAAATACCTGCTTTTTAATAAACTGCTAGGCACTCGATTGCACAATGCCATACAAACTGTTGCTCCCCCAAATATCCACAGTATTCCATAGCTTTATTGACAGCAAAATAAAGATTTTTAATTTTGTCTTCTAATCTTGAGATTTTGTTCTGCAAGATCACTGAAACTGAGTTAAGATTCAGCTAGTGTTGGTAATTCTCTCTTTTGTTTAACATCAATTCAAAAAGAAAAAAAGAGCCTAAACAAAAGTGTCCTGTATTTCTTACTCACAAACCTGTTTTTAAAATAGTAATAACTAATCTGGAGTATTACTTACTGAATTTCAATGTCTTGAAAGTTTTTGGCTCTCCACTGGTTCCACCAGCTTTGTTGTTTGCCATGACATAGACAGTATATTGAGTATTAGCTTCTAAGAACTTCAGTCTGTATTGCAGAACATCAGAGCTCACCGTTTCACCTTTTCAGGAGAAGATTTATGTAATAAAGACACAAAATAATGTTTTATCAGGGAATTGTACACTTATATACCATCTTTTACAATGACAGATCACAAAGCATGTTAAACACAACATGAAATACAAAGCGACTTTATCAGTCCTTTAAGAGAGAAAAATTAAATTAACAATGTTTATCAGTGCTACTTAAAATTTTAAGAAAAAAACCCCACAACATTATGTATTAACTTTTTAAAAATAAATACACATCTTTTTCCTAATACTAAAGATAGGCAAATTATGATCTGTAGTTTATTTTGTCATTGAAACCAGTGCTTTGAGAACTTTATTTTCTGGAACCTAGGATCAGAAATTAAAAACTTAAAAGTATTTGGCTCGAAATTAAGAACAGTTGCTGGAACTCATGAAATTTAACAGTATTTCTAGTACACGCAGCTAGACATTTATCATCCAAAAAGATGCAGTCTAACAGCACTTGGACATCACCCCAATAAAGTCAGAGAAAAGCCAAAATCAATGGGAATTTTTTTCAAGTTTCAAAATACTTTTCTGAATAGAACTCAATCTTTCCAATACCTTTTCCATTACTGGAATTAGTATGATGTGCTTCACTTCTAAATTTTTTTAAGCAGGGCATATATCATAACATTCTATGTCTACAAACAATATTAAAAGTATATTCATATTATGAAACTAAATTCACTAAAACATTTTTGGTGCATAAAGTCAAAGCCAATTTGTGTCATCTTTCAGTTCAGACAAGAAACACTCAAGAAACAGATATGCTCTAATATGATCTGAGATCAAACAGAATTTCTCTTAAATCCAGTTTTAGAGTTAGAAGGCCATGGGAGAAATCACCTTGGAACAAACTCCCTCTTCAATTCTTATCAAAAAGTTATGACATCAGAGGAACCTCAAAAAAAAAATCAGTATAATAGGGGTATGCCATTTACAATTAACTATCTTGAGTTGCTATTTAAAACTTTTTTCCTAAAGAAACTAATCTGAACCCCTAAAAAGGGCATAGTAAATATGGAGATACACAGCTCCATAACATGAGGCTGCATGTCTTAAAGATGACCTCACACAAAACAGTCAGCATTAAATTACTCAGAAACCAACATGGCAAGAAAAATTGCCTGTAGAAGACTGAATCTGACAGAAATAATCAGCTTCCTCTTTCTAATTTAAAAATTACCAAGAATACTCCTGGTCTGGATCCAAACTGGATGTCCAGAAGCAACTGAAGGCATGACAAGATTTCTAAGTTTGAGATCTTTACAAAAAAATGTTCTGTCAGGTGTCTGCTAACAGTGACGTGTAAAACAAAGGAGGAAAAAGAAACATTTCTGAAGCATTGAATGATTCAACAGCATTCTCTGTCAGCTATACAGGAGAAACAAGTTCAAGTCACTGAACCACTTCTCATAAAAGATTCTGCTGAGATTTATGCTAGAGAAATTCTGAGTGAATAGGATTATACTGATACCTTGTCTGGATACTGCTCTTGAGGGAGGAGATTAAAAATACACTCAAAAAGGTATGCTATCAGCCTCCAGAGCAGAAAAACAATACCAACAATACCAACAAAGGTACATTTGAAGAAATAAATCTAAAAACTATGTACAAATAAACTATTTATTGGCAGTTTATAAAGCTTAACTATCTACTTTGATTTACTATAAAGCTGACTGTAAAAACATTTTTATCAGAAAATTTGCACCATACTGTTCTAGAAGCTTGAGAAAGGCATCTTTCCAAGGACACGCATGGAATTTATAAATTCACTGTACCATCATGAGGTTCAAATTCATGAATTTGCAAAGTATCAATAACTATCCAACATACTTTAGCTCTACTTCAGCTCTTCTACTTCTGTCATAATTTTTTCCATTGCCTTCAGAGGTGTGTCACAGTGGAAGATGTAGGGAGACTAATATTTATGCAAAAGGAGAATACTGCAAGTATCTAATAAATAACACTCTCTAATTTGGCATAATCCTGCAAACTGAATTTTTTTTTTTTTTATTGTTAATAGAGAACAATCTGCAAAAAGCCTCTTATATACGTGTTTCCATCCTGGTCTGGAAAGGGAAGAGGAATGATTGTGCTGTCATACACTGACTTAAATTATCACCTGGAGAATCATCAGATTTGCACTGGAGAAGAAGGAGGATGATGTGGTCAACAGTCATAGCTGAAACGCTATAGGTAGTACAATACTAATAGTAAAAAAGATTGAGGCCAAGCAGTGCTGTGCAAAGTAAATTGAGAACAAAGAAACTAAGTAACAATACATGTGCAGTATTAAAGCAGGGACTATTAACTAGAATGCCATGTCATTTAAATCAAACCGAAAAAAATTTTTCAGCTTTATGCAAGTCACGTTTCAGTACCTGTATTTTCAGACATATTTATAACATATAATATCAAATTATATATATATATCAAAAATATCAAATACAGTATTAATGACTATGAAAATAACTATCTTCAGACAGCAGACAGTCACAACTCTGTTGGAAATGATGATATTTAATGCATACTTACTCAATTCTTTTCCATCTTCAGGTTTATAAAATATTGTATAATTAATGATAAATCCATTTCTTTTATCCTTTGAAATCTCCTTCCATTTTATAGTAACTTCATTTTTCCCTGGAATGCCTGTGTCAGCCACAGGTCCTTCTGATGGCTCTACACAGAAGCATTATAAATTAAAGAAAGTAGTAAAATAGCCCTAGTACCGCAATGTTATTTATTCATCTGTGTTGCTTCATACATACTGGTAACATTAGCGGCAACAAGTATATGAGTAAATAAGTCATCTTAGTGCTCTGATACAGCCCTTAACTTTCCTCACCCTCTTTAATGTATGATTTCTTCTGATAATACTTCCCTTCATCTATTTTAGTGTTTACATAGTTCTCAGTCTTACTGCATCCAAATACCTCAAGATTATTAAAAGGCTCTATCCTCACAACATCTGAGAGAGATCAAGAAGTAAACCACTCTCATGCACTCATGAGGGAACTCAGGTGCCAGGTCACTGTGTATGCAGGACATCTCTGCCTGAGCTGAGATTCAGCTGGGGTATCCAGCATCCTCTGTCTTTGCCCATTACATTAGACAAAGTTTTTTTACCTAGACAATACAACCTCATATGCACTGCTCATGATTTTGAAGCAAGTGTTCTCTGTGCTTCAGATTTAAATCAAATATCTTCCTTCTCATTCTCTGACAACCTTTAATACTGTCACAGCTCCTGATAAACAGGAATGCACTCAAAATTCTAATTGTGCTAGTATTACTCAGATGTACAATTCTCCATTACCTCCTACTACTAATTAATGTTGTTTTGTAGTGCATTATACTATGTCTGCATGTACACTTACACAAGATTTATGTATGCACACACAGAGACATTTTCACTTAAAATCTTAAAATTGCCAGTAAATTACAGCCAGCTGTATAAATCACTGAAGTCACATTAAACTTCTCAAACAAAGAAGCCTCCCTCCTCTCCCCCATAAACCCACTATTTCATCCACAGTTTCTATCCAGTTGCAAACATCAAGGCTTCTTCACTTTTTTAACAGTAGGTTTGCAAACATTGTTACCTTATAAAACTTAACAAAAGGCAAGCTTTTCAAACATCTATTTTATTCTGTGACTAGAATTTCCTCGTATATGAGGACTAATAAATGCAGTCAAGCATTAAAGTCTAATTATATATCTAAATGAGCTGTAACATTTAAGAAATAGACAGTTTAAAAAAATGTTTCATATTTGTAGAAATACTCTTCCAAAGTGCTTTGTATACAGTATGTAAACTTAATAACAAGTAAGTGGATTCAAGCAGCAATGTACCTCTATCGCAAGATAAAAATTTTATTTACAGCAGCTATCTATGAACAGAAGTTGGGATGCCCGAATCCTGCTTTTTTAGCATCTACCTCTCTCCTTCAGCAATGCCAGTACCAAATTGCTCAAAGATAATACACCCTGAGGTGTATACACCCTGAGACTATACCACACCTGTCACAACATTATTCGTTTAAAATACGTACTCTTTTCTTGAATGTAAGTTTGTATGGAATATGGAGCTGCTACTTTATTTCCATAGAGAGGATACACGGAGATGTTATAGCATATAAATGGTTTAAAGTTTTCTGTAAAGGAAAAAAGGGACTATTTACATAAAATTCTCTATGTGAGAATAATACAAGGAAAGTAGAACAAATCACAACACAGTTCTAAATATACTGTTAGAGACCTCTATTTTAACTTTTTAGCAAGTAAAATATGTATTTATTGCCTTGAATGCTTATTACTGCCCTTAATGCAATGACTTTTACTTAGTAGTATTCATAAGAGCACTTGGTTTCTGAGTCATTTTTCACTACAACTACTTTGAATGTGTAATTATATTTCAGTCCTATAATCTTCTCTGTATCAAGTCACTTATTCCAAACTTTAAACTGTTTTGAGAGGGAGGAAGCCTATATTTTCAAATAACCAGTGTAAAATGATACTCCCAGGAATATTTTTATTTTCACGTATCTTTAGGTTTACTGCTCTGCAGAAAAGAGTTTTGCCTCATGCATCAAACAGCTTAAAGGTACAATGGAGCCTCAGTTCTTAACTCTACATTGATATTCCAGTTATGCCAACTGCAGATCTGCTTCTAACCAGCTATCAGAAGTACAATTTAACAAGTAAAATCTCCACAGTAGAATTGTATACATTTCATTACATAGTTCAAGCATCTGGAAATGAAGCTTTGAGCTCTGAACAATCCAGCAGCCAAGTAATCAACAGGCTGCCTTCCCTACTTATAAGTAACTCTCATCAATTCTGAGAGGAAACATCTGTGGCTTTATACCCTGTGGGATGAAACCAGTGTAAAGGGTTTCCTAGATCATGCCTCTTCAAGATATGCTGCTTGTTCAACAAGAATAATGGCTATCCACAGATCTCCACATTTTATCAGCTCTCTGCTGCTTTTTCAATTCCTTACACCTATTGCAACTCAGAAAAAGTTATGATGGCCCACATATCTTTAAAATAATTCCACAAAAGAAAGCCAGAATCAAGCCTGAATAACAGGAAGTCTGAATTTTCCTTGACATTTCTAATGTCACTTGAGTTCAGGATAAACAAAGACAATAATGCTGAGGAAGCAAGTTTTTGGGGGTTATATGTTGAGAACAGCTATGAATAGCATTTATTTCTCACAGTAAAATTGCTGAAATATTCAGCGTAAGACTCACCTGTCTCAGTTCTACGTGTAATAAACTGCTCTTGAATTTCACTTCAAGCAGATTTTTTTTACTGCAGCACAGAAACAGTATTTAAACCACTGGTGTCTGAGCCAGTAAGTAAATTTCACAGTCAAGCTACCTACATTCATCATTAACAAACCAAATGTTCCTTTTCACTTTAGAAAATGCAGGGTACTTTTTTTATAAAAAACTTTGGAAATTCTTTTTCCTTTATGTAGGATTCAGAAATATCCTTATATGAACAAAAACTGCTTTCAAATTTGATAAATTTAATTTTACTAATGGCAAACCAAAGAACTAATAATCCAATATCCACTTATCACATATATTATAAGTATTATATTAAATATTTTCACCATTATTCCTGTGTTTGTAAAAAAGAACATCCAAATGTATAAAGAAAAGAAAATGCATTTCATCAGCTAAAGGTAACGTGCATGGGATATGCCCATTGACATCAACATTCACAGTTTTGCCTTGGCATACATTTCTTGAGCTCTGCACATTGTTTGGTTTTTCATGGAAACTACATACACACTCTTCCTTCAACCCGCCCCCCCCAAGGCAGAGCTTGACACATTCCAGTTGTTCTCTCACATAAAGAGCAATTCCACCACCTCACCTTGCTAGTCTGTCTTTCCTAAAAAGCACACATCCATGATAGTTTTCCAATCATATGAGCTATCCCACCATGTCTCTGTAACTGCAATGAGATCACGGCCCTGCGACCTAACACTGATCTCTTGATTGTCCTATTTATGCCCCATGCTGCATGCGTTGGTGTACAGGTATTTCAGAAAGGCAATCGAGCAAGAGGATCCACGATAGCCACACACCCTTGAGGCAGCTGGACTTAGGGTTCTCATACTGGGAGGCAGCTAAGGAACAACTGACTACTCTTCACTTGGATGGGCATACACTTTCCTGGATGAAAAACTGGTTAGATGGACAAATCCAAAGAGTTGTGGTCAATGGAGTTAAATCCAGTTGGCTGCCAGTCACGAGTGGTGTCCCCCAGGGCTCAGTACTG
>WUAM01000323.1:33465027-33477287 GCA_024336885.1 Actenoides hombroni
TGTGTCCAGCTCACACACGACTCTAGAGCAGCTGTGCTGACAAAGGAGGTGCTGGATGACTGCAGTTCCAATTGGTGGGAAGCAACTGGATATTGCTAAAGCCAGTAGCACCATGATGTCTTGGATTCAGCTGCACCTCACAGCAGAAGCATCCCTAGGGAAGCAGTGATCACCTGCAGCTTGTAAGCAAACTGGGTACTTGTTTCTTTTCTTGTTTTTCTTTCCTGAGTTATAGGGTCTTCTGGCTTTTAAGACATATAACAGTGTGGCTAGAAGCATCACAAAGACTATCAGCATTTGATTAAAATGAAAAGACCAATGAAAACAAAGAAAATTCTGCTGTCAAGAGAAAAAAACAGAAGATAGAGTCTTTGAGTCGTGAAGGAAGACTGGAGTATGAGGAACTAACTGATGCAGTATCTTCTTGGAAAAGTAATGACAAGATGAGTATGGAAGTAAAAAGCTAGACTGTTGCTCCAAAACAAGATGAAAAAGACATGAAAACCAGGAACTGGAGTTGATGCATCAACTCAACTGCACTGCCAATGGGAAGCAGAAGACCACCACAGGAACTATATAAAGATTTAAGTGTTTGCATACAGAATTCATATAATCACTACACCAACATTAATGTCATCTCTTCCAAACTGCAAAAAAATAATCACTAATTAAAAACTCTCCTCTCAAATTTCAGATCACTGAAACAGAAAGACACTAAAATGTTTGGGCTAGTTAAACTCTAACAATGTCAGCAAAGGTCAGTTTTAGAGTAAGGAAGAGTCCCTCTTGGGAGCCAAACCAAAGTAGCAATACAGAGCCAAAAAACCTGTGAAGAAATTCTTGTCTTCCATCAGTTGAACCTTCCAATGAAAATGAATCAAACTGTAACAGCACAAAATGCAGACACCCACTCCTTTGATCACCACATGGGAAGTGTGCTGCCTAATGAAACAGAAAATTTTAGTCCATTCTGATCTCAAGAAACTCACTGTCAAAAATAGAGAACTGCTTCTATGAGAACAAATTCAAGGATCTACAAACCACTGCCACGTGACAGACTCTTTAGTCAATCTGTCCATAAAACAGGCTTCAAATTTATCATCAACCTCTTGCAGAACCTGACACAGAACTGCACACACCTCCGACTAGTTTTTATTTACTTACCAAAACACTATTAACAATATTTAATTGTAATTAGAAACTGCAAGTTTATATGCAAATAGAAAAGTAAGCAATCTCTTTTTCACTCAGGAAAACCAGTTCACAGCAAACTATTTAGATTGGTTTTGTAGGAAGGATTAAAAGGTCAAGAAAATATCTCTAATTTGCTCAAAGTTTTTTACTTTTGGGGGCAGGGAGGGGGGCATATATGTGTTGATGGATAGAAAAACAGCTCCTATATGTAACTGGTGGTTTGAGGCTGTCTTTGTTGGCCATTGCCATTGGATGGCTACAAACAAAACTGTCAATCATGCCTGTCTAAAGTCCTACAGAATTCAGCGCACTGGGGGATTTTTGTCTTTACTGATCATGGCTACTATTTTTTCTCTGCAATGTCTGTGGAAAAATGCAGTTACATCCTGAGGAAGAAAAGGGATGCAGACTGTATTTGACAGTGAAAAAGTAGACAGGTGATTTCTTATGCAGGTGCTGACAAATATATACAATACACAATAAGGCTGTAACTTTGCAAAAATATGAATGTTTTCAGCATTTGGGAAGGATCTCATATGGATGTAAGCATCACAAGGACACCAGTGTCTTGACTCCAAAGGGATAAGCATCTTGAACAGGTCTTTTAAGTAAGTATTAGTTTCTAATACCCTGGGTGGACGTGAGCTACCCTGCCCATCAGATCACCCCAAATATTATATCCTGAATACAACTAATACATCATATTTACAGTAAAGATCAAAATGTGAGAAAGATTCTGATCAGAAACATCTTTAGTACCAGGAACTTTCTTAAAGTTCTGAGGACTACTATTAGACACCCTGATTAATTCTCTCCCAGAACTACACACTTAATGTATAAAATAGCAAGGTCAAGGGAGACAGTTTAATGAACTTCAAAAAAACCCCCAAAAACAAGCCATTCTTACATTTGGAAGAAGAAACACTAAGACTGCAAACAGAATCGCTTCTACACTAAGGAGCACTGGAATAGGTCATCTAGAAGAAGCAAATGACTAAATACTACTTTTCCTATAACAATTCCATTTAAGTGTTAAAAAGAAACTCAGAAAAATAACATCCCTTACTTTCCATCTTGCAAAATTTAGACTTTAATTCAGTCAAAAGTTAATGTATCTTTAGTCCATCTTAATCTGACTCAGCTGTTGTGGTTGTGTATGTAACCCCTTAGCCTAAGGTCATTCCTTAGCCTTTCACAGAAATATATCAGAAGTATGGTATGTACTGAAACATACACTCCATTAAAATAACATTTTAATCATTATTTTCATCTACTTGTTGCCTTTCTAAGAAATTAGTCAAAAAAAGCTAACGTTCAGAATAAAATTTATCTTACCGAAGAGTTTGAATACAAGTTTCTGTATTGAACCTGGCAAATTAAATCTTGTGAAGGCTTAATCGCAGGCATTTTCCAAGCTACTGTAAGCAATTGCTTTATACCAGTGATTTTTTTAACTGAAAGTATTTCAGGAGGTTCAAATTTCTCTAGAAGAAAATAAAAAAAAACCCATCAGCAGCGGACAATACTTCTATAAAAGTTCAGTATTGCTCCATCTATGTGAGTTCCAAGAAGTTTGATTATTATTCCAACAAGGTACATACTATCACAGTATTCACATTTTGGTCTAATTTAGAGACATAACACACATGGTAAATTACCTATAAGAGAGAATGCAAACATAATGGATTTAATGCTGACAAACCCACTGTAAAATAGATTTACAAATTTCTTTCATCTGTTTCACCACTGAAAAATAATACTCAGAGACAATAGCAGGGACAAGAAATGAAGTGAAGCTGGGATGCCAAAGTCAAGTTCCAACTGGAGATGAGGGAAGAATTCAGATGAAAAAGTTTTGAGAGGGAGAGAAGTGTGAAGGTGATGACTGGAAAAGAATGGATGAGCACTGAGAAAAGAGATGGCTGGTACAGAGGATGTGGAAGTAATGAGCCACAGCAGGTCTGAACATAGCGAGTAAAGGAGCGCACAGATGGAGAGCTGACAGAGTGCTGCAGCAGAAATACTCAAGTTAAAAGGGTTGTTGATTAACTACACCAAAATGAAAAGAGGAAAATGCAGCACAGCACAGAGGGAGAAGAGACAGGCAAAATATTATTATTGCTCCTGGGAATCACAGAACAAGCCATTTTTTAACATTCCTAACCAGAAAGTAGAATAGTTGAGTAAATGATGGGCAGACCTCAAGAAATACCACTATTCATTTCCAGCCAGATACATGCACTGACATGCAGTATCACTCAAAACTAGAGAAGTGAAAACCACTTATTCTGACAAAAAGTTTTAGTAGATGGCCTTTACTTGTTACTAATTAAAAGCTTAGTAGTTTATAATGGATGTCAGACATTAGCATAACATACTGTTGCAGTTAGATTTTTCATAGTATGAATACAGCATGCTATCACTTCTTACCACCTCTCAGTAAGACCAAGAAATTGCTGAAAATTGCAGCTGTACCAACAAACCACCAACAAACCAGTTCAAAGAATTTTACATAGAAATGCCATTAATAAAAAGAAAACAAGATACTTGCTTCAGCTAAACTGAATTTTGATGAAAAAAAACGAGAAGGATGAAACATTTTATTAAACCATAAATGTAAGACTTCATAATATTTGCTAACAATTAAAATCAGATGGCACTTCAAAATTGAAACCAATGTATAATCAAATGTAATCCAAATAATATTTTCAAAACTATTGTATTGAAAAATTGTTTTACTATTTTCTTCTATGTAAACCAACTTTGATTACATAATTTGTTTCAGAGTTCTCTAACCTGTATGCTATAGGAAGGAAAAAAAGAATTGGGGAAGGCACAGCTGAACATATACTGGTTTATTTTTATTTAACTCCTTTTTTTTAATTACCTATTTTTTCCATAGGTATAGGAACACAATCTGATGAGGCTTCGCCCAAAACATTTTGAGCTTTCACCTGAAAACAAAAAGAACTACTATACGGAGTATCTGGAGGATAAAATGAACAGGACTTTGGTTTGCTTTGGCAGGAGGCCACTGAAAGAATCCTCCTTCCTTCTCCCATCCTAAAAAACAACAGAGAAAAATAAAAGGAGTTAGAAATCAGAGGATTTTCTTACAGTATCTCAAGCTGATTGTTGGGTTACTATTTAATTACTATTAATATGTTTTTGAGGTTGCAGGATATTTTTACCAGTGAACATCTCCTTAGATGACATATTTGTGCAAACAAATACTCTCCTAATAGAACCACTCCTGCAAATGCATATAAACAGCCTACACAGACCCAATTAGTTTTAATTGCGATTAGTAAGACAGCTTTCCATGAGCAGTAATGACGAGTAAAAACTCCTTAATGGGGGATCCACATGCTATTATTATTTTAGATCAAAACCTCAAAGATAAATGAAATCATGTAAGCCCACACAAGACCACTTAAAAAATACAGATATATATATAGATATAGATATATATATACCCAGTAACACATGCCACATGGGACTATGTGATGACAAGCTTTTATTCATCTTTTAAATACAGAAAAAACAAGAGCCAAATTGTATCACTGCCAAGCTATTACAAAATAACAGAAATTTAACAGATTTTCCTGAAAAAACCACACTGATACTATGCTGTCTTTACAGCATACACTTTCATAATTAAGTAGTATGGGATGCAAAACTAACAATATTTATTTCATTTCACTGAATCACATAGAAATTCTTCAACAAATAAAAACTCATGCATTAAACATCTCATGCAGTTAGCAAGCAGATCATTTGTGAAACTCAAAAAATAATTTGAGGCTGGTATTTCACTAACATTTTCAAGCTAGTGTAAGCCTGCACTGCTGCAAGGGGAAGCAGTCCCACCTTCCCTAACCATCCACAGCTCTCTCTTCCCTTGTACCAGTATTTTTGTAGTCATATGGTAAACTCAGCTGGGGAGTTATCTGGATTAAAATTAATGATTAGATTTTACTGTAAGTAGTTCTATAATCCAATTTACTGTGTGGTATTTGTGCTAGTACAGGCAGGAACAATATTGAAACTTACTTTCAATAGCTGTTCCAGTTTGTGGTTTCACAAACTCAGCTAAGTTATAAAAAGCAGAAACACCAGAAGAAGTAAGCAAGCTCCAGTTAATGAAGGTGGAAGACTAAAATGTCAAGCCTAAAATGGAGATAAAAATAAAAATGTTTTCCTGCCACAACATTTAAGTAAAAAAGATATTGCATGCTAACATAACTTAAAAAAATGGTTCCTTTGGAGTCTGAATTACTTCCAGTTCTCAATAATAATTTTAGACATTTTAGAAAACTCTTCATGAAATCATATTACCAAGCGTCTTGATTAGGCAGAAAAAGAGCACTACAAGCAGCACTATTATGAAGCCAGACTGACAAGTATATCTGGGAGAAAATCTGTGCTATCACCTTCAAAATTGTATCTGAGATCTGCCTTGGAAAACAATGATTTCACCATTTTCTGAGTAACTTATGAAAAATAAGATCCTAAACAATATTTAAAATCTAATGGAAATTGAAAGAATCAAGTATTTATGCCTCTAGAACGGGGACTCAAAAACACTACAAAGCATGAGACTACATAACTTGCATTTGTGAATACAAATCCCCAGGTGTGAGCAATCCAGAAAGAACAACTAACTCTGGTTTCTTTCAACAAAATTTTATGACTGCAAAGGTCTCTAAGGTCAAACCCTGCTGGTGTCAAGCACACTAACATGGGCTTTAGTAGTCCTAACTTGGAGTTGTTTAAGTAGAGGAAGAACTAATCTTTTTTACCATCCAAAGCAAGGATCGCTAGTTAAGCAAAAAGTTTCTGGGTAACACTCCCACAAAGTGCCTCCGTTCTCCATCTGTACAAAGGCTCATTCAACTTTCGATCTAATAAGTAATGTTACTTCAACAAAACAAGTGAATATCAACTGTGATGTAAACATTTGTCTACTGAACACTGGATTGAAAATGCTCATTTCCTTTATACAGCGTACTAAAAAGGTATCAGATTGAAACTTTTTTCAACCATTACCAACCCCATATTAATTGAATTTACCGAGGAAATGCCATCACCCTGAACTCTGCAGTATTTTCAGGTTTTCTTTAAACAGAAGTCAAGATATGAGGGAAAGGGAGCTAGTGGTCTCACTCCAGCAACCCAATTCGCAATACATTCTATACTTACATTTTTCGATAAAGAGTATAGTTTGTCCTAAGATTTGTTTCTCTTCCTGAAGTCCAGGTGCAGGTAAGTTTAGCATCAATGTAATAAATGCAAGAAATATTTCCTGGTGTATCTGGTGGAACTACAATGACAAAGGTTTTTTAAATTAAAAAAAAAAAGTCCAGCAAAAGTAACTAACTTTAATATATAACTGATTTCGTTGGTCAAAAAGAAGATTATGGCAAACTTCACTGTCTTGAATAGCACTTAATTTTATCATTTCTTACTGCCCTCAAAAATCCTCACAAAACCAAAATCAAAAGCATTCTTTCTTCCCCTGGGGAGACAGGGAGATTTTCTCCAATTACTTCTCAGAAGTACTTAGCTAAGTGAGCCTGAAGGTATTTTAGCAATAACTCATTAACTATCTTATATCAAACCACTAAATACATTGTCCTGTACCTCTAAGTATACTGGACAAAACATGCCTGCAGCTCAAGGTCAGTCCACAGAATCAGAAGATCACAAAGAAACAGCACAGAAGTTCAGGAAAAGGAATTCTCTGAAAGATAAAAATCCTCTTGCTTCCTTTCCAGAATATCTAACCACATAATTGTGAAAACCCCTAATCTGAGGAGCCTGCACAACCGCAGTGTGCAAAAGGCAACTTCCTAGGAAACATAACACTTTCAAGACTTCGTGGTTAAAGCCAGGTTTTTTCACCTGATAGAAGAAATAGGAGTTGAATGTAAGGGAATGACACCCAGTGAAATAAACTGGTTGAAAATGCCCTCTCTAAAACAGTACTTTTCTGTCACACCTGTTGTAACACTCAAAAGATCTTTTATTGTCAAGCTTCTTTCACACTATGTTTTGCAGAACTTCCGATACTTTTTATTTCACAGACAACTTTTTCTGCGTTTATTGCTTCCTTACTAGAATGGGGGGACCCCCAGGCATACAGTAGTATAATCTGGACTTAATCTATTTAATAAACTTGAGAATTTGTGTAAGTACTTCTCCTGTAACCTTCTCCACAGAAGACTGTAATTATAACTTCTTTGGAACAGAAAATTAGAGAGGAAATTCGCCCTGGAGAAAGCTAATGTTGGGTAGACTAGACAAAACACATAACCAAAGAGACAGATCCAGTACCCTTTAAACTCAAGAGAAAACCTCCACTCACTTCAGCTGGCCAAAAGTTAGGTTTAGAGATGTTATAGAACAATGTCAGTAAGGAATGCCTGCAATTTCATGCTTTATTTCAGGAAAAAGAAATAGAAATTTAAAAAAAAATAAAAGTTGTTTTAAAAGTAAAATTTTTACAGTAAGTTCTTAAAATGTTTAAGTTCACTTTTATGCATTTCTACTTACAGCCAGATTTAACTTCAGTGTGAACCAAAAGTTGTTCCTTGCCCAGGTACTTAGTGAAACATTTCACATGAGCTTTGTTGTATGTGAAATTATGCACAGTTAAACTAGATACAGTCTCATTCACAATGTTGTAGTTTTCCCGAGCAATCAATTCATGATTCAATTTCCAGATGATATGGCTTGCATTTCTGTGAGGTGTGTAGCGTTTTCCAAGAAAACAAAATAGTTTCAGGGTAGATCCTCTTTCAATTTCAGGAGATGAAGGAAAAATGTCAGCATCTCTGATAGAGTTTTCATCTAAAAACAAAAATCAAAATTATCACATAGCCTAATTCCTTCTAAAATACCAGCGGAAAATGGTAAATTATTTTGTTATCTACAGATCATTTAATTAGATTTTTTTCATATGGAGTTCAAATAAATTGCTCGTTTACTCACTCAAATTACATATTGCTGTTTGGAAACTCAGTTCACATTAAATACTATATTACCTACCATAGGTATTATATAATAATGATGCTTCTATACCTTCCCAGAAATAATGGCGAAATTTCAACTCAAATGTTTGTTAATAGCTGAAAATGAAGTGAGCCTCTTATTAAATAAGTCTTCAAAACACATTGCTATACGTAAAAAGTATGCACACCATCTAGATGTTATCCTTACCAATCACTATACCAGAAAATACATCGAGCTGGTAAGTTTAAAATTTACAGCTGCAATGCAATATATTGCAATATCTCATTAATACTTTTACCTCTCATGAATTTATATTCCCAGATACAGTAATTGTATAGAAAACACATGTAAAAGGAAAACATAGAAGCAGGCTGAATGAAGGAATTCAGCAATAAAGTTATCAAACAGTGCAAGAATCACCCATTAAGAGTCCTACAAGGGGGTAGCTGTTTGGTTTGGGGTTTTTGCTGCTACTTATTTCTTAATTTCAGAAAAAATTAATAAATAAATCTGTCAAATAAAACCAAAAAAACCCCACAACTTTCACAGATAGCATTTGTTTGCTAGAATATAGGAATGAAAGGGGATAAAATATTAAACTGTCTTCAGTGTTTTCTGGTAATTCTCTCCTTTTTTTCAGTATTAACTGTAAATTCCTTTCTATGTTTCCTTTTGTCTTATTTTTTTTTGTTTTAAAGTAATTTCTTTATGTTTCAAAGTCATACTAATGGCTATTTTACACTATACTGAACAAATTTTACTGTATATGAGTTGCAAGCAATCACCTGTGCTGTTTCATATATTGTTCAAGCTTTCACAAACATATGCATTCCTTTTCTATGTAATCCCCAAAGAATTTAAGACACAAATATCATTATATAATAAATTACTGTTTGTGTGTTAAATTGCATGTGATAAACTGCACTTGAACTTTCAATTACTGTCACAAAGTCATTATTTCAACCTGCCTTTGTGATTTCCTATTGTCACCTGTACTATTCAACTTAATCAGTTTAAAGTGGCACTGTTTTCAGAAGAAGCATTTTTAATTCTCAGCCCCTCATTCACTGACGTTAACCCCTTTGCATGCCAGAAGATGCACCTGCATAATGAACCAAAAGGAAACTGATACAGATGAAAAACTGAAGCTTGGCAAAAACAGTACCATCCTCCATCCAGATCAAATTCCTCACTGCTTCAAAACTAGCCACACAAACATGCACTCCAGCAGAAGGAGAGGGATATGAGAGGCCAAGGGAGTGTAGAACTACTTGCTCTTCCAACTTCAGCAGTTATCTGTGCTGGTTTAAACTGACTGTGGAACTACCACATTAAAAAAAAAAAAATCAATTAAAAAATCAATAGTCACACATTGGTAGGTTATGTAAAATTAGGAACAAGGTTAGTAGTCATTGCTCAACATTCTGAGTAGGTAATACTTGACTTCGAACAGTCAAAAAGCAGCAAACTGCACTTTAAATGTTGATGTGTTACATAAGCATTAATTTGTTCGTATCTCCAAAGCTACCAGCCTTTACAAACCAGCAAGAATTGAACTATGACTTCCAGATGCAGAATTCCCTTGTATGTTCTGTGCAACAAGGAAACAGTTAACAAAGAAAGTTTTAAGTATTTTTTTTAGTACTTCAAATACAAAAGAAAACAAATCCAGGCTACCATGATCACAATTAACATTCCACAAGAGGACATCAAGAGCGTCATAAATTAATGTTTCTCTATATACTATATACTGTACATTGCTTTGTCCAACACCTAATGTCTGTTTTTAAAATTCATCTTTTTCATTTTCAGAACTCTCTGAAATTTTTTTTGGAGGTTACCTCTTGGAAAACTTTCTTATGGCAAGACAGATGCTAATAATCAAGAAACATACCTGCTATAGAGCTGCAGAGCAGGACGAACATCCAAATCAAATAGCTGAACATTTCCTTTTCATTAACTATGGGCAGGAAATGCTGTCATAAAATGAAAATAAAAATAAACAAAAATAAAAATAATATACTTAAAGTAAAAATGTGCTGTAATACTTTGTAAGCATTTGTATAATTCTTGTAAGCATTGTATTAATAAAGCTATTCAGCATTTCTCACTGATGTTCAAGTTAAGTATTTTTTTGTCTGTTTCCTTCCTGCACAATGGGAGAAATTTGATGCAGTTTTCCTAAGATAAGTGCATATGTTTCCTGCAAAGAAGAGAGAAGCAAGTGCACCTGAGATCCCTCTGAGGGCAATCCAATTCATGTAAGGAATTTACCTTCCAAAGCCCATGTAAAGAATTAGTAAGAAATACATCTACATCCACTCAAAATCCAGCTCACCTAGCTATCTTCTGAGCAGATTCACTAAGCAGAGTGAATTATTTTGAAAAGGAAGGCTGTTGCAGGAGAAGGAATGATCTGCATCTCTTGCACATCACCACCTAATAAAACAATTGTTCAGGAAGTGGGCAACAGCCCCAAGTCATCATCCATCTGAAAGAGAGTGAATTCGTATCAGTTTTATCTCAGCTAAGTGTCCCAGGCACCAGACTTGAGACAGTCTACAAAAGCAAGGAAAGGCAGCTCTCTTTGGCTTGCTCTTTGAAGCTCAACTGCTGTGCAACCAAAAAAATCCCCAAACTGTAGGGTAAGAAGGAGGAAAGCAAAGAAGTGGAATGATTTTTTCTAAAGGTACAGCTGAATCTAGGGTTTTGGGGGAAAAATTACAGAAGTCAAACACTCTCCTTGCCTCAAGCACTGCTGTCATCACTCCCAGAATCACAGAAGGGTTGAGATTGGAACAGACTTCTGGAAGTTGTCTGGTCCCACCACTCTGCTTAAGCAGAGCCACTCAAAGACACTTGCCAAGGACTGTGTCCAGACAGCTTTTGAAAATCTCCAAGGATGGGAAGTCAACAGTCTCTCTGGTCAACCTGCTCCAGTGCTGCATCACCTTCACAATGCAGAAGTGTTTCCTGATACTCAGAGGGAACCACCTGTGTTTCAGTTTGAGTCCACTGCTTCTTGTTCTGCCACTGGGTATCACTGGAAAGAGCCTGGCTCCATCTTCTTTACACCCTCCCTTCAGGTACTGATAAGATCCCCCTGAGTCATCTTTTTTCCAGGCTGAATAGTCCCAGCTCTATCAGCCTTCTCCCATACAACAGATGCTTCAGGGCCTCACCCATTATTGTGGCCCTTCATTGGACTCTCTCCAATATGTCCATGTCTCTCTTGTGTTTGGGAGTCCAGAACTGGACACAGTATTCCAAGTGCGGCCTCACCAGTGCTGAGCAGAGGGGAAGGATCAACTCCCTTGGCCTGCTGGTTACACTCCTCCCAATGCAGTCCAGGATACCAAATGCTTTCTTTGTTTCAAGGGCGCATTTGCTGGTACATGTCGTACCTGTTGTCCACCAGAAGTCCCAGGGAATTTTCTGCAAAGCTGCCTTCCAGCTGGTTAGCCTCCTATCTGCACTGCTTTCTGGGGTTGTTCCTCCCCAAGTGCAATATTTGGCACTGCTTCTTGTTGAACTTCATGAGGTTTCTGTGAGCCCATTTCTCCAGCTTGTGAGGTATCTCTGGATGGCAGCATGAGCCTCTGGTGTACCAGTTGCTTCTCGCAGTTTTGTGTCATCGGCAGATTTGCTGAGGGTACACTCGGCCCCATCACTAGATCATTCATGAAGATTATAAACAGGACTGCATCCAGTATTGATCCCTGGGCTATACCACCAGTCACTGGCCTCCAACTAAATTTTATGCCACTGACACTACTCTCTGGGCCCACTTTTCAACCAGTTTTCAATCCACCTCACTGTCTGCTCACCCAGTCCATACTTCATCAGCTTGTCTGTAACAACCCATCTGGAAAGCAGTTCTACTTCAACATGGAGGGCAGACTATATTGCAACCTGGACTACTCCTCTGGCTAGTAGAAGATGTGTCTGTAGAAAACAGAAGTTTGAGATCCCCTTCAGCAGATGATGGCCTAGGACTCAATATTCACACTTAGTGGACAAGTAGTTCTAGCTACTGTGTTCATAACCAAAAG
>WUAM01000323.1:33487063-33506941 GCA_024336885.1 Actenoides hombroni
GTCTTACACC
The DNA here is from genome assembly GCA_024336885.1 of Actenoides hombroni. Lineage (NCBI taxonomy): Eukaryota > Metazoa > Chordata > Aves > Coraciiformes > Alcedinidae > Actenoides > Actenoides hombroni. The sequence continues at coordinate 33,487,074 of WUAM01000323.1, forward strand.
GGAGGGTGGGAAGCCACTGGAACAGACTGCCCAGAGGGGCTGTGGATGCCCCCTCCCTGGCGGTGTTCAAGGCCAGGCTAGACGAGGCCTTGAGTACCCTAGTCTAGTTGAGACGCATCCCTGCCCATGGCAGGGAGGTTGGATTAGGTGATCTCTAAGGTCCCTTCCAGCCTGATACATTTTATGATTCTATGACAAGCTAGTACAATTAAACAGTTAACTATAGCCATGGTCCATAGCTTTCTCAGAAAATACCAGCAGGTAACAGGCACATTTATGGTAAGTTGCAAAGAAAATACTACTCTTCATTTATATACAGAAATTGGACTCTCATAGGTGAGTCAGATTTCTAAAACTATTCAGAAACATGAAGAGACAGACAAGTAATTTTCGTAGCATTTGGCTCCCAAATAATGTCCTGTCAATGCTGAACTCCCTAGTCTTGAACACAAAGTAGTTACTCTAAGTATCCTTCCTCACCATAACATTTTCACTTCTGCTTAATAAAAAGAATTAAAAGCCAAACTCACTACCTTCAGAGGTACCAAAGACTGTAGGGTACAGTTACTCTGAAGAAAATAAGCAGCATAAAAATAAAAATTAAAAAAATTTAAAAAATTAGTATTTCTGTTTCAAGCAGTAATGCAATTCAGCCTAGAATTACTGCCCCACTTGATTCCAACATTTTCCTTAAGTTAACTAGAAAACATAAAAAGATCAGATAAACTTGAAGAGAATGCACTTAGATGTAAGATTGCCATGCCCTTGGTCTACATTCTATAAACACATGATTTCCTCTACTGCTGCTTACTGGCTACTGCAGTTAAGAGATGGAAACAATCATACCATAAAAATCTCAAGTAGTGGAGGATTTATAAGAAATGTCATTGCTGAAGACTGAAACTAAACATACACAATAATAGTCACAGAAATCATAATCTGCAGTGACAGAACTAAAAAGTATGTTTATCTTCAACATTTCTAATGTACAGGACCATTCACAGGCATCCATATCTGAACAAGACCCATACGTATACAGTGTTACTGAGGATAAAGTTGTGACAGATGTCACAATATCCGCTCCCTTGAGTCACCAGGAAATTACCTGGAACTGCTGAACAGCACACTCAATTTACAGAACTAAAATAGAAAAAACACCATTTATTATGACATAGCATTAAAGGTATAAAGTTCATCCTAAATCAAAGAGGAAAACTGATTTTGCATAAAGCCAGTTGACACATTGGTAATGTCCAATGACCTCAGTTTCTGCTTCCTGCCCTGACTGAGATCACTAATAAGAGACACATCCACTCTCAGGTATTTTTTTAAGCTAATCTGCAGGAGAATGCAAATTCCAACAAATATTACTGACAATTTAAAAAAAAAAAAACCACCACCACCACCCAACAACAATCAAACAAAAAACCCCACTAAACATATTTTCAGAACAGGTTATTTATAAAGTCTTCATTATAGTTTGCTTTCCTCTCTGCCAAAACATTGTGAATGACTTAAAGGAATCTGGTATTAAATGGTTTTGAGAACATAATCTTTCATCTTTTTGTTTGTCTGAACTCATTTACAACCCTTCAATTCCTATGCCCTTAATTTTTCAGTGGAGACGTAGCCCTTCATCAGCAAAATTTAAACACACTGTCAGAATGCTTGCTTTTCTCAACTACCTACCTGCAGATCTCTTAGAACTAGTTCGCAGCCCATGAGCAGCTGCAGACCAAAGGCTTTAAACTACTCATTTATATTTTACTTAAGTGACAAGAATTTCACATCACTTGTACTCAAAACTGGCCTCCCATTAACATCGAAAACAGAACATTTGCTGTCAATGTTGTCTCATATATGTCCCAGAAAATCTCTCTTTAAATTGGAAGAAAAATGCCCAGCTGCACTTCTCTGGACCACTGTTGTCTACTCTTTCGCTGACTATCCTAGAAATCATTTGCAGGATGCACTACCATTTCATCTTGAAAACTGATGACTACAATCACATCCCCAATTCAGAAGAAACTCTCCCTACTCTTCTTCACTCCTATTGCTACTTGACCTAGCAGAGATCGTAAGAGGTCCCCAGTCTAACCTCTTGCTCAAAGCATCAGTGAGGTGGCTGGAGCATGGGGCTCAGGGCTTGATCCTTTCTGATCTGGTGTAGAATACCATCCTTGCTGTTCTGCACCAGGAGGTGCTGGTCCATTATGATCCCAGTAAGAAAGGAACTCAGATTCTCTATTATTTTGAATGCAATTAGAGCTCAACACTTGCCCAAACTGCATTGCACAAGACTGGTTTCCCCAGCCCACCCAGGTCACTCTGGATGGCAGCCCCGTTCTTGAATACATCTGCTGGTCCCCTCCCAGCATTGTATTTACTACCTGCCAGCCTGAGAAGCAAGTGCTCCCTCACCTCCTCCTGTTCCTGATGCATCCTAGGCTATTTTTTTCCTCGCTGCTTAAACTAGCACTTTAGTCATCCTGTGATGTCCCAAACTCCCAGTTTCTTCTCAACTTTTTTGTCTGGTGGTTTGATTTGTTCATACAGAATCAGAATCACAAAATGGTTGCAGTTGGAAGTGAACTCTGGAGGTCGTCTTGTCCAATAGCTGTATGTCTGAAACTTAGTAAAACATTTTTCTCTTTTAGTTTTACAGTAGTAGTATTCAGTCTTCTGTGCAACTCCTTAGCCACCTTGTGTACTAATACAGCAGTAAATGTTATCTGTAAGAATTTCGTTGCCTCAAAGTATTTTGAGTCATCATCATTATTTCCAGAGAAATTGTGCCCATTTACTTTTCAGATATCACGCCTGACCGTCTTTGTAAATCAGTATCCATATTACTGACTACTTGGGGGAATGTTGTTTAATTACAGGGCAGTGACAGAACATTTATGTAACACAAGGATGGTACTGTCTGCAACCATAGATGTACACCAACGAGGTTCATAAACCAATGCTGTATCATAGTACAGCCTACATAATGGTGAAGAGAAAAAACAAGACTTTATTAGCACATGACTCAGCTGGAAATCCAAGAGATGAAACCCAAACCCACACATTTTTATCATTTGATGCAAGTCCCAGAGAGTAAAGGATATTAAAAATAACTCATTTGTTCCTACTGCAGCAATGCAATAGAATGAACTAGGATGATCATGGTGTGTAGGCTCATCTGTTTTTCTACTGTTACTTCTTTTTAAATATGTATATATATTCAGATGTATCAAATGATTTTAAGAACCATTCCAGGCATCACGGAAAAAAAAACAAAAACAAAAAAATGAGTGCTAGATGAATTCTGCCATGTGTTTAGAAAACCACATTATCAGATCAACCATCACAGACTAATCAGTAATAAAAAACCCCAGATATACACACACCATCCTTCTTGAGCTTACAGGATCAGAGTAGACATGTGTCCCAGCACACTTCCATTCTAGAAGCACACAGATTGATACACAGAATATCCAAACTCCCCACTCCCAACTGTCTAGCACCTCCAAATGCTTTTTCAAAAAAGCAACAACAAAACAAACAAATGCATGCTGGTTAAGGAGGCAGGGCTTATCTCAGAAAAAGCCTGTTAATCAAAGCTAGAAGCTGTGCAAGGTTCTCTTTTTTCCCCATTTTTCAGCTACACAAAGAAACCCTTGACTTCGCTTACTCTCTGCCAGAACTGCTGCTCTGATCAGGATCCACAGTAAAACACAGTTGTCACAAGTCACCTCCACAGACTCCTTCATTTCACCCTCATGACTACAGTCTTCTCAGACTCTGACGACAAACTCAACTCATGAGAGAAGAAAGTTCAGGCACTGATTTAAGTGTGACAGAAATAAGAAAAAGCAGCATTGCAAGTGTTGTTGAGGGAAAGAAGGCTTGATGACATTTCGCAACACTAGGTTGTAAAGAAGCCCCACATAGAAACAACATTTTTTTATATACACTTGGAGGTAAAGACAGTAAAAAGCATTCATGGACTTGCAATTAGCACAAGTGTAGACAACAGCAGCATCTAGAAGAAATTATAGGTATATTGTTCTCAGGGTTCAATCAGTTCAGTGAAACCTTTTAAGAATGATCATCCTGCCTGCCACCTGGAGCACAACTATTCTGAGTGAAGAAAGTGTTAACGCAGTTGTTTCCAGTAAGACTTTCAACACATTCTCCACTAAATGTAAAATTACCCAAGTGCAGGAATAAAAGTAACAGAAAGGCAGCTGACAGTGCAGTTCATTTCCCACCCCAACTTCCCATGTCCTCCAGCTGAGGTTAAGACTGAAATATTTTCCTGCAGATTAAACATGTAAACAATCACAAAAGGATTAAAACAAAACAATGTTCAAGAAGGAACTGTAGCTTTCTACAAATTATTATTACTGAAGCTTTCTGTTTTCCTTAATCTCAATTCTCCCTCACCCTCTTTTCAACGGGCATGCTATACTTCTGATCAAAATTATCTTACATGAGACATGATTCTTCAATTTCTCACCCTCTCAGAAAGTAGTAAATGTGACTTACTTCCGTCTTTAAATTATTTCACTACCGTTTTAGACACAGATTTTCTTTGTTGTTTTTTTCTTAGGTTTGGTTGGGTTTTTAATGATGTAACAGGAAAAAAATTAACAAAATAAAAACATATGCTTGTAGCAACTCCTACCACCTTCAGAAACCATTTAAATGACAGAAACAGACAATTTCCTTAAGAAAGGGACAGTTCTGAGCACACAGGAAAACAGACTAAAGTTGTAGAATGCATAGGTAAGAAATAAATATTTCCATGTAAAGGAAATGCATAAAAGCCTGCCTTGCCCAGAGTAATGTGGTATGTGTTGAACAGTACAATTTTTTATTTATTGACTGTTGTAAAAGGGTACTTCATACACAAATGTTTGCAAACATTGTACCACCAAACGCTCCAGAGAAACTTTAACATGGGTGCCCAATTTATGCACTTAATGCACTACCAATTACTACACTGGCAAAATCAGCTGATTATTGATTTTTAGTCTTAAATAGATTATTTTGGTTAATATTTTTGGTAAGTTCTGTATCATATGGCACATTTACACTTAGCTGAGGCAGGAAAAAAAAAAAAAGAATGTTGTTCAGTACATAATGCCACTCTCTTTCAAAACAACGCAATAGTATACTTCAGGACTGCATGCAGTTCAAGTAGAAGTTATGTGCAACCTCTTTTTACCTAGAAACACAAGGAAAAAAAGCAAGTACCTCCATGGAAAGTCAAGATGCAAAAAGTATCTATAACGAGCAGAGTAATGAATTCAGCAGTCAAGTGTGTGTTGAAAACCTACTGCAAGTGTGGATACATATTGACTTTTCAGTTTTACTTTTAACTAGATAAAAGTTTATTCAGAAAAACAAGACTAATTATCAACCCTCTTCTCACCCATCCCAAATTACACAAAGATGAATGCTCTTCTCAAAATATTTAAGGAAAGCCCGTGTGTTCTGATAAACGATCTGTATAAAAACACTCAGTTCTTGTAGAAGTAATTTGAGATGTCATATTTGGTCCATGACTGTATTTCCTTTGGTTTCTTTTCACAGAAATGGAAGGCTTCATCAGCTGTAGAGCTTCCTCTAAAAATTAAAGTTCACTCACATTCGTTGCGGACAGCAACCAAAAGCACCCTGAATTTATTCCCTGAAATTCAAAATGGATGCTAAAATTCTCAAGGGGACTTGTCAGGAAAAGGAGTTATACTGCCCAGGCTATTGTACTCTGAATTACAGACTTCTGAAAATACACTCTTACTACAAAAAAAACCCCAAAAAACAAAAAACAGACACACAAAAAACCCCAAAACAAACCCCAAAATCCCCAAAACCCCAAACAAGCAAACAAACAAACAAAATGGCAGCCCACTTTTCCACAGTAACAGATCCTACAGGACTGCCCAAGTGAGTTCTGATTCTCACAAACTCAGGCATCAGAACTTCAGTCTTGTATGCAGAGCTTGAAAGTGTTATTTTCCTGTATTAAGTGGGAAGACTGTTTCTTGTACAGTGCTCAGCACAGTATGCTAAATACCAGGGAACATGAGAGAAACTTGCAAGCTTGTTCAGCAGTACAAGACATTACAAATTATGATTATAATTACTTTTCCATTTTCATTTGGAACAGTCACTCACATCTTCACTGCATACTGCAGTGGTATATTTAAACAGATTTTCAAAGAAAAAGCAACTTTAAGGAAATCTCCTTGAACTGTTAACAGCTGCTTAACTCTATAGCTTCTACAAGTCTGGGAAACTCTTTTGGACATAGGCAACCAAGCTTGCTCCAAAGCAAACTTTTCCACAAGAGAGAAGAGAAAAGTATTTCTGTCTGTTGAAGGCAAAAACTCTATACTAAAAGCAACAAAAGGTTACATCCTTCTCTGACAATGGCTCTGTAAAACACGTATTTCAACTAAGCTGCAGTTGTAGCCATTGACCTTTAGCTTAATGCACGTTACATGTATGTCAAAATAATACCAGTTTGTGAAACTCCAATGACATACGCTTTTTTGTATACCTGATGTAGAAGTAACCACCAATACTCAATCCTCAAGCTTTTAAGTAACTGTTCACAAAACGTTTAACAGATCCTTAAGTCATTTCACCAGTAGATTGAAATTCTGTAACTGACCTTTTACAACAAGGAACTAACATTAAGTTTAGATGATCCCTTTACATAAAGCTTTCCCAAACTTGGTGTTCACAAGACTATCTTCCCATGCAAAATTTTGATAACCAAGTAGTAAGTTCAAGGGATCTACCATTTTCCATTTGCAATACTCCTATCTTTTTACAGCAGCATACCATCTACAAAGCATCAGTTACTGCAAGTTTTATTGCTTAAAACTTGAAGTGTTTCCTAAAAAACTGCTTCTGACTTCCTACGTTGTGATAATCATCACTGTGTTCATCGTAACGAACGAGTACATATACATTGCTGAAAGCTTTAGCATGTGATACAAGCTACTCGTTTAAACATTTAGTGTTCCACAAGCTCAACCGTAAGAAACATCAAGTACAACAGCTGACTTAAAAGCACAACAGAGTACAATCCAGTTTAGTACTGTAGTAGTTTCAATCCCAAGACTCAAATGCACTTGCAGAATACGACATCTTCATTCTTCCTGGGTTCATGTTGTCTCTACCTCTGTAATTCTAGGAAACAGAACAGATAATAGTTTAGAATTATTAACACTTTACAGTAAAGTCACTGCAAAACCATTTCAGCTTTCTGCATGCCATGTTTCTGAATGTAATCTGAACATCATATTTTTAAAAAAAATACAGAAGCTCTTTCATCATTAAACTTCTATACATAAGGTTTTTCGATCCCAGTGTGAAATTAATGTACGCTGATCAACCTCAGATTTGATTAGGTGTGGGAATAATCCTTCCCAAATTTCAAACCCAACTTCTTCTCTAACCCAATACAAAATACTTCACACAACTTTGGGGAAAATCTTCCTTCGACTTTTAAGAATGACTGTCTAAATTAGTTTCCCAGAAAAAGACTTTTTTTTCCCCTTTGGAAAAATTATGAAGCCAGTCATCTGTAAGACTGCCCCAAAATAATCAGGTAAGAGTCTCCAAAAGATTCCTCTCTTAAATTCATCATCTGATTATCAAATGGCCCTTTCATGCATTTCCTTTGAAAGAGAAAGTGAATATTGTAAAAACACAAGAAAGATGCTACCTTTCTTCCCCAGGCGAAAGGGCATCAGGATCCTTACTGAACACTACATGACACAAGCCTCTCTTTCAGTAATAGTAAACCAGCAAAAAACAGCTTTAATAGTTAATTCCAAAGAAAAAAACAGGAGCTGATTACACACGCAGAGTTTCTGGCAGAATCACTGACATCAGAAAGTTGTATATGAAAGGAATTAGAACCTCATGATCTTCAATGTAAGAGCTGGAGCACCGCAAATGTGTGATGAAGAGGGCAGTACTCCCAAGGCAAAGTGGTAGATTTCCTCTCAAACTATTCTATACACAAGTATGAGGACAAAGATTCACAGTCAGATTTGGTAACACAGAGGTCTTAAAGGACATGAAGGACAGACCTAGAAATGACAGATTTTATGAAATGCTGGGAGACTCTTCACAAAGGCTGAAGATGTGTATTTGAAAGCAATCTAGACTCAAAGGTTGATGAGATCCACCTTTGACAGCAATATCTATAAATTTAAAAAGAGTACTCGAACAGAAGAATGGAATAAAAATCCACTGAGGCTGCAAGTGTGATAAGGAAGCAAAAGGTCCCATGAAGACCCCCCAGAAAAACAAAACAATAGAAAAAAAACCCCACAAGATTCAGATCTGTTTAGTGAACCCATGAGGTAGGTAAATACACCCAAAATACCCCATACTTGCAATAATTATGGTATGGAAAAAGATTATGAAAAAAAGGTCTGAGCTTGAACTCAAGCTTCAGACATTTTGCAAGCATTGAGAGTAATTACTTCTGTTGTGGTCTTTAAGGGAGTATTAACATTTGTAATACAACTGAGATGTGATAAATCTCTTAGAGAAACAAGAGATCAAGTAAAGGATTTTGATGAAGGCATTAATATCCAAGTAGATAAAAATCAAGAATTGTCAAACATCAGTAGAAGAAACAAAAAAAATATTCAAAGTAAGTGCAGGCATAGAATTTAAATCCTAAAACTAGTGACTGCAGAGTGATTTAAAAAGCTATGCCACCTAGGGTGCCACATTTACTTAAGCTGTATTTTAACATCAGCAACACTGAGAGACCAGAAGGCTCCTTCTCATCACAGACATTAAGCACAATTTTGGCGTGGCTTAGATTGGAGCATTTCTCTAACTGTAATTAGCTGAATTTTTTATTCAAATGAGTTGACTGAGCAATTTATAACAAGCAGCAACTTTGTAATTAGCAACTATTTGCTCCTACCCTACAAGTGCCTTTGAGAAATTTGCGTATTTGCATATGCTTGCACAAACTTTTCCTTTCACAGCGCAATTTTTGACACTAAAGATTAAGACTGATGCAGCTAGGAAGGCCATACTCTAGAAGTCCAAGTCAAGCAAGTTGTCCAAAATTAGTTCCAAAAATACCGAGTACTTTGAAGATGCCCAGCTAAGGTAAGGGACACAGTTACAGTTTAAACAGTTTCAGTGGCATTACTCTGGATATATACTGCTAAACACAAAGTTCTAAAACCAAAGACTTCCAGTTCGTTTCCAGACTTACCTTTTGGGTATTAACTGATGTAAAGACTCTTCTTTCTTGAAAACCAGAAGCAATTTCTTCCAACCAAACAGGAACTTCCTGCTGGGCCTACACAGTTAGAAAAGTTAATTTAGAGACTTTGACTGCTTTACCAATTCATATTAGGAGTTCCGTAAGTGTACCAAAGAAATAAGAGTTGATCAGTACATTATATTTTCTGAAGAACAGAAAAAGTAAGGCATTAAGATTTAAAACTTACATCTGAAAGCACTTTAACTAGAGATTGTGCAAGATGGCCATCTGAATTGCTATCAAAGAAGCATACTGCTTTGCCAATATTTCCACAACGACCAGTTCGTCCAATTCGGTGTACGTACTCTTCAATGGTGGAAGGAAGATCAAAATTAATGACATGTTGAACATTTTCAATATCCAGACCTCTTGCTGCCACTGAAGTTGCCACAAGAACCGGACATTTTCCAAAACGAAAATCCTGAAGAGCTGCTTCTCTCTCTCTCTGTTCTCTGTCTCTACAAAGAAAGCAATTATTAGAATGGATATCTTGAAATATCTACAGCTGTACTTAAGGTACAAGTGAAAAGGCTGTGATTCATAGACAGAGATACTTTGGGAGGGGAAGGAGGAGGGGAAAAAAAAAAAAAACAACAGCCCACATTAACACTTCAGGATTTCTGAATTTTTAACTGATTTAACAATAAGACACAGAAACTATTTTAACCTAAGTCTCTTGAGAATTTTAAAAAACCAACCAACCAACCATGCATGTCATGCATTACACTGTCTCCCTAAGAAGATCCATGTGTTTAACTATTTCTTCATGCCATAGTCAAGTACTTTTCCTATTGCTTTGTAGAATGGAATCAGAATGGTGAAGATTAAGTCTGCCATGGCCATTTTTAGATATACTAGAAAGTATGGCCAGCCAACAGTGTAGAACTTGCCTTTTGCTCATCATCATGAGAAGAAAACTACATTTACTTGTGTTTGCATTTTTAAAGAATATTTACAGATTATCCAGTATAAATATAGAAGAACAGGGTTTAACTCATCTTCTTTGTTGTCCAAGAGAAGAAATTGGAAAGTTAAGAAACAGTGCTCTTTCATATCTTAACATGGGACATGAAGTAAAATCTGCTATCACTACTATTCCAAAGAGCGCCTATCCTAATTAAATTCAACTCAAAAACTCAAGTGAATTGGGAATCAGTAACATTCCCAACAGCAGTATTGTGGTTTAAGGGCAAACAAAAGGAGTGAGGGGGACAGGTGGTAACCCTAGAACCCTGACGAGTCTGAGGGCAGCTGTTATTCCCTCCCCATCCCTGCCACACTCCACAGAACAAGGAGACACAAAGTCTGGGGGGCGGTTCTTCCTTCCTGGGCTCTGGGAGCTGTGACGGCATCTCAGCATGGCTGGGCCTGGCTCCACGTGCACTGCACAATCCATCGCCACCTGAGAGTGAGTTTTGGATAGAGTTCAGTATCCTTCTTCCTTTAATGTTCCTTTTTCTGTTTTTCTACTGTTATTCAGTGAATTTGTTATAGTCTTAACATCCAATCTTGGGTGAGGTGTTTTTCTTTTTCCTTATTCCCATTTTTATCCTCCCCTGGGAGGGAGGGTGGAAGGGGCTAATCCTTCTCTGTGTTTCATGTGGGCTGGCCCTGAGCCTGAAACAAGCAGCTTCCATGGAACCATTATTCTCTTTGTAAGTATACCTTAACTCACAGTGTAATAATTCTACAGAAATACGTGAAGAACCTCCTCCCACACAAGATAGGCTGTGGGATTGCAAATAAGGTTAGGCACAACCAAACCAGATCTTCTCAACATGACCCTTCACACACCTGCGAAAATGACAGAGCACAGGATATACACAAATACGTTGTATCTGTGTACTAAGATATTTTTAACTCATCTACAATCTTCGATATTCTGGTGTCTGTCAGAACACTGCCCAAAACATAATTTTCTTGGCAAGAATTCAAGTCTTTTCCATCTATTACTATCCCTTCCTCCTATTAAGATGAAAAACATTGCAAAATTACATTTCTGATGTGTTACAGTTCACTGGAAAACTTAAGATTCAGTTTGTTGTCCTACATTTTGACATATAAAAAAACCACACAGAAGTACATGCAAACTCATTTTGTGAGTAAATGAAAGACAGACCATCTTTCTAGATAGTTGCTAATTCCAGGTGTAAACCTATTTCATCTTGTTTCTCAGCATTTATTCAGGTATGTAACACTAGTCAGAAGAACTAAAAACACAATTTAGAAGCTTCAGATCAATCTCCATGCAAATGCTATGTCCATGAACACATAAATGAGGCAGAAATGACAGCATCAGAAATCTGTATGGTATATGACTTACCACTCTGACGATGGTATATGACATCACTTTGTCATATAAGCAAGCGTCATCATAAGTAAGCGTCATCATATGAGACACAGTGGAAGGTCACCAAAAGGTCTGTCTTTGGTCACACAAATGATGAAAAATACTACATATAAACAAGAGCTGATTCTTCTTAATTTATTATATACTAACTTTTTTTTTTTTAATCAGTAGGCATAAAATTCTCCAGTTAATATATAGCATTTAAAGTGTGGTAAATCAGAAAGATGTATGGTCAGCAAATACTGTGAGAACTGGCCTTCAGAAACACTACACTCAATCTGGCAGAGCTGCTGAGGATTACAGGACTATCTGAAACAAGGCAAGCTAAGTCACACAGATACAGCCTAACATGAAATCTCAATAAAAGCTTCTTGTAAAGTATATTATTGACTTTCATTTAATACTACCATCTGACTTTCACTTAAAAATACCTACCCATGGATGCTAGTACATGGTATTTTTTCTTGACAAAGGAAGGCTGCAATGTAGTCTGCTTTTTTCTTTTTGTCCACAAACACCACGGTTCGTTCATGACCTATGTTAAACAAGAGTTCAGATCCACTGCAGTTTGAAACTTGATGCATTTTCACTATTCACAGTTGCACTTACTTACATAAACCAGCTATACCAGAATGAGTTTTGAATAAAATCTTTAAGGTATGATCGCAATATCTTGCCTTTGTTGAACTAATTAAATTCAATCCATCCACTTCTAGATAAAAACAGAAATCTAGGTGAAGACAAGCGCACTGTATTTTTCTCTTCAATAAAAGGAGGAAACAAATACTGTTCCCTGTGGTAAGTACACACTCCCTTTCTATAGCATGTAGCTAAAAGTGGCTCACTATTCTGAGTGCTGAACAACAAGATACATGTACCGTTTTTTAATTCCAAACTACCTTCCAGTTTTCAGCATTAAAACTTAAGATACAGTCATAGCAAAAATGGAAAAATCTCAAACAATAGTAAAATAAAGACCCAAAAGTTCACATAAGAAGTTTAATACATATATAATCTTGAGATAGTACCTCCAGATGCTAAAGTATTGTAATTGATCACATAATGAAAGTAACCATCTGGGAAGCTCGTTTGCTAGTACTCAACAGAGATAAGACCTTTACAAATACCCATAATGCAAATATGCCTAAAAACCTAGAACTCCCTGAGGTCTGCTTCAAGCTCCCATCAGTAGTCTTGTAAAGCATGTAACATGCATAAAATAATGGAATCACGACCTGGTCAATAGCAAGAGAACAAGCTTAAAAACAAGCAAGCCTGTTTTCCCTGGAAAACAAATAGCAATGTTACCTGTGCTTTGCAGAATTTCTATCAGTTTATCCCTCTTGGAATATTCAGGAACCTGAAGAACACTTTGTTGAACATCACTGCAAGCTCCACCCACACGTCCAACAACAACAAATAAATAATCAGTTTTCAAAAATTCGCAAGCCAGCCTTGAAAACAAACAAAATTGAGCAACATGAAGTCTATTATGTAGCTTACTTTTGCTTTAGGTTCAAGTAACTTACTTTATAGTTAAGCAACCATCACAACAAATAGTTTTATCATTCCTCACAAGGCATGATAGGATAAAACTAGTCATGTGAATATTTTAAAAAGCTGAGTCTCCATTTTCTAGACAGTTGTACAAAAAAACCCCAAACCAACCAACAAAACAAAACACACACACACAAAAACCAAACCAAACACACAAAAAACCCCAAACCAAACAAAAACAAACAAACAAACCCCACAAAACTAGCCATCTCAGAAAGAGTTCTACATGTATGCTTGTTATAAAAGGGGTTACTGACATACACGATTGCAGAACCATTCTTGGGGTACTATTTCTTCACTAACTGGAGCAACAGGGGAAAATTCTACACAGGCCAGAATTCAAAACTGGCCTCCAAGAGACAACACCATCCTTTTTAACTGTTCAACAAAAGCACTGGTTAAAAGCACACAATTTATTACATGGCATTTATTTACCAGTTGCCACAGGCAAAAGTCAAGTTCTGTTCAGACTGCATTCCTCTTCAGTTATCCCTTATATAGGTGATATTATCTGAGAGATCAAGCTCACTAGAATAGGTAATTCGAGTCTACTAAACTGTATTAAATTATTTATACACAAGTTTGCTTCCCATCTATTGTACACAAAACAGCTTCCACTGCAGTAAAATTCAAATGGTAAACAGGTCAAGCTTTAACTGAGAACAGCCAACCTCAAATTTTAGAACAAGCTTCTGAAAAAAAGGTAAGTCTTACAAATGTTGAAGGACTGCTTTAAAGACTTGAATCTCCCACCTGATTTATAGGTGTAATTGATACTGAAAAGGCATTTTTCATAGCAAATAAACAAGTTACTAGAGATTTAAGTGTGCTTGGTCTTAAGATCTGACTGGTTAAACAACTCATAGAGAGACATAGTTCTAAACTGAAAGTACAGTACAACTTTACTCTCTGAAAACGGAACAGTAAGTGAAAAACACAAATGGAAAGAAGAAACAAAAGACCTTTCAACAGGAGATAAAGCTCCAAATGCTAATCTGATGTTCATCAGTTGGCTAGGAAATGCATGGTTCAGGAAGAGCCTTGATGATGAGATCAAAGGTTTATATAACAGCAGCGACCCAAATCCAGGTACAAAACCAAATGTTATATTAAAACTCAATCTGATTATACTCACTCCATACAAGTGCAGGAGAGCCTGAACGCAGCAAGGCCAAAGAAAGCACCTTGTCCTATATACTTCCAAAGTAGTACACTGTCCAAAATTGTTTTGATAGCAGAGTATGGGAAAACATTAGCTCTCCTAACTCCAGAATCAGAAAGACAGTAAATCCAGGAAGAAACAGACACCAGGTAAGAAGGGTTTTCACTCTAAAATTAGAACATCACCTGCAGGCGACGTAGGTCCTCCCCTGCCCAAGAGAAAGTATATGGGAGTTACACACCATGTGGTACCCTATGGTTCTATCTATGTGACCACAGAGAGGACATGAGGAAGTGGGATGGAAAACCCACTTCACTACAATCCTTGCCACACAAGTACATACGCGGCAAGGGAAGACAATCGTAAAAAAGGATTCTTCCCAGACAAATGCCTCTCCAGCTTCCCGTGGGGAAATTCCCCAGAGTAGAAGGGCTGATCTTGCTTCCTCTCTTGAGGGGACCTCTAAGTCATTTTCACAAGAGCTGAGTGGTTCTTCAGGATTAGAGGGGACCTGTCTCCAGCAAGGTGGAGGAAAGGGACCATCGGTTTTACCGGACTCTGTGCATCTGATGGCCTGACACATCAGACCCACAGGAGTATAAGGCTTTAGTAGATACTGGCTCACAGTGCACCCTGATGCTGTCAAGCTATTGGGTTGAACCCATCTATATTTCTGGGGTGACAGGGGGATCCCAATAGCTCACTGTACTGGAGAATGACGTAAGTCTAACTGGGAAAGTGTAGTGTAAACACCCATTGTGACCAGCTCAGAGGCCCCATGCACCCTTCGCACAGACTACCTCAGAAGAGGGTATTTCAAGGACTCAAAAGGATACCAGTGGGCCTTTGGTATTGCTGCTGAAAAAAGGAGGAAATTGAAGCTGCTAAACTCATCCAGGCTCTCAGAGGACCCTTTCGTGGTGGGGCTGATGAAAGTTCAAGAGCAGCAGGTGCTAACTGCTACCACCATGGTTCACCAACAGCAATATCATACCAATCAACATTCCCTGATCTCCATCCAGGAGTTGATTCATCACCTAGAGATACAGAGAGTGATCAGCAAGACTCACTCTCCTTTCAACAGCCCCATATGGCCAGTGTGAAAATCTAATGGGGAATGGAAACTTACAGTGGACTACCATGGTCTGAATGAAGTTATACCAGCAATAAGTGCTCCAGCGAAGTGGTATGCAATCACTGATATTACTAACATGTTTTTCTCTATTCCTATAGCACAAGATTGCAGGCCACAGTTTGCTTTTACCTGGAGGGGCACCCAGTACACCTGGAATCAACTGCCCCAAGGGCAGAAATTCAGTCCCACCTTTTGCCATGGACTGCTCCAGACTGCACTGGAGAAAGGTGGGGGCTACAGGACACCTGCAACTTGTTGATGACATCATCATATGGCGTGACACAGCAGAATTAGTTTTCAAGAAAGGGAAGAAGATAATTTAAATCCCCCTGAAGGCTGGCTGGTTTTGCCATAAAAACAAGTAAGGTTAAGGGACCTTCATAAGAAATTCAGTTCTTAGGAATAAAGTGGTAAGACAGGCATCTCCAGATCCCAATGATGGGATCAACAAGATAGCAGCCATGTCCCTGCCAACCAGTAAAAAAAGGAAACACAGGCTTTCCTGGACACTGTGGGTTTCTGGAGAATGCACATCCCAGAGTACAGTCTGATTGTTAGCACTTTCTACCGCATGACTCAGAAGAACAATTGTGAATGAGGCCCTCAACAGCAACAACCTTTTGAACTAATTAAACAGGAGACTGTGCATGCAGTAGCCCCTGGTCCAGTCTGGGCAGTACAAGATGTTTGCTTTACTCTCACACACACCTTTTGCTTTTATCTATTAAACTGCCTTTATCTCAACCCACAAGTTTTCTCACTTTTAGACCTTCAGTTCTCTTTACCATCCCACTTGGGGCAGGGGGAATGAGCAAGCAGCTGTGTAGGGCTTGCTTAGCTGCCAGCTACGACAACTGTGTATCAGAAAGGCTACCGTGCTGAGTAATAATAATTGGGATGCCTGGTTATAGTATGTCCTCATGCCAAAGACAGTGCTCCACTGCTGCTTGTGAAATAGCAAGATCACCATTTTTCAGCTTGCACAGATGTGGCGGGGTAATGACAAGAAACAAACAGTGGCAGTATGAGGACTTCCACAGAAACGTAATTTAAAAGTCTTAAGACAAACTTTTTAAGTTGCATTAGAATCCCCATCTAAATTAAGCAGTTAATCTATGCAGGCTACTAATTCTGTTACCTAAAAAACAGGGAAGTCTTCAGCAAGGAATGATAGCATCACAGCTTTTCCATATCTTCTAGCAAGATTATAAGGTCTTAAACATAAGAAGTGCTCTTAACAACTCTTTAGACATTTAGCTCTATACAAATAAATCTTCAGATATACTTCCATTTTCACTTTACTCACCTCTGAACTTCTTCAGGAAAAGTGGCACTAAACATTAATGTTTGACGTTTGTCTTTTGGTGGCATGCTTGGGTAAGAAATCAGCTTCTTCATATCTAACCCAAAACCCATATCAAGCATGCGGTCCGCTTCATCTAGCACCAAGTATTTCACATTATGCAAACCAATCTGCAAGTGTTCCAGCGAAAGAAAAATTGTATTGGTTCACTGACAGTATACACTTATAGAGTGTCCTAATCACCAAAATCAACCTTTCACTTATTTCTTCCTTGTAGAAGTAAAATATTCACAAATAAAAGCCTATGTGTATTACACTTCATCTGCACCTCAACCTCTATTTAAATTTTTATTCTTCACTAATTCTAATAGTATGTGTACACTGAGGCGCTTCCAAAGTTGATTCAGCAATGTAAACCAAGATACACATATGCTCAAAAAACTCATTTTCTGAAAAAAATTATGCCAGAAATCATTTTTGAGAACCTTAAAACTTCACTTTGCTGACAAAGTCTGTCATTTCCACCATAAGCCTAAAAACCACAGAAAACACATCTCTAAGTTTTTACCAAGAAGTATTTTTCCAAACTTCACTTGTCAAGTACAACATCTCTGAGTTAATCTCAGCATAGTTCCAGACAGATAAAAGCTATTATAGCAAAACTAACAGGACATCAAGTGAAA
The DNA here is from genome assembly GCA_024336885.1 of Actenoides hombroni. Classification (NCBI taxonomy): domain Eukaryota; kingdom Metazoa; phylum Chordata; class Aves; order Coraciiformes; family Alcedinidae; genus Actenoides; species Actenoides hombroni. The sequence goes on from WUAM01000323.1 coordinate 33,504,568, forward strand.
ATCTGCTATGGAATTTTCCACAAGAACTAAGAGAATGTGTCCCATGTATTTGAACTATAAAATTTAATTGCTAAGAACACCACAGACAGTTTGATTTAGACTTTCTGTTTTCTATCGGGCCCCAAAAGGGAGTGAAGAGATTTGGATTCAAGCTAGTTGTTCAAAAACCTCATTGTATTTAAACATTCCAGGAAAAGCTAATTTGTATTTTAAATAAGTGCCTGTATAAAACGCAGCATACAGACTGGATTTCATAGTTCTATCTTTGCTTCTGCTGAATTTGAAGAATGAAAACGCTATGTAAAAAGGTTAAGAGTGTTTAGGAAATTCAGATTAAGTTTTAAGATCTTACCTTCTCCCTTCCTATAATGTCTAGAAGCCTCCCTGGAGTGGCACATAGTATATTACAGCCTTGCATTACCTGACGAATTGAATGGCCCATTTGTGTACCTCCATAGATCACGACAGGCCTTACATGAGTTCTGTTATATAGAAAAATAAAAAAAGAACGGATTGTTTAAATATGCAAACAGTATTGTTTCATCTAAGTACATAAAAAAACCATCAGATCTACTACAAACTAGTTTAGAGTGGTTCAATTCCTTGACCATACAGCTCATCTTAAAACTCAAAGCAGGACCCAAGTCCAGAACCACACTCACCATAAACTCAAAGTGCCCATTCATACTACGTAATGGGTGCTGCACAGGTGGCTTACTTGCACAGAACACTTAATTTCACCTGCATTCTTCCCTCTCCCTACAACTGGGAGTTACTGGCAGTAAGTTCCAAATTGGTACTAGACATTGTCCCCTTTTATACAGCATACTTGGAAAAAGGAGAACCACCAAATATATGCCCTTACAGCTTCAGAAGTAATCTTTCCACACCTTGAAAGGACAGTGGAGAATGAAAACAAATACACAGGTGGATTTTTGTAATGCAATTAATCACACTGGCCATGCAGCGCATCACTTAAGCATTAGAGCGCAAACTCATTCAAATGCTAACCTACTTCATGCTCTTCCTACTAAGGTTTTTAGTTATATCTACCCAGTAGAGCTATAGCAGATATTCTTCTCATGTAGAAAACCACCTCTAAAAGCAAGGACTACCTTGTGCAGACAAAGAGCAAGTTTACAACTTTATCATTATAATCTTCTGATAATGCCTTTACATGCATGCAGTACGCACTTTCATACTTAAATTCAAACTGTCTGTTCTTGAAGACACTAATTCAGCTTCATATGCAACAATGGTGTATCAGATTAACCTGTTTCTGTTCCTGACTAAAGTGTTATGAAAAGTTCCAGTTAAACCTGGTAAATTTTGACTCATGACATTTCTGTATTTATCCACTATCAATTAACATATATATTTGATATTCCTATTTGTGAAATAAACCAAAGAGCTTAAGAAAATCATTCTTCTGAACTCAGAAATGTGCATGCAATTCTTCAGAGGCAACAGATTCATACATTGATATTGTTTAACTCCACCTCAAATATAGCTTATCTTGCTTTTACTACAGGGCAGCTGTAGGAAAAACTTTCTAAACTAGAATGCATTTTATTATGACATAATCTATATCTAGTTTAAAAGAGCATATCGAACCAGCTACACAGAACAGTTTTAAAGATTAAGATGCTACTCTTAGTAACATGCTTAGTAAGCAGATACGCAAACATGATGGTACCTCCCAAAGGCAGCGATGGGTTCCAAGTGTAAGTCTGCTTGAAAACACAAAGGCAAGGCTAGTTCAGCCCACCAGATTTTGCACTTAATGTTCTCCTTTTCACCTTCTAACAGTAACAAGCCATTACAAACAACAGACTTAATTCTTCTCCTGTGCACTGGTGAAACCTATTACTTAGCCACAGAAAAATCACTGATAAGCTAGTACAAATATACTATCAAACAACATCCATGGGCTCAGTAACAAGTTTAGACCTTTTGTCCTGTTTTGAAGAAGCAGACCTAAAAGAGCTTGCTTGAGCTGTGAAACTTCTGTCCAAGAACAGGAACACTGGGAAATACAAAGTTATTAGAAACCATCACTGAAAGTTAACAAAAAAACTTCTAAACACATAACTCTACTTTTGTCAAGAAAATAAATGTATTTATAAATTATGTATGGTAAACTATATTTAAGTTAATTGATTTAAAATTAATTTTTTTCTCATCAGTAAAGGTGATGTGACATCAGTTTAGTACTTATCTTCTCTTCCAGAAGTAAGCCTCTCTGCACTTTGCCCCCCACACTTCAATACCAGGAAGATTAGGAGTTTAAATGTCTAGTCAGACAGTATTACCGCCCAAAGTCAAGTGTTTGTGGTCTTTCAATCAGCACAATTTATTTATTTATTTATTTTTT
>WUAM01000323.1:33513910-33526101 GCA_024336885.1 Actenoides hombroni
CCAGGGATGGCTACTCCACCACCAGGCTTTCAGTAGAGAAATGTTTCATCTAAACCTCTCCCGGGGCAGCTTGAGCCCATTACCTCTGGTCCTCTCACTAGTTACTTGGGAGAAGAGACCAGCACACACCTCACTACAACCTCTTTTCAGGTAGTTGTAGAGAGCAGAAGTAATACGTAATGCTTACACAGTATTTCTAATTGCAAAAAGCATCTTTTAAGGAAAGCCAGCACAGCCTGACCTTCATTACCTCTATGAACACTATTAAGCGTGATGAGACTGCTATTCAGAGATGGAGGCAGCACGACTGCCTAGCGATGCTTGCTCTGTTCTTTGCTAGATCCACATTCTCTTACTATAAAAGAATACACTTTCCACACAAAAAACTACTCTTTATGAAGCATTATCTTCCCACATGAACCTCTATACAGACTAGTGCAACTGCTGCCTACTAATATCCCTAACAGTCTTTAGGTAGGGATACTTTGTACAATCAATGATCATGAAAAAGTAAGGAATTAATATGCTGCACTAAGAATGCAGTTAAGGCCACTACAAGCATTAGGACATTGTCTCTAAGTTTCTGAAGGTTCTCTTAAGTTTCTAAAAATCGTTATTTGAACTAAAAACCTGAAAAACTTAATTTGAACTAAGTCAGAAGCAAAGTTATTTGGCTATTAAGAACCATGTGGGAAAAAATCCTTCAGCAAAAGAGTTTAGACAACAAAAACCCCAATACTGGAATAAAGTCATTAGGAAGAGCTGGCCTCTTAGAGCTACAAACCCTACCTGCAAGCCTGGACAAATGTAAAACAATACCTTCCTTCATAGCGGGGTGTGGAAGAAGTCTAGAGTGACTATTTCAAAACAGCAAGTTCTTAAAGGCTTTTGTGGTTAGCACCTCTGCTTCACCGTGTGTTAACTGACCCAGTACCAGTCGGACCAAGAAAAAAAATTATGGAAGACAACAGCTTTGAAAATCCAATTACTAAAATTTATCGGAGTTACAAATGTGTCTTGTGGGAGCATGCAACTGAACTATCTAACATTTGCAACAGGCTCTTAATTGATGCAGCGATAACAATCACAGCAACAGCATTTGGCGAAGCTAAGAAGGTACTGCATTGCAACAGATCACCAATGACGAAATCTGAAAGGCTCACCACCCTACTAAAAAGTCTCACCTGCATGACCTTCAAAAAATCCTCTTCCTCTAGAGCCATGAAAAATGCCTGATTGAGGTCTGACTCTTTGCTCATCTCTGACACCTGTAAGTAATATACACTAGATACAGTGTCCAAAGTAAAAATAATGAAATACTATGCTTAAAGCTAACACTATTTACTCAAAAAAATGCTACAATGCAACAGCCCCAACAGATGTCTCTAACTCCAACCTATGCAGTACTATTCCCAGTGATACTATTTTTCAAAGACATCATCCATGTTCCACAATACAGCTGAAGAATAGAAGATACTTCATAGCTTTATATGAAGTATATACAAGTGTGTGTGTGTATATATATACATATATATATATGCATCCTTTATACTTATAGTTCTCAGGGAGCGAGCAAACCCAAAAAGAATGTCCAAATGTACGTTGTTTCCATGCAAACCAGTCAATACAAAAATACTTACTCTCTCTTCGTCCAAAGCCACAAGAAAATCCTCTAGAATTTCTATTTTGTGTATCAGAATCTTCTACAGTGTTTCCTTCTTGAAAACCTGTAGTACAGCATAGCATACAAAAACTTAATTTACCCTATTTTGCAGGTGCAGATCAAAAGGTTTTTTATTTGGCAATTATTCTTTGCAATCCTTATTTATAAATTTCATTTACAAGTACAATAAAACTAAGTGATTTGCCTAAACACAAGAAAAAATAAAGAGAAGAAATATTGTTTGTCAAAAACTGTGAGTAGAGTCTGCTGCTCCCCAGTAGTATTACTTCCTGCAAGAAATAAATCAAAGATTAAGGCACTAAATACTTGACTTTACATGCACATATGCTATATAAGCTACTACATTTCAAATCCTTGTTTATGATACAGATCAGTTCAGTCCTCTGATTCAGTCACAGGACAACTGACAGTGTTTTCATAGTAAGTACTGTTACTGCAATTGCTGCCCCCTACAGAGCAAGAATTTTAAAACCTGTCTTTCATATCTGTCAATTTCTGATTTTGTTATTACTGAGAACTGCTTATTCAGTTGCTTGGGATAGGCAGTACCAAGTATTTAGTGTATTTTTATTCCTCATCCCTAGTCACTCTGCTGATGGGGAGGGAGAGGAAGTTAACAGCCACATGTATACACAAGTATTTCTCATTTTAGAATGGACATGTTTAGGTGTTGTCTAAGATCCAAGGAGTCAGCTTATATTGTCATTTACTGCTTATTCTTTATTCTTCAAACAAACACCTGTTCTATCATGTTGTAAGAACAGAGTGTCTTGTGTTAAAAACGACCAGGAAGATCTCCTACCACAGCATCTCTAGCTCCTTCTCCACCAATGCCTGGTGCATACCAATTTATGTCATTTGAGCTTTGCCAAATTAAAAGAAAAAACCCACAAAACAACCAAAAACATATCACGTCTTAAAGGCTCACACGAAAAAGGAAGTCTAGATATAAACATCCATAAATATTACAGACCTTAAATACAGTTTGAGAGTTACTTTGCAGATATCAAAGACTACAGCATAACTGTTTGTCTTCATTCCACAGCACCACCAAAGCGTTGCTGTCGGCTTAGTCAAACAAGTCTAGCACATTACAGTAGGGGAATGCATCAGTGTGACGAGATGCAGAAGATGGTATAGAATTTTTTGCAAGAATAAACGTAACAACTGCAAGTTGCTCCACAGCTGTTCTGCAGATCAGAACTTTTGCTCAGCTTGCCCAAACCAAAGCTAGAGTTTCCATCTTCCTCATTTCATAAGCAGACCCACTTACAGCCACACAACCATCTAGAGGCATGCCGTATGATAGTAAGCTTCCACTGCCTGATGCGCTTCTGATAGTGTCTAGTGGAAGTGTGTGTCAGTACTGCCAAACTGCCAGTTACTAACCTTTTCAATGTGCACTGCATACAAGAGTGGCACTTGCTATTTGTTATAAGCAGGAAGAGGACAGGGATTAAATACTGCTTTATGGGTACTAAAGAAAGCTGTTAGGTCTTTCACAGAAGAGCACTGGTATAGTCCCTCATATGGCACATATATATGAATATTAATATTCAGCTGCCTCTTATACTATATTACAACTCAGCAAAACTATTAGGAAAACACCCCTTTCCAGCAAGAATGGAATCAAAGCAAGGGGTAAACAAAATATTGATTTTGCATGTAGAGTCCTACCTTCTGACAAATATGGTGAGGTATTTTATGTTGCACATTCAAAACTACGGGGTGATACTGACTGGATACATTAGTCAGAAATAAGGACTGGTATTACCCTCCAAGTCAAAAATTCTCATTTGGCTCTGATACAACAAAACTGAGTACATGAATAGGGAAAATCTAATGTATCAAATACAAACTAGCCACTAGAATTACAAACACACCAGAAACTTACCTCTGTTTGCAAAATTCCTTCCACTACCAAATCTACTTGCTGGCAAACACTGTCTGTTCAGATATTCATCAGTATCTATAATTAGGAAAAGGAATCAACATTCAAAGATATCTTTGACTTCAAGTTAATCTTTTGGTTTTGAGAGGGTTTGAGGTTTGGTTTTTTTTGTTATTTCAGTGTTGGGGTTTTTTTGTTGTCATTTTCTTGTGGTTTGGGAGGGATGTTGTTTGGTTGGTTTTTTTGTTATTTTGCTTTATTTTACTGTTGTTTGTTTGGTTTGGTTATTTTTTTAAGACTCAACAGTAAAATTACAGCAACATTCAGGATGAAAGGGACCTCAGGTCTGTAGTCTACCTCCCACTCAACAAAAAAAACCCCACCACATGATGAAAGTGTCCTTTTATTAGACAAAAAAAAAAAATTTAGTTAAAATTACAAAGCTTAGAACAGGTGTAACTTTTTTTTCCATAAGGAACAGCACCACTCAGCAAACAATACTGTCACCAAGATGGTAAAATTTCAGTTTCCACAATCTACTCAGACACCAGTTACAAAGTCCTGCATTCTAAATGTTTTGTCCAAAACAAAGGCTTAATCACCCCCAAAACTTTTAACCATTTAATCCTACCTCTACTCCTGGAATAGCCTCCAAAATGATCCTGCATATGCTGGCTTCTGTTAGGTCTTTCACCAGTGCCTGGAAAAGGAAAAGAACAAGAAAGTAAGGCTTTGACAGTCTCCTGTAACATCCCCATACACAAACTAATGAAGTATAGCCTGCGTAACTGAGCAAAGCAAAATGAAAGTAGGCTGAACCACTGGGTTCCAAGGGTTGTGACCAGCAGCAGAAACTCCAACTGGAGGCCAATCACTAGCAAACCACCCCACTGATTTGATACTGGGGCCAACAGAGTTTAACATCTTCATTCACAACCCAGATGATGGGACAGAATCCTGCACCTGGGGAGGAATAACTTCTGGTACCAGTTACACACTGGGGCCAGCCAGCTGGAAAGTTTCTTTACAGATAAAAACCCGAGGGCTGTCATGGACAGCAAATAGAACAAAACCCATCAATGTGGCCTTGCAGTAAAGGCCAACAGCCTTCCAGGCTACATTAGAAACAATGTTGTCAGCAGGTGGGGCAGGTGGTCCTTCCCTACTGATGACGTGTCTAGAGTGCTACATCCAGTTCTAGACTGTCCAATACAAAACAGACATTGACATAATGGAGCAAGCCCAGCAAAGGATCACAAAGATAATGAAAAGAGACTAATGCATCTGTCATACGGAGTGTGGCTGATAGCTGGAACTGCTGTGCCTGTAGACAGGAAAGCTGGAAGATCTTGCATCTTAACCTAAGTGAGTGAAGACAACAGATTCCTTTCACTGATAACCAATGAGAGGACAAGAGGCAATGGGCACAAATTGAAACACACAAAATTCTATTTTAACAAAAGGAAAATCTCCTTATTCTTAAAGTGGTTAAACACTAGGCAAACTGCCCAGAGAGCTTCTATAGTCTCCATCCCTGGAGAAATGCAAAACTCAGCTGGACAAGGTCCTGAGTGCCTTGCTGTAATTAACCTTACACTCCACAAGGATTTTTGGACCAGCCAATCTTCAGAGCTGCTTTCCAAACTAAGGGATTCCATAAAAATTAAATTCCCTATTTTGCAATATTGAACTCAAGATCCAGGTACATCAGCAATCATCATGAAGATAAGAAATCTGAAATCACAACATCACAGAAACTGATTATTACTGTTTTCCTTCCAAGTCAAAACTGCTTACCGTAATAGCTACCCTTGAAAAAAACCTAAGCACTAGTATCTTCTGCAACAAGACAAACAGCTTAGTTAAAGAGATAACCTGCACAGAAGAGCTTGTCACAAAGGAAAAGATGATGGATGACATTTGGTGCATTACCAAGTTACTCAGTTAAGAAGCTGTGCTTCTACAACACTAAGCAAAGTGTTTAACTGCTGCTTTCATACAATGTTCAGAGTCTCTGCTCATTTGAAAGATTTGAGTAGTTTGTGGCAAAGGCAGCAGAACAGATTCTTGATATTCACGTTTATCTGCAACATGTAACAAGCAGCAAATTAAAACACCTTACCAATTATTTAAATTGGTATTTTTATGGCTTACCACAAAAGACTGGCTTTCACTGACCAAGCCTTTAAAGCGGTGAGGACTCTCTTCCCTTTACTTGCCATCCTAATAAATTCTTACTCCATCACTCTTCATCCACTGAGATTTACACACCTTAAGCACACTAAGTTAATTCAATATTCAAATATTTTAGAAAGCACATCATGTGCCAATAAAATACTTGATCAGCAAAGCATCTGCTTCAGTAAGCTCCTTCACCATGCTGTCTGTGTTTATTGTCTCTGCTAATCAAAGGTGCTGGACAAAATCACAGAGTAACAGTGAAGAGGCTAGAATGAATAACCTTGCTTTAGTCAGGTCTGCTATGCTTAGCACTTACACCGAATCAACTGCAAACTGCACTGTTACTTGTGAACCAATGTAACAAGATTGATAAAATTATAGCAACTTCCATAATATCCTTCTCCTATGTGAATTATTCACACAACTCACACCTATACAGGTTTGCAAGCTAACTCGTCTTAGAAGCAGCCCAGAAGTACCAATACCAGTACATTCATTGCTGTATCATGAGTATATACCACTCTAAATTTGCTAATTTTCAAGCAAGATTTGAATGAATCCTTGTTTCTAATTCACTGGAAATAAAATACAGCATTGCATCAGCATTTCCCTGAAAAACAGCTGTTAGATTCACTTCTTTCCTCATCATATGCGCTCACTTTTTCTACTGTACATAAGGATTTAAAATCCTGATTTTAATCCATTCCAGAGACATCCACCCCCAAACTCTGTATATACTGAACAAATGTCATTGAAGCAAGACATTTCACTTTGGTTTTTGTTTTGGGTTTTTTGAGCGTAATTTTTCGTGCTGTTTGTTTTTTATCTTAAGTAACAAAGGAGTCTGAAACAGGAGAACAGTTCCTTCAGAATTTAAATTTCAGAGTAGTCAGCTTGTAAAGAAAGTTTTGCTTTTATGATGAAGCAATACAAAGAACAAATTCAGTTAAGTCAAAGTAAAGCTTTATAACAAAATTGCAAGTATTTAATATTACTTTTAGCTTATCGCCCTTATAAGAATTTACACAAAAGTACTACTACTAGATATTGTTTCAAGGAAAAAAAAAAACCAAAACAAATTAAAGCTTAACCTAGCTTTAAAAGCACACACTAACTCTACTCATGCTATTTACCGTCAAACAAGCAAGCCACATCAGTAACAATATAAACTATACAGAACCTCAAAGTGCATTCGATATAAGAAAGCATTTCAATTTAAAACTGAAGCACAATCTGTCCATACATTAGAGGTTTTGCAAGGGAATAACTAAAAAGGCCCATGAAGCCTTTTCTGGGAGAGAAGAGGCGGGGGGGAACCACAAAAAGACAACACCTTTTCCCATCATGTTGTAGGGAAAGAATCCCTAATACTGATGCACCTTTTAAACAACGTCAAAATGCATAAAATTATCAACAGAGCACCCCATTTCTGGGCTTCCTAAGCCATAAACAGCTTCTGTTCTTTGAGTCCTTATTTAAAAAGCAAATAATGTTTGCTTTCACCTACCATAGGCAAGCAATGTCAGTATTACTACCAATGCTTGAAAACATTGCAGAGTTCCCTCACTAAGAAAAGCCATAAAGATTGTGTTCAGCCAAAGCAGACACTTTGAAATTGCTCACACTGATCTAAAGTGGCACAATACACTCATCACAGGAAAGGAATACATGGTTAATAATGACAGTGGAAGTATGACCTTCAGCAGGAAAAGCCCTCCCTGCCTTTAGTTCAATATAAGAGGAACAAATCAGGGAATACTTAGTTATTTTTTGCAATATGTAATGGAAAAGTTAGCAGGCGGTGACAGCTAGTCACAAAGAAACAGTGGGGACAAACGAAATATGAAGTTCCAAGAGTCACTTCCACTCAGCTTTGCAATTCAAGTTCTCTGCACAAACACCATCTTTCCTATTTCTTTTGTGTCAAACCAATCCTGAAGTTAGCAACCTGGAGACGTCTTAAACATTTAAACCCTTTGAGGATGAACGCAAAGACTGTCCTCTGAATTTACTTCTTCCTGTAACTCTTCAAATTCAGAGGAATTCAAGTAGCAAAAGTGGTATCTTGTTCCTGCCCTGTTGTATTTCCCAACATCTCTGGGGACAAGAAACTGGAGAAAGTCTGTCTTTTAGCTATGCACTAAAAGGCAGGGCCTTTATACACATGAGCAATAAACATACTTCTGTATTCAAATGGCTCATGAACACATAAGCAGTTGCAAACATCTGGAGAACCTGCCCTATGAGGAAAGACTGAGGGAGTTAATTCTTTTCTCCCTGCAGAAGACTCAGGGAGGACATCATCACAGTATTCCAGTACTTGAAGGGCAGTAACAAAGAGGACAGAGGCTCTCTTCACACAGTCACACAGAGAAGACATAGGGCAACAGGTACGAGTTGTACTGGGAGAGGTTTTATCTCAATATATTAAAGAAATTTTCTGCAGTGAAAAGAATCATTCCCTAGAAAAACCTCTCCAGGGACATGGTAGGGTCTCTATCACTGGAGATGTTCAAGATGACACTGGACACGGTGCAAGATAATCTCATGCAGGTTTCTTTTACCACAAAAAGTTGGATGAGATGATCTTTTCAGGTCCATTCCAAGTTAGGCTGTACTACGATTCTACAGTATCAACATAACTCATGCTAACCGTAATTTGTTAACATGAAGTTCTGGTTGTTCTTCCAGAGTTCGATCAACTATGTGACATAAGCTCAAAATTTTTACCGCAGACTTATTTTTACTGAAGTTAAAATATGCTCAAACAGTCTTACAGATCACTCGTATGTTCACAGTGAGAATATCCTTGACTGACATCCCACAGACTGACAGTTCTAAGCAAAACTTGTTTCCTTATTATTCTAGAGTCACGCAAAGTAAAGCCTAGAGCAAAGCACCTTCAGGAGCAACCCTGGCTTGGCATATTTTAAACTTCTATCTTCTTTATCTAAACTTTCTCTAACCTCTGTATCTACAATTTCTGTTCAAGTTTATAAAGGCATCTTCATTAAACTCAGAATGCTTTACAGAACCTTGATACCAAACATCAATCACAGCCTCACAGAATGGTAGGGGTTGGAATGGACCTCTGGAGATCATCGAGTCCAACCCCCCTGCCAGCGCAGGATCACCTAAGGCAGGCCACACAGGAATGCATCTAGGCAGGTTTTTAAAGTCTGAATGTTTTGTCTTGTGTTTTTTTATTGTTGGTTTGTGTTGTGTTGGTTTTTTTTCTAAATGAATCTAAGTTTCTGTTCTAGAACTTCATCTGACCTCTTCTTATTTTCAGCACACCTGTCAGACAGGACCTCACTACAACTGCTCAATATGGCACAAAACATTTTATTTTCAATACTGTCCATGTTTAGTACAGCCTGTTTTAGAAATGCTTGTGAGATAACACTTATTGACTCATTAGTAGTCATCTGCTGTATTGAGCATGTAACTGCAGTAAATGAAGAAGGGTTGAGGGTCAAAGGGAAAGTCTACTCACTATGTTACCTCGATAATTTGATGTTGCTTACTCCATGGGGACACATAAAAATAATACAACGATAATACTGTTGTTATTATTATTATTAATATGTTAAAATATCTTTAATCTCCTAAACTGTTCAAGGGACCAGCTCCTCCAAATGCCAGTAAAAAGTGCCTTTCACATACCAAATGAGCCTATACTTGGATCGAAGTCAGACAAGGGGCCATTTGGTCTTTCGGAGAAGCCAGCCTACAAAAAAGAAAGCAAAACATCACATTAAGCCTAGGCCAAGTAAAGTATATAAATACAAAATGCATTTGTTACGCCTTGCCCTTGAAACAAGTTGTATTCCTCACTGTCTGAAATGCAGTCTCACGGATTCTTCTCTTCACTTCAGTTTATTACAGTTCAGTATACTAAATGGCGTACCCTTTGCACCTCAATGTCACCAAACCTACATTATACAGAGCTGATGTGGAGTTACCTAAGTTTACCTTGCCTTCTGTCACTGATTTATGGAGTCATCAGCTTTATCACCTTGTCAACAAACATTTTAAGCCTTGAATACAAGTAATATTTATTATTCAAAACAACAGTATAATTTTTTTAACTATTTTTCTTTTCCAATCTTTCAGGCTGTTGGTATTGTAAATAAAAACCTGTTTCCATGAGTTTCATAACTGTATTTCTAGGGTTTTACTAGAGGATGCTTACATATTTCGGCTATTTTTAATTTAAAGATAATAGGTCACTCCCTGTTCATTTATTCAAATATTCAGATAGTGCATTTGAAACAATTCAGAACAGCAACTAATTTTCATATCTCACTCTTATGTCAGTTTTATTTCCAGCAAAGGTCATGTTTAACTTTCTCCTGTTTAATGCAAGCCAGATATGTACTAGTAAGCCAAAGTACCGCCTGACTGAGGAACACTACATAACTAGCAAACCTTTTACTTCAAGACTGTGCTCTCTAGATATTACGACAGCTTTCACACTTCACAGCGTGATCAGCAACCACTACACAAAATTAAACCCAAATTACTATTCTGAAAATGTATGCTGTAATTTCTTCTTTAGGTAATGTTAACTTTTGCCTCATGCATCTGGATAAGCCATTCACCTCTCCTCTTCCTCCACGTTCCTCCAGGCTGCATTTAAATACCCATTAAGACCAATGCCACAATCAAAGATTCATTACAGATTCTTCTCAAATTTACTGCCGTTTCTTTTGGTATCAATATGCACTCAATAATGTCAGAAAGAGCAAAACATCATTCTTCCACTGTCTCTCATTATACTCCTGTATCTTACTGTTCATTTCACACTGAAGCATTTTGCTGCTATGTAAAAAATAGCAAAATTGAATAGGAACAATTCCTATACAAGATGTACCTCAGAACTAGGCCTGACAGTAGGTACCTGACATCATTCTAGATCTGCTATGAACTCCAAAACTGTATTTTACGAATTACTGTCACCTGCTACCAAATTCATGAGATCAGTAAGCTTCACAGCTTAACAACTTAAATGTACTACATCCTGACCTAATTGTAGATTTTCTCCTGCCAGTAATTTAATTCAAGAGTAACTTCTACTAGCACCCTTTCTCAGTTTCAGTTTAACTGACCTGCGTCTGTAACTGCTGTAGTAGCGTATCTTGCTTAGAGGAGGAAGCCAGCAGAGTAAAGGTAACTAACAGAAGCAACTTTAAACAAAACACCTAAGAGGAGCCATCATCTCCATCTATTTTTGGATATATGATAGCTTCCTGAGAGCTTGGGAAGTAAAACTGGGAACTATCCAGATCTGGAAACACTGCTGCTATATAATACCACTCAGGATCAGTAAGTCTCTTTGCTTTTCTTCCCTAAAAACTGGGTATAAAAACACTTTCACAATACACCACAAAAGATTGTAATACATTTACAGAATACAGTGTCCGTGTCAATTTATTTCAGATCACAACTATCATGATGAGACCCACTTACACATACAGAGCTACAGATGCAATGAAGTCAACTTGGTTTCTATACATTTCAGGCTGTTTGAAAAGTCAGGTTCCCATTTTCTAAGACTGCAGTTTTCCAAGAAAACGAGTCCATCTAACAACTCAAGTGATATCCAGAAAAGATGAGGCTCCGTTTATTTTCTCCTTAACAGCTTTGGTAGTCTAGGCCACCTAAGCCATTTCTCCATCACTGGAGAAGTCTTCAGGATAGCAAATTAAGACCTTACAAAAGCATACAACAAGCACTGGTACCTGAATAAAACAACAGCAAGCAAATTGCTAGTGGGGAGAAAACCTGCTCTCTTCTGTAACAGTGAACTCCTATAGCAACCTACTGTATTTGAGAAATATACTTCAAAGTCTGATCTCTACAATTCTCAAACAAGTGCACTCCTCAGCCTTCCTACAGTAGCTATGCATTTAAGACCATGAAGTTTGGGAACAACACAAGTGTAATAGTAACTGAAAAATGGAGATCAGCTGAGAGCCACCCACATGTCCTATTTGTTTCTGTGGTAAAAAGAAATAGCAATTCAGTGAGTGATAGCAGAAAAATAATAGCTAAAAGGACATCAATGACACAGAGAGAGAAGCTACAGTTCACATCTAATCCACAGCCAAGGACTATCACAAAAAAAAGCACTGCCTATTGAATACACAAGTTCTGCCAGGTGCTTCAGGAATCACAACAACAGGAGACCACAGCCTGCAAGCCACCAAGGCAGCAGGGTCAGGGGCAGGAGGAAGGAAAGGGAAGAGAAGCAAACATGTTACAGTCCAGTGGTTGCCACTCCATACCTGCTCAAGAAGTGGGCAGACTGGTGATGCCTGGTCCCCAATCTCTGCATTCCAGTCCTCTTCGAACATGCTTTGCCCCACCCAATCTGCTTCCAGGAAACAAAATACATTAGCAGCGCTCTCCTGTCTGCCCCGGCAGGTCAGC
>WUAM01000323.1:33538329-33548672 GCA_024336885.1 Actenoides hombroni
AGGTATAATCCAGTGCAGAAATGACTTGCGTTCATCCTCTCCTTCAGATTCTTCAGGGGGTTTTTTTGGAGGCATTAGCAGGATGAGCGAGAGGATTGGCAACATGCAGCTGGGAAGCGATAGAGTCACATCAGCGTTTAATTTAGGTTGATGTAATTTCTAGGTTTGGGCCTTTACAGTTTACTTCCGTGAAGGTGCAGAAGGATGATACCTCATTTTATCTTACTTAACCTTCTTCCATTGCCACTCCAGGTTTCAAACATCCAGTGCCAGCCTTCCTTATCTTGTACCAGCTCTGATTCTCATCTGTCTAAAGCATCAGGAAATAGTCTCCCTGAATAAGCAGATACTTCTACCATTTTTGTTTGAAGAAGGAGTCCTGTCTGAGGAGTTCTTCAGGAGGTAGCAGGGTAGAGAGCTGTTAAAGCCATTATGTTCATTCTGCTGCACACAAGACCAGAGCAAGCCCCATGTCAGGACTGTAGTCTTCAGTAGAATTCCATTAGCTTAAAAGCAATCTGCTTCCTATTGTTTGACCAGGAGTGCTCTGAATGCATGTAATGTGTTATTATTAATGCATTATTAAACCATTCATTGCCTTTAATTCAAAGAGCCTGAACACAGTAGACTGCAATAATCTCATCTTTATTCTGGGGAACAGAGTGGAAAACTATGTGTTTGCTGAAAGTTTGAAGTAATTCAGTGAAACAGTAGTCTCTGATATCTTTGATAAATTGTTGTCAGCTGTACTGTTAGAAATTGGAAATGCAGCTCCTTTAAAAATCACACTGGTCTTAACAATGGAGCAGTAAGGAGTCTCATGCTTTGAAAGCAGGAAGATAAGACCTACATATGAATATATTTAATGTTAATTTGCACATGGTGGACTTGATTCTTAGCTATGGTAGCTCAACAGAAATTCACATTCTGAGCATCACTTTTTACAACCTGTTTCAGTCCCAATATAAGCAACAGCATCCATCATATTCCTTTAATATACATTGCCTATTGCAGTGCTAAAAGGCATTCGGACCACAATTGTGTGTTGACCACTTTACTTAAATGGATAGTGTGTTGTGAAAAATAAAAGTCTCTGCTGTACTTGCCATGTGAACTTTGCATTATGGAATGAGAATTCTCAAGTGGGAAATTAAAAGGATTTTCTGGTGGTTTTCACCCCCAGAGCTTTTGAATCAGTGAGACTCTGCCAGCGTTAAATCTGTAGCAGGGACACAGTTTCACTTAACTGCAATTGTCTTCATTTCCTGTTTTCTAGGTCAGAATAACTGACAGAATCTAGGAGGACAGACACTCACCAAATATGGAGGAGGATGCCAAACCTCTCTTGGTTCCTGTGGGAGGTGATGAAAGCAATTACGGAATCATGAATATACAGTTCCATCCAGAAGATTTTAAGTGCAAAAGGTATGAGGAAGGCTGAACATACAGAATGATTATATAGCAGTGAGTTGTTCAGTCTTTGCTTTTAGCAACAGAATCCTACAGAGACGGAAGACTGACATGAACAGTTCTTACTTTGTCTTTATGTGATATTATTTCCAAGCACCATGTGAACAGATGTTCATATGTGTTTTGTTTATAAGGGTGAGACTTTTCTATTGACATCACCTCAGAGATAGTGCTTAAATAAGAACTAGGCATGTGGCTTTTAAAGCGCTCTTCAGACACTTAAACACTCTTCAAGCACACATCATGTGTGTATACTGAAACATGATGGTTTTTATTTAGCACAACAAACTGAAATGTTGAGACTATGCAAGTAAGCTTTGCCAGATGGTGTAGGTAAATGGCTGTCAGTATGTATAACTGGATCTGTATGCATGCTGCAGGTGATGCTGGAAAAATATGGTACTTGCTAGTGTTGTGTGACCTTTACTGCCTTTTAAGAAAAAAAATGAAGTTTGGGATTCAGCAAATATGAAATAGTCATCAGCCCAGCCTTTTGCCATTCCCAAGAAAACTATACATGCCTAGCTAAGTGGTTATTTTGCATGTTTTCTTACAAGTTTCATGTCTCTCTTCCTTAGAGGAGGTCAGAAAGGGGAAACTCCTCTGCTGTTGGAGTTAACATTTCTGTGAGCCGGTCCTGGAACCAAAACTGAGATAGGAGTGGGAATTAATGTGATGCTAGCTGGAGGCACCACCTCTGGGTTTTTAGGCAAAGGAATAGCCCCATGCTACCTCTTGGACCCTGTTGTGGCTCTTTTTATTCCTTTGCATCCAGCTTCAGAGCAGTTTTTCTGAAGGAACTGAAGATGGCACTCTTGTATACAAAATCCTCTTGTTGGGGCCCACTTCAGCAAAGAGTGCTTGATGATAGCGTTTTGCTGCTGACTCATCTTGCAGCTTTGGAAAGCCATGAGATCCTACTTGCAGATTAGCCAAGTGTATAGCCAACAATCTGTCTTTTCTGTGCACACAAAGGAAGGAGGATAAGGGTCTAAATGAGCCATGGGGAACAAATGGAGGACAGGTGTAGCAGCATACAAAATTATGTATATAAAGGTTAGGAAACAGTAGAGTACTTTCAGGTGGAAAAAGGAAACGCACAAAATGAATTCTTCCTTTGTCTTCTTTCTGAAGGGTGTCTGAGCTCCTCCTGGCATAATACAACTGCAAATTTAAATGACTTTTGAGAGCTCCTTGTGTTGGAGGAGTTATGTGTTCTGTTTGAGGAGCAATGGGTTTCAGGTGGTGTGGTGATGCAGTAGCAATGCGAGAAGTTTGCACCTTTGTGATATATCAAAATTTCAAGATTAGCTTTTCAAAAATGAAGTTAGGTATTGTTTCCTCATTGTGTGTTTTTTCTCAAGTTTGGAGACTCAGTTCATAAAAGGTCAGAGCATGTGGCATTTGATTCCCTCCCCAAAAGCAGAAGTGTATACTTTGATGGTGTTCCAATCTGCAGCTTTTCAGGTTTGTCCACTTTGTCCTTATTGTTCCTCCCTTTAGTTCACACTCCCATTTTCTAAAACCTATTCTTTTGCCTTATGAGCATGCAGAGGCACAAAGATGAAGATAATGAGCCCTGGGATATCAGGAAGGCCTGGAAATTGTAGTGGTGCCAAACAAGGTTGTAATCCATCTCTTCATCTTAGAAGAGGCAGCCACAGCCTTTAAAACCAGTGAGAAAGAACACGCCATCAGGGTCAGCGGCAGTGGCGGTCAGAGCAGTGGGCAGTTTGAAGGGTTTCTTCCTTAGAGCTTTAGAGACTTAGCAGCTCCAGGGGGAGGTTTATCATGCACGGAAGTATCAAAGAGTGCAAGTGTAATACTACCTGATTTGCTCTGCTTAGTTTGCTCCTTTTTTGTGTGATTTGCTTATAATCGCTGATTGTCTTTCTTCTGTTCTTTTGTTTGGGTTGTTTGCGGCTGGAGGCGTTTACATAGTCATTTCGTTTTCTTAACAGCTTGGAGGATTTGGGATTTTTGAAAGTCATGCTTCTCAGTGTTTACATAAGAACAATAAGCTAATTGTTTTTTAGAGTTGTAAATTATTTTGTCTAGTATTCTTTTCCTAATTTGGGGGATATAAAAAGCCACTCTTAATCCTCTTAAAGAGATTATTACTGTTCTTTGCAATGACCCGAATTACACCGGATTAGGCATATTTTGCCCATTTTGTAGGTCCCTTTGAAAACTAGAATGTCGTTCTAAACTGCAGTGGTTTATTGATGGTTATTGTATGGAAGAAAGGGAGTTTCTTTTTTTTTCTTCTGACTGCTCTTTAAATCTCAATAGGTACTGCAGTTGTCTTCAGGAATACTTGAACCTTCAAAGAAAAAAATGACGTTTTGTGTTGCTTGTTCTGCATATGAAAAAACTTGACAATGCCCCCTGCCACAGAGTGATCAAGACTTCTTCCTTTTCTTATTCTTTTTTAGGTCCTGAAGTGTTCTCACATAATGTGGGAGAGATCAGTGTGTGAAATTAAACGGTTACAAATTAAACAGTGTCTGCAGGTGGCAGTCAGACAGGCCTTTTTCATGCAAAAATAGTTGGTTCCCTTTTATTTTCAAAGTTCTTTTAACTTACAAAAAGGTAGACAATGGTCGGAACTAACCTTTGCAAAGCTATGGTTTCAGCATTCATTATGCTTTTACCACTACACACCCATGTGGTCTTTTTATTTCATTGCCTGCTTTTCATTTTTCTGCGTTGCTAACATTTTTACTAATACCTAATATTACTACTTCTTAACTGGGAAGAATGAAAACCTTTTTAATTAAGAACCTTCATACTTCTTGGTAAGAGAGTACTAGAATAGCTTTACCTTTGACACAGAAGAGGGAACAGTGCTTGAAATGTGGTATGGTAAACCTTGTGATTTTTTTTTGTTAAAATGTGTATCTGTGAGCAGCAGTGATGGCTTAGTATTGTGCTCTGAGAGATAATTTTGGTTCTGCTTCCAACATTTTAAAACACTTCTGAAATCATGCTGTAATCATTATAGTAACAGTATGATATGAATGTGGAAGAAGTTTGAGTACAATGTCTCTGTTTGCTAGAGAATAAAGATCTTACAGGATAAACTGTAAGAATACTGTTTACAATGCTTAAATAAATTCAGAGAGCTTAGAAAGCAAAAATCCAAGTTAGTCATGGAATTCTTTGGAAGCGACTTCCTTAAGAGAAGCACACTGGCCTGTGGTGTTCCTAGCCAGGTAGGCAATTAAACAGATTAAGTTTCCTGTTTTCATAACTAGTCTTTATTTTACAGGTCTTCTAATTAGATGGTTTTTAGTAGTGTCCAATGATTGGATTAGCCCAGTAAATTTTAAGCTGAAACAAGTAAAGTCCTTTAGAGCTGACAGTTCATGAGTAATTTTGTATCTTTTGAACCTATGGAATTAGCTTGGTATGCCTCTGACTTGAGTACTAAAGCTATTGCTTAAAATTAATTCCTGTTTAGTTGTGGTATCTCTCTTAATTGCCTATAAGAACACCACAGAAGTCCACACACAAAACAGGGAATTTCCCCCTTTATGCCACTGATGTGGAAAAAAGAGTCAATTGAGAATGTTTTAAAATTTTAAAGTGTGTTCACTTTCATTTCAGTAACTGTGAGATGGCTTAGCAAATCTAAACCATTTTTTCCATGATAGCAGAAAGTGTAAGAATTAATGAAGTCTGAGGTGAAGGAAAGAATTAATTTGTGGATCAGGAAGTTATTTTTCTGTTTCCACTTTTGTCAGTCAGTTTTTATGAGTCCCATAAATACTCTTACCTTCTGTGTTCCCTTAAGTACAGAGGAATAAGAATCTAATCTCTTCCAGAAATAGAACAACCAGCTTGAGAGCTATATTTCTTTTCTTCCTTCCACATGAAAGGTGGTACCATGTGCAAATGCTTAATGATTCACTGGGAAAGAGAATGGGACCTTTGTCATGGTATTGAGAGCTAAGGCAGACTGGGTTGACCAATTTCTTTTGTAGTCTGAGCCAGAAATGGGTATTGAAAAGCAGTCAATTCAAATAGGTTTTCCTCATATGACAGAAAAAATGGCATAGATTTATTGCTAGCATAACTTCTGCTCTTGGTAGCCTGAAAGTTTTTGTCATGTGTACTTTTGTGGGTTCTGGTTTTGGGGTGGTTCTTCTTTCTGAGTGATTTAAACATAACCTGGAAGAATAAGATCAGAATGATGTTGAGATTGCTTTAGAAATTAAAAACACTGATGAAACTCAAACCCTCTTTCAAGGCTTAAAGGTCACTGGTATCCCCTATCTTGTTTGAGAGATTATCCTGTCAGTGCTAGGAGTGAATGTCACATTTAGGCAAAAGTGTAGTATGCCTATATGGGAGGAAATTATACTTGATTAAAAAAAAAATTATATATCTCTGTAGTATCTTGGATTAGGTTGCATACCTCTGGTATCGTCCCTGTGTTAAGTGACATTTATGTTGTGTTGTAACTTTAGGAGCAGCTTTCACTCTGCTTGCTGTGTACCTCTGTGTGCAGAGAAAATGAGGGGCATGTGGTGTGGCTGCTTTCTCCTTTAGTGGCTGTGACCATGCCTGCAGTCTAACTGGGGAAGAGGGGAGGGAGACCACCTGTATTCTGTACAGCTTTTCATGAGATTTCTCCCTTCTTAGCTCTCTAGCTTGTCTAGGTTCTTTCGTGGATGGCAGCTTCCATCATGGCAGTGATGCTTTTGCATTTGCTTTGTGTCCATGAATGACAGACTCATCCTGAGTGATGCTAAGCTGTTGCCTGAGTTGTATATTCGCTCTTGTGTTCCAGGGTTTTAAGGGTTTTTCTTTGCTTTGCTTTTCTTTTTTTCCCCCCCTCCTTTAGGCCATTTCACGTGGAGCCTACAAACATAGTCAGTGTGAACGATGACAAGCAAAGAGTCACTGATGAAGCTTCAGCAATGAATAAGCGGATTCATTACTATAGCAGGCTCACATCTCCTGCAGACAGGGCATTGGTAAGGCAAAGACACATTATCTGAGTGGTCTCTGGCAGGTTGGGTCTTCCACAGCTTAGGTTTATAAAAGAAGCATGAATAAAAGTAAGGGGAGAATCACTCTGCAACTTGCTTTGATGTAAATACCTAGTATCTGAGTGTCTTAACAAGGTCTTGTGTTATCACAAGCTGTGACTGATTTCCTGTGCAATGCCTTCACCACCCAAAGAAAGCACACAAAAAGCTTGAATTTTGTAACAGTAGTCCATGCTGCCCAGATGTCTGTACTTATTTCTCCCATCTGTAAGAGGATTTAAGCAGTGGTCAGTTGCAATGATTGAACTAGCATGATCTGTGCATAGTATATTACAGACATCTTGTGAAGAAAAATATTTTTTTCTGCTATCTAGCTAAAAACCCTATCAACTGTGGGGTTTGTAGAGGAAGAAAATTAATATAGTCCAGGTTGTTTTTTAAATGCACTGCTCATTGGAAGATTTTGTGATTTACAACAGTTCTCTTGCTGTATCTGGGACAGTAGTTTCTTTGGTGTTACTAATAAGTCTTGTTTTTTATCCATTTGTTAGATTGCTCCTGATCATGTACTTCCAGCTTCTGATGAAATCTATGTGTACAGTCCATTAGGAACTGCTTTTAAAGTTGACAGTTGCCCAGATGGCTATGGTAAAAACTCCAGTGTAGTGACAATGTATGTTAAGCACCTTGTCATATATTAGCCAGAAAATGTGTTGTTATTGAATGTTCTATATTATATGAATAACTGTTGTAGCTAAGAGGATAGTATGAAGTAAGAGTGCTTCTTAAGTTATTCACTGGCTTTTTTCTTTTATTCCTAGCTTTATGATATGGAATACAATGATGGGTACATCTATATTAAGTATCCCATGGGGAATAAAACAGGTAAAGCTGAAATTGCATATGAAAATGGTTTTGGCAACATGGCTTGCTCTTCATTTTCTGTAGTGTTATTGATAAACTGTATTTCTTCCTCTTAACAGGCAGGCTTTACTTCTGGAATTATTCTCATCTTACTGATGGGCATTTTAACTCTTTATTGCTGCTACAGAGTTGTGAAATCACGGAAAACAATACGTAAGCAATACAAAGCTTCATAACAGAAATAATTCCATTGTGTGAAATGCAGATACCCAGCAGATTCTTAGTTTGTATCTTTACTATGTATGTTGGCCTGACCTGCAAGTAAAAGCTGTTCCTTTGAATGCCTCCCTGCTTTTCTAGTCTGGATCTAAGCTCTGTAAGCTAAATGTCTGCCTTCCCTTAGTTCCTTGGGACTTAAGTGTTATGGTCAAACCCAAACTCTTAGCAAGGAAGGTTTCAGATGTTCACTTACAAAGTGTTTGGGGACTTACAGAGTGACAGGCTTCCATTCTCCATAGGTACATGTATTTCTGATCATGTTCCACAGTGTAACAGCATGGCCTGTAGCTGCATCCGCTTGTGTTGTATGCCTGTACTACCCTAATATTTATATATACTCTGTGTTGGAAACAGTTTATGGACAGTGGCCTCACTGGCAGTGGTTCTACTTAGAATGTACTGTTATTGTTCAAAACTCATCTTGCAGCTGTTTTAGTTGGTGCTTTTATTCATGAACTAACCCCTCACTTGCTCAAATAAATGCAGTTAAGACCACCAGTTTGCAACAAGTCATTTCAGGATGTTGTTGAGGATTAGTTCATGCTCTGGCCTACTTTGCCATAACTCCTGCAGAAGGCTTTAACTGCAAATTCATGGCTGCATTTTGCCACCAGTGTCTTGTTCCAGTGCTTGTGGAAGTACTCAAAGTAGTAGTATGGCCACAATAAAAGCCTCTACTTCTTCAGGCTCCTTCAGTCAAGCACTTTATGATGAGTCATATACTTTAAAGTTTAAAGCAATCTTCTTAGCCCTTGGAAGCACTGTGAATTTGTGTCAGAATATTCAGAAACAAGAAAACATCCTGTCATGAGAAGTTCTGCTGACACTAATATAACATTTTGTTTAGATATGTTTCTGGTTTTTGTATCTTCTTCAGCTTTAATAGATACCTCAAACTGGGAATTTCCAGATGTTTGCAAGTATTACTTTGGATCCTTTGGTCAGTGGTCAAGCCTCCTGTTTTCTATGGTATCGCTTGTTGGAGCCATGATTGTTTATTGGGTGCTTATGTCCAACTTTCTGTTCAACACAGGGAAATTTATATACAGTAAGTATACATTTGTGGTTAACTTTTACAGTTCTCTTGTGAAAAGATAAAGACTTTGCTTTATACTGAAAAAGGATTGTCCATTTTATTTCATCTTGATTTTTCTGTTACTTTGCATGAAAAGTGAGAGTATGTAACTTTGTGTGAAGTTAGGGGCACAGTCACGTATGTTTTCAAAGCCAGTTTCTCAATTCTTCTCTTAAAGTGTTGTTTTAATGAAAGACAAAGTATCAGTTACCTGATTTGCATGGCACACAAGCTTTTGTGAACACAGTCAATTAGGTATGTAGAGTTGTGGGAGTACGTGATGGAATTGAGAGGCTTGAAAATCTGACTCATAACATTGAATAGCATGAATAAGATTTAAAAGTTTCTGTTTTGAAGGTTATTAACAAAATCTTTGAGTCACATAACAACACAGATACTTATATCTCTTAAACAATGTTTAGAGTTCCCACCATGCCTGAAGGACATAGTTTATTGGTTAATGACTGGTATATTTTACAGCTGACTTAACTCATATGTTGTTATAGCTGGTTCATTTTAGACTTTGTTGGTTTTTATTTTTAATAAGGTTAGCACTTTAACTATTCTATCCCATCAAACTCTGGTTCTAATAGGCAAACTTTAGAATCATCAAAATGGTTCCTCTTCTAGGAAAACAGTCCTGCTTTTCCCTGAGATTGGAATGTTATTTTATCACTTACCTGTATTTGTTAGGGGTTGTTATTTAGTTGTTTGCTCTGTAATAACTTTAATCATTGGATTCTTGTCCCAGCTTTCATTGTGCCTACTTAATTACCAAGTTATAAAATAGGTAATAGGATGTAGGTTTGACACAAAGGCATCTTCAATGGGCCCTGGTGGAGTTCACCCACAGGTGCTGAGGGAGCTGGCTGATGTTATTGCTCTGCCATTCTCCATCATCTTTAAAAGGTCATGGAGAACAGGAGAGGTGCCTGAGGACTGGAGGAAGGCAAATGTCACTCCAGTCTTTAAAAAGGGCAATAAGGATGACTTAGGAAACTACAGTCTGGTTAGTCTCATTTCCATCCCTGGAAAGGTGATAGGACAAATCGTTCTGGATGTCATCTCAAAACATGTGGAAGAAAAGAAAGTTATTGGGAGAGATCAGCATGGATTCACCAAGGGAAAAATCATGCTTGACCGATCTGATTGTCTTCTATGGTGTCAGAACTGGCTGGTTAGATGAGGGGAGAGCAGTTGATGTCATGTACCTTGACTTCAGCAGGGCTTTTGACATTGTCTCCCATAATGTCCTCATTAGAAAACTCGTAAGTGTAGGTTAGATGAGTGGACAGTGGGGTGGTTTGAGAACTGGTTGAGTGGCAGGCCTTAGAGGGTCATGATAAGTGGTGCAGGGTCAAGTTGGAGGCCTGTAACCAGCAGTGTTCCCTGGGGCTCAGTACTGGGTCCAGTCTTACTTAACATATTCATCAGTGATCAAGGTGAGGGGACAGAGTATATCCTCAGCTAGCTTGCTGATGATACTACTCTGGGAGGAGTGGCTGACACACCAGAGTGCTGTGCTGCCATCCAGCAAGACCTGGACAGGCTGGAGAGTTGGGCAGAGTGAAACTTAATGAGGTTCAACAAGGGCAAATGTAGAGTCTGACACCTGGGGAGGAACGACCCAATGCATAAATATAGGTTAGGGGTAGACC
>WUAM01000323.1:33553488-33568712 GCA_024336885.1 Actenoides hombroni
TTGCTGGCAGTTGATACTGTGCCTCAGAGTGGTTTGTTGTTTGGTTTGTTAATAGCACACAGACTCTCTACCCTGCTTTGATTGAGTCTTACAGTTAATAGGGAGTTATTTTTCTTCCTTTGCTCCTTTGATAATCCTGTAAAACAAGTGCCACTATATTTACAACAGATTTTTCCGAATGGTGGTACACATACTACTCTGCAGCACTTGGCGCATACTACCTTGGCACAGTCAGGTATACCCTTCCTCACCTGGTAAACTTTTCAACATGGGCAGTTACTTCCAAAGAGTAATTGCTTCTGACCTGAAGTTATTTGCTACAATCAGTTGATTTATCAGTCACGAAATCAGTCAGTTGGTGTAACTTGCTGCTGCTGTGCTTTGTGCCAGCTCCCAATACTGTGGGCTATTCTGTGCTACAAGGACAAAGACTGTGGCTTCTCCTTGCTCCCATGTCTTGAGCTAGAAGGCCAAGGCAAGTGGGACTTGTAAAGTGGATAAAGCACATGGATGATGGGTGTGGTTGGTCACAGTTTATGGAGAAGGAGGGGTCTGCCAGCATGGCAGTGAACCCTATGATGAAGAGAAAGGGAAAAGGAGATGGGGATCAGAAAACAGGTTGAAAAAGATGGAGTTGTATTGTAAAGAAGATAGAGGACAGGGAGTTGAGGGTCTAGTTTGTTCTCTTTTTCAGTGTGATGCTTAATTAGATCTTGGATCTGTTGCTAGAACTGCTAAATGAAAATGCAGTACAGGAACTTGGGTAAATGACAGTGTTTCTGTGTAAAAAGTAAGATTTTTATGTACACTAGCTATAACATTAGAGGTAACAAAATACATTATCAAGTGAGATTAGCTATAACTGTACCTGTTTTTGAAAGAAGTATATTATTGTGGTCAGCTTTTTTTTTTAAATTTGAAAACCTGAATATTAAAATGTGAATTTTCTCATAATTTCAGTAGATCATTGTGTACTTCAGAAGCTGTTCAAAGGTGCCTTAATGATTGTAAACCTTGAAGTTTATGGGACAAGAAAAAATGGCAACTTTTGAGATGCTGAAATGAAGTATAGCATTTTTAGTTAGTATAGCATTTTTACTTATCTTTACACCTACAAAAACCTCAATCATTAGGAAACTACAGGATGTTTTAACTGTTAAGTGCAGAATTTCTTACATTACTAATTCCTTGACTATACTCTGTATGTATAATCAAATGATAATTTCTTCAATTTATTTTTAACCTTGGAGATATTGCAAGAATGAAATGATGTCTTATCTGAATCTGTATTCGAAATTTCTAAAATGCTGTTTCTTTGTCTTTACTTACTTATAGCTTATTCTCTGGTGACCAGTAGTATTACTGGCCAGGAGGTTGCATCACAGTAGCATTAATTAGTGTTTCACAGTTTCTTTAAATTTTTAGGTAGTTGTTATTCTGCTCTTACCTGTTTCAAATGTCAGGAGCCAGGATCATATATCCCATCCCACATGCAGACAAGCAAGGCATTTATACCCATCTGTGACCTTATCTGTAGTCCTCTAGCTCTGCAGCATATGGCTGGATGCCTCTGAACCAATGAGATGGAATGTAAATCCGGTGTTATGATCAAGATTATCCAAGGTTGTGATCAAGACAAGGTACAAATCAGTAGTGACCAAATGTCATTGTCAGCTTCTAGCTCCTTGTGTAAAGTTCATAATTATAGTAAGCATTCACATCTCATTGGGCCAGTTGGTTCAAAAAGGCTATGACTGAATGGATGTTGTAATAGCTGCAGTACTGTGGCTGATTTTTTCTCACGTTAGATTAAAATCCTGACACCTGATGCTGGATCTGATCTGTTACTTGCCTAGACACCTACCTACATGCCCAGCACCAAAGATTACACAGTACTTCTTCAACTGTCAGTAGTGCAGTGTCTAGAGAACATTAAACATGCTGAAAGGTTGCTGGTAACTAGTTGGATGGAGCAAGAATAAAATATAGGACAAATACTTTCTGTTGCTTCATGGTGTTTGTTTGGCTCTTGTCTTTTCTAGGTACAGTTTCAGTTGTCTACTTAGTTTTTCTGGTTACTGTAAAGGCTGTTCGTCTGGGAATCCACTTAGAATACAACTGGTTTACAGAAAATGATTTTTTTGTACCAGGTAAGATAGTAAAAATGCAATCATGAAGCATATATATGATGGGATAGTTAAATTTCGGTAATGAAGCATATATGTGGTTGGTTTTAAGAATTTTATTTTATTTTTTTTTAAAGCAACTTATGAATGACTTTCTTAACTAGCTTTCAATAGCTCTGTGACATAAGTAAAGTGAGGAAGTGCTGTCTGATGTTGCATGTAGAGGCTCAGGAATAATCCTTTGTGAGAAAATAACAAGGAATCCTTTTCCCGGTGATGATCAGCATTATGAACACTGTAGAGAAGAGGACTGCCCATCAGAGGTATTTCCAGCATCTGTCGTGACAGGGACCTTGCCATAGTCCTACTTTATAATAAGTTCTAGCTGCACCATTTTCAGATCCTGTGTATTTCAGTAGCAGTTATAAATGACAAACTGTAGACAAATTGACTGCTAAAGGTACTGTAAGTTGCTCACACACTGTCTTCCTTAAATAAATTTGCTCATTCATCATAATTTACAAGGTTTTAGTCTATAATCTGAGCTCTTTTTTAAACACCAGTTAGCTCTCCGGTGTGTTTCTTTTTTTCTTTCTTCAGTGGTGGTGGTGACTGCTTGTTCTTTACAAATTACTGTTAAAAAGTACTGTGCAAGATGTCACAGTCATAATCACAGAATCATATAATGGTAGGAGTTGGAAGGGACCTCTGGAGATCATGGTTCCAATCAGTGGTGTTGCATGAACAGACAGTCTAAAGAGATCATTTTCTTGGTTTAGGAGGCTTAGAATGAGAGATCTGGGGTTAGATCTCAGCTGATTTCTCCCCATCCTTTACAACTGAAAAAAAATGTATGACCACCTAGCTCCAAGGAGCTGTGTCCTCTACTACTGAACTGTATCACTTACTCTATTGTTAGAAAAAAGAATATTTTGTCCTTATTTAAAAGCCACTTATTTACTTAAGGCAAAATTCAGAGATAGGCACCTTCTTAGGGTTTCTTTTGTGAGTTTGTACATATTTGGTTTCCAGTCACAATAAGTGCTGTGCTAACAGTTTTACACATGGGTTGCAAACTATTGTTAGGTTAAATAATGTAGAATTCAAGAAGAAAACACGGATAACTTAAAAATTAGCATGGATTTTGAATCACTGTAGCAAGATAGAGATCAAAAAAAGAAACACAAGAGTTGTTCCCTGTTTCTAATCGAATGTGGTGTAATTTGTGGAATCATGGTAAGGCACTAAGGCAACAATAGTAGCAACTCAGTAAGTAAACTACAGGTAGTGGTAGTTAGTTGAGTAAAATTACTGATACGAAATTCAACTGATTTAAGTGTGTTCACATCACAGTTGCAGCTACTTATTTTCTGTCTTCTACCATTCT
This sequence comes from Actenoides hombroni, assembly GCA_024336885.1. Classification (NCBI taxonomy): domain Eukaryota; kingdom Metazoa; phylum Chordata; class Aves; order Coraciiformes; family Alcedinidae; genus Actenoides; species Actenoides hombroni. Next base: position 33,557,002 of record WUAM01000323.1, read on the forward strand.
CTTTGGGTTGGTTCAGTTCTCCAGTTGAAGTGAAATTGATCTGGTACGATAGTAAGCAGAATAAACAGCTTAGCTAGTTTATTCCATGTGTTTGGCAAAGAGATCTGCTCAAAGCTCTGTCTTCTTCTCTGAACCCCATATCGTCAAATCTACTTCTTCAAGTTTCCATAACGGCCAAAGGTCATTCCTTCTTTGTGTCCACCAGGCATTCAGAATCCTACTTCAAGATCTGAATGACAACAAACAAGTTAAAACAGCTATATAAAACAGCTTGGGCATGTCACCGAGAAAGAAAAAAAAAAGTTCTTTCTGGCTGAATACTTTCTGAAAAAAAAAAAGCCAGGCAATTTCTGCTGAATATGACTGTGTGCAAAACCAAAGCAGATGCTTCATCCAGGATGAACTGGATTATCTTCATAATTCCCTAAGAATCCTCCTGACTACTGCAGCATAAGTACAGACTTAGAGATGAATGTAGGTAGTTCTGAAACAGTGCTATCTATGCTTTCTATTTTCTTCCATCACTGCGTTTACTTTTATGCAGAATTTTTGGACTAACAAACTACTTTTGTCTCTAGTGTAAAATGGGATTTCAAAGCATTGGATGATTAGCATCTGTGTTAATGACCTCATTTATTTTGTATGGCATTATTCTTAATGCTTTCTATAGTAGAAGTGATACTCGGGCATATGCTGCTCAATCAGTAGATAGACCACAGCCTGTCTTGTTTTATCTTTGTTCTTGCTCCACTGTGAGCATGGAAACATGGTTTTAACCTGAACTGTTCAAGCAGACAGTCTTCAAATGCTCACATGGCCTGATACCTACAGACTCTTCCTGAGAGTGTAGGAGAACATTTGCCCAAACCCATATAAACTGGAAACCAGCCTAAATCTAAGAAATCAGGCTTTAAGCATCTTGAAGTTCAAGTCCAAGATCTTTTAAGTAGTGCTAGTGTAGAATGAGTTATAGCACAATGCATGCGCTGCAGGTCACTGAGGAGTGGAGTACCCAGTATTATTTTGGTAATGCCACTAGTACTGGTAGGAGAGAAACAAAGAATGTAGCTAATGCATATAAATTGAGCTACTACTGGTTTTTCTAGTGGTGGGGGATATGCAGTGCTGAAAAGGATTCTGAATTGGTCAGTTTGCTTTTATTATTGAGACTAACTTTGTAGATGGCAAACAAGCCCAGAAGTCGCTTGTCAGTTCTGTCAGTAGCATATCATGCCAGCTAGGTATTGAAGATACAGTGAATCCAGCCCTAGGGAAGGCATATTCTCTCAACCTGTATGAGCCCTTTGTTAATTGCCTGGGGTATGTTTACCTTGCTGACTTCATAGCACTTCAGAGATACGTGGTTTAAATATGTTTGCATGGAGCTCTCTGTGGTTTTTCTGTCAAGGTTTGTGAGCCTCTAATAAGTGTTTTGCTATATTGCTGGGTGCTTTCCAGAAGCTGAGCTAGCTCAAGGATCTGTGATTGCTGTTAACACTCTGAAGTGTACATATATCCTTATATAATACCAACAAAGATGGTGCTTGAATGATGTTACACATTGGTGAATTCCTAGACTGGTTGCAGCACTTCCAGAAACACAATCTTGTGAACATAATTCTTCAAGTATTAAATGAAGCAGAGTAATGCTATTCCCACGGAGACCAAAAGAAATAATTATTCATAGCTGCTGTAAGGTGTTTGATAAGACAGGAACTTTCTCTGCATTTCTTTATGCCCTGGTTTGTAAGCAGAACCTCTTAAACATCTACTGATGTCATGTTTCCTCTGGTAACATAAGTGTCTTCTTATTAGAAAAAGATGCTCACAGAGCAAATGATTCCATCCCCTCTTTCTCCCTGTTCAGGTACCAATAGCCTCACTGCAATTAATTCCCGACTGAAAATACTTTCCATTTAGAAGCAGAAGAGCTTGTATGTGTAAATCCTAGATTAATCTAATAATCTTTGATGGTTGGTATCTCTCGAGAAACCTTGCTGGAGAGTGCGTTGTGTAGTAACCTTGTATTTTGTACTTCCTGGTTAAATATCTGTGTTGTCTATGGTCAAAAGATGAGATAGATTGTCCCATTTTAACATGGAAGTTCATGTTTCTGCCAGTAGACTCCACACCACTGTATGTCCTTTGCATTTTGGCATTGTTTGTTTCAAATAAATAGGCTATTAACATTTTTTTTCCTCCCTTAGAGTTTAGAATTCTGTTCCCTCAGCTCACAGGGGTTCTGACACTTGCTTTCTTCATCCACAACTGTGTCATCACGCTTCTTCAAAATAACAGGAATCAAGAAAACAATGTAAGTAATTTCAAAAGACTTCTGATTTCTATCTAGATTGCCAAGCAACACTATTTTTTTTCCTATCTGCTTCTCTTTAAATCAATGCAGAGACTGTAATAGCTTCGGAAAATGTAACTCGCTGTTATGATCTGATAAGAAACCAGTTATGCATGCTTTTCACTGGCTTCCAACAAGCAACAGATACATTACAAATCTATTCAAACAAAAGCCTGAGGAGCGTCCCAGACTTACTTGGCTGTTATTAAATGGCCAAATTACACACAAGAGGCAGAAGGCTCGGCAGTGTTGTAAAACTGTAGAAAAAATGACCAATTTTAGAATAAAAGATGCTATAGAATATTGGGCACAGGACTGATTTTAGTGAAGTTGTGGATGATGGTGTTGGGGTCTAGATAATAGCTTTTCTCAGAGTTGATTCAGTAATTTGTTAAGGTTTATAGAGAAACTGGACCCTATATAGGAAATCCTCAAAGCTGACACCTAGATTGGCAGCCTTTGTAATGTGTAGCCTTTGGACTGGTCCTTTAACCTTGAAAAAGCTATCTGCTCATCCAGATGGAACTGCATTCTTTCTTAATGTCTTCTCATTATGAAATACGAAATGGAGTAAATGTGATACAGAGTTAAAGTCCTAGAGTACATTTTTATTGTAGTTATTTTGATCATTTAATTTTTTCCTCCCTGCTTTCCCAGATTCTTGTCCAGCTTCATTAAAATCTTAACTGTAAAGGTGACTACAATAGCATACGAAGTTTTAAAATATTAGCTTTATGAAAAACTGGTAAAGAATCACAACATGGTTGAGGTTGGAAGGGACCTCTGGATGCCATCTTGTCCAGCTCACCTGCTCAAGCAAGGCCACATGGAGCCAGTTGCCTGTACAACAAATCAGATAAATATCTGATCTGATTATTCAGAGGTGTAGTGCAGATTATGTGTCAATGCAGTGGGATGACCTTTTCCATTAGTAATCTGCACAATTACATTTTTTGTTCCCATGAAGCAAGGCAAGCTTGCAAGTGACCACCTCTGCAAAGGTGTTACAAATTCTCCTCCATGAAACCTTCTTGGAGTTTATGGGCATTTCTGAAAGTAGTTTAACAACTAAAGAGGATGTTAGTTGAGCTCTGGAGAAAGAAAACTAATTAAATGTCTTCTCTGTTTTCCTAAGAATGTGGAAAAGGGCAATATTTCTCTTTTTCTGTGGCTTTCAAATTCTAAAAGCATGGGCACTCCAGCAGTCAGCTCTGTATGCAGAGGAGGCATCTTTCCCCTCCATCTACATCGGAGCAAGCAATCAGCTGCAAAGAGCAGCATCTGGAATCTTCTCCAGCTTGCTTTTCCTGTATTAAGGGGGAAGAAACTGCATTTGAGTCAGCTTTTCTGAATGTCCTCCCTGGAACTTCAGTTCAATTTCCAAGTCATCCCTAACATGGAACCCAAGCCCTCAACAAGACTCTTCTGTTCCAGAAGAGTGTTCAAATTGAACAGAAGGAGAACCTTAAACTATGGCAGGAAGGGTTTGTAATGGGAAACCAAATCTGTGCACAGTTCTTCTAGGAGTTTTATTTGGCTATAGATTTCCTTTCCTGTTTATTAGCTGTACAGGACCCTTCCACCTAGGTCTCAAAATACTTTGCAAATGAACTGTTCTGTGATCTGAAATGATAAACTGCTGGACTAAGTGGGAGGTTTACATATGTATAGGGTTCTCAGCCTCTGTCGTAAGTCATGATGCTGAGGGTATTTTTTCCTGTGTATTTACAATAACAAGATGCTTTCTTATATCAGTATTTAGGGAATAGTCGAATGGAGACTCCAGTGTTTTATGGATCAACTTGTTAATATGACAGAATTCTGTGAAAAAGCACAGAATTTGGCAATCTGGAGAAGTACTGTTTTAGTTTTGAACAAAACTCGCTGAAACTTGTGGTCATAAGAACAACTCTTTGGGGAGATGGAAAAAAGTAAGAGAAACAATAACATTCCTTTTATGGAGCCAGAAATCTGAAACAGTAACAGCTTCCATTCTGGTCACAGGCGTGTATCACTTCCCAAAGCTAAAACACACATAGCAGGAGAATTCCTTTGGCTGCTATTCCAGTACAGTGGCGTGGGTGTGAGAACAATGCACTGGACTAAGCCAAATGTCAGCAACACAGCCAGGAAACCCCTGTGAGTAGGGTTCTTAGACTGCAGTTCAAAGTTGAGCTCCCTGTTTCAGTCTACACTGCTGCCTCCCTCTATGTATCAGTGTAATTTTTTGTGCACTCAGTGTAAGTTTTTGTGCATTACACAATCAATTTGTTTGGGAATTGATTGCATAGAAAACTAACCTAGCCACGGTAAGTTGATTTGTTGTTTTGGGATTTTTTTCTGATTCACATCTATGATCTGGTTCCCTGAGCCCCTGTACAGATGTTGCACAATCCCAGGCCATGATCTACAGGCATGAATTCAAGTAGTGCTGTCTCCTAACAATTGTTTGTGGACCTACCTGGCGGAAAGGCTGGGAGTGGGGAGATGTTTTTTGTCAAAATGGTAACTGCAGAATGCATGAAGCTATGGATGGTTCTTATTTTCTGTAATATTGAAACACTGTTTCTGGCTTCTGTAGTTAGTGGAAGTTACTCATAAATTCCTTTAAGAAATCTGGATGCTCAGATTTAGTATTCCTAAAACCCCTTTTTAGGATGGGCACTGGTGCTTTTGAAGATGTAGCTGTTCTATAAAAATCTGTGCAGCTTCTCATGTCACTGAGGAGAAATTATGGGAATAATTTAAAGAAAATGCTATTGCTCAACCTCTGATGGAGGTTGATGGTCCTTACTCTGTGACCATTGTGAGGAAAGTGAAGACTACAGAAGTATTTTCCATTTGCATGTAACTGGAAGTTACTGTAAGTTGCAACTGAAAGTGCGCAGCTGCTGGGGGCATGAAGACCACCCTGAGGTACATATAAACAGAGCATTGTTATCTGATGAGAAATATCATTGGCCTCGTGCAGGCTGATGGGAAAAAGACATCAATCTTCTACCCCAAAAGCAGTGGCAAAATCAGCAGGAGATACCAGTTCCCTCACTAAAAAATGGCTTCCTTCTGAACACCTTTTGAAACTCAGAATCTAGTATTTTATACTTTCCTCAAAGATGACCTTGCTCTTGGAAAACCCCAGAAAGGTGTAAGGTATGCTTCTTTTGTCAAGGAGATAGTGTGAGGAAGCACTTAGGGAAACATTTCCATAGACATTTCCACACAAGCTTTGCCCACACTCACTGAGCTGGCTGGAGGCCATAATTATGGTCCTGGTCTGGAAGCCATATAGTCCTATAATTTGGTGCTGTGCCTGAGCTACTAAGATTTGTGTCTTAGTCACAGGAAAATAGGGTCATGTATCTAGTAATCCTTTAAGAAGCTGATCATTATTAGCAGCTGAACGAATGGTTTGCTATAAGATAGTGAGTGCTTTGTAGTATATAAGCTTATACAGAATATAGTTAGTTAATAACTAGAAACAAATGGTCTCCCATTTCATTTCTAAAAAAAAAGAATTGATGTAGAATAATACCCACTAAGTAGATTGCTATGAGGTCACTTATGTGTATATATGGATTCTACAATTTCATAAAGTGTTTAATTTGCTGTTTATTTTCCAGTACTAAGTGTTGCTAAAAAACAGAATTATTTTGGTGTAGTTCTTATTAAAAAAAATATAGTCCAAATTTTCAGAAATGAACATTGAATTTGAGTTTTAAATCCCTCTTTAAGTGTAATGTAATGTAAATAAATATGGATTTATTACCCTAGTTTCAATACCATCTCTTTAAAATCTTTGACTTACTTGGGGTGTTTATGGAAATTCAGTAATAACATAGATGGGCAATTTTAAATGAAAGAGTCATTATAAAATGCAATGCTGAAGCTAAAGGGCATATATATCTCTGTGTCTACCTATCCCTTTCTGTTTTATGTGTGGTTTATTTGTATTTTTTACTTTAATGGTGTTTTAGCTGTGTCTACATTATCACACTGTTCATACAGAAGCCGATCTCTTAGTTTCTGGTTTCAAGCCAGTGTGTGTGGATCATCCTCTCAGGTTTCAGAGCGGCTTCTTAAAAAATGTCCTTTACGTTTTTTTCTGGTGTTGGGTAAGCTGATGTCTTTAATTGCAAGATTTTAGTTCTGGCTAGAGATTTAACATACGGCATTGGTGGGCTGTCTGTCTTTGACAGCTGTCTCTGCATCCCAAGGCTCTTAGTAGGAATAGGTGAATATAAGAAAGTATGTTTGTTTGTTTTAGTAACTAGTGTATGTTTGTGCATCCAGCAATAACATTCTGCATCTATTGATATATCTCTTTCTTGGTGCCTTTTCTATTAACAGTTGTCTAGCTCCACTTGGGAGTATCTTGCAGCTCTGTGTTCTGATTCAGAGCCAGATCTGAAGTCCCCATTCAAGCAGCAGAAAGTAAAACCAAAAATGTGAAAGTAATAATAAACACAAAACAGTAAGAACTATAAAAACAACAGTAATAAATATAATAGAAGTCCTCTCCTTTGCCTGTTGGTGTATCAGCACTGGCCAAAGTAAGATTCTGTTTTTCCTCAGGTGAGAGACCTCTCTATTGCATACTTCCTGGTAGGATTAACATATCTGTATGTCGGAGTGATAATTTTTGCATCTTTTCCTTCTCCACCACTATCCAAAGAATGTATTGAACAGGTGAGATATTTTTCTGCACTATATATTTGTTCCTGAGCTTTTAATAAATCTGTATTAAAAGAAAATGGCTACTGCTTCTTGTTTCATGATTCACTCTGGAAGACTCATGTGTCCTTGACTGGTCAGTTTTCTGATGACTCATAGTCAATACCACAAGCAGATGAGTAATCTTTGTGTTATGTCATTTATATTCACAAGTGAACAGTTGAGCCTTAAATTTTTTTAGCTTCTTTAATCCTGAAAAGTATTAAGTTTATGTTTAGCTGTGTGTGCAGTGACCAGTCCCTGTTATCGGGACTGTTTTCAGGTCCTCCAGAAAAAGAAATGTAATGTGAATGCAAGCTCATTGAGATAGCAGTCCTTGTTATGGTTAGGTTTGTAGTCTAACACTATGGTAAGCCGTGCCAGCAGAGTTCTTCAGGTAATAGCACTGCATGAAACACCTTGTGAAGGCTATTAAAGTCTTATCTGCTTATCGTCAAGGCTGATTTCCATACCCTAAATTACTTCAGAAATTGGACTTGCCAATTGGTGATCCATTTTATGCCACATGTTCCATGTCTCTTGCATAATATTTAGCAATTAAGCAGCTTCCTCTGACTGTAGATTGGTTAGAACTGGTACCGTTGTTTAACCGTGATACGAGTTTTTGAACCATTTGCAGTAACTTCATGGGGTGAAATCCACAGTTAAATAGTAGGTGACAAGTGGGTTTCTTCTCATTTATTTTCTGTAGTTATCCTAAGTACTTACAAATCCGTTTGCATATTTCCATACTTACACTACTTTCTCAGATATTCCCACTTGTATATGATTCCTTCCTCATTTGTATATGATCCAGCTTTACTGATTAAGTAACTCATATTCACGTGTAACTATTCCTATATTCAGAATTTTCTAGATAACTTTCCTAGTGATGACATCATGTCATTTGTGGCAAGAATATTCCTGCTGTTCCAGATGATGACTGTATACCCACTGTTGGGCTATCTGGCACGAGTGCAGCTGTTAAGACAGATTTTTGGAAATGCGTACCCAAGGTAAGAAGTCTACTTCTTGACAAGAGCTTGGTGCACTTTGCTTAACCGGCTTTCTGTTGTCAGAAATTTGGCTGAGCTTTCAGGGATTTTCTTTGCTGCATTAGGTATATTTCAAAAGCTAATTTCACATAGTAAAGTCAGTGTGAATAAACATGCAAAATAGACTTGCCTCCTGATCAGGACTGGTACATCTTGACAGAACAGAATGGGGAGTTTCTTTTGTTTAGCTCTTCATTTTGTCAATATGAAAAAGGAATTTCGTCAACACAGTTCCTTTGTGGTTTGCATTTATATGGCAAAAGAAAAATTGTACAGGAAAAGGAAAAAATGTTCAGGAACATTTCATCTAGTAATCTTTAAGCTGGGGAGGACATGCACTCTGGTATTAACCTTTCGGGGTGCCATATGTGTTTTGATTGTGCACAGTTAGTACTCATCCGTCTGTTTTTAAACAGAGCTCATAGCTAAATGAGTTGTTAGCTGTGTTATCTAGGCTGCTGCTATGCCCTATAAAAATAGCTTTTCACATGCTAGTTTCAGAGATGAGACATACCCCTGCATTTGTACACTGTCTGAACTCCAGGGAAGAGCTGGTCCAGATTTCAATTTTAGGTGTTGTGTTTGTTTTCTTGTTTGTTGTTTTTTAATAAAACCTAGGACATTTATATTTGGAGTATTGTCGGAATTTGTCACAGTTGACAAGTTGGCAGTTACCTCCAAGTTTCTTATGTTGTTATTTACTGCTGGTGGAGGAAGGGAAAAAATATCCCAGGAAGAAATATGTGTTTCCTCTGTGGCATCTGCAGTAGCATTCAGGTCTGGGAAGAGACATTCCGAGTTTCACATTTCTTCTGAGTCTTAAAATAGGTAAGACAAGGTCTAGAAATGGGATGCCTAAAATTAGGCAGTGAAATAAGTGCCTACTTTTTCTGATGCTAAATTGTACACAGTTCAATGTTGAAGAGAATTTTAGGGACTGCTGCAAGTTACTGTTGGAAACAAGGCCGTTGATTTAAGTGCTAAACATGGATTTTTACAGCCACCGGGAAATAGCCATGTCCTTTATATTATGTGGATGTGCCTCTTCCTATCTCCTCCCTCCAGTTAGTCCCTGACCAGAATGGTTTCCCTCATGCCCTCTCCCAGAACCTACAGCTTCATACTAGCCTCTTCTCAGGTTAATTCCAGCTTGCTGTTTTAAGCCTTCATGGCATGACGAACATGATGATGCAAATACCTGCTTCGTTCTTGTCTCCAGGATGTCCTGTGGGCTGCTTCACTCACTTTTTTAAGACTCATAGGGAGATTAAAGTTTCTGAGGAGTCAAAAATGGTTTCTAGGAAGCCACTTAAATCGCTCCAACCTATAGTATTAAGGCAGTATGTTCTGGCTGGCTGGATGTGTCTCCCTCTCTAGTATTCCCAGTATCTCAAATATACCACAAAAACCACTCAACTAACCTCCAAGATCTGATTGCTGTGCATTTATAACTGGCAAGGTCAGCCTGGTTTTCTATGCAATGGGAACTAACTGAAGACTGGTAGCAAGCACAGGAGCTGTCTCTGGGAGGATAGTAAAGATTTACTACTTGGTTGTGAAATAGGTCTTTTCGTGATGGCTTCTCACCAGTAGCTAAAGCTGACAAAGGTCCTTTAGTAGCACTGTCCCTGTATCACCTTTCTAGGAAAAAATTCTGTATTCTTCGTTTTTTCCTGGAGCTGCTTTTGTGGAGAAATACCTTGCAAATATAAAGAAGTAGCTTGTACTGACATAAACTGATGTCTCACTGGGGAGCCTGTAGATCCACCCTGAAGAACCTATCTGGAAATATTAAGTTCCATGGCTTTTGTGTAGCAAAATGAGCACTTTACAAGTAGTTGTACGTATTTGGCTTTTTCTGTCAAAATCTTCAATGACCACAGCTTAATGGTTCCTGAACAGTAAGAAGACTGTTCTACAGAAACTCAAGCTTTAACTCTTACACAGATGCACAAGGTGTATATATGGAGGGAAATACTTCTGGTCACTTAACTGGAGAAAATTTTTATGTAAATAATGAAAAGGATAAAGCAGGGGAAAAAGAGCAGAACAGAAGGTGGAGTTCTATGCTGTTCTTCTAGAAGAATTTAAAAACAAACCCAAACTTGCAGTTTTATTGTATTTTTGCAACTGATTGTTTACCTTTACATTTTTCTACTTTTTCCTGGGTTTATTTTCACGTTGTGGAAGTTGGGTTTGGGGTAGTGCAGTGATGATATATCTGTCCATCTGTTTATACAGCACATTGGGCAGTGTGCTGAGTTCATGCTGATAGGATTTGAGGATCTGTTGGCAGCCTAGCCTCATTTTAACCCTGTGATTCAATGTGCTAAATCACATGTATTTCCATAGCTGCATCCTTCCTTTATTAAGTTTCCTTTGCAGCTGAAAGAATGTTATAAATTTACCTGCTAGCTATAATTGTTCAACTGTTTATTTTTTTACAAAGAAACAACAACAAAACTACCTCCTCCTTTGGTCCAAGTCTCCTTTGTAAATTTTCTTATCTTTATATAAAATCGTCACCTTTTTCTCCATATGGATGTGCTGCAGGTTTCACCTGAACTAGACAGTGCCTGGTATTAAAAGCCAGGCTTCTTCATATGAGCAATTGTTTGTAGATGTGGATACCATCACTGCTGCTGTGGATGAGTAGCCATGAACTTATTACCTGGAGCACTTGGAATTCTGAATGGATGCATCTTAAAGTTGGCTATTGATTGAATAGCTTGATGACACACATGCTTACAGGGCTGTCAGATAATTTTTATTTCCTAGCAGTGACTGTATTACTCAGATCAATTTGATTCTTTCCTTTAACTCCTTTTTCTTTACTATTTATCTGTCACTGCATATAATGAAGCACCAAGATATTGGCTTACTGGTTTGTAGTTCTTAGTCTTGACAATTGATCTAATCCAAGGCAATTTCCATCTATAGCATAGAATCAGAATTGTCAGGGTTGTGAGGGACCTTAAAGATCTTCTAATTCCAACACCCCTGCCATGGGCAGGGACACCTCCCACTAGAGCAGGTTGCTCAGAGCCCCATCCAGCACCTGGCCTTAGAAACTTCCAAGGATGGGGCTTCCACCACCTCTCTGGGCGACTTGTTCCAGTGTCTCACCACCCTCATGGTAAAGAACTTCTTCCTAAGGGCTAATCTGAATCTACCCATCTCTAGTTTTGATCCATTCCCTCTAGTCCTACCACTACCCTATACCCTAAGAAGTCCCTCACCAGCTTTCCTGTAGGCCCCCTTCAGATACTGGAAGGCCACAATAAGGTCTCCTCGGAGCCTTCTCTTCTCCAGACTGAACAATCCCAACTCTCTCAGTCTGTCCTCCTAGGAGAGGTGCTCCAGCCCTCTGATCATCCTCGTGGCCCTTCTCTGAACATGTTCCAGCACGTCCATATCCTTCCTGTAATAGGGACTCCAGACTGGATGCAGTACTCCAGGTGAGGCCTCACAAGAGTGGAGTAGAGGGGGAGAATCACCTCCCTTGACCTGCTGGCCACGCTTCTCTTGGTGCAGCCTGGGATATGATTGGCTTTTGGGCCTGCAAGTGTACACTGATGGCGCATGTTGAGCTT
>WUAM01000323.1:33580162-33596657 GCA_024336885.1 Actenoides hombroni
CCCCGGGCCTGATCTACACTATTCATAACAATCTAATCTCAAAATATTAATGATAAAGTGCTTCTTATAGTCTCGTTTGAAGATCTTTGACACTCCTAGGTTGAAAAGCTATTTTATTTTTTAGTGGCTTGTCTAATTGCAACTGATAGGTCTTAGAAACCATATGCAGTCACTTGGGCTACAAATCCTCAGAGAAGGAATATTATATTCTGCCTAGCCTATGAAAGTTCTGTTTTTACTATATAGCTTTAGATGTTAGCACATCAACTTATTATTTTTGGGCTTACTCAAGAGAAAAAAGGTTATGCAAAATTCCAGAGATACATGGAAGTTTACAGCAGTACAGGTACTGAATCTTTTTGTGAGCAGGAAGATTACTGAAGAGTATGAACTGCCACTGATATTATGGTCATTATCAACAATAGAATTTTCACAAAAATACAGGAAGAAATGTAGTCAAATTTATTCACTTGTCACTTTAGATACTCAAAGTCCTACCGGTCTTTTTCCTCAAAGCATCCAAGTTCCAAGAAAATATTTTCATCTTAATTTTTACCTGTATAAAATGGCTTTTACAAAGATAATGAGAAAAGTATATGACATTCATAAAGAGGAAATGAAACTAAAACCAAAACAGAGATATATCATATGGGCATAAAACCAAAACACAGTTGAATACTATGAACAAGTTCATTATGTATGTGATTTAAGGAAGCACCATTGATTGCAAATGCTCTGCTGACTTAGGAAAAGATACATGGTCTGCATTGAATTGGAGACAAGGAAGATGGGGGCTTGATGTGAAATTATTTACTGATGCATTATGCTCTGTTAGCCTGAAAGTCACAGTGAGTCCTTCTGGCCTTCAATGTATGAAACACAACCTATCATGAAAGTCTAAGACTTTTTGTTGCAGAACACAGAATTCTGATTTCCTGACTTGTATCTCATAGTGTTTAACTACTTGAGCTAAAGGAAATATCTGATGTAACTGTGTAAAGTTTGACTGTGTTATGTAAAACACACTTGAAAATACTGTTTTCTTAAAGATACTTAGAAATTTGGAACTTTTGTTGTTCTTTGTTGTTTTTTTGTTCTGGTTCCAGAGGAAAGTGAAAAATGAAAGATGAGATGTGTTTGCAAAGACAAAGCAGCTTCAGACAGTGAGCACAAGAGCCAGTGTTATCCCTACTTTACCTCTTGAGTTCTACTCAGCTTCCTTTCCTTACTAAGCTCACTGCATTAGCACTTATTACTCATACTGCAGTCTTGTAAAACTACATATTTCAATTTTGCATAAGCCAGCAGTCTTATGTCAAAGCAAAATCTCCATTTTCGGCACATGCTTCCTGCTTCGTAAACTGCAAAGCAGCTGATTGTGACCATTACAGATTGAAAGCTCTGTCAAAACCAGACTCTTTTAATCCTTTGGTTCTTCTTAAAGACATGACTGTTTTTGCATTATAATACCTTGAAATCGTATGCACAGATCTTATTGTCCTTCATCCATTTGACTTAAGTTTTCACATAGTTCTTCACTTGCTTGTCACAATACTAAAATAGCAATAAATATGTCTGGTGTTCAGTAGCAGTTTTTCTTTCTGTAGATTTATATTTTCTGTGGCGCAGTTTCTTATCCCATTGTCTGAAATTTTAAGGCTGATGGGTTCACTTTCTAAATTGACAGTCTGTTCAATAAATAGCACTTGAGTCTTTAATAGCAGGGCATTTAATAACTATGAGATCCTCTTTGTTTCCTTTGCTAACTTACTCCTGTGTTTCTGAAATGTTTAAACTGATCCCCTGTAGCTTTTGCTAAAATTATATGTATTTCATTAAAATTAAAGGTAGCTATCCAATGAGAAATTTTTATGTTGCTGTGTTGCAAAAATAATTTAGCTTCTATTGTATTTTTTTGTTTTGGAACTTTTCATAAATATTCTTGCTGATAAACTCTTGTCTTTTATATTACACAAATAAACACTTTGACCCTTATGTCACACAGATCTTTAACTTTGTCACACAAATCTTTAACTACAGCTGTGTTATCTCTTTTGGTAGAAGAAAAAGTTCATAATTCTTTAGTTATCCAAAGGATAGAAACTATACAATTAGGTGACTTAAGTAACAAATTCGGTTCCAATATCAGATTTTGAATATCAAACTCAGAAAGGTGAATAATAAGCAAAACAGCCTGAAAACTGCTTGCTTGGTAAAGTCTGAATGAACTGTTCCCCAAACTAGAAGACAATTTAAAAAAAATTCTGCAATAAATTTTCAATCATTCAAAACAAACAAACAAGCAAACAAATTAAAAACCAAAACAAAACCAAGAAACAAATAGAAATGCATCAAACTGCTCTGGGTTGTAGACATCACTGTCAGCTTTTTAGGGCAGGAAGACAGAGTCTAATGATTTCCTTTTTAACTTTTTCCTGTTTGCTGGCATAAGGAGAGGAAACACCTGTTGCTAATGATTCTGATATATGCCATTATACGAGATGCAATATAGCTCACAGAAAAGATTATCTATGCAGGTTTTAGGAACGTGGACATTGCCTTAATCAGCCATGTTTTACAAAGATGCTACAAACTGGTGCACTGACAAGAAGTTCAGATTACTACCATAACACACATGGAGATGCCATTACTATTGCATCTTCTTACTCTGAGTGCTAGGATATGCTGCAATGTGGCCTTGAATCTTTCCCTTTCTGAAATGCTCCTGCCTTGGTCAGTAGATGGGCTGTCACCTGGTGTTTAAACTTGTCTTTGCTGTGGCTGTGGTGTCTCTCTTGTGGCACACTGAAGTGGGCTGAACAACTTTGTTTTTATGGCTGCAGTTATAGTGTCCTCACTTTCCCATTATGAGTTTGAGTCTGGTTACTCTTGCAGGAACAATCAGGGGCTGTCAGACACTTCCTCAAGAGCCCTGCCTACTCCCCATGAAATGTGCTAAGTGTAGTGCCAGTTCAGCTGTGGCTCTGTACTTTGTGTGCATGCTTTGCCTTCCATACTAAAATGAATAACAAGTCTAAGTGAACCATGTCCTTTCTTCTGTGCAACAGCAAAGGCATTTATCTAGGTCTCAAAGTTAACAAGTATTAGCACCAAATATGTGCTCCAGTGAAAACTTCTCTCCTTTCTGAGTTTTGGTGATGGTTTTTCTTCCTACTTTTTGTAGCTCTGATTCTGACTCTGAAGAGGAGCCGATTACAGAGGAAGAATTGGCCAAGCTGAAAGAAGAGGTAGAAGAAAAAAAGAAACTAATTGCCACGCTACGAAACAAACCATGGAAGATGAAGAAGAAGTTGTCTGTCTTGAAGTATGGTTTGATTTCCATAATTAATATCTGCCACCCTGGTTTGTGCTGTTTTTTCTGAACTTTCTCTTTATTTCTAGATCTACTGGTATAGTTAACTTCAAATCATCTCTCATCTCTCTTTCCCTGGATGTGCTTTCATGGATAGTGGAGGAAAATGGCATTGCAAATCAGTGCTTTATTGTCTCTGTAGATCTGAAATCAAATATAGAAAATCTCAGGTATTTTTCTATTTTGAGTTTTCATTACACCTCTCTTCAAAATCTTTCATTTCCTCTTCAGTTATGTCAATGTTGGTAAATTCTTCCATTGATAAATTTAAAATTTCATTCAAGAAAAATGATGCAATTTCAGGAATGCCTCAGTATTTCTGGTGTAGGAAGAAAGGATTTACCTTTCTATTATAAGTCTTGGAATGAAAACCAGATTTTTTTTTTAGTTTATGAACTACTGGAAAATGAACTTGCATTTTCATGTATTTTTAGGTATGTCATGTATAAAACTATATGTTATCCTAGCAAATCTATCACTACATTTTCATTAAGGATAAAAATTAAATTTTTGTTTACAGTTAAATTTCCACTGAGCTTAGGCACCTGAGTAAACACAGAGAACTCTATTCTTTTGCCAAAACTGTTATGCTTCTCTGTTTTGAATAACTCATTCACTGCAATACTACCCAAAAATTAACAAAACTTATGGTTTGTTAGATACATCTAATGGAGAAGGATCATCTCTCCTTCAGACTTTTTTTGATACGGATGAAAACTACAGACATAATGATAGGAGAGAGATGTGAAATATGATGTAGAAAGCCTACAAGGTTATGGAGCAGATCATCCTGAGTGCTGTCATGTTGCACATACAGGACAATTGGGTGATCAGGTCCAGCCAGTATGGGTTTATGAAAGGCAGGTCCTGCGTGAGTAATCTGATCTCTTATGACAAGGTGACCTGCTTAGTGGATGAGGGATAGGCTGTGGATGTTGTCTACCTGGACTTAGTAAAGCTATTGATACTTTTTCCCACAGCATTCTCCTGGAGAAAGTGACTGCTTATGGCTTAGACGGGTATATGCTTCACTGGGTAAAAAACTGGATGTATGGTTCGGCCCAGAAAGGAGTGGTGAATGGATTTAAATCCAGCTGACAGCTGGTCACAAGTGGTGTTCCCCAGAGCTCAGCACTGGGGCTTGTTCTGTTTATCATCTTTATCAATAATCTGGATGAAAGGATCAAGTGCACTCTCAGCAAGTTTGTAGATGACACAAGTTTGATGAGTGTGTTGATCTGTATGAGGGTAAGGAGTCTCTACAAAGAGATCTGGACAGGTTGGATTGATGAGACAAGGCCAATGATATGAGGTTCAACAAGGCCAGGTGCCATGTGCTTCACTTGGGTCACAACAACCCCAGGCAATACTACAGGCTTGGGGAAGTGTCTGGAAAAACGCCTGGTAGGAAGGAACCTGGGCGTGGTGGTAGACAGCTGTCTGAATATGAGCTGGCAGTGTGCCCAGGTGGCCAAGAAGGCCAACAGCATCCTGGCATGCATCAGAAAGAAGGCCAACAGGATCCTGGCTTGTATAAAGAATAGCGTGACCAGCAGGAGAAGGGAAGTTATTGTGCCCTTATACTCAGCCCTTGTGAGGCCTCATCTTGAGTACTGTGTTCAATTCTGGGCTCCTCATTATAGGAAAGACATTGAGGTGCTGGAATGTGTCCAGAGGAGAGCAACCAAGCTCGTGAGAGGCTTAGAGAAGTCGTATGAGGAGAGGCTGAGATAGCTGAGCATGTTTAGTTCGGAGAAGAGGAAGCTGAGGGGGGACCTCATTGCCCTCTACAACTACCTGAAAGGACGTTGCAGAGAGGTGGGAGTTGGCCTTTTCTCCTTAGTTACTAATTACAGAATCAGGCGAAATGGCCTGAAGTTGCAGCAAGGGAGGTTTAGATTAGATATTACAAAGAAATTATTTACAGAGAGAGTGGTGAGGCACTGGAACAGCCTGCCGAGGGAGGTGGTTGAGTCATCATCCCTGGAGGTATTTAAGAGATGAGTTGACATGGTGTTTCACGACATGCTCTAGGGGCAGGAATGCAGGGGGCTTGTGTGTTGGTTTTTGGGTTGGTGTGGGGTTTTTTTTGGTGGGTTTTTTTGTTTGTTTGGTTTTGTGTTTTTTTGTTTCCTTTTAGTGGTCAGGTATTTAGGTGTTCTTTGTTCTTGTAGGTAGGGTTGGACTTGGTGATCTAGGAGGTCCTTTCCAACCACAATTATTCTGTGATTCTGGGACTTTGAGTGCTGGACTTTGGGCAAATGTTAATTAACATGCAAGAATGTGCAGTCATCCCTAAGGTTGCTTAGAACTCCTTTGTGGCCCATGTCAGTGAATGTCCCTTCAGCAAGGCATAGCAGGAGAAAGCTGAAAGGCAGCAACAGTGTAACTGAATGCTGGAGCTGCTATGGAAAGGAGAGACTTGCCAGAGTAACTGAGACAGTTGAACGTTTCACATTCTGCATTCTGGCAAGTCCCAGAGACTCCTGTGTACGCACAGCCATACTGATGCTGCAATGATTGTGTTCACCAGTAAAATGGCAGTGAAATTAGGAGAGATGAGAGATACGGTAGGCTCTGGAAAGCATTTGTTGCCTTTAAAGATGTTTTGCTCTTGAGGACAACTGCACTAAAGCATGTCACAATTATAATGGATACGAAGGCACCTGAGGAAAAACAGTAATGGGAAAATGGTTAGTGCTTGGTAGTGGCTTGTAGCAACTGTACCAGTAAAACAGTGTCCCTCTCACTTACAGTCAGAAGCAGAAATTCATTTCCATGGGCAGTTCATGAAATTTGGGTTCTGTCTGCAGTAATGAAAATGCTATTCTAGCAGACCTCTCAGTAACTTCCTAATAGGAAGTAAAGTATTAATGATGTCCAAAGTACTAATATGTTTGTTTCAGCTCATTGTACCATGCTTGATGGAGGAGTATAGTGTAAGCCTTTCCTTCTGAGACGGTATTCTGTTAGGTTGGAGTCATGATCCGCGTATTTAATTTGTTCTGCAGTTGAGAACACCATTAAAGTTTTCTTGGAAAGGAACAGGACACAATGTGCCAGATCCTCTCTACCTCTCACTCCTGTAATTTCAGATGGTAGAACCAGTGCTACGTAACTGTTGGTCTGTGGTTTGTATTTCCAAGCACCAACTGATCGGAGCAGGGCAGGAGGGGTGGCTCTCTTTTTTTTTTTCAAATTTACCTTTCTATAGCTTTTCTCATATACCTTCTTTTTGTAATCCCAAAGTAGATCAAACAGTCCAGATGAAAAATGCGGGTTTATATAAAACATTTTTTGGTCCATTCTTAGTATGTTTATGTTGCAGCTTGGCTAAAACTCACTGAATTATTTCCAAAAGCCCAAAGACTGTTTAAAAACTGCTGTCCATGTGTTTCCTTTCATCATTGTTTGCATGGTCTTTTTTCAGTTCTGAGGACCTTGTTCACTTCTGACATTTCATTAAACTGTTAGAGGAAGTTGAGATTAGTCAGGTCATTTCAAATCAACACAACAAAGGCATTCAGCTGCAGTATGAGGGGAGTAGAAATGCCTACACATTGAGTTCCAGGCTAGATACTAAACACCACACCAGAGACATTGTACCCGCTGCCCAGCTGACTTAATCTCTTAGAGCAAATGGATATTGTATTACAAAATTACCACAGGGCATTCAAATTACAGGCTGGTTATAGGAGGAGAGGGGAGAGTGTCTTACAATGAAGTTTTTTTTTATCTCCGCAGTATCTATTTTTTTTTTTTGCATACAGGTGTGTGCTACGAGCCCATGTCAAAATACCAAATTAGCGTAAGCAAACTCAAGGACATCCCTTCACCTTCGAGTGTAAGAGTTCAAGAGGCCTGGGCTGATACAGAGTGACAGATACAGTGAAGATAATTTCTGTTTATGCTTTATGCTGACTTTGGGGATTGGGAGGGCTCATGTTCACTCTGCATCTCTTCTCCTGTAAACAGAACTTTACTTAGGGAAGGTTGAATCTCACCTGTCCTGTCTGCAGTCCTTAGGCTTGAGAGGATTTGCATTACTAAAGTCCTCTGTTATGGAAATACAGCTGCTATTTTGGGTACAGACAGGCTGACAACAATGGGCAAAAGATCATATCCTGCCTCTGTGAAAGTTACCATGAGTAATTTACTCTTGCCAAGGAAACTGCTATCTCCTGAAACTGGATTTATTAAGCACTTGAAATCACTTCACATTTCTTTATGGTGCCACCCACTCCTTACCTATTTTCACAGTGGTGGTTCAGGTTTAAGTGTTATCTCGTCTCTCCTCTTGCTATGTTGTACACCAAAGGAGTGAGAATTAGGGATAACCTCTGACAGCCAAACTCCAGATAGTTGTGATTTTTTCTCTGAATAATCGGTATATCAAAGGTGTAACAAAATTTGCTATTAATTCTGGGGAGAGGGGTGGAGGTGGTGGGCTTTTTTGAACTGACTGAAGTCTGGCCTAAAGCAGTATTGATCTATGAAAATGGTGAGTTGCAATTGCATATACTGTTCCTGCTCCTACTCTAGCAGAAGAAAACAAGTGTAGTTAAAGAGAGGGTCACAGTCTTTGCACTCTGAGAGCACTTCTTTATGACACCAATGACACTTATTTTCTGCAGGCAGCTGGCTAACTGCATCAAAGCAATTGCACGAAACAGTGGGCTAGAGCTCCTCCACCAGAAATAAACTCTTACCTGGAGGTGCACAGGTTTTCATTCCTTTCCTGTCTGTTTTCTTAGATAACTCTGATGTGCCAATGAGCCCCTTTGAGACAGGTTTGTTACCTGATTTGCACCTTGGTAATAAATTCCATTTAGTGGCATCAAAGGACTATGTACATGACCACAGGCTCCCCCACCTTCCCTGAGAGATTAGAAGGCTGCCCCAGTTCTTTCCACTGTGAAATCTGCCCTCAGTCACCATCCACACTGGAATGTCTATACTTACCTCCAAGGCCAAACTGCAAGTGAATTTCAATCATCAGGTAAACTTGTTAAAAACCTGGCTTCTATGGTTTTATTGTGAGGGTACCACACCGTTTTCTTTAGCACATGACTGACTCTTTTACCTTCATCCCATGTGTTTATACACAGAAAATCAGGCCATTGGATGGCAGAATGTTTTAACATTGTGTACGTGTCCCAGTGCACCATGACTAAAGCAAGTCTCCCAAAAATTAATCTGATAAAATTATATTCTGTGTTGAATCAGGGATAGAAAAACATTAACCCTGTTTTATCCAGTATTTGAAGTGTCTGGAAAAAATTGCTGAAAAGAGCCACAAGAAAGACAACAACAAAAAGAGAAGCTTTAAAACTCATCAAAATGCATATAAACTTTTCCGGCAAGGGCAGCCTAGACCTTTGGCTTACTTGGGATGGCTGCCATCAGTAGGAATCTTTCCCTTTGCTTTCAATAGGCACTGATTCAGGCCTTGAAGAAACTGCCTTTGAAAATATTTTGGCAGTTAAAGGAAGATTCCATCAGAAACAGCAGGACTCTACTTTCCACACAAGAAGCTGGTTACACTTCAGCAGCTGCTACTCAGGTGCAGTTGGAACTGCATCACAGTCTACATACTATGCTGTTGAGTGTGATACAACAGATTTACCTTTAAAAAAACTCGCTGAAAATGTGAGTACCAAAGTAAAACACAGAATATAAGTGAGAAGCACAATCAGATTTTTTTGGTTGCTTGCTTGCTTGCTTGCTTTTTGGTTTGGTTTGGTTTTGGGTTGTTCTTTTGTGTGTGTGTGTGTGTGTGTGTTTGTTTCTTTGGTGTTTTGTTATTTTTTTATTTTGTTTTGTGTGTGTGCAGTGATAACTCACATGGGAAAAAATAGAATACCTTTGAAGTACTCTCAGCTGGCTATTTCATTTCAGGGTGGATGTTTCTTTGACTCCTCGGACAAAAATTTGCAAGTACTCTTGTGTGTAGTTGCATTGTTGCACCCCTATGTACTTGTTCTTTGCTTGATAATTATTTGTCAGCAGTGTTCCTCTGAGAAGTATTTTATAGCACTTGAACCACATGGAAAGTATTGCACCAAGCTGAACCTGCTAAATTTGGTGAGTAATCTGTTGTGTGTAGATGCTGTCATGTATTTCTTGGGAAGAAAAAAGCACTAAGGGCACTCTGTCCTCTTCAAAAACACTTCTAAGATCCTCCCTTTTCTAAGTGCTGTGTGAATTTCCATGCAATTCACTACCTTCATTAACGACTAGAGCCACAAACCTCAAGCCAGCAGACAGCTGGAGATGAGCTGTGAACCTTTTTAATGACATTTATTTTAAAATGTTAAGCCAAATTATGTATAAGTCATGGAAGACTCAGAACTCAGTTTTCTGCCATGTGCTTCTCTATCAGTCTCACCACTTGTCCATTGTATCACACTGCTTTATAGAGCAATTAAATCCTGTTTTGCTTAACCTAACTACCAAATGTCCCCATTCTGGCACTCCTGATGACAGTTCTTTAGCAGATGAATAAATAATTGCATAGCCCATCAAGTATGTCTTCAGAGGAGCCACTGACCTGTGCAACTCAAGTAGAAGGAATATCTTTGGGGATCTAAAGACCTAAGCACTCACATTCTGATGCTGACCTGTTCAGAGAAGGCACCACTGGGTATGCCTGATACATCAATAGCATGCATTGATCTGCTGTTACTTGAGCCCCTGAAGTGCACATTGCACCCTTTTGCCATGAAGTTTGCCTGTGATGGGCTGTAATCAGTTGTATCATGCAGTCACCAAGGGGATGAGTGTTTGCCTTCAGTCGACTGGCTCTTAGGAGCAATAGAACATTGTTCTGTCTCTAAGGATTTTGATCTCATGTTATGCATTAGCCACTATGGCCTGAGGGAATTCAGGAGTTACGGTTCCCACTGGCAGTAAAGGGGAGGGAGCAATTATGGATGGGCTGGTATAATACAGGCACAGCCACAGCTGCTCCAGGCTATATCCATCTTCCAGACATTCACACCTGAGGGAGATGCCCTTCAGCTGGCAAATACATCATCACTGCTAAACTCGGTATAACTCTGTGGACTACTTTGCTGTTCTCCCCTCAGGAACTTTAGAAGGGGATAAAATGCTGCCTTACTGTGCACACCAAAGCTGTAGAAGAAATAACAGGATATTGATAGAAAAATGTCATACAATGGCAAAAGCTACCTCAGGCACATGCTGTTCCACTCAGAAACCTAGAGGTGCAAAGAGAGGCAAAAGCATTGTGTCATTGTTTCCATCTTACCATTTGCAAGAGTATTAGTAAGATACTCCCAAGCTTCACCAAGCTCTCACTTCAGCCACATATGCACGAGCAGTCAGACAGTTCCTATATACTCCCATGGAGCCAAGATAAAGCTATAATTGAATGACCTCAGCATAGGAGAGCTTCATTTCTTAAAAAAAACTGTGCAAGAGGGGCAGCAAATATCCATCTCCATCACATACTGTGCTTGTGCAGCTGATGCAAAAGCCTATGCAATCTCTTAATATTCCATATTAGAATATAAAGATTATGAGGCAAGCAGAGTGTGTTACTTATACAGCTGTAGGCAATATGATATGAAAAGTCATTCTCCTTAATAATTTCTATGTTTTAAAAGGTTTGGGTCCTCAACAATATATATTTTTATTTGCTAATATTAAATTAATCCCTCGCGGAGGAGCTAGATTCTGTTACCTGGCCCACCTCACAACTCTTAAGTCCAACATAGCATTAAATAACTAACAATTTGAACTTTGTAGAGTTTTTCTGTGGTGAAACTACTATTACAGAAAAGCATTTGAGAGTGTGCCTTTTTTTTTGCCTTCAAGAATTTTGGAGTAGTCCTTCTTTTTCAGTTTCAAGATGACCAAATAGTTCCAGTAATTTCTGATCTTCCTGCCAGTTCATTAGTGCAACTGGCTACTAACCAGCTGACTGATGTCAGTCTCGTAATAAAGAATGACAGAGTTAGACAAGGGTCCCATGAGAAATGGAAGAAGGAGGATCAAACACAATTGTAAACCTGTGAAAGAGACTACAAGGTGTCTGGCAAAGGTTCTACTGCTTTATATAGTACTACGTATTCAACAGGTTTTCTTTTCCTTTCTTTCCCAAGTGTCTGTAGGTTGCATTGTTCTCTATTTTTTGGTGTAGATTTTTTGGGTTTTGTTTGTTTTTAAATATGTCATGTAATAGTGTACTTATTTAATGTGAGTACATAATTTTTTATTTAATATATCTCATTAATATATCCCACAAGGTAGAGCATCTCTAATTATTTACTGTGTTGCCGACTGCAATCTTAAGTTTGCATCTTGCAGTTATATGAATGAATTGTAATTGTGAAGAAAAGCCATGTTTTCCAAGGCTGCAGCAGCAGGTTTTTTTCAGCTATTGTGTTCACAGGAATGTGCCTGCACATACCCAGAGATCTCCAGACATCAGTAAATCTTATGGATCCTTGCAGCTGCAGAACCAGAAACTAAGTGTTAGTATAGGAGCCACTCACGTCCTTCCTGCATCTCTGTTCTTGATAGCCTTGTCTGGTTTTGCAACTAGATTTTTGAAAGTCATATAGTAGAAAGGTCATTGCAAAACGTCTCTTGCAAGAAGTGTATCTAGATTATTTGAGACAGGACTAAAACAGATTATAACCTGTTTCTTGTGGACTTCTTAGCACTAGGTTAAAGATACCAGATTTAGGTTGCTTTTCATTACTGTGTCTAATTTTGACTTACCTGCCATTCAGGGTATTCATTCATTGGGGTGAGACTTACAGCCCCATGAATAAGATTTGTAGAAGCTCTAATTGCTAAAAAATGAATTGTGATCTAGCCAAAAAGAATGCTGTAGAGACGGAAATGCTGTAGGAAATGCTGCAGGGAGTTAATCAGCTCAGTCTAAGCTGCAGGGACATGAGACATCACTCTCCTCATAGCCAAGAAAAGCTGTTGCATTTTCCATATTTGTATCTGAAGTCCATTCAAAGATCAAGCTGTACTTACCTGAGCTGTCCATGGGATCCAGTACAACATACTCTGCAAATCAGTATATCTCCACAAAAGACGTTTGGACTTCTGCATTCAAGAAAAGTGTTTTGAAGAAAAGTTGAGTCTCAACAACTGTTCTAATTTCATTTTCCATTGCATGAACCCTATATTTATGTCATATCTGCTGGTGATAAAAAGTTTCCACCCTTCAGGTGATATGAATATGTAAAGCATTCCAGTAGATTCAAATACTTTCTTGCCTCAGTGCAAATCTACAAAGGTGGTTTTCCAGCACATATTAGGCAACACCTAACCTTTGAAAAATTCACTCTATTTCAGCAGACAAGTAATGTGCTCTGGGAAAGATTCAAACTTCACTCCTTCAAGCCAGACTATAAATTCAATTAAATTGCCTTTAGGATACAACTTCTTATTTCCAGTTTTCCACATGGTTTGAAACAGGCACATCTACAGAGGGCATAAATTTTACTACAAAGGCACATAGATTCTCATGATGTTTTTTGTTCAAGGAAACCACGAGTACATTAAAAGAAAGAAAAAAAAAAAAAAAAGAAGAAAAAGAAGAATAAAAGAAAAAGGAAAGAAAAGAGGCTTTTGCTATTATTTCTTCATATTTGTGATGGCATCTAATGATTAGAGAAGAGCACAAATTTTTTATGGCAGTCTGGTTTCTGGTTTCTTACTTTTTTGCAATTTCAAATTTGGATATGACCATTTCAGTCCAAGCTCAGTGCTGCTAATTTGTTATTAATAACCTTTCCTCTAGTTCAATTAGAAGCTGCAGTGAATGTCTGCATAGACAGGTCAAGATCTCCCAGAGGCTTAAATTACTCTCATTAGGAGTAAGATCCAGGACAGAAAAAAGAGGGGCACTGAGAGAAATCCCCATGGAGGTAGGGAGGAGGCAAGTTATCTTGCTCCCAGGCATCAGTGAATCCCTTCATGTCTGTAGGGGTAAGGCCAGAACTTGTCATTCTCTCTACCTTCCTCCTCACCTCTCCCCATGGTTTTCTGTGCCTCAAAGAGCCTGTCAAACTGTGCAAGGAGAATCCACAGGAAAGGTCATGTAGCATTAACACATCATATAGTTGCATTACGTACTTAAAGAGAAAGCATGTATTGAATAATGTTCCCTTCTAGCTTCCTGTTCTCTTTCCTTAACTGCCCAGAGCTAAATGTTAATCCAACTGAAAATTGGTGTAATCAACTGGAAAGGCACAGAATGTAGAAGGTAGGTGTCTGTCTTTATATGTGGTCATCAGGTCAGAAATTAATTAGTCTCTGCCATCTGTAAGAGGATACTAATGACTACAAGAAATTGGGACATTTGTTTTACATCTGTTTGTAACAGCAGAAGCTCCAGCAGTGCAGTGGTCGCCTAACTCTAAACTGGGGCAGTGGTTCAATACTGACTCAGAGGGAAGTGTGCCAGCAGCACCACTGAATGTGCAGTACATGTAATACAGCAGGAAATTTGGACAGAAGCTTGTTATAACACTGTTTTGGAAATGCATGAGTCACTGTTTCTGGAATCTGAGCCTTTCTCAGCATGTTTTTGTGCTAGATTCTGTCATGTCACTTGAGAAAGCCTGAAGGACTGATGCTGAGTTAGTTTATCTAGGATCTTCACATTGGAATACTCTGATCCATCTCTGTCATCTTTCTTCCTGTTTCAAAAAAACCCAAACCAGAATGCAATTTACTATATTCTTCCATTGTGAAATATTATTTAAACACTTTTGTAATTGACACTAATATTCTCTGTTATGAGAGCAACACACTCAACTCAGCCATTGCACTCAGTGACTTCTCCAATGCTTGCAGATGAGGCTGACCCAATTCTTACTCCTTCATGCCACTGTGCACACAGTACTCCTTCACCCTTACATTTCAAAATGCTTCTTGCAAGAATGAACACTAGCAACATTGATAAAATCACATACGCGCTTTGCAGTAACCAAACATGCCAGGGGATGCCTCTGCATTTCCTCTGCTTCCTTTCTCCTCTTCTCCTTCTGACAGTTGTCTGCCTCTAGAGCTGCACTCCTGTCTCTGCAGGCCTAGGGTCCTAGTACCACTCTGAATGGCACTGATCACAGAACATTCCTCTCTCTAACAAATGATGTAATTTGTCTACAACATCTTGGCTTTTTTTTTTCTACTTTTTACACTAAAATCTGGTGCTGAGCTGAATTATGATTAAAATAGTTTTATTTAATCTGATAACTACAGATATGTACAAATGCACATACACTCTTCTTTATGAGACATTTAAAGACAGGTGTATTCCAAATGATCATAGGGAAGAAAAACGAACAACATGGTTGTGCTAGAAGCAGGCTGAAGAGGAAAGGGAAGCTGCCCATCTTGCAAACAAATACATGTGCTGGATTGAGCATTTGAGCAAACAAATCTCAGAAAAGATGAGCAAGATTAAAGAAATGCACTTAGGAAGGGTCAAGGCTGAAGACTGACAGCTCTGTGACCATGTCCATCCTAAGTCAAATTCACAAATTCTTCAATGTCTAAGAGGCTTTTTAGATATTGGCACTTAGATGTATTCACAACATCTGTGATCCAACCCTGCAGGCACCTACAGTCATCCCTGGAGTTAAAAGAGTGCTCAGATCTTACTTCACAAGTGAGAGCAAGGAAGATGAAAAAAAAACAACTGGGGTTCTCCAGTCTTTGTTACCACCTGAGCAGCCTAACTGTCCCTTGAAACACAGCCAGGAAGCAGACAGGTTATGTCTGGCAGTAAAAGCTCTCAGCTGGGAGATGGGAGATTTGAAAAGCTGAAAACCTCTTCCTCTGATTTGAAAATTCTTCTTTTCTGTAATACACATGGAGCAGACTCACAACAAAAACTACAGTCTGTCAGAGATCTTCCTCATCATCAGCCTTACAGAACCATTTTTCTCAGTTGTCTTTAAATGTGATAAAAGTCAAGCAGGTTCTTTACCATATAGAGTTTATGTATGACTTTTAAACTATGTCATGTTGTAAAGCTCGGTTTTTGGTTTTGTTTTGGGTTTTTTTAAATGAGTACTACAAACAACAGAAAACAAAATGTACATGGACATACTTAGCAGATGTAACGTTAAAACTATATCACATCACACACATGTCACTTTTTAACAGGGTCTAACATTTTATATACTTTCCTTTATCTGCCCCTACTATGTCCCCTCATACTTCTGCTTGTAGTTTTTTTTCTTAGCCTTTTATTCTAGAAGCAGAGAAACACAAAGGTGAAATGGCAGTCAGAATTTATGTGTCACCTATACTGAGTCACGGTTACAACACTTTTTTAAGAATGCAGATAGCTGGGCAATAAAAAGCAAGTTCAGTCCTGGGGTACCTCTGCCAACCTGCTGTGGCTGCTCTAATATAAGTTAATTCCTCATATGCTTCATGAGCTCTTATGCAAAACAAAGATCTGGTTCCTGATAAATGTCTGCAGCACATACTCCCTGACAACTGCTGAGTCTGGGATGGAATACTACTCAGTTGCCCATTTTTAGAAACTGTGGCCTTTTTGTGCCCCTTAATTGCTTTAGTCATACAAAGTACATATACAGTGAGCAGATTTTGCCCTATTGATTTATGCAAAAATTCTATGCAGCTGCTCTACTCTCGTATTTGTTCCCAGAAAACTAACACTGCTGCACAAGATAGCTGTCACACTGGCTTTTTAGGCTTGCATGGATCTGCTTAATTTGTGTAAGATGCTGTTTGTAGGAGGAACTATCCCAGATGTTTATTAGGAACCATCCCAGCTGTTTGTTGCTGACATTGATGCACTGGTACCTTAATGGATGGAAATAAGCTGAAATAATTTGGGTTTGCATCTGAAAGCAAGCAGCTGTATTCATTCTAAGTATGGCTGAATGAAAACTGTCTAAGCCAGAGAATAGATTATTTGTGAATTTAATAATAATAACAATAATAATTATAGTAACAGCATTAGAAACAAACTAAGTCTGTGCTCTGAATTTATACCTATGACAGGAGTCCCTTGTCATTTCTATGATGTTTATCTTCAGAATATCTATCTGCATTACAGTAGTGCTATCTTCCCCAGCTGGCAGAATAGGCCAA
>WUAM01000323.1:33617577-33631596 GCA_024336885.1 Actenoides hombroni
AAAAATCTTGGTGTTGAGTTGTAGCAAGTTTTCTTGGAAAACAGAGGTATTTATGTCTGTTAGTCACCTGCAAAACATGAGCTGCTGCTTAAATTAACTATGAGGATATGATATTTCTGCATGTGAAAATCTGGTGACCTGTTTAAGAAGTAGAACTGTATAAAATAGGTAATGGTGTTGCCAGTCCATCATCCTGATGATGGGTGTGCAACAGAAAGATAAAGACAGGAAACATGAGTTCTTGATTTACATTAGTGGAATCTTGCCATGGCCTAGAGTGGAGCTGAAAATTGGCTCCATATGTGTGAACATAGAGCAACATCCTTAGATCCAAGTGAACTTTAGAGTTCTTTAGTGTTGTCCCCCTTCATGTTCGAAGAGCTGAGATTCTGCTTCAACTACTTTTGTCATCTGCATTCTGTCAAGCTCTAATGCTTTTTCTTAGCTATTAGAGCAGAAGGAGAGAGACCTTTGGGATTCATTTTGTTTGGAGGTATATCATCCTGCTTTGTGAAAAACTTTGTAAAGTTGAACAGGCATAGTGCCATTTGCATTTCTGTTGAATTTGCTACATGGGATGGTAAGAATCTGTTGAAGTGCTTTTCTGCATCAGCATCCCCAGTTATTAAGACTTGAGTGTCAACAGTCCTTAGGAATTCAGAAGTTTTGTGGAAAAAATTATTCTCTGCTCCATGGGAGGCTTTAAATTCCTGCCAAACTGCCTTCTGTGACTTAGCATTTTCCTTAGAAGAGCACTTTTTGTGGGAGCTGAGGTATTACTGAGCACATACACATTTTCAGTATACACTTCATGAGCTTTTGCTCTGTGACTTATGACTTAGAAGCCAAAAGAAAGGGGCAGGTTATGCCACCTTTCCTACTGTTTCACTTTTGATGTCTTTTCTTCTAATGAAGTACACAGGAATAAGCTTATTTAAAAACGTTTCAAGTGACTTACCTGATAGCCACCTTAACAAGTATCACCAGAAAACAAAGGAATCTCTTACCATGTGAATTCCTTTGAAATGTTTTTTTCTTCTCACCACAGCAGTTTGTTTATATCATGAGTAGTCTTTTCTGCTTCAATAGTTGCACTTGCCATCTAATTTACATACAGAGTGTCTGTATGCAGGATTGTGTATTACATGGATGTTGGGGAATATACAAAGATTACCTTGCCTTTTAAAACCATATTTTAAACAGACTCTACTAGTTTGGTTTTGTTTGTTTGTTTGTTTTTTGAGGGGTAGACAGGGGGATTTTGCAATTCTTCTAGCGCTGTCTAATTTATCTACTGTTGATCTTTTGCTTGCTCAGGGGACCAAAAGAAGGGGGGTTGCTGTGGGGTGAGAAGGTAGAGTAAAATCACAAAATTGGGTTTTCTGAGGCCATTGCTCCTGCAAATGTCTATTCCCTAGCTGATTCTTCTTGTTGGAAATAAGTTACAGACCTGAATGTAATTGTCAAGGGTCTCGATGGCTTCTTTGGCATCACTGCCAGGATAGTGGAAGTGAACTTGTAAGAGAGGGACTTGATAATATTTCACACAGTGTACGTTCAGAGAGTTACCATTTCTACTCAAGTCTCAGTTTCCACATTAAGAACTTATTTTCATGCAGAAATTTCCCTAAGTATACAAAAACTATGTGAATATATCTCTTAAAGTATAAATCTCATTACCTTGAGATATGCAGTCCATTCAGAGTGTCTGTTTCCCATTGGTATGTCTTCTCTTGTTCCCCTTACCTGCATGAAAATTACTTGCATGAAAACTTTAAATTCTCTAACCATGACAGCATCTGTATGTATTTTTACCTTGTTCTCTGTAAACACTGACCAGGTTATAGCGCAGCCTGCCCTCAACAACTATTCTGTCATGTGAGTGGCAAATGCTTTTCTTAGGCATAATCATTGGTTCAGTGTGTGAACCAACTCACCTTACTGATGAAAGGACTTTGAACTCTGTACTTTCTTAACTTCCGTATCTGGTGGGCAACCTCAGATTCCTTCTGAAGTAGACTTCTAGAAGAGATAGGAAATTCTGTTTATAGAAGTTTAAGTGTGTGCATTGCATGATACTTAGGAAATTTAAGTTTTGCATGTTTGGTAGCTTCCTCCATGCATGTTTAAAAATGTGTGGTTTTATTTTTTTATTTTTAATTTTTTTTATTTAACCACATGTATTTCTTGTTTTTGTTTTTTGTTTTCCTTCCCCCCAACAGCTGGCTTACCCCTTGGTGTTCTAAACTTGGCCAAAATAAAACCGTATCAGAGAGGCTTTTTCTGTAATGATGACAGCATCAAGTATCCGTTCCATGACAGTACCATCACATCCACTGTCCTCTACACAGTGGGGTTCACCCTGCCCATTTTATCTGTAAGTAGCTAATATATAGGGAGCTTTGGTGATGGGAATAAAATGTATGTTTTCCAAGAGTTCAGCATTGCAACTGTGAGTTGAGGATAGTCTATATAGGCAAAATCCCATATATGTATAGGCATATGCATGTGAAAGGTACCATTGCTACTTTTGTTTGCATAAAAAATATAGAACTAATCTCCAACTGCTAGTATCACTGAACTCATTTGTTTTAGGAGCAGAAAAAAATGGCGGTGAGCGTTTAAACTGTATCAGTTAGTCTAGGCTTTTATAACTGTGGAGAAAAATACTGCAGGCTTCCAAAATGCTGTAGAATAATTCTCATGTTGAGAATGGGTTAGTCTTATAATTTAAATGCTTGTGATGTTAAGACTTGCACTGTAGTGGAGTGCATGAACCTATAACTAGTGACTGTTGGATCCATATACTTTCTACAGAAATAAATCTGATTTAGACTCAGTGGATTTTCTTAGGTTTAAAAACAAAAAAAAGTGATGACCCTGCAAACCCTTAAAAATGGGATACAGAGGCTGAAAATCTAGTTGCTTATAGAAAAGAGGCTCAGCATTTTCAAGACCACATGATTTTTACGAAGAACTTTTCAGTAGGTTTTTCTAACAATATTTTAAGCCTGATTGTGTCCAATTTTAAGTGAGGTTTGAGCTGTTTGGAAAACCAAAATTTAACTATTCAGAACAGTGTTGAACCTGAAACTATACCTTGTTTCTGCCTGCAGTGGTTGACCCACACCATATGATGGTCATTGATCTTCTGATAAATTATATGTTAAATTAATCAGGAAAAAGTATGTATTAAACTGGTTTTAAAATAGAAACAGACACTTAAAACAAGTAAACAGAAATCTGCAGAACCTCTACATGTATTACTCTAGTTTTCACTTAAATGCTTATTTATTAAAAGCTTGCATTAGTCCTGTGCAGTAAATAGAAGGTAGACACAACAGTTGTTACCATTAGTACAGTTTCAGTTTTGAGGAAAATAGTCTGCAGTTTGTAATTTTGACATGTACTGACATGTATCTGCAGCACAACTTCAGCAAAAATTTCTTTTCCAGTAGGCTTCATGTGTACCTTAATTGATATGTGCACAGGTGATCTAGCATGGTATTTCTGACTTCTAAAGAGGCATTTCAGTTGTACTTAGATAATCTGTTGAATTTTTATTTATTTATTTATTTTATTTTCCATTTTTAGATTTGAAGAGGTTGTTCTTATAATAGAAAGACAATTGAGTGCGTTTTTTTCCCCTGGCTTTAAAGCAGTGGAGAAACATCTGATTAACAGCTAACTTATTTAAAATTGTAAACATCTAAGGAGTAGTATGGACAGGTATTGTAACTGCCAAGGTATCTAAATTATAGTTTGGAATTAGACTTGTCAGTGATTCCAGTCTATTCTGATACTCTTCTTCTATAATACTTTTGTAGGATTTACAAAGTGAGATTTTATTGCCTGTCTTTGTGCAGGAGGTAGGAGTGTATAATTGGAACAATAACTTCTGGCCTCCATGCTGAGAGTGGTTTAAAAAAATAATAAAATTTTCTAATGTACTTCTAGTTCTGTAATAGCAATACAGGGTACCCAGGTCAGTTCTTCAGTCTGAACGTTTTACAAACCGTAAAGCAATGCAGGTATTCTGGAATTTAGTGATAAAATAATCACTGTAATGTGGATGTTACTGCATTATGTAGTTAACATATTAACCAAACTGATTTTCTTAGTCTCAGTTTTAAATTTAGGGAGGTCCTTAGCCCTATGCAAGGGGTGAAAATAATTTATGGCTGCTGAAAACTTAGAGCTAGGGTGAGCTGTAGAGCTAGGGAGTATGAGATTTGGGTTGTTACACCCTATTGAGTTGAAAGCGGTTTCTAGTTGAATGCTTGCTAGCTTCAAGCTTATCTGTAATCAAAATGGATGGGAAAAGTTGGTCAGTGTGGGAATAGGAGAATCTGACATTCAGACTGGTTTTTGTTTTGCACTGACTCAATAGAGGCTTGCGATTTTTCTTTTTCCTAAGGCAGCAAAGTATTATGAAGTAGTGTGGTCCAGGTTCAATATCCTCAGCAGGGACACAGCTGGCTCATGAAAACTTACTGGGCAGTAATGCTGATTGTCCCACATCTAGTCAAAAATGTTATCCTGACATGAGACTTTCCTGAAAAAAACAGACTGATCAATGAAGGAATTGATGGCAGAAATGTGAATTCTGAAGTAGGACGTACACCTCAGCTTTGTCATGTTACAAAATAGAAGAACTTGTAGGAAGCTAAGAGAAGCAAAAGGAATCATATCTGCAATTTGAAAAGAGAAAAACAAACAAAAAAGTTAATTGAATAGTAGAGTGGTTATAGCCTTTCCTCTTGCCATTCAACAATGTACAGGTATTGCTTATCCAGTTATTTCATCCTTAGTCACTAAAGCCTCAGAAAAACTAAGCAGAAATGCTCAAAATGTTATTATGCCTATGCCCCTTGCTGCACTGGCAGTTTGCTTGTCTTCAGAATGTGGTGTGAAATGGCCTGAACATTTTGCTGTATAATAATAAAATGTCTTGTCTGATTCAGTTGTTGGGTTAGGCTCATAGTGGAATATCAAACAACTTCCAAGGGAAAAAAAAAAAATCACAATACCTGCAGTAAGGAGCAAGACATAGATATTTCTTTGTTAAGAAGCCTCTTTGTGCAGAAGAGGGTGGATTTAGATTAGAAATTAAGAAGTTCTTCATTCTGAGGGTGAGACACTGGAACAGGTTGCCCAGGGAGGTTGTGGATGCTCCATGACTAGATGTGTTCAATGCCAGGTTGGATGGGGCTTTGAGCAACCTGGTTGAGGAGGAGGCTTCCCTGCCCATGGCAGAGGGGTTGAAACTACATGATCTTTAAGGTCCCTTCCAACTCATACCATTCTATGATTCTATAAAAGAAACTAGGCTGCCTGAACATTTGTCTTCAGAACATTTTATGAAGATTTATAAGATGTGTTAGAAACTCTCAGGGGTCTTCTTTAAAATAAAATAAAAATAAAATTTAATCAAAATAAAATAAAAATTATTAAAATAATTCTCTTAATTCATTGTTCCATTTATAGCTCTGAAAGCTTTCTGTTCCCATTGCCATCTTTTATCGGGAAATAAAATGTATGGGAAAGAAACTCATGTTTATTCTTTTCCAACCTTCTCATTTCATCTCATTTTTGCAAATTGCTTTCTGTGTCTGGATGGGAAATAACAATTTTGTATTAGAATTTTTTGAGACTTAGGGTCAAACAACCCTTGGTAGTGCTCTGGAAAAACTAATCTCTTTAGATGTCCAGGCTGGTGTCCAAAGTAGCACATATCCATGACGGCTGACATTTGAAGAATACCAGATGATCTTTCCAATACTTCTACCTTCCCAAGTCTTTTTAGAGATACTTGGGAAATGATTCTGAATAATCTAAAAGCCGTGACTAGTTAGGGACTACTATCTATAGAGTGTAACTCTAGGAATATTTTGAAATTAATCTCTTATGAAGGTCTTGGGTTTTTGGTCTTTAGCTGTCTGTATGAGATCAGCTCTTGCAAGTATAAGTGACAAATTAATGTCAATGTCTTTCTCTTGCAGCAAGGTCCAACCATCCCTATTTGCATGTATCTTATTCTGTTTGTCTTTCTGCTGACTTAACCTCCAGATGAGTATTCTGTTCCTTCAGACAGCTTGCTTCTTACAACCATTGCCATCAGTGACACATATACATCTCTTAGATATAAGGGTACGTGTGACTGGGGGAAGAAGAAACACAGGGCAAAGGAGGCCTCTCTGAAGCATCTCACTAAAGGTGGAGAATAGAGCAACTTCAGAGTTGCTGAATTTCATTTGCTTTCTGTGCTAGGTTCTGAGCAGTGATTCTGTAGTTCCTTGCCAAAGCCTTGACTGGCTGTTCAGCTCAGCACCTATGGGTCAGTTTCTATATAGTGGACTAATTTGTGAGAGGACAAGTTCTTTTAACTTGGCCAAAGTGCCACACTGAGTTTCTGGGAAACAAAGTAGTTCACCACAGCTGATGCTACTACAAAACAGGTAATGCAAATGCTGATGTTACTGACAGGTGACATGTTTCACAGTGAACAGGGTTTAGAATAAGTCACTTCTTTGGAATGAGCTGTGCTATGTGGGACTTCTATGAGGGAAAGCAATGTTATGGGCCTGCAGGACTTAATTTCTCCACCTTCAACACATCCAAAAGATATTTAGGTGGTCAGGTCATGGTTTTTACTTCAGAAAACAAAACCAAAACGTTATAGGTTTGGTTTGACAAACACCCATGTCTTCAATATCATGATGCGTTCTCAAAAGGGACTTCTCTAGCTTTGCTCCTGTGCCAGCTTTAACCTATTCAGCCTTAGGCTTAATATTTTCAGAAATTTCTCCTTTTATCATGTATATCAATGTCCTGACTGTAACTTTTCCTTCTTACAGATTAGCACAATCATACTTTGGAGACAATCTGATTTATTTTCTGTCAAAAGAAACGAATCTTTTATGTTCCCTTTGTGAAAGGGATACATGTTGCAGGGAAACTGTTATTGAAAACAACTATTTGATTAACAACATAAGCATTTCCAGGGCTAACTTCTATGTTTTTCAAGGGACAGCTGTAACTACTGCTGTGGTAGAGACTGATAAAGCAGTGGACTGTGAAACCTACCAAAAACTGTTACATTGATAGATGTGCTTTTCATGTTTTACACCAGTGTCAAAGCTTTATGGCCCACTGTTGACAGTTTTCGACTAATTGAAATTAAACCTGCTGTTTGATAGTAGAGTGGACTTTTGCATCCTTTCACTTTCAGGTTACATATTAGTAATTTTATTACGCTCTGAACAAGATTTATGCCTCTTACCTGCTAAACCTTTTGAAAAGGAGAGTAATGTTTTATCTTTTTTTTGTTTTGTTCGTGGTGTTGGAAACATTTTCAGGAAATGCTGTTAAACTTCATATTCTGGCATGAGTTCTTATTGGTACTAGCTGTTCATCTTGTACTACTACAGATCAGGATCATCTGTGAACCCAAGCTTCATCTGAGGAATAAACTGCTAATTTGTGTTTGTTCAAACTGTTTAAAACCACCATAATAATAACAACCTATGTTTATCCTTTGTGAAGGGTTAATGATGCACTTTGGTTTAATTGGTGAGTAATTCCTGTGTGAGAACACAGGACACAGTGAGAACACTGGTGGGCTCAGTTTAAAATCAGATGAGGAAAGATCTGAGGGGTGCCACTTCCAAGTTGGTGATTGTACAAATCGCTCTTACCAGACACAACTCATTTAAAAATAAGTGGTGACTTACTTGTTAAGTCTGTGGACTTGATATTGTACTTTTCTCATTCTTCAGGTATATTTGTTAATACAGTGAAGGCACACACAGTGTATGCAACTGATGAAAACAGTTGGCAGCCTGACAGTGGAAGGAGCTTCAGATACGGACTTTTAAAATGCTGAACTATGCTTGGTCGTAACTATGAGAAAGCCAAGCAATCATAGTGGTTTGGAGTTGTTGTTATTTAGTAGAGTACACAAAACGGTAAAATGGAATAGGGAGACATGTAGAGAGAGGGAGCTGAAACTTGAATACTTAAAGTCTTGTTATTTAAGGAGGAAAAAAAAAAGTATGGCGTGGATTTTTCCTTAAGTCTCATACATAATTACTGATAACATGCTGTTGATATTCAGGACTTGGAACAGAAATCCAAGGGCGTGGTGAAAAAGGAAAGGGACTGTACCAGAAACCACAGATGAGCAATAGGGAAAATAAGTGAAAGAGTGGGAAAGTTCCTTTCTTTGCTGCCTCTTCTGTTTCCTTTCCTCTGGTTCACCTGTTTGTACCTGTTTCTGTTCTGCCTTGAGCAGTGAAATGCTCATGCAGAGGGATAGTTTTACCCATCTTTTCTGGAGAAAGATGAATGACAAAATGCAGCAGCTGATCTTGGTGAACTGCAGATTAAGGGTATAAGCATATTTCTTGATAGGTGCCCTCCTGAACTCTCAAGTTTCTTTTAAGAAATAGAGACTAACATTGTTCTAGTACTGAGGAAAGACCGAAGATATAACTTAGTGTGCAAAGAGCTGTATGATACCATAACCAACCCCCACAAATTGTGAGCACTTACACAGAGTAATTCTCAACTCAGGAGTTCTAACCAAGCTTTCACAAAACACATGTTTTTCCAGGCAGGATTTCTAGTGTTGTACAAATGAATACTATGGATGTTTTCACTGATGCAATTAGTAATGAAATCTCTACAGCATATTCAGGGGAAATGTTAACTTGTGCTTTCTATTTTAATGTCTGGTGTAAGGTGAGTTAAACCTCAAAATACTTACTAATGCTTTTTTAAAAATAAGAAGCCTAGGTGTCACTTCTGGTTTAAAGCTACACAAATGAAGTTGGCATTAAATAATAGCATGAAAGTGGTAGTGGCTTTTCTTGAGGTGCTGGGAGAAAAGAGAAAAATATTCTGAATTAGTGTTGTTTTTAGACTCTGTAGAAAGATTGTTGCTAATCACTGCTTAAATACAGATGTCTAAAGATATTTTTAAAACATACCCACAGCTTCCTGGTGTCATTCACATCTATTCTCTTCCTAATCCGTTTAATACACCAGGAGGATGGAGTACTCAGTCTAAGGGCGGCATAAAAAAAAAATAAAAAATCTCATTATTTAGATCTGTACCTTCAAATGATTACCTCACCAAAATCTTAAGAAAGTAGTCATGGGATTAAGTGGAGAATCCTTAAATGTATAAATAATTCACTGAAATGTGAGAAGTGGCCAGTAGGACTAAATGCTCCCTGGCTTTCCGAAGGGAACTTCTCCAGAAGTCTGACCTGTTCAGTATAGTCATAAATGCCTTGGAGGGGAGAGTGTGTGCAGTGAGGCAGCAGGAAAGTAGGGTACTCAGACCAGGTAGATACAAAAGATGGCAATAACATGCCTGGTGAAATACAGTGTGGATAAATGTCAAGTTATGTCCTTCCTGAGGAGACTGAGAAGGACATCTTATGTTCTTGTAACAGTGTGCTGCTCTTGCTTCACTAGAGTGGTAATAATCAGCTTTCAGTTCTGTGGAGAAAACAACGTTAAGCCAGATAACAGTGAAGAAAACTAATCAAGATTGGATACTTAGAAAGAAATAGACCTGTGTTGTATAGGATATTTATGGAAAAACCCTGAGCATAATCAAGTCAGAAGTCACTTCACCTTTTGAGGAAATCTAATCCATTGACTGTATGAGTCAAGACTATTGGGCAAGTGTACTGTAATTGTTTAAAATACTTAGTCTTATTAGCTGAGCTACTTGTGTTTCTACCTCTTGTATTCTGACTGAAAGGCTGTTCCAGAGGCCTATATATCTCCCTCACTGTGATTATCTTTATTGCCAGCTGTATTTGTGGCTCCGTAATTCTTGATTGTTGGATCAGTATTGGTCTTTTTCTGTTATCTACTGCCTATGCAATTAGCTGATTTACAACCCTTACATTCTGCTCAACAGTGCAGATTAAATCTTTTCTAGCTTTTGAGATAATGAGGAATATTCCTTAGCAGCCCTTTTCTCTCTGCATATAACACAGATTAATTAAAACCAAATATTTTGGCAAATTCTGATTGAATGCTATTTGAGAAGAAATTCTTGTCGGTTAGCTAGAAGTGTTAATGCATTTGCAAAGACTTATCTGATGGTCACAGTATTAAATTGAGGTAAAACAACCATAGGAAACAGACATTATTTTCCCCTCATATTTACTGACAAACTCCCAGCTCATCAGAGTTGTTCAGCCTCCAAGTGCACAACTCTGAACTCATTCCTGAACAAATCTCCATCTGTTCTCTTGCTTCAGTCTTTAGAAGTTGTTTTGCAGGCAGAACTGGCTGACCTTGATCTTCCACTGTAGCAAACTGCTGACAGCTCTGTCAGCAATACATCTACTAGTTGTTCATTAATAATGCTGGCGTATGCACTGCATAATACTAGCTTGTTGGCTTTATCCTTGAGATTACCCTACTGGTAACCTCTTCCGAACCTTATAATTTGTCTTAACACATCTGTTGTTATGTTCCCTTTAGGCAATTTTTTCACTATGTTACAACTGACTTGGAAAATGAAGTATACATCAGGGAAGCTTTTTGGTATTGTCATATGGGAAGTATTCAGTAGAGAGCCTTTAATCACCCTTTACCGTCTCCACTCCTTACTGTAGGAGTACTTAAACTCTTCAGTTTCTTTTATTTTCCTGTAAAACTGAGCCCAAATAATTTTTACTGATTTTCCTTTCTGATGTGCCATATTCTGCCTTTAGAAATTGTATCTTGTTTTAGGGGGAAAAAATGGTATTTGTAGAAGAAGCAGGGCCTTTCCTTTAACTTACTGTGGCAGCATGTGACTGTGGCAGGTGAGCATGATTTTGGTTGGTTGGTTTTTTTTTTTTCCAGTGATCTGCTATTGAATCTTTGCTACTTTTCCTTGAGAAACTACTTTAGACTTACATGGAGAAATCTGGCAAGGAAGTCCTATGCTACTATTAAAATTTGTTACTCAGTTGTGCCTGGGAAATTAAAGACCTTGACACTAATGATAGTTGTAACATTATGAAAACAAATATCATTTTGTATCTTCAGTCATATCCAATCCTCTTGTGCCGGGAGGTTTTATACTAGGAAGTTGCTACAGTGATGCAAAAATTTATTCCTTTCTTCTGAAATTAATTTATCTCTCAGGGTGAAAAAGTAACCGGTCTATCACAATGACAGGGAAACCC
The DNA here is from genome assembly GCA_024336885.1 of Actenoides hombroni. Lineage (NCBI taxonomy): Eukaryota > Metazoa > Chordata > Aves > Coraciiformes > Alcedinidae > Actenoides > Actenoides hombroni. The sequence goes on from WUAM01000323.1 coordinate 33,628,779, forward strand.
TACTGTTGTACTTGCTATAATAAGAAGCTTTGCCTCTTTGATCACTTACACCAATTCTTCTTCTTGTTTGTTCTGCTAGTACCATTAAAAAAATTCAAACTATGTTTTTCACTGTCTCTGCATTATCTGCAGTGTGCAGCAGAGTGCAGGACTTGTACTGCAGAAAGTACTTAAGCTATATATTTGAAATAACTTTGATTTGATTTTTAGAAGGAAAGAAAAAACCAACCCACCCTTACAATCCCACAAAACCAGACTTTGATTCATTTAAAACACAGCAAAATCCCTAGGTATTCTGAGAAGTTTTTCCTAATGACTTCACTTGCCAGAAACAGTAGAGTTGCCTTCCTTCTGGTTTGACTTTTACTTTTCTCCTCCCTCCCAACAGCTAATAGTTAAACCAATCCATGTGTGCTTAAAAGAAGTAAATTAAACCTGCTATATGGAACGTGTTCTGAGGGTGTAGGTATTGACATTGGAAAGTAACCAAAAAAGACATCAAAAGCTGGTACTAGCATGGCTTTTAGGCTAGTAAGTAACTTGGACTGAGCAAAAGGTAAATTAGCAAAGTTGTAGTTTTGTGACTTTAGTTTTCCGTTTAACAGTGTTAAGTCAATCTGATAATTTTACTGTAATCTGGTGTTTAGAAATTGAAACTTTTATCTTAAGCTTTCACAGAGCACATGTCCTTTCAGCACTGAAATGTGCTGAGAACAGCAATAAGACACATGACTGGTGGGTTTACTTTTTAAATCTGTTACACAATTGGGAGTAACTGAAGAAACGTTTAATGAACTTTACGATAAGCTTTTTTAGCTATATTTATATTTCAGCGCATATCTCTTCCAATTAATTTTTACTTCAAATCAAGTAGATACTTAGAACTTAAAGACTTGTACTGTCTTACCTAAATTTTGCTGGTCATGACTTCAGGAAACTATTGTAAAGTTCTTTCCCAATCAACAAAGTGGGATTGGTTTCAGATTAGAATAAAACAGGTGGAAACAAATTATGAAAGACAAGGCATTTAAATAACTTACTTTTAGTTGGTTCTTACACTTGAGGCAAAACAAACCCAAAAAGAGTTGCTTGGTGTTTTGTTTGTATGATCTTGATACAGGAAGGTGCTGCAAGCAATTGCAGACTAATTACATCATAATCTCAGTATTGCTGAACAGTGAGCACACATTTTAAGCAGATTCTCTTTGCATGGAAAAACAGATGTCCTCACTGCATGAGGGGCTTCATTCCCATGATCGACATACTGTTGCTTTCCATTTCTGATTTAGCAGCAGGTAATCATGTAAAAGCCCCTCAAAACACCTGAGTAACCCCAGCATTCTGGAGAATTTTATCTCCCACCTTGGGAAGCTGAAACATTCAGGTATGGGTAGGAGGAAACGGGGAGAAAGCCACTGTGACACAATTATTCATAGAGCAGACCTTTAAAAAAGATGATACAGAGCCAGTGATGTGATGTCAGTGACACCACCTAACTACTACTGCAAGTATTTGTGATGGTGTGCTGAAGCTATGAAAAGATTTTTCTAGGCTGCATTTGATTTTTGTGAGCAACCATGATGATTAAAGCAATCTACTCTAAAGAAGCAAACCTGTAAATAATCAAGAGAATCTTACTTGTATATTCCTCATTCTCCAATTCTGGACATCTAAAAAATCCACCTTTCTCAAATACAGAGTCATGAATCTTGGTGTTAGTATCTGTGCATGGCAAAGGATGAAGTCTTCATTCCATACATACTTCATAGGATAAATGGTGTTGGAAACGCACCACGGCATTATGTTAATAACTCACCTTCCTTCACCATGACTTCACAGTGCTTCTGCCTCTTCTCTTGCACAAGTTAGCTAAATACTAAACAACTGATGATACCTTGTGACATGCTGTCACAAAGCCAACAGATGTGAAGGGTGGAAATGAGTGTTTTTCAAACCCTTGCTATACTTACTACTGGGAGAAAGGGAGAGGGATTTTTTTTCCTACTAGGAAAGGCCATGTTATTGCACTGTACTGCAGAGCTCAGCTCCAGGGCTCTGTACTGGCTGGTGTCTGAATGTTTCAGTGTTTTGGTGACACTCTGGCTTGGCCCTTAGCCCGCCCTGCTGTCCTTCTCTTTGTTGGTGTCTTTGGACAGCTTCCCACAGCTAGGTCAGTTGTAGCCCTACTGGTGTGGAACCGGACACAACCTCTCTTCACAATGTTAGTGGGTTTTTTTCCCCACTACTTTCAGAGGGGAAGGTTTGCATGCTACTGATGTTATGACAGTACAGAAGATATTTGATTCTTTGTGATGGGCTTAGCTGGAATAGAAGGGCACTATAAGGCTATTGGTCATGGAATAAAGCTGTGTGTCATTCATCAGAGGTCACTTCAAGGAAACTTTCACCTTATGAACCATTAGTTTATTTGCTCTTGTGTGTCCTCAAACCAAGGCATTCTTTTAAGCAGTCACATTATGGTGTGAAGAGCAAAATCAATAACAAATCATTGGTGAAACCACAGTGCGTCTCACTTATGATGGGCTCAGGAGTCAGGCTTACTTTGGAGGACTTCCTAGGTGGAGTTTAAAGGGAGATGAGGGTTGAAAAGAATCCTAAGGGATTTGTTTTGTTTTGTGTTTTTGTTTTGTTTTGTTTTTGTGGATTTTTGGGTGTGTGGTTTTGTTATTGTTGTTGTGTTGTGGTTTGTTTTGTAGTTGGTTGGTTTTTTTTTTTAAATTCTTGTAAATCCTGACTTTGTAGCTTAGTGTTTTTGTTCTCTTCCCTAACAGCTCTCTTGCTCGTTGGATGATACATA
>WUAM01000323.1:33649359-33664151 GCA_024336885.1 Actenoides hombroni
TATTGTTGTTATTATTATTTTTACTTTTTATTTTTATTTTCTATTGAAGAGGGCTAACTAGAAATGTAGTGAAAACTTAAGCTTCTAGTTTGTATGTTGAATTAAATTAAGCAACAAAGTCAAAACTGATGAAAAGAGACATTACTTTGTAGTGGTTTTGCACTGTGCATGTGGAATGACATTGCAGCATGACAGTTGGTTGGACTTTGGTAATACCAAGAGCTCAGAACATACACATTTGTTCTGAACTCATACACTCCTGTTTGGAATGCCAGGAGTTGGTAACTTCTTGTTCCCAAGTTAAAACTTTGGAATAGTTGTAAGTTCAAGATGCAGATTGACTGCTGATCACTTGGAAATGAAAAGCAAAGGAGACAATGAGATTTTTTTTTTTTTTTTTTTTAACTAGTTATTTTACAGTGAAGTTTATTCCTCTAATAGCTGCTGGTATAAACCACTGTTGAAAGATGCATTATAGCTAGCCAAGTAGTCATTGCCCAGTTAGAATGTTCCATCAATGTGCAATTATTCTATATAAATAAAAAAAGTTTACATTCTGTCTACGTACTTGGATGTATTTGGAGATACTTCCTCAATTCCCAGATATGAGGAAAAAAACCAAATTATCCCAGCAGAAGTTTTTATCAAACCTCAAAATCTGGTCAGCATTGCATTGAAGACCAGCCTTGTAGTACCCCAAATTGAGTAAAACCACTTCATGTTGATCCTGAGCTTGGGAAAAGGTTACTTCATATACCTATTTCTTGTACTGTCTGTCAGGCTTGTTTCAAAAGGGAGGTGGTGAAGGTGGTTAGAAATTAGAAGATGACTGCCTATTTCTTTCTCATAACAGATCTAATTTTTTATGTCAGTAGGATAAGCAGGGAACTTTCATTTGTCTATGATATCATAAAGCGTAAGGTAAGATAGCCTGTAAAAGGAAAAATATATAACTGTCTGGGAGAAGAAAAGGACATAGTCTCATGTCAACATGAGCCAACAATGTGCAAGAGCAGCTCAGAAAGCCAACCATATCTTGGCCCGCATCAAGGGAAGTGTGGTCAGCAGGTCAGGAGAGGTCATTCTCCTCTTCTACTCCCCTCTGGTGAGATCAGAAGGCTGGAGAACCTCTCCTATGAGGACAGGATGAGAGAGTTGTGGTTGTTGAGCCTAGAGAAGCGAAGGCTCTGGGGAGACCTTATAATCACCTTCCAGTATCTTAAGGGGGCCTACAGGAAAGCTGGGGAGGGACTGTTCACAAGGGCTTGTAGTGATAGAATGAGAGGTACTGGCTTCAAACTGGAAGAGGGTAGATTCAGGTTAGAAATTGGGAAGAAGTTCTTCGCTGATGATGGTGAGACACTGGAACAGGTTTCCCAGGGAAGCTGTGAATGCTCCGTCACTGGATGTGCTCAATGCCAGGCTGGATGGGGCTTTGAGCAACCTGGCTGAGTGGGAGGTGTCTCTGCAATGGCAGGGGTATTGGAACTACATGATCTTTAAGGTCCCTTGCAACCTAAACCATTCTATAATTCTGTGTGTATTAAGTGTCTCATTGGCAAAGTTTTCTCACTGTGTGCCATTGCCTGAAGTGGAGCTGAGTGGATCTACTCCTTACCACAGATATGATTAGGGAATTGTGCAAGACACTTACTAATAGTAAGTCTCATGTTGAACCAGCTCTCTCAGTAAAATTGTCCAGATGAGTATAATTGAATTGGACCCTGGCAGTGTTTTCTTTTCTGCAAATGTAAGACTTTGTACTTATGTGTAAGTTTATCTACTATCGGAGAGGGAATAAAGGGGAACAATTTGGAATATTGTCTCTTGAAAAATTATTTCTGAGTTGTTGATAATACTGTTAAACAGATGAACTGCTTGTGCATTTACTTAAACATTGCTTTGCAATGATTACATAAACGCTTAATCTCAGAGTCTTGAAAGCTTTCAGCCCCCACTGATCTTTAAGGTCCTATTCCTGCAAGTCTAGTACTTGAGAAAAGAGTGGGTGCTGTGAAAACATACTGATTGCTAAATATTGAAAAATTGACTTTAAAGAATATGGTGCTTCAGCTTAAGTGTAGGACTAGCATTTTGTGAAACCATGTCTTCATGACACTGAAATTCTAGGAATATTTCCCTGAGAAGCGTGTGGAGCTCTCCAAGTTACTTGACACAGACATGCTGAGCTGCAGCTCTGTCTGGCACTTATTCCCCTCCCAATCAATAGAATGGGTAACACAAACATCAGGGGAAGCTTTCAGTCAGACTTGGAGAATTCAGAGAACATGAGGATAGAAAGGACTTGCTGGCTCATCCAGGGGATGTTTTTATTTTCTTTGCTGTGTGCATAGTGTTTTGCTGGGTCTCCTGTTTTTTCTCTAAGAGATTACTCCACAACCCAGTAGTTACATTGGGAAGATTCCCTTATCATTCAGCCTCTGCCAGATTTATTGTGGCACCGCAAGATACACTTCCTTCTGATTTATCCCTTTCTACTGTATCTTCTAACACTTTGATTTTTCACTGTTAAATACTCCACTGTGCCATATGTATTTAGCTATTTCCTAGTCTTCTGTTATCACTAAGGCTATTAATTTCCCTGTCAGACAATAATACCCTTAACTGCCAAGCAGAACATGCTACTTAAAACGTGCTCTTTCTTCCAAGTGACAGTGCAAGGCATTTCCATGCAAATCCTATTATTTGCCGTGTGTTATGTTCTGTATTTTTAATAATTGAGGAAAGGGTACCTACCTTCTGTCAGACAGGCTCTGCTCCCTGAGCTTTTTGCATGGAAAGGAGTAGAACAAAATGGAATGCTTGTTGGTGTCAAGTTCTGCAAGACAATCTGTTTTAGACTTGCTTACCTGGGATTAGAACTCCTGGCTGTAAGTACTGAGTGGTTCAGTTCAATTATTTCTTGTTGGAATTGTTTGCATTCTGATTATTTTTCCAGGTATTCTTTAAAAATGCAGACTAACAATAACAAACCGTAGTGATTAATTGTAATGAGTCTTATGCCAACTTCTTAAAGAAAGTATAGTGTCTTTACTTTTGTCTTTTGTCATAAGCCATGTGAAATATGTGGCAAAATTAAGTTTCAGGAAATCTAAACAGCCCTTAGGTTACCTGGTTTTAAGACCTTTTCGAGATGTCCACCTGTGCTGTATACATTGGAAACTAAGAGTATACTTTAGACCTCAACTGTGACCTGAAACTGGTTGCATGTACTACTTCAGTCATTCTTCTAACTTGTTAGTAATATATTGCCCAAGTGGAAATAATTAAAACATATGCTTTTTCTGTTAAAATGAAGCCTTGTTCCTCACATCAGAAGTGATCTGTGAGGTAGGTATTGATAGAGTAAAAGGCAGTGATCTCTGAAAAGATGTTCTTTTGATGTCAGACTCTGCCATTTTGGAAAGACTCAAAACAAGACTTTGCACTTACCAACCCTTATTTCATGGTACTACAGTTTGCCTAGATACTGTTCTATTATTCATTTTAAAAAGATATCCTGAAATCTGATGTTATTTAGCCTTTCCTTCATTAGCAAAAGGTAGGGGTTTAGAGAGTTGTCTGTACCATATTATTTAAAAATTTATTTTCTTCTAACACTTATGCATTCTGGGGTCTAGTAAATATTGTTTGGTTTTTTAAATGAAAATGTATTTATTTTTGAAATGCAGGCCAGCACTTGCAGTACAATCACAAAGCCGGGGCTGTGCAGCTGCTTGGCTGTTTTGATAGACAGGATGTTCTTCTGGCTTTGGGAAGATGATGTTTTCATGCTCAGGAATCACCGGGGAACTCTTCCATTGTCAGACTTAATGTTTGAAAGGGTTTTAAGGATGTTTTTGAAAAAAATATATTTAGTTTTTAAAGAAGTCTAGAGATAGCGTTACAGCCAAAAAAATTTCACTGGGATTGCACAATGTACAAGTTAGATCAATACTTTGTCCCAGTTCTATTTCTGGCGATACTTCATGTGCTAAGCACTACATTTTTAGTCATGTACAGCACACTTATCTATGCCTGATGAGCATGCATTCAAATTTGTAATCAGACTCTTGAAACAAGGCATTCTTAATGTTACTTTAGGCTAATAGATTCCTAAACCCAAGAATGCTAGTAGTCAAAAACACCTTTACAATGGTATAGCAATTCCAAAGTAAACTTAAAGCATTGTATTTATTTCCTCTCTCACTGATTAGCCTTCAGAATTTCTTCAGTTGGCAACAGGTTGCATTCAGGAATTGTAGAAAACATCTTATGGACAAGAATAGTTCCAAAGTCAGTGCATAAGACATTGACATAGAAGCCTGGAATTCCTTATTCTGTATCTTTTGTTCTGTAGAATGGCATGGTTTGCTTTCATGGCTCAGTTGACATGTTTGTCTGAAAGAGAGAGGTTTTCACAATGCTTATTTTACGCAGGTGCCTGACTGAGACCTGTCTGACAGCATGTTAAACAGCACCATGAAAAGGCTCTGTGCATAAAAAATAGAAAAAATGGTTTACAATTTCTTTCATCTCTCTACTTAAGGCTGGCTTAGAAAAGTCTTTCCATTTTGACTTCTGTTCTTGATGAAGAGGTGGTGGGATTTGTTTTACAGATGTGATACTCACCTCCTTTCAGAAACCACCTGTGCAAGGGAGAACCTTGCTGAAGGCCACTGGACTGAGTCCCTTCAGTCTGCAAGTGCTAGAAGCCTTTATAAGTTGAAGGCAATGTTGACACTCTTTAAAAGCTATTTCTACAAATGCTAGATGAGTTGTCATCTTTTGTGGTTGTCAGGCTAATGAACCACCTTCCTGCATTTCCCATTCTCCTTCAGTGATACTGAATGCCTTCTTTGCTTCAGTCTTCACTGCTAAGACCAGCCCTCAGGAATCCCAGACCCTAGAAGTAAGAGAGAAAGCCTGGATAGAGGAAGTCCCTCCACTGTTTCATGAGGATTGGATTAGAAATCACTTGCATAAACTGAACGCAAATCCCTGGGCCTTGATGGGCTGCCCCCATGAGTGCTGAGGGAGCTGGCTAATGATGTTGCTCTACCACTCTCCATTTTTGAAAGATCATGGAGGACGGGTGAGGTGCCTGAGGACTGGAGGAAAGCCAGTGTCACTCCAGTCTTGAAAAAAAGCAAGAAAGAAGACTCTGTTAATTACAAATCAGTCAGCCTCGCCTCCATCCCTGGAAAGATGATGGAGCTTCTCATTTGGGAGATCATATCTCAGCACATAGGAAAAAAGAGGGTTATCAACAGTAGCGAACATGGATTTACTAAGGGGAAGTCACATCTGACTGGTCTGATAGCCTTCTATGACTGTGTGACTGAATGGGTAGATGTAGGGAGAGCAATGGATGTTGTCTACCTTGACTTCAAGGATTTTGATACTGTCTCCCATAACATCCTTGTGGGTAAGCTCAGGAAGTGTGGGTTAGAAGAGGAGACAGTGAGATGGGTTGGAACTGGCTGAACAATAGAGCTCAGAGGGTTGTGATCAGTGGTGCAGAGTCCAGCTGGCAACCTGCAAGTAGTAGGGTTCCCCAGGGGTCAGTTCTGGGTCCAGTCTTACTCATCTTCATCAGTGACCTGGATGAAGGGATGGAGTGTACCCTCAGTAAGTTTGCTGATGATACAAAACTGGGAGGAGTGGCCGATACACCAGAAGGCTGTGCTGCCATCCAGTGAGATCTGGCCAGACTGGAGAGATGGGCAAAGGCAAATCTAATGAAGTCAAGAAGCGTAAGTGTAGAGTCCTACATTTGGGGAAGAACACCACCAAGCACCAGTACAGGTTAGGGGTAGACCTGCTCGAAAGCAGCTCCATGAAGAGGGACCTTGGTGTCCTGGTGATAAATAAGTTCTCCATGGAACAGCAATGTGCTCTTGTGGCCAAGAAGGCCAATGATATCCTGGGGTGCATAAAGAAGAGTGTGGCCTACAGGTCAAATGAGGCTCTTCTCCCCTTCTACTCTGCACTGGTGAGACCACATCTCAAATATTGTGTTCATTTCTGGTCTCCCCAGTTCAAGAGACAGGGAAATACTAGAGAGAGTCCAACGGAGGCTATGAGGATGCTGAAGGGACTGGAACATCTCTTATGAGGAAAGGCTGAGAGACCTGTTTAGCCTGGAAAAGTGAAGGGCCAGTCTCTTTTCAGTGGTGCTCTGTGATAGGATGAGAGGTAATGAAACATAGGAAGTTCCACCTCAACATGAGGAAAAACTTCTTCACTGTGAGAGTGACAGAGAACTGCAACAGGCTGCCCAGAGAGGCTGTGGAGTCTCCTTCTCCAGAGACTTTCAAGACCCACCTGGATCTGTTCCTGTGTAGCATGCCCTAGGTGTTCCTGCTCTGGCAGGGGGATTGGACTCGATGATGTCCAGAGGTCTCTTCCAACCCCTACCATTCTATGATTTTATGTTCCACAGTTGTGGTCTATATGAATTGGTACATTTAATAAAGGTATACATATGTATATGTGGTATAAGTATCTCCATATGAGTGTTTAACTACTACCTCTTGATGGTGAACAAATGCCACTAATAAGTTTGGGTGATTAGTGTGTCTTTTGTTTTCATACAGGTACTGTGACTATTAGATAAGTAATTTAAAAATTTGATAATATTTACAGTATTCTGGTGTTTATCAAGAAGGTGAAACAGATACACTGCTTTAAAAGACACTCGGTATCTAGCTTTGAGGACGTGTTCACCTGCTGTTCAAGCTTCAGTCAAAGGACTAGTAGTTACTACTTGATTTTGAGATCATTTTAATGCTGGAACAGGAGATATGCTGAGTAGTGAAGTGTGTGCTCTCTGTTAAAAGTTGTTCTCAGACATGCTGTTTTGCCCTGATAGTCTCCCTGAAAAAAGCATGGAGATGTTTGCATTTTACTAGTTCACCAGTGTAAGATAAATTAGTATAACTATTGGCTGAGTGTTGTGAAAGAAAAATAATGAGATGTCTGCTCTCTTCTCTTCCAGACTATCATTTTACTCTGGTCATTCTTCATTCTCCATGTACTGCATGCTCTTCCTAGCAGTAAGTATGATCTTTCCATCTAAATGGCAACAAAAAGTCTGTTAGTTACTTAGTACAAAAATATTTACTTGGCTGCTTTGTGCAAGGGGCATTGTTTAGTAGGATGCTTGTCTGAGATAATCGAACATTTTTCAGTAGGAGTTGTAAGGAAACGCTACTGATACTAGGACAAGAAGTAGAATTATGTTAAGTATGCCTAAAAATACTTAATATTGTAATTGGCTTCTCTGTCTTGTTTAAAATTAACCTGGTGATAAGTGGGTTTGAAAAATAACCTGATACTTAAAATTGGTTCCATTGAAAGTATTGCAAACCATATGAAAATACATGTCTGACTTAATGAAACACACAAAGGCTGTTTAAAAAATAAGAAACCTACACCTAAACCATGATCAAACATGGGTGGTCCCAAAAGCATAAAACAGCAGCTTTGCTTGAATTTTTAAATTCCTTGAAATTTTCTCCTGTCTTTTAGCGGTGGGGAGGGAGAGTGAGGGAAACAAGGGGTCAAATGCATCTACAGAGGTAAATATTAATGATAAGATCAATTCACTAGTGCTTTAATTAAAGTCTAATGTATGTCAGTTCAAATTGTTCCAAGTCAGGTAGGGCAAATTGTCATCAGTACTAGGGTAAGCTTTGTAACACTGAAAGATTCATTTAGTTTTCTCCCCTTGTTAATTTGGAACAGAATGCATTAAATAGCTTCACTCAAGTTCACCTGGTGGATGAGGAAGGGGCTCTGTGTGAATGTTGTCTACGTGGACTTTAGTAAAGCCTTTGGCACCATCTCCCACAGCACTCTCCTGGGGAAACTGGCTGCTCATGGCATAGACAGGTGTACTCTTATCTGGGTAAAAAACTGTCTGGATGGCTGGGCCTGGAGTGTTGTGGTGAATGGAATTAAGTCCAGTTGGCAACTGGTCACAAGTGATGTTCTCCAGGGCTCAGTTTTGGGTATGGTCCCATTTAACATCTTTATTAACGAGCTGGATGAGGGGATCGAGTGCACCCTGAGGAAGCTTGTAGATGACACCAAATTGAGCAGGAGTGTTGATCTGCTTGAGAGTAGAGAGGCTCTGCAGAGGGATCTGGACAGGCTGAATCAATGGGCCAAGATCAATTGTATGAGGTTTAAGAAGGCCAAGTGCTGGGTCCTGCACTTTGGTAACAACAACCCCAGGCAATGCTACAGGCTTGGGGAAGAGTGTCTGGAAAGCTGCCTGGCAGAAAATTACCTGGGTGTGCTGATGGGCAGCCAGCTGAACATGAGCCAGCAGTGTGCCCAGGTGGCCAAGAAAGCAAATAGCATCCTGGCCTGGATCAGAAGTAGTGTGGCCAGCAGGAGTAGGGAAGTGATCATGCCCCAGTACTTGGCACTGGCAAGGCCACAGCTTGAGTATTGGATTCGGTTTTGGGTGCCGCAGTATAAGAAGGACATCGAGTTGCTGGAGCCGTTCCAGAGAAGGGCAACATATCTGGTGAGGGGTCTGGAGAACATGTCTTATGAGGGGAGCTGGGATTCTTTAGTCTGGAGAAGAGGCTGAGGCGGGGAGACCTTATTGCTCTCTACAGCTGCCTGAAAGGAGGCTGTAGTGAGGTGGGTGTTGGTCTCTTCTCACAAGTAACTAGCAATAGGATGAGAGGAAATGGGCTTAAGTTGTGCCAGGAGAGGTTTGGATTGGATATTAGGAAAAATTTTTCTACTGAAAGAGTGCTGGAGCATTGGAACAGACTGCCTGGGGAGGTGGTGTTGTTCAAAAAACAGGTAGACATGGCACTTCAGGACGTGGCTTAGGGGTCATGATAATGTTAGGTAGATGGATGGACTTGATGATCTTGGAGGTCTTTTCTAACCTTAATGATTCTGTGATTCTCTGAATTTTGTTGTTAATTTAGTTGTAAAATAAAGCTCCAGTCCTGGACATAAACAGATAACATAATACATAGGTGCTGGCTTTTCTCAGAGTTCAGATTCAATTTGCCTTCTCAACTTGATTCCATTTTATATTTTTTCGCTGTCTCTTGGCAATAGGATAATATCTACAGAGTAAACAGATTATTCAAATTAAACTAAAAAGCCTAGAGCCACATACAGAAAGGGGTGTCCCTGCAGTGTGACATAAGTCTTTTTAAACTTTATTTTAAAATAAAGCTTTTCAGAAGCTCAGTGTTTAGTTTTGATTGATCATTGAAGTTTGTTTATGGCAAAACTGATTCAGTTCCTGTCTTTACCTAATGTAAAAACAAAGAGTTCATAAATGTGTAATGTCCTAGGTTTGACTAGAACATAGTGCAACTTCCTGTCATTAATTTTTGGTTTGTTTCTTTGTTTTGTTTTTAAAAACTGAAGTGTCTTTACTTGCTCATTATAACTGGCAATCTCCAAAATTACATAGGTCCACTGGTGATATGATACCAAAACCACTATTTCCACAGTACAGTGGAGCAGTTACTGCTATACAGCAACCTAATAATGATTTGCTCAATTGGGTTCAGCCATACTCTTTCTGATCAAATTTCTGTGTGCATGGTTTTGTTGAGCAACATGAGAATGTGACATTGCCAGCTCTCAGAAGCACAAACTTGGAGACAAGAAAAAACTTGCCAGGTGTGTGGCAATGTGTATGGTTTATGATTTACACTGACTGGATTACAGTCATTTGGCAGGGATCTGAATCTGTCTGAACTTCTACCTCTGTCACATGTGTGTGTAAGGAGAGCCCTGCGTGCTGCAGCCTGGGGAAGTGGTATAGACTGAAGGAAAGGAGTTGCTTTTTAACCTTATATAACCTTACATTTGTTAATGAAAACTTGTGTGTCTTGGGTACCTCTCCACCCCCCCCCCCCCTTGCTGTAATACTGAGGTGATCTTTAGTTGAACACTGTATAATAGAAGGTATGCCAAACAGCTTGGACTGCAGGACCTCATTTGTTTAAGCTGCTAGGATTTTGGGGGGGAGGGGGAGAACGCAGCCTTTGGCAAAGAAAGTCAAGAATTCTTTATTTGAAGTTAGTAACTTCATGTGGGTTGTATAATGCTCTTTGTTGTTGTCTGCAGCATGTTTTTCTGAATCCATGTGAAGGAGCTTGTGTGGAGAGTTTTTGAACATGCAGCTAAGAACCTTATCTGTCTCAGGGTTTTGAGTGTGTGAGCTTCCCTCCTAGCAGTCTTCTGCATGGGGAAGAAGTGGAACAGTGGAAATCAAATCCATTCTCTGCATGCCACTTTGAAATGCTTTAAATCCAGAGCTTGTGTCAGTCCTGGTTCAGCAGTTAAATAAAACTTGCTGTGGTTCAGCACGCAGCTACAGAAACTGTGTGTTCATTCTGTCTGTAGCAACTGCAGAACAACACTTACTCAAGCTCCCTTAAACTAGAAGGGTACAAATGTCTTTAACTCTTTTAACATGACATTTGTTTAACAGTAAATGTTTTATTGGAGATCAGTTTATTATTCTGTAAACTTGTCAATGAGTAGCCAGAACCTTGTCTGCAGGAGAAGGCATTCTTTATGTCTTCCTGCACACCAATTTCTTGTCTTTAGCTGGCTGACCTATTGCCCAGTACAAATAAGATGCTTTGTGGAGATTAGACTTCTACTTCTGTCCTGTAATAAGATTATTAATCCAGAAATTGTTGGGAGGCCCTCACAGGGACATCTGAAGAAGGTTTAATGACTCATGTGCAGGATGTTTTTATCTTGCAGATTAACAGTGTTGCTGTATACCAACCTTTGCCTCAAATGCAGTCTCTTTATTTAAAAAAAAAAAGGGGGTGTGAAAAAGTACAGATGTCTTCAAGCAGACAGTGATTGCAGAAAGGTGAGGAAAATGACTTTCTAACCTTCCCCCTTGCCCATGTGGCAAAGCAGAGTGCTGCCCATAGCTCTGAACAAAACCTGTAGCACTTGATAACCTGTTAGCTGAACTCTGACATGCTGGCTTCATCTGCTCTTTGCACACTTAAGTCAGCTGCAAACTGAGTCATGAGCAGTGTGGCATTATTCACAGGCAGTATTAATCAGCACCAGACACTACCATGCTGCTTTCTTTAGGGGCTGGAAGAGTCTGCCATGTGTGTGTACTGCAGAAAGCCTAGCCTTAAAGGTTACTTGCTGAACACATGTACTGTGTCAGGTTATGCATGTCAAAAATAAGGGAACATTTTGGGGGAGGTGAGCTCTACCATGGTCAGTGTGAACAATACAACCGTGAAATGAGAGATGCTTGAAGTCTGTGGCTTAAATAAAGCCACTTTGCAAAATAATAGGCAAAGTAGTGAAATGCTTCCACAGCTTCAGTTACTTAAAAGCAGAATTACTGAATGGCAACTGAAATTGGCTTTTTTTTTTTTTTTCTCCTGTTCTGTGCACTTGAACATGATGGATTAAAATTGAACATGAGGTGGTTCATCAGCATTTTCAAATGTTTTAGATGCTTTAAACCTTTAATAGTGTGAGAAATTCCACCAGTCTCAGTGGGAACTGTGGTATCTGAATTCTGACTGCATGGCTTCACGGGTATTGGGAGAAAAAACTTCAATTTTGAACACAATCCTGTGCTGCGTGCCCTGCTTTGTAGTGAGGGCAGTACAGGGAAACACCTGACAGTTCAGGCTTTAGATTAGATTTAATGTGAAGGAAGTTGTTGACAAACTGCAAACTGTAGGTGCTGCTGAGTTAGTGCTTTTTAAAAAGTTCGTCTCTTGGGGTTCTTGTGACTTATGTCTTCATATTCTGGGGGCTTCATTGCTCTGGAAGCAGACTTTTGTCTAGATGATCTTTCATTTTCTTCAGGAGCACGTAGAAGAAAATGTTATTTAGTTCAGAAAGAGGGACAGAAGCTGAAAAGTTTAAAATTCCAAATTGAAAACACATAACTTGAATTTAAAAAGAGCTAAAGAAAAACAAAAGAGTATCATGCCACGTGAACTGTTCAAAATGAGTAGTCCTAGCAAGCATACATCTGGGAACTTGGCATATTTCTCTTTAGTTTGTGTATTGATTTGTGGGACAGCATTGGCAAGCAGAACTTAACTTCTGACTTAGCAGTTGAAATACTTCTTGGTGCATAATTTGGGCTCGTGCCTTTCAGGGAGGACACAAATAACATTTGTTCCCCAGCATTCACAGTTATACTTAATACTATCTTAGGTTCCTTCCAGGGGCAGCATTCACTTTCCATGTATGTGTCAGTTAAGCTTTTAAAAGTTATCTAAATAAAAGGGTATGAGTCAGTGATACCACATAGAGGTCTATACTTCCATAACTGATAGCATCTTCATTCAGCTAGTACCTGGTTAAAGCCTTTTATGGCAAACTGTAACGAATCTACATTTTGTTACCATGTTTTAATTGTTGGTGTGCTTGTGTGCAAAATCTCTGCTTGAACTGGTCCTATGTAGCTTCCTGTGTGTGACTGCCTGGCATTAGATCAGGAGCATGGGAAGTGCCTACTGCAAATCACTGTGGCACCTGCCATTGAGAAAGGAGCTTTGCTCATCTGCAGAGTAAGGAGAAGAATACATCAACTCTGTTTCATAAAACTCTTATCTAACAAGTTCTAAAAGAATGATTGTATGATAGAAATGTGTGGGTTTTGAATAACTTTAGGGTAAATGTTAAATAGTTTATATAATGTATCTATTTAAATAAGCAGTAGTGTATATAATTTATCATTCTGACAGCATAGAGATCATCGCTGCATTTTTAACTGGATGTTACATTGCCATGTACCTGTAAAAAAGCCATTGTTTGTAGCTGGATGCATTTTCAGCCTACTTCCAGGTTAAACTTTTAGGGTTTTCTAGTATCTAACTCATTGGTATATGAAATAAGTAAAACCCCAGGAAATAAGTGCTTGCAGACTGTCAAGTAAGAAAGTTATGGTGGAGGATGTGTTTTGAGATTCATTTGGTGGAACTAGGGGGGTCGGTTTAGGTCCAGATGGAACTGTTATCTCTGGGATGCTTTTGCCAACAACAGCTTCCTCTGGAAACTAGAGGGACTTTGAGCAGCAACACCATGTGGGAACCCAGTGACCTAATAACAGATGCTGTATCCCAAATTGTCTCTGTCATCCCCTCCCTCAGCTGCTCCTTTCCTTTCACAGTTAAACAGTTGGCACAACCTCTCCTGTATCAGCAAAACCATTTTATCTTGGCTTGGAGAATAGGAGGGCAAGTGTAGTTGAAAACCTCTTCTAGCAATGTATGTCCACATGACAAAACTAGCACCTTTACCCTAGAGGGGGAGGTGATTGATATAGTTAATCATAACCTTTTGCTTCAATTTTCTGTTTTTATTTAATTTTTTTTTAAACTGATGTTTGAAAGCTATTGTAAATTAAATAGCTAAATACATGCTGTCTTCAGTAGTGAGAATTCTGCCAACTGATGCAGTGGGGTCAATGAGCGTGACCCTGAGGATCAGGTTGCTGTAATGGAGCTGGGTCTTGACTGTAGCTGGCCTGGGCACTTCCCTGCCTGCATAAAACCCAGGATGAAGAACAGGGCTGCAGAAACCCAGCCAAGCTATTCTGGGGATGGCAACATGTTTGTATTGCTTAGACCTGTGATAAAAGGGGTTGATGAATCTATGCATGATGTGAATTGAGTGGCTCTCAAGCTCTCCCAGAGTTCATTGGGAAGGAATATCTCGTGTGTCCAAGGACACAGGGAATTTCAGACAAGAACGGGAGGGTGACTGGTATTTCAGAGACATGGGCGGGCAGCCTTCTTTTGCAGAGGGATCATAGGCTAAATAAACACAAGTGAAAGTGGAGTTCAGGCTGCTTTTTGTACTCACAGTCCTGCATGCACCAGTCGACCTTTGCTCTTGAAATCTGTTACTTCTAATTGTTTATGTTGGGATTGGAGGTTGTGTGAAACAGCACCCAAATAAGAGCCTGGGAACCTTTAACACAGTATTTTGGGTATGTCTGTTAGCATGGCAGTATTTCTTTATTTTCCCAAATGTTACTGACTAGATCTACAGAACAGTCCTTAATGTGTTCCTGCCCATGTGAAAGTTGAAGACTACCTAGTCTTCAAAAGCTAATGAAGAAACATTTGTTACTGAAAAGGTTTTGTTTGGCTAATAGCTATGCATAGAACCAAGCATCTTACTTGAAGCAGAGATGAAAAATAAAGGGTGACTGGTCATGCTGTGAGGCTCAGTTATGGAGATGCGTGTACTTTTACTTGTATGCACTCTTGGTATTATTTTAATACTGGTATTTAGACTTTTTAGTAGCAAGGAAACAAAGCAAAATGAGTTTTCCATCATTTGCTTGGGAGTTACGGCTGTCAGTAATGATAACATTATTGTGAATTGGCTCCTGGAGGACTGAGGTGAAAGCAGTACCCTGCAATGATTACCAGCTTCTAGCAAAGATTTCTGTAACTTGGTAACACAACAGAAAAATACTTACTCCAAGTAGAAGGAACCTACTAAGCTACTCTCCATTGTCTTTAAAAAGGTCCTGGAGAACAGGAGAGGTGCCTGAGGACTGGAGGAAAGCCAATGTCACTCCAGACTTCAAAAAGGACAAGGAGGAGGGTCCAGGAAGTTAGAGATCAGTCAGCATCACCTCCATACCTGGAAGGGTGATAGAACAGCTCATTTCTGGAGGTCATCTCTAAGCATGTGGAAGAGAAGAAGGTTATCAGGAGTGGTCAGCATGAATTCACCAAGGGGAAATCATTCTTGACCCATTTTGATAGCTTCTATGA
>WUAM01000323.1:33674488-33693207 GCA_024336885.1 Actenoides hombroni
GAAAGTCAACGGTATCCTGGGCTGCATCAAAATGGGTGGCCAGGAGGTCAAGGAAGGTGATTCTGCCCCTCTGCTATGCTCCAGTGAGACCCCACCTGGAGTCATGTGTCCAGCTCTAGGCCCCCAGTTTAAGAAATACCCAGACCTGTTGAGCAGGTCTAGAGGAGGGCCACAAGGACAACTGGAAGGCTGGAACACCTCTCCATCAAGACAGCCTGAGACAGCTGGGGTTGTTCAGATTGAGGAAGAGAAGGCTCCAGGGAGACCTTGGAGCTGACTTCTAGTACTTAAAGTGAGCCCAGAGGTTAAGATGGAGAGGGAATTTTTGGTTGGGCCTGTTGCAACAGGACAAAGCATAATGGTTTTAAACTAAAAGAGGGTATTTACAACGAGGTAAGAGATTTTTTTTTTTTTGCAATGAGGGTGGCGAAACACTGGAAGAGGTTGCCCAGAGATGTAGTAGATGCCCCATCCCTAGAAACTTTCCAGGTCAGGTTGGCCAGGGTTCTGAGCAACCTGATCTAGTTAAGATGTCTCAGCTCACTGCAGGGTGATTGGAACTAGATGACCCCTCTGGTTCAGTGAAGTACTAGCTCTAGATAAGGCATAGTATCTGCAGAGAAACTGTCCATATGAAAACAACATTCAATAAGTCTTTTGGGAAAGTGGGAAGTTAAGAAAAGCAAGCCCGTGCTTCTCTTCTAAAACACATTCCATGTCAAGTTTCTACAGAAGGAATAGTTTCTGTGAGGGCAGTGGTCTAAAACCTGTGGCAAGGACAAGAGGTGAAAAACCCCATACATAGTGGGACACAAAGCCAAAACAAGTGAACCATGGGCAGCTCTTGGACCATGGCCTTGCTGTGTTGTGGCAGGACTCAAGGGGCTCAGCTCTTAAAGATCCTTCTCATCAGTATTCAAAAGGTGAACGCTGACAGCTGTTCCAGAGGCTGGTTGGGTATAGGCAGGGTAGCTGGGCTTGCTGCAGACATATTTCTTTTGTGCATGAAAAAACCTGCATTTTGGAAATAAGGGACTATTGTCCATACTTTAAGACTGAATCTGCAACTGATTACTAGAATGCTTAGTTCAGTTTACCATTCTTCCCTACAGCTTGACAAAGCTTCTCTATTTTTCTGAACACACACATTTCAGCTTAATGGCAACTCATTAGCCAATCAACACTGCTCCAGCTGGTGGCAAACACTTGCTCTTGGCTTATGCTGCAACCTGAAAAGGCAGCCCTTTACTTAACCACAAGTACAAGCTTTCACACTGCTTGTAACTGCACCCAAAAGCGGTTTCAGACACTCAGCCATCAATACTAATAAAATAGTAGAACACCATCTACCTTCTGGCTTGTGAAAGTGGAAGCATGCCACCGACTGCCGATGTCTGTCAAGAAAAGCGCTGCTAGTGCCTGTTCTCCTGAATGGCAGCACAGCATGGGACTCTTGGTCTCTCACTCATGAAGAGCAGTCTTTCAGAAAGTACTTTTAGTAAATTGGCAGGGTGATCAAAAATTAGTATAAGAGGTGTGGTGGCTTCCAGTGCACTTTCTAATAGCTGGACAACTTTCTGCCTCTTTACTAAAACTGGTGGACAAGAGTGAAGCTGGGAATCCCTGTAATAGCAGAAACTCATTATTGCTAATTCCACATCGCTCAAGAGGCAAAGAGGAAAATATACCTCCTTTTAGAGCTTTAATAAGCCATCATGCTGTACCTCATGGTAACAACCTCTACTGAAACTAAGACAAGAAGCAGTAACACCTAAAATAAAAATTTTTACTTAAATCAAAATAAGGATGCTATGGGTTTTGGTTTGTGTTTTGTTGGGGGTTTTGGGGTGTTTGTTTTATTTCTCGTTTTTAATTTCTTTGATAGCAACTTGGCTAACCAGGGCAAAGTCCCCTTGTATTTAGCAACACCACACTGCATTTAAGGTAAGCGTAACTGACAGAGGACATCTGAACTGCTTTCCTTCCTTTCGGACTATGCAGAGAACACCAGCCTATTAAAAGTTAAGGGAAGAACGTGCCAACCCTGCCGCAAGAGCTGAACTTACCAAAATAGGCCTGTAAGATCTAATTTTGAGGTAGCTAGAACTGTTGAGTAGGCCAAAGCTCACCAGATGGTCTTACTCCAAATATGGCAAATAGGAAATGTTACTGCCCTGTGTATTATGAGCAGTCAAATGTCAACATACACACAAACCAGCTACTGCTTTTCCTTTAGTGTTCCCCTTACTCAGGGGAACAGCAGACGTAAGGCTCAGATGTTCACTGCAGTGGTAGGAGAATCAGAATGCAGAATCAAAGACTGACAGGATTCCTGTTGCTCATAGGCAACCTGCTTTAGAAAGTTCCTGGGTCTATGCACTGGATTACAGCAGTGCATGGATTCCTTTCTTTTTTTAAGGGCTTCCATGTGCAACTGTGCATATACAAATAAGCAAACAGCATTTGAGTGAGACAAGACAATAGTGACAGCTAACAGCTTCAAAAAGGATTTTCATATATCAGTCATTACACACAGACTTGTAAGACAAGTGCACCCATCCTACTGTTATTCACAACTTTCAACATAGCTGGTAAAAAGTAAAATTAGGTTTTTTCATTCTGGTTTGACCCTCAGGTGTATGATTTGTCTTCTTATGAAGCATCTGGGCTGTAAGTCATCCTACTTTTAAAAAACAAAACCTAACTATCCTTTCTCAAGAGGCAGTTTCTAGTACTGCAATTTTAGAAACCAAATCAACCCAAGAGACAGGTTACACCTAGGCTTTTCAAGTATCTGCATTGCACTGCTTTGATGAACCATCAAAGACAGAGACTTGGTTACCACCTCTCACTTCTGTCATCAAGACAGTAGAAGGAACCTTCAACTTACCAAGTAAATAAAACACTTAATTGTAATAAGGACAAACACAAGAGCTGTACTTCTTAATGGCAAGCATTTGGAACAGGGTATTTTTCCCTTTAACTAGCAAAGGCAAGTGTTACCTTTTGTTGCAATACTTTAAATTTCTGAGTTTTATACAAGTTTTTAAAATTAAGAGATATCCCTTTTAAAAAGCCTTCTACAGATGTTTAATTATCAACAGTGTAACTATAAATTAACATACATAGTAAACAATTCCCCTCCCAGTTAAGTTCTAGCCATGCAGATACCTGAATACATCCAAGTTAATGAATTTTGTGACCTATTGTAAGGTTATTCAGAATTACCATTCCATGTTATGGAACTGCCATGTCACACCTCCTAAAGAAGATCTGATTAACGTACCTTCAAAGACATCAGTCATTTTGCAGATGTGAGCAAAATTGGCTCCATTTGCCCACGTATATACAACATCCATTAGGTTGGGTCTGAACGAATTTAAGTAATTTTCTTCATCAATTTCCAGTTTTGCTTCTGCTGACACCTTGGCAATTCTTTTTGCACACTCCTTTAAAATAAAATATTTTAAATTTACAATATGATTAAACAGAGTAAGTGTTTAACCAACAGAAAGATCTGCATATTATTAGGTACTGCATACACAATAAGGTTTCCTTCTTAGTATGAAATTATTCAGAATCAGACAGTAAAACACTCTTTACATTAAGACTGCCTACACTAACAACTTACAGGGTAGTAAGCAAGCTCACTTAAGTTTTTAAATGCATGTTCTGAATAAGCATAAAGATTTCCTGCAAACAAGATAACCCATTATTACACACCGCAAAACCATGTGCCATGCCACCCAACTTCAGTTATGATCCAAAATCAAGCCTTCACTGTGTACCCATGTTAAAATTAACCCTGAGCCCAGTCAGATTTCTAATGAAGCCATTACCTGCATTTGCCGAAGTGGTCCTGCCAACTGCTCTGTCAATTTTGGCATTTCACTAGACTGAAAAAGAAGGCGTTAAATAAGCACACGTGCTCCCATACATTTGCTCTACACCAAATAAAATGCACAACCAAAAGTTCAGCGTGTGCTAGTGCCACCCTAAATTGTTGCAATGACTTCTCAAAGCTGTTATCAAACACTTTAAAAGTTTACTGAATTCCCCAAGTACTTTTTGCTCAAACTAAACCAGAAAACGCAATCTTTCTGTATAGTATGCCAACAGTATGCAAAAAAGCACATGCTTTCTGAATAGTTCCAAAATTCCCTAATTTAGTTGTTCCATAGTTTTGAACTGCTACAATGCTGATCATTTACTACTTTAACTGTTACAAGCTTTTCTTTAAGAATATAAAAAGCAAATGCTTTTAATAACAAACATCACTGATTATGTATAAAAACATGGCTGTTAAATACGGGAGCACTTTTATATCCTGTTTAGGCCCAAGTACTGTTGTTGGGTGAACGATAATATTCTCACTAACAATAGCTTACCTCAGCATCACTTCTACTAACAGAGGTAATTCATTAGCATCTGCTTCTAATGTGCTTTTCACATTAAGAATCAACTTGAGTGATACATCTTGCTAGTTATCTGCTGCAATATTTCATACGAAAGTTTATTTTCATTATCCTTTCCTGATGATGCTAGACTTCTATACAGCTTGTTAGTGGTAAAACAATGACATGTGGTATTAAACGCCTATGTTTTCCTCTTTAATAACACAGGGTCTGTTTTTAACAAATGGCAGTACCAAATTCGATATGGTACTGCCATTATCATCAATATTTCAGGGGTACTGGCCAAATAACGTAACACAGGCATGTCTCAGAAACAGACACCTTTACCCTGAAGTGTAGGAGCAGATATTGTTATGCCTCTTTTTTTAAATAATAATTCTACATTTTCAATTATAAGGACGTTTGTGTGCATAAATATGTAAATACAAGCATGTATGAATACCGCTTCATTGCGTGAGGAGGAAACAGCTGTGGATTCATCGCAAGGACTGCAATTTCACACAGCGTGATCATTCATGAGCAAAGACATTTTACCACTGAAGCCGCAATGCTCTTGTAAATTCAATGGGAGTTCATCTCAAACACCTTAAGAAAGGATAAAAAATGTGCAATGCTTCTTACTGTTACAACCAATTTCTGGAACTGAATTATAAACAATACTGTTGGTAGACAGGAATGTCTAGAATTCATTAATTTAAAAGGTAACTCACATTCTCTTGAAATACAAAACAGCTTAGCAGTGCAGTCGCCTGTTCTGCAGTTAAGTCATTGAAGAGACCATTGAACATCATTTCTGTAAGGAGTAGCTCATCAGCACTAAAATAAAGAGAAAGAAGCTTAAGGAAAAAACTTACCAAAATGTAATATTTAAGTGAAGTACTATGAATCTGTTTGTGAAGCAATTGCATATAGATAAGAAACAATAGCTTCTTAATTTTTCTTATGGGAACACCAAATACTAACGCATTCCCTTTTTAAGGGGGATGCTAATTAGTAGGAGTGAGACAGTATTATAAAGAAACTAAAAGCTCTTACTGAACTAGAAAGAATCTCTCCTTATAGTTCATAAAAGTTAGTATTAACAATTGCTTTAGTCAGTTTTTATTAGACAGATTTAAGATTTAAGAGATTTAAAAGAACCAGAATCATGAAAAACACTAAAACTGGTACTGCTGCTGCTCAAAAAAGATTTGACTGCATATGTACAAGATACTGAAAAAAAGGAACAAACTTGCTCCAATTTACTTGTAGAATAAAGACTTAATCCTGACAATATGAACTACACCTTTATTTCTGGAGTTTATCACATAAATGCATAGGATGGGGGTAGTTGGGGTGGTAGATTTTTTAACAAAGAAAAGTATAACTCATCAGCAAACAGTTCCTTAAAGTCAGGAACTTGATTAAATTCTGATTCAGCTTCCCCATTTGCTTCAAATTTTCCAGGGTGAGAAAAAGTTATTTACACATCAAAAAAATATATGTAGCATCTTTCAAACTATCCGTAAGGCAAGAAGTACAGCAGTTACTCTAAGTTTTAAAAGTACACAATTCCACCAAAATCTGAGTTACATTCTGAAGTACTAAGTCTGATTCATGAGTTTCTGTGGAATCTTCACAGTATGTTTCAATAAATGCATATATATATACATATACACCTGCTAAATGTTTTACAGTAAAATGCATCACTTCTACAGATTTGTTCCATCAGCCCTATGGAGGCAATTAATCTGTATTCCAAACTTGTCAGTGACTTGGTAATTGCTGAGAGTCACAATTACACCCTTGTTTGTAAGCAACTCTGTACTGAGTCCTGGGAAGCAGAACCATTGTATGAGAGGGTGGTCTCATTTACTATGTACAATATTAAATGAAAACACACACTATTGCCTAAATTGTGTAAGAAAATAGATGTTGTTTTGGCACTTTCATGCCCGTGTTGAGGTTTTAAAGTCTACTGTATTTTGTCCTTAACTTGCTACCATTACTGCTTCACTCAGTATATTCCCTTTATGACAGAGATCACATACTCTCTAAAGAATCTTTCTTCTAATGCTCTCAGAACTTTAAAATACAAAGACAACATACCGATTTTGGCAAGGACAGTAAAGTGTGTATTCACGGCAATAATCACTTTACACAGAAATCAGTTACCTGCTGATTTCACAAGCGACCCGTCCTTTCATTTCAATAACATCTGAAGACGTGGCAAACCCCAATCTTCTCAAAACGCGCTTGCGGCATTTGAGTTCATCCATTTGTAAGACAGTTCTGGCTTTTTTCAGTTCTCGCTTTGCTGCTTTAATATCCATTGCAATCTGTGGGGTCAGAAGAACAGTAACTACATGTTGCTGGTTTAACAGATATAACTGTTTTAAAGACATTACTCAATTTACATAAAGGCCTCAGAATGATGGTACAGGGTCTTACTAGTTGACATTGACTCTACTAAGAGGAAGCTTTAAAAACCAAAAACCAAAACACCACAGAAAACCCAGCTCTATTTACTCACGGGAAACTCTGGAAAGTTTGGGAAGTTAAGCTATTTACCCAGAGCAGAGAAAAAGTCCTAACCAGCACAGACTAGAAAAACATGGAGGAAGTATTGAGGTTGAGAAATAAGCACTCGTCTTCTCATGTACTGTACTAAATCTCAGTCTACTAACCAACTACTCAATGAAACATAACCAAAGGCATTATTTCCTGCTATTAGAGCTTCTCCAGTGCCTTGTAGTTTATCACAGTCACTGTCAACACGCCGACAGCACAGACACTCTCACAGAAGTCTGCCTGATCCAACAGCCTCCCCACGTGCAAATTGGTGCTGCTACCTCAGTTCTGTCAAGTGACTGCTGGACAACCTGTTTTGTGGAGCACAACCAGTTTCAGTGTAGCACTGAACAAAATAAATTAGTATTGCTCCCAGGCTGGGAGTCAGCTCAGGAAGCAGCACCAAAATGATTTGTGCTTCAATTGTCTGCAAAGTCTTTTACCAACACTGTACTGTGCTATGTCTGCTCAGTGAAAAAGATTCTAGTGGCACCTCTAACCTCCTAAATCTCTGATGAGTTTCTCCTGAAAAGGTTTCTTTTCAGATGTATTTTCCATCTGTATCAATGAAGAGCATACCAGTAACTCAGCAAGTTTTTAGTGAGATTCAATAATTTTACTGATTTAAAAAGGATTATTTGGGCTTATTTATTTTAAAAAGTGTTTTTTCTTCTGGTTTATTGATTTGAAAACTATTAATTGGGCTTTGCATATAAAAACAAATGCAAGGACAAAGGGGACTATTACTGTCTCTCTCTTCAGCTAAACACAGATACAGTGTGTTGCTTTGTAATTTTACCTGTGCTTTTTTTTCACACAGTTTGTATATGGTTTCCAAGTTGGGATCATTGTGGAGAGGATGTGAATACATCCTATGCTCAAATGCCTCTACTTTTTGGATGACTTTTTTCAGTCCTTGATCTTTGATGCCCATGTCATCAATAGGGTCTAGTAATGGTACTCCATCAGGAAATCGCTTCTGTACTTCCTGGGGAAAAAAAATAAATTAACCATCAGTTACAGTAAAATAAAGTATACTTTATACATCACCTGGCATAACAATAGGGACACAGAAGGTAGTGATGTAAATTTGTGATGTGATGTTTCAGCAGTTTTCAAAAATCAAGTTTAAAATGACTGCTGACAAAGAGAAACAACTGACATACATAGTGGCTTCCAAACTCTTTCAAGAATAAGGGTGAAGATGTGATGTAAGGTTTAAACAAATTTCTTCAGAACGAGTTGTCTTGTTTTCATAAATATCGCACTAATCAGAGCAGTGAGCTTACACAGCCTAGTGGAACTTACTTGTATAGATTTTAACACACTCTGCCTGTTGTCAATAGGCCTCAGGTCTTTCGGTATGTAAAGTCGGACACTGCTGATAGCTGACAGAAGATGTACCAAAACAGGAACAACCTATCAAAGAGAGTGCAGTAACTGATAAATCAGTAAAATATATATTTATTATTACTGTTCCACATCACAACTTTACAAAAGAAAAGGGAAAACTGAGTACAAAAGGACAGCAGTGGGTAAAATAATACCAGGAAGCAGAAAATGTGAGCAATGAAAGTATTAATAAAGAAGAAAAATAAGCTTGTCCACATAGGACAGGCTAGAAGTGTGTGTGAGGGGGAAATTCAGTTTTTCTGTTACCCTGCCTCCTATCTACTGGAATACCTCTTATGAGCCAAACTAGACAAATTACTGTCATATACTTAACTAGGAATGCTAGCAACAGAGCATCAAATCAGCAAATACATATTCATAAGCACCAAAACCATGAAGACACTATGGAAAATCAGTACTGTATCTCAAGCTTTAAATGGACTTTTTGAGAAAACAAACAAACAAACAAAATGTCAACAAAAATAAACAAGCAAAAAAACCGAATAAACAAAAACCCCCAACAAAAATAAACAAGCAAAGAAAACAAATAAACCCCACAAAAAACCACACACACACAAAAAAACCCCAAAACCAAACCTAAAACTAAACAAACCCCACCAAAAATCAACAAACAAAACCACAACAAACATATAAACAAATTAAACAACTGCCCCAGCCTGAAAATTACAATTGTTTCCCTTGATATAGAGTTTCAAATGGAAAATTTTAAATAAAGCAAATACTAAAAATTTCAATTTAGTTTTAGAATGAGGTAGCCTCACAAACTGAAGGTGTCTGAAAAAGAGAAATAAAAAAATGAGAGAAGATTATTGCTAAGAAAAGTGCCTGCCAAAAAGCATTGATAAAATGTATTACTCAAGGATTCTAAAAATTCTAACTAAATTCTCAAATCTAGTAGAACTAATGCACATCGCCCATAAAATCCTGCACAAGTAACCAAGAAAAAAAACCAGCTTACAGACACTTGTTTATCTGAAGACTTATCACGTATGCAGGTCAGTTTCTTAACTTCATTTAATTAATGCTATTGTCTTTCATTTACTTATTTGAAATATAGACCACAACAGTAACTTAGTTTCAAAGCACTTCTTAAACAGTAAAAAATTAATGTAAGTATTTCGTTCACAGGTGAAAGCTTCCTCTTCATTGACTTCAGCAAATAAAGCAGAGGTAAGTGTACAGCTCCTTTCTTTTCCTTAATGTATCAATCCCTCCTTTCCCAGAGCCTGCAAATGCTTTAGAAACAGAATCTTTAAGAACAATTACAACAAGATATTGAGAGCAAATGTGTAACAAACCTGCATCTCTCCTTTCTCATCAGGTCTGGCCGGCTTTGCAGCCTCCGTAGCAGAATTTTTCAAACTCTCTTTGCTGCAGTGCAGTAGCACTTCAACTACATACAGTGGGTCCAATTCACCAGAATTTGGCTGTTGAGGGTACAGAAAAAAGAGGTCTATAACAGTTATTTTAAAATACCAACAAGATTGGAAAGGAAAAGTATGGTGTTATTCAATATTAAAGGTATGAAGTGAGCTACTGCTCTTCACACAGTCATCAGCTCATTAACACAGTATATTCTAAGCACTACTGAATCAGAGTTGATTGAAAGATCCCTCACACAGAAAAACACACTTGAAAAAATTACCCCTTCCCCATCCTCCCTTGTCAAGGTAGCCTGAAGTTTACTTGCAGCCCCAGGTGCTTCTACCTTTACTTCTAGACACAGCTATTTCAAAGTAAGCCAACATCTTTTGAAGCTGTAATGCTAAATATTTGCACCATGCTAGAAGTACTGAACTCTTTTCAAAAAGAAAGCAAATTTGGGTGATCTCTCTCATTTGCAGGTCTGCAAGTTCAAGTTTTTCCCCACAACAAGGACCACAGAAAAATCTTCAACATGTAACAGCTTGTATATGCAGTGAACAGGATGTTGCATTTTGCACTCTAACTTTATACACCCCAAACTCTATGTGACATCTGACATTCATTTGAAGAACACAACCATGCAGATAAGGTGGCTAAAGACCTAACAGCTGTAACCTGTAATATAAACTGCTTTAAAAAAAACCCTGACGTTAATTATTTGACTGGATCAATATGCTCTAAGGTTGCTCAAATACAGTCCTACTATAAGCAAAGATTTTTAAGACTTTGAATAGAACTAAGTTATAGGCCTAACACTGGAGGCAGACATCACCTTTTAAAATACTATGCAGAAGTTTCTCTCCTTTGAAATACAAGACAGAGATATCAGTCTATTCAAAATACCATGTTAACTCTGTTCCAGCCTACTGGGGAGTATTTGCCATTACAAATGTACCACATGCTATTTTGTTTTACTGCATGCCATGCAGGGTGGAGCCAGCTAGCATTTCTAAGAGATTCTCAGAAGCACTATGAGGAACTGCCATAGTAAACTGAACAGAAAAACAGGGTTATGCTCTTCTACAGGATACGTAATTCCTGTAAGAGATGCAATTACTTGCTGGGGAAGAAACTGTTCCTCCGAATTCTATCCTGCATTTGCAGAAAGCATTCACAGCAATGAACCATACCATACTGCTGTTCTCTGAATTAGTATTTTAAAATAATATCCACATACACCAAATCAGTATCAGCCCAAGCCACAGAAAGCAGAACGCTGACTTGAATGAAGTAGAGGCTAAACTCATAGCTGCACACATGTGCTACAGAACTGGAGATGTCTAGAATATTGTAAGAGGAAAAGTGTACTTCTATCAGTAATTGTACTGTAAATCTATTAATAAAGCAGAAGTATAAATGTCATTAACATTTGCTGTTAATATTACTCTCTATAAGTTTACGTACATGAATAGCTTTTAGACTATGCTGACCAGATGTGACTTAATCTAGAACTGATTTCTTAATGTGTACTGTTTCTTCAGTGGGTTTCCTACAATATTTAAGGTACTAAAATCCTGAACAGGAACAGCCATGTTTTTATATGCAAGAGTAAAAGGAGAATAGAACACTCTAAAAATTTATTAGTCACAGACATCTCTGCCCATATCAAGTTTGAATGATCATGGTACAGTCATGGTGCATCAATTCACACGCTTCAAGGATAAAAGTCTGCCCTTTTTGGCAGTGTATTGCACATCTTTAACTTTATGTGCCTGGCATCACAATAAGACAGCTGATCATATGTGCAAATCAGTAAGTATGGCATAGATACATTCAGATTCTCAGATTAGTAACATCAGACTCACTGAAAATTCAATGACCATGAAACAGCACTAAAAACAATGTCTGTGTAGTAAACATTACAAATAAACAAGATAATACATAAATTTAATCTGTGACAATTATAATATCTAAATAAGGAAGACCAAATTGCAGCACCTCAAATTCTAGTATCAGTAACTGTTAACAGACAATAATTTGATGTCTAGAATGAGGGACCAGATAACAATATGGACTATGAACAGCAAAATAAAAAAAAAATAGCATACTGATGGCACAATCTAGTGCAAATAAAATTTTAGTCAAACATCTTTGGGGTTTTTTTATATTAATTTCAAAAGCAAATAGTTACTTTGCTGCCTACTACACTGTACAATATATATCAAGCACTGCTGTTTGAAATAAATTCTTTTGTCCACTGTAATTCAGGATAAAGTGCTATTTGCATACACAACTTTGTGGAACACAGCATCATGAAATTATGTTGGAAGAACATAACTGACAGTGACTCATGCTTTTGCTTTCACACTGCAGTGAACAAAGATTATTACTCCATGAAATACAGACATACTGTAACTCTAAATGTCAATCTTAATTACATATATTCCTCACTAGAAAAAGAACTTAATTTAAAACTATGATGCAGTGAAGAAAAATTTGCAACTAAAGAAAAACTAGTAGTATATAGACTGAATTCAACATAATTTCTAAAACCAAATCCAAAGATCTATCACAGCTTATAATTGGATGAATGTCTAAAGAAAGACATGGCATAATAGTGATATATTTGCAACATTAAGTATACTACTACATTAAACAATACTGGGGAAAGGCATCCCAGGACAAAAATGCATTGAATGGACATGTTAAAGTAGGTAAATAG
This sequence comes from Actenoides hombroni, assembly GCA_024336885.1. NCBI lineage: Eukaryota > Metazoa > Chordata > Aves > Coraciiformes > Alcedinidae > Actenoides > Actenoides hombroni. The sequence goes on from WUAM01000323.1 coordinate 33,686,954, forward strand.
TAGTTTCTTTAAGTAATTTGTTTTGCCTCTCCTCGTAAAAACTAGTCTTTCCATACTGATCTTAAAAGTTACATAGCTTTAAAACTGTTCCATCATTTTCAGCACCTCTTGTCATTCTTTCCCCAGAACTCAGAAGGAAGAATTCAACCCAGCTGCTAGAATGACTTAAAAAAAGCTCTGCTGGAGCCAGAGCCACCTCCTGAAGAACAGACTGCAATTTCAAAGCTAACATTCAAACCTAAAGGCTTCACACAACAGTGAAACAGGACCAATAGGGAGGGCAAATATATATATAGTGATAAACTATGACACAGATAGAAGAAATGCCTCCAGTGATACAGAAGTCAGCAACTTTACATAGATGGCTGGGGAAATCTGTTTTACTGCTCATGTGGCTCTACGAAAAAGTAATCTAGAAGCAAAAGTTGAGCAACAGCAGTACAATCACAGTTTTCCAACTTGAAAGAAATGTGAATTTCAAAATAAAGTTGGAAAACCAAAATAAAACTGCTTTTAAGAAGTTCTTTATGCACACATTCTTCTAATTTCCTCTTTAATGAATATATATTAGAGAAGCACCAAAAGACGCCACAATGTACAGGTGCCATGTCAGAACCTGACAAAAGATAACTTCTCATTTATATATAATAATTAATCCCAATGCTCTCTTGCCAAAATTACAGCAAAAATGCTATGGCAGAAAAATACACTTTAAACTTAGCCAGCCGTAATTTAGTCAGAGTAGCCTGTCAAAACATTTCTGAAAGGGAGACCAAAACATCATCTTTGGGGTTACGCAGAGACTGACTACAGAAATGGATTTTTGGAAGAATAAACAAAACCAGCTTCCATTGCATCACTGCTCACTGCATTTTCTTCCACATTTCCCTGAATCCATTTCTATTGTTTCACTCTCTTTGTATTTTAACTTCCCAACCCTCAACTCTGCAGCAATGTCTCAGAGGACATGCAATCCCATGTCTCATGCATTGGTTTAGGACTCAAGACACAATTCTACAGTTTAAGATAACCTTCTACACAGAGCCAAATGTCAGTCTCCCTATGGTCTCAAACATCACAGCTTCTATAGCTTTTCTGAAAGTAGATAACATAGTATCTTTCCCATGAAAGGCTTAGTGTTGCACTGCTAGGGACCTCTCAGAAAGCAACTACATGACATTACAAATGTTTCAAGCTAAGTGCACTTTTGAACTGCTCCTCCCAAATGAGAGCAAGCATTTCCTCCATAAATATGCCAAAAGTTTCAAAATGAACACAAGACTTAGGGTTTGTGCCACCTTCCCTATTTTCTGTACGCTTCCACTTTAGGAAGGCCTGAGTTTTTTGTAAATTTGGGGTGAAAGGAATTTTTTTTTGCCCATGAAAACTACAAAGAAAATAGCAGGTTGATCTTATTTTCAGAAAAAGCAGTAAGGTATTTATTTTTCTAACGGAAAGAATGTATGATTTACCTTAACATTCGATTTCTTAGAGAAATTAACAACCACTCCCCATCCAAAGTCATCACCTTCGTTCTTCACCTGAAAATTATTACAAAATGTTGTAAGGTAACTCCTGTATAATCACATCCTAGCAAGCACATCTTTTTGTATTTCTGATATTTACAGAATAGTCCTGGGCTATTACTCATCATGAAAACAGTATTTCTTTTAATTCATTACTGAACATTTAACAAACATAACAGAAGTCAAAATTGTTGCTTAGTGCGATGCATGCAATTTTCAGGATGGTAAACTGTCAGATTCAAGCAAACCCTGCAAATTGCACATATAGATAGAGATTTGAAATAAAAACAAAACAAAAGAAAAATCAAATTACCTTTACCAGTCTTCCTGGCTGCAGAAAGGGCAAGCAATACTTTGGTTTGTGAACATATTCTTCAATATCTTTACCCAGCTTTGCAAGCTGCTGTCGGATTTTGTAGTATATAACCACGTTTTCTTCATTGGGAATTGCTGTTTTGTTGTACTGTCCTTCCAAATTATTCACTCCTACAATAAAAGTAAAATCTCATGGAAATGAGTAACTTCACAGATTTGGAAATCAGTGTTTCACTTTCAGGTATACATGACCAGTACTTTGTCACCATTTTAGTTATTTACAATAATCCATTATCTGGAAAGGTAAAAACCCATAAATGTGTTCATTACATTTTATTTACAGGAAATTAAATATTAATACTAACCACATTTTTTTTTAATAAACAAGCTTGAGAAAACAGAATTGTCCAGGAATCACTGATTTCGGGTTGCACGCAAGTCCCACCAAAACTTGCGATGATTTGTAGGAGGGTATTCACTGCCTACCAGAGCTCTTCCACCTCCTGCTACGAAAATAATACTGCTCAAAGACATGCTCTAACAAGACATCTTCCAACAAGAGGAAAGTTGTCAGAAGATGTTTTCCCTAACCTTCTTTTTTGTTCTGATTTAATCAGTTGGAAATCAGTGTTTTCTTCTTCCAACATTTTTACACCACATTTAGGCATATCAGTTTTTATTATAAACAACATGCTTCATTCTCTCACACTGGTAACACCACTAGCAAACATAACAAAGGACACATTACAAAGATCTCTTTTTCTTCTCTACCAGCTCACCCTCCTGCATGTTATTTGAATGCATATGGGTAACTCAGATATCCCGCTTCACTGGGGCTTGAGCGACAGCTCAGAGAAATACTCTCTGTTTACAGCTGCCAAGTTTTTTAAAGAAAAAAGCTAGCAATCCATACTCATGGCATAATTTCCTCCTTGACCTAAACAATCATTCCTCTCCTTTGTGTTGTCGATTGCAGCTGAAGCAATAACAAAATTAGAACACATTGTATAGTGCCTAAAAAAAGAATGTCCAAGAAATATGAAAAATGGTTTCCATCTCCACTTCTCTATTTAATAGCAGCACTAGAATGCCAGAATGAAGATCCAGACATGCCAATTGGAACAGTTAGGTTCTCAGGAAATACATACTGCATTTGAGAACTACTGTCTTAAATACTACACCTGCAAACTAACAGGAACTCTGCAAAGGGAGTAAGCCCTCCCCCCAGCCTTGCATGTTTATCAAAGCTACGCATGCGCAAGCACACACACCCCATCTCTCTTCACATTCAATGAAAAAGTGAACAGATGAACTGCTCATTCATTGGTGGTAAAGGAATTAGTTACCTCCTGCGTTCTTAAGTAAATTTTGAAAGAGACCTCTTTGAAAGAGATCTCTGCCTGAGATCCTTGGAAACTGACTTTGGCTCATAAAACCCACACTATTTAAAGATGATGACGCAAAATTCAGTTACTCAGCAGAGTGTAAATAATGTCTCAGTCCTCTCTGAACGTTGCTTTGTATTTTAAACATTTTTTCCCATGATACTCTGAATACAGGGTGCCTCAGTTCATTTTGGAGATTGTAATGAACTATTAAAATTATCTTTCTTTTAGCTAAGTTCTGCATATCAAAAAGGAATACAACTTTTCTTCTCTGCACCTCTAACAAGTCACAAGAATTTAAAAACTGTTTTTCCTTCTTCCTGTCCTACAGTTTATCCATGTGATAACCATTGTTGTCTGACTCAGAGAGGAAAGCTCTCTTTATAGATTGACAGTGGCTATCACTGTAAGTCATAAGAAAAAGAGGAAATTACTCTTCCTGAAACTGTAGCATAACACAAAAGGTGCAGTGGCAACTGTTGTCAGGGAAGACAAGAACTGCACAGGTATAAACTCTTAGAAGCATACTGAAGTCTAACTACCCAATCTCACAGTGCAACATCTCTGATGCTAACTCCCATGAGTATAACATACAGTAATACTTACTTTCAACTATTTCTGGAATAGTTCTGTAGTGTTGGAACTGATAGAAGGATTTTTCTAACATGTATTCAGGGTTAATTTCCTCGACTCGAAGCAAGTTCAATACCATGTTGTACGTCAGGTGGAATGCACTGTTTAAAGGATCAGCTGAACCCTGAAAAAGACCCAAGAACACTGTCCAGTTAAAAAAAATATTAATTGCAACATTAAGAACATATTAAATAAATGATGATGCACTGTTTTGTATAAGGAGCTGCTTTAATGGGTAGTACTAGAATTTAGATTACATGTGTCATCAAATCCTAAGCAATTTTATTATGCTGAACATGTAACAGTATTTGTGTCTCATCTTATCTATAGTTATACTGCAATATTATAAATTCAAGCTGAATAAAATGAAAAGTTCAGATGAAAATGCAGATGTTTCTTATAGTCTATTATTTGGATGCCATTATTTTAACTAGTTAATAATAACAGTTTAATAATAGTTATTTAACTATTTAAAGCAGACCATCATTTTAACTCTGGAAAAACTTCTTTGCACATCTTTTCCTCTTTACTGACCACAATGGTTGGGAAGCCTGTGCGAATACAGGTAGTCTACAACTTCTTTTAACTTAATTAATGTTTCATAACAAAATTAACTTACTTTGCAGGTTGTCCAAGAGAGGTTATGGACTTTCTACCCTTGGAGATACACAAAAGCCATCTGGACATGGTCCTGGGCAGTCTGCTCTACCCTGCTTGAGCAGGGGGCTTAGACAAAATGACCTCCAGAAGTTCCCTAAAACCTCAACCTTTCTGGGAGTTTGCAAAGTTCAATTTTTTTACATGGTAGTACCACAGGTATTCTGCATAACCTAAGAAGAAAGGATGCTGAGGAAGTATTGCGAGGAAATATCACATCACTACCTTCTTTACTCATTCTTTTTTTCTAGGAACGTCTACTGCTGTTCTCTATCAAAAAAGGGTACTAGACAAGGTAGATGCATCCTTGGCCTGATTCACTATGGCTGTTACTATATCCATATCCAAAAGGAACACCTCATTGTCCTAAGAAGAGCAAGCATTTAATTGATACACATTAAAACAACCAGCTATTCAAATAACATACAGAACAGTTAAAACAGTGTCCAAGGAACATCTGTAAGATCTCAACAGTACAGCCTCTCTGAGCAAAGGCGAGTCTTAGGAAACTGTCTCTAACTTAAGTGTTAACACAGACCATCCTCATGAACCAAAAAAGAAGTCACTGCAATCAGATGACAAGAGACCCATGTCTATTCAAGGATGAAATTGCGAACTGTGGTGCATAAACTTTCCGCTAAAAGAACAGGTGCCTGACAGTTCTTCAGAAAGCATCCAAAGGAAATCCAGGAGTTATAAAGTAGAAAATGACAATTTCTGTGTAACAAAAGGAGCGGAAACCAAAAGCAACAGATAGACAATAGACAGCTAGATAGAATACAGAAAAAAACCCTGCATAAATTACCTTGGTTTTTATACAGGTCTGTGTTCACAAACCTGTCAGAGCTCTCTAAAGGTGTTAACAAGTACACAGATTACTGTAACTCCTTGATTCATGAGGAAAAAAAGTCGTATGACAAGACACTCCTTACCCCCACCAAATGTAATTAAGTCTGCAAGGGACTTAAAAAACCCAAGTTCTTGTAAATCACTAAAGAAAAAAAATAGTGTAATTTTATATTTTTTCAAAACAAAATTCCTCAGCAGAGACTTAAAGAGGTTTGGACTTAAAAGAAACCTAGAAAATGCATACACAGAAAAATAGCAAGGTCTGCTGAAAATACTATTAGATCACTGAAGACACCAGCAATCCACAGAATTGCATGATGAAGACTAAAATGGCAAGTGAAATTTAATCTGAAAGTATGAGAACATGAAGTGCAACAGTTTGCAACAGTTCTGTATTTACTGCTCATTAAAGAGTGGCCTATACGTGAAATGAAAGAGATTTACTAAACAAGTGCTGTCTTTCCAACATGGCCTGTGTGTAAATTCACTTATGATTACGTATTTTAAATTAATAACAACTAAAACAGATAACAAGAAAACAAGGATGTTTCAAGACATATTTTTCATGCAAAAATGACTGCTGAAAGTATCCTTATTGCTGAAAGCTCAATGTATTCTAGAAGACATTTTATTGCTCAGAGAGGGCTGAGACTGGGAAACACACTTCTCTGCATTTTAAGGTCAGGAGTTGCTTTACCTAAACTCAACTATACTGTATCTTCTTGCAACTCATTTCTTTGCCTTTTGCTATGCAGAAAGCTATCTAGCAGAGATACTCCCTCAATAGATTGTAGGAAAACTGTTTGAAGGAACTGGGTCTGTTTAGTTTGAGGAAGAGGAGGCTGAGGGGAGACCTCATCACTCTCTACAACTACTTGAAAGGACATTG
>WUAM01000323.1:33710501-33726417 GCA_024336885.1 Actenoides hombroni
TGCAAGAAGTCAAGCCTGTGACTGATACACAAGAAAAAAGACCTCTGAAACAAACTGAATATTTCTCACATTTTCATCAACAACCAGATGGAGTCCATCTCCTCCTGCTGGGAATATATAATGCTGAAGTGGAGTGGGTCGATAGTCAGTGTAAATCACATGGCATGGCTATAAAAAAAAGAACAGCATATATATAAATATTTAAATGTTTCTGATTGCATTATAAAACCACTTGCTTCATTGAAAATTCAGTAACTTACTATTAAATTATATATTTCTAAAAGCCAGCAAGTAAGACTCACAGCAACTAAAAAAATTTCTTTACTGAATGTGGATTTTGTACTAATGACATTGCTTAAGAAAAATTAAAGTTTGTAAATGCTTTAAAAGAACACAAGTTTGCTACAAAAATTCTTCCTCATAAACACAAAAAGTAAGGACAAGTAATATTTCATTCTGTATTATTACACAGACAGAAAATTCTAGCATCTTTTAAAGCCAAAGGAAAAACTATTAATCTCTGTTTTCTAACAATGCCTGCAGTATTTCTTACACCACCTAAAAAAGCCATGCAGTAGACTTTTAAGGACATTTAAGCTTTTAATGCATAGAGAAAGCTTATTTAGAAAAAAATAAACAAAATACTTCTTTCAAAACATTATATAATCTGCTTTAAAAAAAATAAAAAAAAAATCACAGTCTAGTGTTATGCAAAACAAACTCAAGATTTTTGAGCCAAGCTTAGTTAGACACCTCTTACACTACGCTACTTGCACCACAAACAAGGTAAGAATCTTGTGGACATTAACTTCCATAATTCTAATTCCCATATTCTTTGCTGCAAAAGCATCTCTTAAAAGAACTGAATAAAGTAAAACTAATGGTTACAGGATATGATGGATTTCTTACATTCCTCTTTTCTCGCTTTGTTTACATTCATATATAGTATTTCCTACGGATTTATGATTTACTTTTTATTTCCATATGGCCTTTTTACTGAGCTCTTCAAACAAATTCTCAAAAATTCCTCTTGTCTATCAGTCCTCTCAAAATCATAGTATGTTCACTGTGTTTTATAATTCAGGATGTTTGTTGAAATCAAGCTGGTATCTAAGTGTGGAAAATAAACATTAAAGAAACTGCTTTAGCATTTCCATGTAGAACCAACATCCAGTATACCTGGAAAAAGCTAGGAGTACAACCACAGAAGCTAGAAGTGATCTATACCACTATGTATAAGCAGTATGATGACTAAAGAGATGCTCAAAGGTTCATTCTCATCAACAACAGACACAGTATTAATCCACAAGACGGGAGGTATAACACATCAGAAACATAACCTGTTTGTGAAGGTGACAGATCCATTCAGCAAACTGACGGGCATTTGGAATAGTTGCAGAAAGGAACACGTAATGAACATTGTCAGGGAGCAAAATAATTGTCTCTTCCCAAACAACACCACGTTCTGAAAAAGGAAAAGTCACATGAGAGATTTATGTGATTAAAGCCCCTTTTTCAGCTCTGAAGCAAAAGAACAGGGTGGTTAAAGACAAAATAAATCAAAAAATAAAAAAAGCCTCCCCCACACAAACAGGATATAACTATATACCCTCAAAGTGGCTTTTGCCTTGGCAAAGGAAATGCAGACTGACACGTAATAACTTTCTTATATACATTCAGTAGAAAAATTCTGAATGATTTATGAACAAAGATGACTGTTTTTAAGAGAAAGAAAGAATAAAAATTTCATTCTTCAAAAGAAAAAAAAAACATGTTCTTGGGTTAAAAGAAAATTATTTCTTGAAAAAAAATAATTTTTACATATAGGATACCTGAATCTCTCATATAGTGGATTTCGTCAAAAATAACCCATGCAAATTCCCGCATAACCTCGGAAACTCTGTAGCCTGCACAGGGCACAGGACCATCCAAAGACACCCAAAGAGCAACAGATGGGTGCAGGGTTGGAGCCTGAAAACAAACCCCTCCCTGAACCACAGAAGAAGACAGACTTGTGTTTCAAGAGGCTTTCTCCAACCCCAGTCTGTGTCCTCTTGGAAGGACATTTCAGAAACATCCTCTCACCAGTCCCCCCTAACCTTGGCATCACTCCAGTTAACACAGTCAATTCCTAGGATATGAAAACCTCACTTTTTGGGGTTAACACCACATGTCATATTCTCTCTTCCCTTCTCACCTGCAGTACCCTGGACCAACAAGAAGAAGAGGGCGAACAGCAGGTACAGGATCTTCATGGCTGATGTCTGTCCTGGCTCTTCACAGGGCTGAGGAGAGGATACATCAATACAAGAAAGAAAGCTCATGGCCACACATGGGGAGCCAAAATGCAGAAGCACAGTCTCCAATAAAAAGAGAAAATAATGATTCTGAGCATTACAACTTCACAAGTAGCCTGGGAGCACCTGGGGTAGCACCAGGCTCTTGGACCAGCTGGAGTGGATGCCATTCTCTTCTTCACAGATCTTAGCATAGAATCATAGAATCACAGAATTATGGAATGGCAGGGATTGGAAGGCACCTCTGGTGATCATCTAGTCCAACACCCCTGCCAGAGCAGGATCACTCAGGGCTGGCCACATGGGAACAGATCCAGATGGGTTTTGAACGTCTCCAGAGAAGGAGACTTCACAGCCTCACTGGACAGCCTGCGCCAGGCTCTGTCACCCTCACAGGAATGAAGGTTTTCTCCATGCTGAGGTGGAACGTCCTGTGTTCCAGTTTGTGACCATTGCTCCTCATCCTATCACAAGGCACCACTGAAATGAGACTAGCACCTTCTACTTGACACCCACCCTGCAGATCTTTCTAAGCTTGAATAAGATCACCTGTCAGTCTTTTCTTCCCCAGACTAAACAGCCCCAGGGCTCTTAGCCTTTCCTCATAATAGAGATGTTCCAGTCCCTTCATCTTCCTTGTAGCCTCTGCTGGTCTCTTCCTAGCATTTCCCTGTCCCTCTTGAACAGGGGAACCCAGAACTGGACACAAAACTGTAGATGCGGTCTCAGCAGGGCAGAGTAGAGGGGGAGAAGATCCACCCTTGACCTGCTGGACATGCTCTTCTTTATGCACCGTGGGAGACTATTAACCTTCTTGGTCACAAGGGCACATGGCTGTCCTATGGATAAATTATTGTGCACCAGGATTCTAACATCCTTCTCTATGAAGCTGATTTCCAGCACGAAGATGTTCCTGATGTTTTCCTCAAAACACATGATGGAGAATTCATGCCCATTTTTTGCTGATGTACTTAACACAACATCCACTGAAACTCAGTTTATAAAGAAAGGCAAACGACTGTAATAAATGATAGTCTTTCAGAAATATTACAGAGCATGTGTTTATCGCCTGAGCAGAACTTTCCAGAGAGGCAGGACCAAGGGGTGACACAAGCCACCTCCCGGCACAGTCAGCAGACCAGGATTGCCTCTGAGGCATTGGCTCCCTTCTGACCCTTTTTAACCAGTTGAAAAGCAGAGAAGGTTTGCACACCAGCAGATGCTCGTGCCAACACACAATGCCACATCCATGGCCAGACTGTGGGCAAGGAAGGATCCAGGCTCTGGAATTTTATAAAGGACACGGCTGTAGCTGGAGATGCCACACTGTACAAGGGCTTTGCTGGTGCTCTCCACCACCTCAGACACAGTACAACTGCCTGCACACAACACCCTGACCAAGCACCTCTGCTGCCCTGAGAGCAGGAAAGTCCTCCCACATCACCCTGGGAGTGCCCAACTTGCACTCAACACCATTCCCAAGATTCCCAGCAAGGACAATCCCCAGCCGAGCACTTACTGCCCCTGCCCTGTGCAGCACTGACCCAGGGAGGAGCAAGGGGACATGTGCCTTGCTGGTCAGGCATGGCAAAACAAAGCAACCTCTGGAGTAAACTGAAAGCCTGGAAAGATGGGAACTCTCTGTCCTGCTAGGGGAAAAGCATCTCCTGCTTTGCTGAGGCAAGTCCCCATTACCCCAGAACAGAAGATCTTGGGATGCCTCTTCCACCATCAAGGCATCTTTTCTGTCTCTCCTCTACCTAGGAAACTTTAGGTCCACCTTCCTCGTATACTGAGCCCTGAAGACTCCTAGGAAGGATTTCATTCTCTTGTCCAAGCAGCTCTGCTGCCTCTTTACCTTCAGAAACAATTCCAACAGTTTGTCATTGGGACAATCCCAGGAAGATGGATTTGCTCAGAGAGGCAGAACTGGTGGTAAGCCCAGAAGAGACTCCGCAGTCACCTACCTGATGAAGGTGCTGGATCAGAGGGTACCTAAGTAGGAAGAGCCTGCAGCAATCCGAGCAGGAAACCCTTGCACCCAGAGGTGTTAGGAAGAGGGAGTATCACTTTGCCCCAGACCCCCGGGTTTTACACCGTTGCCAGTGGGTGGGACCTGTGCTTCTTGCCACAAGCCACATCTGCCCTTGGCCAATAGGAAAGGGACCCATCAGTGTGGGGATGGTGGGGTTGCACCTTGTCCCTCTCTGAGGCAATGGGAGAGGCTGAGGTGCCTCCTGGGGGCTGTTGCAATTGCCACCGTTATCCTCATGCAACACGTCTTGTGACATCTCCTCCTCAAACCATCCAAGGTCAAGAGCTAGAGGATGGATTTTGCCATGTCTTGGGAAGCCAAAGCAGTTGATGCCACTGATGCAATTGGGAGAAGTGACCACCCCTTGATGGTCAGGAGGGGATAGTGCTGCACTCCCAGACTTGGCTACTACCTCTCAAGATGTTTGGATCCCAGCCTCTCAGCCTTTCCTCCTTGCACACAATTGAGATGTCAATCCATGGTGGCAAGATAAGAATCGGGAAGAAGTTGGAAGATGGCTTCTGCATGCTTAGCAGAAGCAGAGGGCCCACCTGCCCAGAAGCCTGACTTTGGGTTTTACTGGAAGGGTTTCCTGAAGAGAAGCAGACAAAGTTCCGCCTTGTGGTATAACAGCAGTTTGGTGCTGGTGTCTGAGGAGCAGGGATGCAGAGCGTGTCCGTCTCTGTGTGTGTGTCCGAAGAGGTCTCCAGCAAACCACAGCACCAAAGGGCCCTTATGCAAAACTGCATGACACAAGACTCAGGGCTGGAGGCCTTGAATTCCTTCGGATAGGTGTCGGAAGAGGAAAGTGATGCCTCCTTTTCTCTGTCAGGGGGAACAACAGGAAAATGAGCTTTGCTACTGGTTGTTTTGAGGTACCAACTACTCCAGCCTGATTCTGTTCTCTCTTCCTCCTGATATTCCAGGGAAGAGCTATTAAGATATGAGTGGATGAATGCATGGAGAATATAGACAAATGGAGATCTACCTTACACTAGTGAAGCTGCCCAGGAGATGATGTATTCCCTGTAGACATACTGCAGGTTAAAGATGACAGAAGCCTAGCCTCTTGGAACCAATATTTGTCTTTCCTCCACTGAGATCATGAGTCACGTGTCCACATTCCTGTTTCTGTGGCATCTTCCCTGGGTTCCCTCACACCCATACCTTTAAGGAACGGCTCCTGCTGCAGGTTCTGCAGATGGGACTGGAGCTGCAGCCCCGTAACAAAGCTCTCATGCTCCAGGGGTGAGGTTTCACTCCCCTCTCTCCGTACCTCCTGGCTGTTGCCTGTCGAAGACAGCAGCATTGGGCACAGCAGCCCTGCTGAAGAGGAGGATGAGGGAGGAAGGCAGATCCTGCTTCCACCCTCCGACTCCTCCCTTGTGCCAGGAGGGAGCCAGCAGTCTTCTTGGAGAGCCTGTTCCAGGGAGCGCTGAGGCATGGTGCTGAGCACCCACCCAATTGCCACAAGCATCACCCTGCTTCCCACTGGAAAATTTCCCTCGACTGTTGATGGGAGGGCAGAAAACTCACCACAGGGACATGGGGACACACCTGGGTTGGCACTGGGAGACCTTATTGCAGCCTTTCAGTACTTCAACTTTCAGTACCTTAAGGGGGACTGAAGGAAATGTGGGGATGATCGTTTTAGTTGGGCCCATTGTGACAGGACAAGGGGTGATGGTTTTAAACTAAGATGGAGTTTTAGACCAAAGTGAAGGAGAGAGATGAAGGGAGAGGGTTCTTCCTCTGAGGAAAATGAATACGTTGCTGAGGTTGCCCAGAGTGGTGGTCGGTGCCCCATCCTAGGAAACCTTTGAGGTGATGTTGGCTGGTTCTCTGAGCAACATGCTCTAGTTGCAGATGTCCCTGCTCAGTGCAGGGGGATGGACAGGGTGACCTTTAAAGGTCCCTTCCCACCCAAACTCTTCTATGACTCTCTGTTTAGTCCACTGCCCAGCCTGGCAGCTGCCACGGGGCTGGCAGTGACCTGTCAGATCACACCATCTCCCACCAACACTGCTGGCAGCCCGGTTGCCATCAGCAGAGAACGCAGGGGCCTCTCCTGGGCTCCGGCCAGTCCGGTATGTGCACAGTCAAGAAGAAGGTCGAGATGAATCTCCAGCGTGTTCCCGTCAAGACAAATACACACACCACTGTGCACTCTCACCCTTCCTGTCAGAGCAATGTCCTGCTCCACTTGGGCACAGGCATCTCCTGCAGAGCTGCCAGGGAGACTCCTTTCCCAGCGGGCATTACAGGGGACCTTCCCTTCAGCTCCTTAGCACATGGGCTGGGCACTCATCCCATGAAAGGACCGTTACCCACCACAGAAAGAGACTGACACAGAAGCAGGTTCTGCCAGGCTCAGTGTCTCCATGGCACTGCCAAGCAAGAGCATCCTGAGTGACAGACAAGGTTGTGAACTCCACCATGTCCAGCTGCATCTTCTGCCACCAAACCACCACCACCCCAGAACCAGCAGGCACCACACACCCTGTGTCACAAGGAAACAGCCACACATCCCACCCTCTGCAATGCCAAACTGCTCATCTTTATTCAAGCCAGGAAAAGCAGCCTCTGCCCAAGCACCCCCAGGCCTGTGAAGTGATGTCTCCACCTCTTGGCCATCCAACAGGAGCAGAACTTGCACTCCTGGTCTCACACCACCTGGGGACCACTGAGGCAGGGAAGGGAGAGGTCATCAGGAGATGGTTCCAGGAGACAGAAGCGAGGGGAATGTTCTGCTTGCAGAGTTCAGGGTCTCAGCCCCATATCCTTTAAGAAGAAAGCAGACAAACACATTACCTCTTGTAACTTACTGTTCCCTTCCTCCAGCTCTCTCCCACCTCCCCTATGAGGATAAGCAAGTCCCTGGTTTGCAAGAATCAGGCTCAAAGGAGGTGAAGTTATGGCCTTCCTGCCAACAGTTTGGACACATGTTGTGTTCGTGTTGGCAGCCCTGGCTTCAGCTCTATGCAGATGCAACAAGGACAGGATTGTGCCCCTGTTCTGTCCAAGGACTCTGAAGGCTTCTCGCTTTGCTCATTTGGCAGAGCCCTCTGCCAAGCCTGAATGATTCTCGTGGGAGTGAAGGAGAGCAGGGAGGTGCTGGTTTACCTTGGCCTCCCACAGCCCCATTTGGGGTAGGTCCACACGCCTTTTGTTTCCTCTCCTCACGTCTGCTTTCAAGCATTTCTGATATTGAACCATTAGCTTGTCATGGGCACTTATACACAGGAGCAATACTTTATGCCATCACAGAAGCATTTAATATTCCAAAACTTACTTTTTGCAGCAAAAGAAGAACGTTGAACATCTTCCACTGATTATAAAGGGGAATTTACAGTCCAGAAATCCGCAGAAACCATTTTCTCTTTCACATTCTTCTTTGTTTCCTGGAGCCAGAGAGGAACCTGCACAATGAGAGATGTCAATGAATGTGAGTATGAGAAAACTGGAAAAAATGATTGTGTTTCTGGAGGGGCTGATAGATCTCATTCTCCCATGTGCATAGAAGCACCAATCCCAACCTCTTCGCCTCTGCCGTGGGAGGTTATCTTCTATGCAGCATGGCTGCACTTTGGCACAGCCATAATCCACGACCAGTGTGAGGTCCAGGACGTGTCGTTCTGGCTCCACAGCTGCCCAGGCATACATCAGAGCCAGTCCCACCCAAATGTTGCATATATCTGACAAACCTAGTCCCTACCCTGGATGATACTAATAAGGGTTCACACCTCATCCCATCTCCCCTTCTCAAGACTCACCTGCAGCACCCTGGGCTAACAGGAGGAAGAGGGGGAGCAACAGGTACAGGATCTTCATAGCTGATGCCTGTTCTAGCTCTTCACGGGGCTGCAGAGGGGACATAGCACAGTCAGCAGACCAGGATTGTCTCTGGGGCATTGGCTCCCTTCTGACCCTTTTTAACCAGTTGAAATGCAGAGAAGGTTTGCACACCAGCAGATGCTCGTGCCAACACACAATGCCACATCCATGGCCAGACTGTGGGCAAGGAAGGATCCAGGCTCTGGAATTTTATAAAGGACACGGCTGTAGCTGGAGATGCCACACTGTACAAGGGCTTTGCTGGTGCTCTCCACCACCTCAGACACAGTACAACTGCCTGCACACAACACCCTGACCAAGCACCTCTGCTGCCCTGAGAGCAGGAAAGTCCTCCCACATCACCCTGGGAGTGCCCAACTTGCACTCAACACCATTCCCAAGATTCCCAGCAAGGACAATCCCCAGCCGAGCACTTACTGCCCCTGCCCTGTGCAGCACTGACCCAGGGAGGAGCAAGGGGACATGTGCCTTGCTGGTCAGGCATGGCAAAACAAAGCAACCTCTGGAGTAAACTGAAAGCCTGGAAAGATGGGAACTCTCTGTCCTGCTAGGGGAAAAGCATCTCCTGCTTTGCTGAGGCAAGTCCCCATTACCCCAGAACAGAAGATCTTGGGATGCCTCTTCCACCATCAAGGCATCTTTTCTGTCTCTCCTCTACCTAGGAAACTTTAGGTCCACCTTCCTCGTATACTGAGCCCTGAAGACTCCTAGGAAGGATTTCATTCTCTTGTCCAAGCAGCTCTGCTGCCTCTTTACCTTCAGAAACAATTCCAACAGTTTGTCATTGGGACAATCCCAGGAAGATGGATTTGCTCAGAGAGGCAGAACTGGTGGTAAGCCCAGAAGAGACTCCGCAGTCACCTACCTGATGAAGGTGCTGGATCAGAGGGTACCTAAGTAGGAAGAGCCTGCAGCAATCCGAGCAGGAAACCCTTGCACCCAGAGGTGTTAGGAAGAGGGAGTATCACTTTGCCCCAGACCCCCGGGTTTTACACCGTTGCCAGTGGGTGGGACCTGTGCTTCTTGCCACAAGCCACATCTGCCCTTGGCCAATAGGAAAGGGACCCATCAGTGTGGGGATGGTGGGGTTGCACCTTGTCCCTCTCTGAGGCAATGGGAGAGGCTGAGGTGCCTCCTGGGGGCTGTTGCAATTGCCACCGTTATCCTCATGCAACACGTCTTGTGACATCTCCTCCTCAAACCATCCAAGGTCAAGAGCTAGAGGATGGATTTTGCCATGTCTTGGGAAGCCAAAGCAGTTGATGCCACTGATGCAATTGGGAGAAGTGACCACCCCTTGATGGTCAGGAGGGGATAGTGCTGCACTCCCAGACTTGGCTACTACCTCTCAAGATGTTTGGATCCCAGCCTCTCAGCCTTTCCTCCTTGCACACAATTGAGATGTCAATCCATGGTGGCAAGATAAGAATCGGGAAGAAGTTGGAAGATGGCTTCTGCATGCTTAGCAGAAGCAGAGGGCCCACCTGCCCAGAAGCCTGACTTTGGGTTTTACTGGAAGGGTTTCCTGAAGAGAAGCAGACAAAGTTCCGCCTTGTGGTATAACAGCAGTTTGGTGCTGGTGTCTGAGGAGCAGGGATGCAGAGCGTGTCCGTCTCTGTGTGTGTGTCCGAAGAGGTCTCCAGCAAACCACAGCACCAAAGGGCCCTTATGCAAAACTGCATGACACAAGACTCAGGGCTGGAGGCCTTGAATTCCTTCGGATAGGTGTCGGAAGAGGAAAGTGATGCCTCCTTTTCTCTGTCAGGGGGAACAACAGGAAAATGAGCTTTGCTACTGGTTGTTTTGAGGTACCAACTACTCCAGCCTGATTCTGTTCTCTCTTCCTCCTGATATTCCAGGGAAGAGCTATTAAGATATGAGTGGATGAATGCATGGAGAATATAGACAAATGGAGATCTACCTTACACTAGTGAAGCTGCCCAGGAGATGATGTATTCCCTGTAGACATACTGCAGGTTAAAGATGACAGAAGCCTAGCCTCTTGGAACCAATATTTGTCTTTCCTCCACTGAGATCATGAGTCACGTGTCCACATTCCTGTTTCTGTGGCATCTTCCCTGGGTTCCCTCACACCCATACCTTTAAGGAACGGCTCCTGCTGCAGGTTCTGCAGATGGGACTGGAGCTGCAGCCCCGTAACAAAGCTCTCATGCTCCAGGGGTGAGGTTTCACTCCCCTCTCTCCGTACCTCCTGGCTGTTGCCTGTCGAAGACAGCAGCATTGGGCACAGCAGCCCTGCTGAAGAGGAGGATGAGGGAGGAAGGCAGATCCTGCTTCCACCCTCCGACTCCTCCCTTGTGCCAGGAGGGAGCCAGCAGTCTTCTTGGAGAGCCTGTTCCAGGGAGCGCTGAGGCATGGTGCTGAGCACCCACCCAATTGCCACAAGCATCACCCTGCTTCCCACTGGAAAATTTCCCTCGACTGTTGATGGGAGGGCAGAAAACTCACCACAGGGACATGGGGACACACCTGGGTTGGCACTGGGAGACCTTATTGCAGCCTTTCAGTACTTCAACTTTCAGTACCTTAAGGGGGACTGAAGGAAATGTGGGGATGATCGTTTTAGTTGGGCCCATTGTGACAGGACAAGGGGTGATGGTTTTAAACTAAGATGGAGTTTTAGACCAAAGTGAAGGAGAGAGATGAAGGGAGAGGGTTCTTCCTCTGAGGAAAATGAATACGTTGCTGAGGTTGCCCAGAGTGGTGGTCGGTGCCCCATCCTAGGAAACCTTTGAGGTGATGTTGGCTGGTTCTCTGAGCAACATGCTCTAGTTGCAGATGTCCCTGCTCAGTGCAGGGGGATGGACAGGGTGACCTTTAAAGGTCCCTTCCCACCCAAACTCTTCTATGACTCTCTGTTTAGTCCACTGCCCAGCCTGGCAGCTGCCACGGGGCTGGCAGTGACCTGTCAGATCACACCATCTCCCACCAACACTGCTGGCAGCCCGGTTGCCATCAGCAGAGAACGCAGGGGCCTCTCCTGGGCTCCGGCCAGTCCGGTATGTGCACAGTCAAGAAGAAGGTCGAGATGAATCTCCAGCGTGTTCCCGTCAAGACAAATACACACACCACTGTGCACTCTCACCCTTCCTGTCAGAGCAATGTCCTGCTCCACTTGGGCACAGGCATCTCCTGCAGAGCTGCCAGGGAGACTCCTTTCCCAGCGGGCATTACAGGGGACCTTCCCTTCAGCTCCTTAGCACATGGGCTGGGCACTCATCCCATGAAAGGACCGTTACCCACCACAGAAAGAGACTGACACAGAAGCAGGTTCTGCCAGGCTCAGTGTCTCCATGGCACTGCCAAGCAAGAGCATCCTGAGTGACAGACAAGGTTGTGAACTCCACCATGTCCAGCTGCATCTTCTGCCACCAAACCACCACCACCCCAGAACCAGCAGGCACCACACACCCTGTGTCACAAGGAAACAGCCACACATCCCACCCTCTGCAATGCCAAACTGCTCATCTTTATTCAAGCCAGGAAAAGCAGCCTCTGCCCAAGCACCCCCAGGCCTGTGAAGTGATGTCTCCACCTCTTGGCCATCCAACAGGAGCAGAACTTGCACTCCTGGTCTCACACCACCTGGGGACCACTGAGGCAGGGAAGGGAGAGGTCATCAGGAGATGGTTCCAGGAGACAGAGGCAAGGGGAATGTTCTGTTTGCAGAGTTCAGGGACTCAGACCCAGAAACTGTAAGAATAAAGCAGACGAGCACATCACCTCTTGTAACTTACTGTTCCCTTCCTCCAGCTCTCTCCCACCTCCCCTGTGAGGATAAGCAAGTCCCTGTTGCATGAGAATCAGGCTCAAAGGACAACAGTTTGGACACATGTTGTGTTCGTGTTGGCAGCCCTGACTCCAGCTCTGTGCAGATGCAATGACAGGATTGTGCCCTCACTTCTGTCCAAGAACTCTGAAGGCTTCTCGCTTTGCTCATTTGGCAGAGCCCTCTGCCAAGGCTGAATGAGTCTCATGGGAGTGAAGGAGAGCAGGGAGGTGCTGCTTGACCTTGGCCTCCCACAGCCCCACAGCAGGCAGGTCCAAACCCACCAGGGCTTTTCCCTTCCTTCTTTGGCACATCCCACAAATCAAAAATGGAGGATTATAGTCACCAGGCATTGGATAGAAAGAAAAAATTAACAGACATTTCTGTGGATAAAGGAGGAAATTCTTTCCTTATCTGGGAACATGGACCTTACCTTTTGCAGCATGTTTGAACTCTTGAACACTTCCCAATAGGTCTTGTAGGGTGCTGGCATGGCCCAAAAATACAGTATCCCCCTCTTTGATAGCATCTTGATGGGTTTCCTGTTTCCAAAGAGAGGGATACACACAAAATATTTCAAGTGATTGGTTGAGGGAGCTGTACTGGGTCCTGGCTCCATGTCCAGCACTGCCTGGACCAACAGAGCGGGCAAGTGGGGCAACCCTCACGTCCCTTGTGCCAGTCCTGGATGCACCCTGCCTTCGAGTGACCACTGATGGAAGTCTTTGCCGAGCCCTCAAACGGATCATGGACTGGGGCAGTGAGGGTTTGGAACAGTCAGCTGAGACACTGCTGGAGGAGAAGGGACCACTTCATGATCCGGGGAATCCACCCGACCAACAGCACCCTGGGGCTCTCTCCAATCCCTGCACAGGGCACAGGACCATCCAAAGACACCCAAAGAGCAACAGATGGGTGCAGGGTTGGAGCCTGAAAACAAACTCCTCCCTGAACCACAGAAGAATACAGGCTTCTGTTTTGAGGGACTCTCTCCAATCCTAACCGATATCCTTTTGGAAGGACATTTCAAAAACATCCTCTCATCAGTCCCCCCTAACCTTGGCATCACTCCAGTTAACAGAGTCAAATCCCAAGACACAAAAAACACACAGATGAGTGTTCCCACTTCACTCCATCTTCCCTCTTCTCCCCTCACCTGTAACACCCTGGACCACCAGGAGAAAGAGGGTGAACAGCAGGAACAGGATCTTCATGGCTGATGTCTGTCCTGGCTCTTCACAGAACTGCAGAGGGGACACACAAAGGCAACAAAGACATGGGGGGACCCCAGGCCATGCAGAATCCTGGACACAGTGTTAGAGAAACCTGGAGAGGGACTATGCCCTACTAAAGGGGATGAAGTTTCACCTAACTTTCTCCTAAAACCAATTCTTAGGTCTGTACTGCACTGTGTAACTTGAGAGCATTTCAGGATGTCACAGTCTCATGGAACTTGACTACTTAAGCTGATGGCTTTCCACTGATTTTCTCAGAGGTCTTCTGAAGGCTGTCACCAATGTGCAGACTGCAGACTTTGGGGCCAACTCCTGCCATTTCGATCACAGCAACGTCCAGTGAAACTTGGAAAATGCAGATTATAAAATACCATGGAAAGTTTTGGAACTAATGAACCATTACTCCCTCTGACTTCCTGTATCAAACAATTCTTGTGTGAAAACCCTATATATAAATATGTATATATATTCCCTGATTACTGGAAAGACCCATATCTCCAGGATTCTCTGAAGATGTTAAATTCCTGTCGCTTGAAGTGGTCTGTTTCGAGGGCTGTCCTCTGTCAAGGAATAAAACTTAATATGGTACCAAGTAGAGCAGAATTACTGCTTATGAGTTTTCTCTCTCGTTTCTACCTCTTTTTAACAAAGGTCCAGAGCAGAGAAGGTTTGCCTGGGGAGCAGGAAAGTCCTCCCACATCACCCTGGGAGTGCCCATCTTACAATCAACACCATTCCCAGGATTCCCAGCAAGGACAATCCCCAGCCCAGCACTTACTGCCCCTGCCCTGTGCAGCACTGACCCAGGGAGGAGCAAGGGAACATGTGCCTTGCTGAGCAGGCATGGCAAAACAAAGCAGCCTCTGGAGTAAACTGAAAGCCTGAAAAGATGGGAACTCTCTGTCCTGCTAGGGGAAAAGTATCTCCTGCTTTGCTGAGGCAAGTCCCCATTACCCCAGAACAGAAGATCTTGGGGTGCCTCTTCCAGCATCAAGGCACCTTTCCAGCCTCTCCTGTAGTTAGGAAACATCACTTCCATCTTCCAGGTGTTCTGAGCTCTTAAATCTTTTAGGGATTTTTTATTCTCTTTCCCAGGCAGTTCCGATGGTCTGATTGTATGCACAGATACTTCCAAGCATTGGTCATTTAAATGAGTCTAGATTGATGGGACTTGAATAGAGAAGCTGTATAGGCAGTTTTCCAGAAATAGATCTCGCAGTTACCTACCTGATGAAGGTCTTGGTATTGAGGCAGTAAGAAGCACAACAGGTATCACTTGTGACCAGATGCCCTTGGGTCCAAGGAGTACTGTTTTAGCCAAAACACCCTGGTTTTATACTATTGCTTGTGGGTGGGACGTGAGCTTATTTTTGCTGACATATCTCCACTTGGCCAATCAGAAAGTGACCCATCTGTGTGGGGATGGTGGGGTTGCACCTTGTCCCTCTCTGAGGCAATGGGAGAGGCTGAGGTGCCTCCTGGGGCTGTTGCAATCTCCACTGTTTTCATCATGCATCACAGTGGGCACCCAATCTGCCGCGGCTCAGCATGAACTGCCTGGCACAGACAAAGCAGACTGGTAAGTGCAGACACCAGTAGCAACCAGTCCCATAAAAGGATAAAATACTTCTCCCTTCCTTTCATTTCTGTTTACTTAGAAAGCAGGTAACATCTGACATGCAGGACCACGCATAATATTTTATTTTCCCCTTCTTTTAGCATTACGAGAACAGTTTTGTCCTTCCCAAGGTGATCTGCGTTTGACATGTCAAGAAGCAATTACCGTAGGGCTGCCTTTCTGATGGGTACTGCAATTCACAGACAATGAAATTGAGGAAAAGTGATCATGTCAGACCACAGCTCACCTAATTGTCGTTCATGGTACGAAACCCATAGCTGTGATTTGACAGAAAAATGTGTCCGGATATGCAAACTAAGGGATATGATTGAATGAAGGTGAATAGGATTTATTAGGCCTTAGAGGTGTGGACTTGATCAAGAGAGTTTGTAGATTTATAGGAATTATGTGATGCTTCAGAAAGGTAAAGATCAAGGTGGATGTCAAGAGGTTGAAGTTGGGCTGATCACTAAATGAATGACAAATGCTCTCTATTAACACCTATATCTTTCCAGAAGGGGAATAGAAAGAGAGTAAGGGAGAGAGACTTATGCGTAGAGGAAAAAAAAAAAAAAAGAAAACAGTTGTAATGGAATGGTAACAACAAAAAGATAATAATATTAGTAAGAAAATAATGAAATATATACAAATGTATATCAAATCCAATATCAAACTCCCACAGTGATGATCACCCAACCACTGACACTGCAGGGCAGGCACTGGGGAAGTCCCAGACTGGACTCAGCAGCAGACAGGAAGTGGAGTCAGGAACCAGAGACAGGAACTGGATTTGGGAACACACAGATTGGGATCGAAGCAGAAGGGACAGAGTCCTCCTCAGACACCAGCCATTGAAGAAGAGGCTTGACCCTCGTGACCCCTCAGCTTTATACTGGATATGCCATACATGGGATGGAATCCCTCTCTGACCAGTTTGGGGTCACTTGTCCTGGTTGCTCCTCCCCACAGGTGCAGCCTTTTACTTTCTGCACCCAAATGTGGTGCCCAAGATTGAGCAGTGACCTTGGTCTGCACAGGAGCAAGTCTCAGCAAGAGCCTTTGTGCACCCCCAGCCCTTGGCAGTGA
>WUAM01000323.1:33726517-33754763 GCA_024336885.1 Actenoides hombroni
AAATTTTTTTTTTTAAATTTATTTTTAATTGTCCGGTTTTGCCGTCAGATGAAAACAGAATCACAAAGAAAGCCACAATATTTTGACCATATAGTGTATGTCTATGGATATAGGAAAAACATGCTGCCAAAACTACAGGTTAGGTGATGTGTTTCTGCTATCTAACCCAGTCTTCTAGGAAAAAATATCCTTGCTTTCTCTGCAGAAGTGATGTTTTTTACAGATATTGAAGATAATTCTGTGTTCTCTGCAGAATTTATTATGTGAGACTATAAAGGAAATGCAATTGGACACCATTTTTTTGTATTGGCATGGTAGACCACATGAGAACCATGTGCTGTACCTTAGGAAAATGTTACCCCAAAGAACAGAGACAGTTTACATGTTATCACTGGTTATTTCTTCACTATCAATAGTTGAAAGAAAGAAAAGTCCTTGATATACTTGAGTCATACGTATGGATTTAGGTGAATGGACTTAAGACTTGCAATGATTTGGAAGAACTTCAAAAAGACAAATATTTTAGCAAATATGAATTTGGGGTTCAGGAAGAAAAAAGGGCTTAGTAAGGCAGGGAAGAAATCTGGAGGAGTATGAGATCAGTAGGGAAAATCTGGAGTGGGGAAGGTGAATTACTAGTTACAGTGGGGAATGTGAAAGATACTGTGCTAAACAGTCAATTTATTTTGGAATGGCCAGTCAATGTGGAATATAAGCAACATTTTAATGGGCTTGAAGTTTGTGCTAAAATTCTGTGTTTTTTCCTACGTAAATAAACCAAACAATTTTTGTCTCATTCCAGTTATCAAAAAAATAAAGCTCTCTAAGCTACTTACCAAGGCACTTGATACGAGTTGAATAAAACTGTCTGGACAACAGTCCACCCTAATTGCTCCACTTTCCTGTTTTAAGGTGGGATGAATTCCGTTCTGAAGATACTACCCTTCCTTTTTTCGCTACAGAAAGTATCTAGCTGCCCAGCTTGGATGGGTTGCCACACTTCTAAACAGCTAAAGTTAGGTGATATCAAGCCCACTCAAAACTACTTAACTTTCAGTTCTGGGGATTTACATTTGTTCATAAAGTCCATGCTGCAAAACAAGAATTCAGGGTGATAAAAACACAGAAATCCCAAAGCCAGCTGTACAAAATATTTATTGAGATATTTATTACCAAAGTTACAGTTTTACCAACAAAAGGGCTGTGCCACGATGGCTTCCAAGTAGTGAAACCAAGTAGGACAAGGGGCAACAAGTGTAAGCTGGAGCATAAGAGGTTCCACAGAAACCTTCTAAAAAAAGTTCTTCTAAGGAAGAACTTTTTCACTGTGAGGGTCACGGAGGTCTGGAACAGGCTGCCCAGAGGGGTTGTGGAGTCTCCTTCTCTGGAAACATTTAAAACCCACCTGGACGCGTTCCTATGTGACTTGCTCTAGGTGGTCCTGCTCTGGCAGGGGGGTTGGACTAGATGATCTTTCGAGGTCCCTTCCAACACTCAACATTCTGTGATTCTATCATTCTTGACTTTGAGGATGCCAAAGCCCTGGAAGAGGCTGTTCAGAGGTGTGGAGTGTCCTTCTCTGGAGAGATTCCAAATTAGACTGGACAATGTGATCCTGGGCCCCCTGCTCTGGGTGGCCCTGCTGGAGCAGGGGCATGGCACCAGGTGATCTCTCCAGAGGTCCCTTACAACCCCTGCCATGCTGGGATTATGGAATTCTATGTGCAGGCAGCAAAACCAAGCCATGCATTGACGAAATCTTTGGTAACTATCAAAAGAGCTCTAAACCTGATTCACACAGAGACAGATGGGCAGGCACCAAAATGCAGGTGCCTGCATCACCTCGGCTTGTGTGAACATGTGGGTACCTGTCATAAAGATACAACTTGAAGCTCCAGTGAAGAAAAGAGAGAACCAAGGGTAAGAAAATGTGCAGATAGCTCAGACAGCTCGCTTCTTACATTAGCACTTTTTTTTTTAACTCATAATTGCTCCAGAGTCAACGGAAAAATGAAGAACCCATGTGAAGATGCTGCCCGTGTCCTGCATCTTCACCTTCTCCCTGGCACGGTCAGCAGACTCTGTTCTATGAGATTGTCCATTGTTTTTGACATCTCTCTGTAAATCCCAAATCGCGGAGCTATTCTGAGGTACAGGCGCTGATGGCATTTCTACGTCAGTTCCATTTTTAGTGTAATTTATGTAGCTTAATCTGTATCTAAATGCTCATCTAGATCCCAAATGGAAGGCGGATGAATGACTGATTAATCTTCCCGCCTCTCTAGAAACTGTCTCATGTAGATTGCTTTATGGTATGATCATCTTTGCTGTCCTTCTGGGCTAACAGATACAGCTGTTGATGCAGGAATTCATATCTCTTCTTACCAAAAGAGAAGTGTGGCACTTAAAGTCTCCAGTTCCCTTGATTGGAAACCCTTAGAACCGGTTCCTGTCTTTTTGATGAAACTGGGGAACCAGCGGGTTTGGTTCTGATGAAAATACATGATTTTCAGCAATCTTGTTACCTGACCAGTCACAAAATGTGATTGCAATGAGGCAATCACAGTTAAGATCAGTGTGTTTACGGTGATGTCATGTCAGCATCAGTCCTAAGCTCCATTATTTGACCTTTTTATTGATTACTGAGAGGAACATGGGAAATCATTTCCAACTGCCAGCAGCTGACCCCAAAACTGCAGAAGCAGTAGTGACAAAAATGGGGGGGATTGCAACAAGTCTATCCTAGTAATTTAAATGTGTCAAGGGTTAGGGCAGGGCTGGCAATCAGATGAGTGACAGATGCTCTCTATTAACCCCTCTCCCTTCCCAAAGGGAAAGCGAAAAGGAATAATGGAGAGAGACTTATGGAATAAAAACCTCTTCAATTAAAAGAATAATAGTAAAATGAAATATATACAAATAGATATAAACCAAATGTTGAACCCAACTCCCTTAATGGCATTTATATCACCATCACCCCTGATGCTGTGGAACAAGCACTGTGAAGTCCCAGACTAGATTTGGTGACAGATGGGAACGCGATTCAGGAGCTAGATTCTGGAACCGGATTTGGGAACACATGGATTGGGATCAAAGGCAGAAGGGCCAGAGTCCTCCTTGGACACCAGACATTGAGGAAGAGACTTGTCCCTCGTGACCCCTCAGCTTTATACTGGATATGCCATACGTGGGATGGAATCCCTCGCTGGCCAGTTTGGGGTCACCTGTCCTGGCCGCTCCTCCCCCCATGTGCAGCCTTTTACTTTCTGCACCCCAAACGCGGTGCCCAAGATTGAGCAGTGACCTGGGTCTGCACAGGAGCAAGTCTCAGCAAGAGCCTTTCTGCACCTCCAGCTCTGAACACAGAGAGTTGTCACTGCTGGAAGCAGAGACTGTCTGTGAACATCTGCCCTGAACTTCAGACAGGGCAGGGACTGAGAAGAGACAATGCTGAGAAGGAAAATCACTGAACAGAATTGTTTCGTTCTAGCTCCAACGAGGACAGTGGATCATGGAGGGGCAGGTCATGAAAAAGAGAGAGAAGCAAGGGATGAAATGGACTCAGATCATGGAAGCAGCCTGCTGGTCAATATGCTTCTCTGGCCATGTACTACATTTGATCACCCTATTCTATCCTATATTCGAAGTAAACTTTATTTCTAACTGATTTTGGTACAGTCTCTGATGTGTCTGCATGGTTGAGTAGTCCTCTAGCAAATTTCAGGACAGAGTACTGGGTATGTCGGAGAGCACCAAGAGTGCTGGTCCAGGGCCCAGACTCACCAAAACTCTGGGAGGTGGATCTGGGAAAGAAAAAGGGTCTGTGGCTGGATACATCAAAGACCAGGGGCCTGTCCATCAGAGAGGTGCATGATGGCCATCTCCCCCAAGCAACCATCCACAGAAGGAGTATTGGGTGTCCATGGAGGTATCTTTGTGGGTCTAAGGGTCCTGAGACAATCCTCACTCCTGGAGGTTTGGTACCAGGCTCAGGACCAATTCAGGGTCAGCCAAGGGCTACTGATTACTGTGTGGAGAGGACTAACAGCCCACACTGCAGGGAGGCCATGTCTGGGGCTAACTCCTGCCCAGGGGAGCTGCTTTGAGCTGTGGATCTTGTGCTGGACCCTCACCAGAGCTGCAGCTCAGCCCTGCTGATCCAGACCTGGACTTCGACCCATGGCTGACATCCTGGCTTGGCCTTGGCCCATGCCCTTGGAGGTCCCCAATGCTCCAGGCTGAGGCTGCTTCCAGCCACCCTGTCCTGCCCTGCTCCCTGGCTTGGGAGCAATGGAATGACCCTGCCCTGCCAGCCCTTGTGGTGACTGTCCCATCGCAGTGCAGGGGCCATCCCCATGCCCCCCTGAGCTGAGCATCACTGGTCTGCCCCAAGGCTCACTCACAATGCTGACCCACAGACTGGTCAGCCCCAGGTCATGAACCCCCTTCACAGCACTGCCCCCCAACTCAATCCCAAGCTCCTAAGTGGCCCCCTGGTCCAGTCACCATTCCCTGCTTCCTCAGGAGTGGGGTTACTTCCACCACCCCACCAGCTACACCTGGAACCCACAACACCCACCTGGTGCCATGCACCCAGGTCCCACAGCTGGGGATAGACCCAAGGCCATCAGAGTGCCATGTCCTGTGAAATAAACCCATGGGGACTCCTGACTTGGCTTGGGACACCATGGACAACTAGCAGGCACGTGCTGAAGTTAAGAAGTTCATAGCAACCCACCATCACTGACCCTGGATGTGAGGTGTGGGGGTGCCATTGCTGAGAGGAGGGGCTGGTGTCGGGGTCCCTGTGGATCCCCACACACACTGGGAAGGATGCTGCTGTGGGTCAGGGCCAAATTGGAGAGAGTGTAGGTGAGGGTATGGGAGGGATGTTTGTGGGTCCGTGACTATCAGGAATTCACCCCATCTTCTCTGTCCTTCCTTGCACATGGAGAAAAGAGACACACACACACACGCATCCAGCTCCCCCGGGACAAAGACACACACCTCGGCAGAAGGAATGCAAACCACTAACTTTTACTGGGGACACTGGGGTAAGGGATTCCCACAGGACCATGGTCCAGCTGTCCAGGGTTGCCACCGCTCCCGGCAGTGCTTGGTGCCTTCATGCAGCATTGCCCTGACTCCACTGCAAGGGCACTGGCTGGTCTCAGAGGGCTGCTCAGAGATTGGTGCTGGGGACCCAGGAGCCCATCAGGGATACCATCGGCTGCAAGAGAAAAAGTCTGGCACTGCCTGTCCCAACCAGAGCAGCAGTGAGGGCTCAGGGGTGTCCCCATGCCCTTGGGCTGCATATTGTCCCCTCTTTCTCCAACAGCCTCCCCTGTAGCCCCAACAGGCAGCAACCTCGGCCCTTTGAGCAGCTCTGAACTTACCTCCGACAGCAGAACTCTTGCTCAGAGCAAAGACCAACACGACCAATCCCTGGAGGGCATGACCCATGAGAGCAGAAGCCCCCACGGCGCTCACAGTCCTGGGGAGATCCTCGAGCAAGGGACAGCCCTGCAGAGCACAGAATCACAGAATCATGGAATCATAGTACAGTACGGGTTGGAAGGGACCTCTGGAGATCGAGTCCAACCCCCCTGCCATAGTAGGGTCACCCAGGGCAGGCCACACAGGAACACATCCAGGTGGTTTTTGAAAATATCTAGAGAAGGACACTCCACAACCTCCAGAAAGAGATCTTCAGCATGGCCCTACTGAGATGCTGAGCACATCCCCTGGTCCATCTGTGGCCAGTGTTAGCCCATCCCTGACTGCCCCCTGCCACAAATTGCTGGGCAGATGCCTGTATCAGAAATGAAGATGATATTTATGGCACTTGGATTGGAGACACTTCAGCAGCCTCCAGCAGAGTCTCTCCAACACATTTGCTGGCTTACTCCTAGCACAAGGGAGGACTCGGAGGGTGGAAGCAGGATCTATCTTCCTCCCTCCTCCTCCTCTCCAGCAGTGCTTTGCCCAGTGTTGCTGACTCAGAAAGGCAGGAGGTACAGGGAAGGCAACAAATCCTCATCCATGGAGCACAAGAGCTTTGTTACAAGGTCCCAGCTCTTGTCCCACCTGCAGAAGTGGTAGCAGGAGCCTTTTCTTAAAGGTATGAAGTGTGAGGAACCCCGGAAAGAAGCCACAGCAACCAAGAAAAATCATGTATGACTCATCATCTCAGCTGGCAAAATATTGTTAAAGGACAAATCCTCCACATTCCCCCTTCTCCCCTCCATTTCTTACCTGCTGCTCCCTGGAGCATCAGGAGAAGGAGAGCCCAGAGGAGAGGCAGAATCTGCATGGCTGTGGGTCACTGGCTGGGTCACAGCTCTAGGGAGAAGAGAAAGGAGGCAGAGATGAACAGGAGGGTCCCTCCCTGCATGTCATGAAGCACCTGCAGTGGGGTGGGACTGAGGAGAGGGGACAGCCCATCCAGGAGGAGATGTGACCAGTCACCAATGGAAGAACATGCTCCACAGCCTGAAGGTAGGAGCCTCCTGCAGCCTCTCAGCTCCCGGTGGCAGCAGCAGCACTTTGGTCACAGCCAGCTGGTCTGTTCACGTGGCAAAGTATCCCTTGGGATGACTCACACCTCCGAATGTCCGGTCCAAAAGCTCCTTTTCCTGTTTCCCTCCCTGCCAGAGAAAAAGAAGCATCGTTTTCCTCTTCTGACACCTCTGAGAAGGATTCCCAGCCCTCCAGCTCTGGGTCTTATGTCACCCTGCCTTGTGTAAGAGCCACTCGGTGCTGTGGTTTGCTGGACACCTCTTGGGACACACTACATCCCTGTTCATTAGCCCTTGGCAAGCAATCTGCTTGCACAACACAAAGGAGCTCTGTATTGCTCCCGTCCCCAAGTGAAGCCTGCTCTCTATGCTTCACTTGTAAATAACTGGGAAGATGCCACATGGGATGACATCTCCATCCAGCTGGCAAGCCCAGGAAAGAGAAGCTTTAATTGTGACTTTGTGTGTGTGTGTGTGTGTGTGTGTGTGTGTGTGTGTGTTAAGAGCTTGCTCTGTGTAACCCTTTATTGGTTCTCAATGTATTGATGGTGCCATCTTCATACAGTTTTCAGCCTTGCAGCTCCATCAAGCACAGGTATATATATGTATATATATATATATATATATATATTAAAAACATACTTGTGCATAATGTGTTCTCACTGAGTGGTTACAGGAATATACCTTTTATCCCAACGTCTCGTCACATTTCACTGCTCTTTCCTGCCTCAGTTTCTCTCCCCAGTGAGGGAAATTGTACAAAGTCCTTGCAGATCTGTCTCTGAGGGGATGGTTTGGCAGTCAGCGCTGCTCTACCATGGTGGTCAGGAGAAGGGCACTCGGGACAGCTTCCCATGTCCCTCTACCACCTCAAAACTGAGCTAGTGCATGTGTTGAAGAGTGACAGCACAGAGATGTAGCTAATTGACACCTTAATGAAGATCTGTAAGGAGAATGACCGCTCGATGCAGCCGCTCCCAGCCCATCGCCCCCTGTCACTCCAGTGCTGTGACAGCTCAGCACACATACAAAAAATTGGGCCAAAGCCTTTTCTCTTTTTCTGGCTG
Source organism: Actenoides hombroni (assembly GCA_024336885.1). Lineage (NCBI taxonomy): Eukaryota > Metazoa > Chordata > Aves > Coraciiformes > Alcedinidae > Actenoides > Actenoides hombroni. The sequence goes on from WUAM01000323.1 coordinate 33,734,103, forward strand.
TAGCTGGAGGATCATCATGTCACCAGGACAAGTCACAGCCTTTGCCTGCAATGCTTGAGTTTTGAGCTGCCTCTTCAGATGTTTGTAAGGGTGCTCATGATCCTCGCAGATACCATAGTATCATAAAATTGTTTGGGCTGGAAAGTCCCTTCAAAGGTCATCTAGTTCAACCCCCCCTGCACTGAGCAGGGACATTTCAACTTGATCAGGTCACTAAAGGGGCTGGGGATTTCAGCAGGGCAGGTTGGTAGCTGGGTCTTTCCTTCTCCCACCTTGTCAAGACGCCAAGTGCCTCCATGATCTAACCACTGGAGAAATGGTGGAAGACAGCCACTGCATGTTTGGAAGAAGCAGAGGAACCAAGGATCCAGCAGGTTGATCCAGGATTTTGCTGGAAGACAGATATCCTCTTTCAAGGACTCATCTGTGACACAAGGTTGGGAGCTCTGGAGGGTCCTGGAGGAGGCAATAAATACCAGGGGCAGGATTCAACTGGACACACACAGGGGTTTGCAGGGATGAATCTGTTGGCCTGAGCTTTTCATCTCCTTCTCCTTCCATAGCAGATGAAACACAAGTCACATCATCCTCATGTTGATGTCCAAAATAGGCCTGGCGAACCCCATTTGAAAAACTCCTGGTTTTCTGCTGTGGTCTACAAAGGGAACATTGTCATCTAATGTTAAGTGCAGATGAACCCACCCCAGATGACAGTGGCTTCTCTGTATAGACTTTCCATCTATTCATCAGTGCCTCCTGAAACATGAAAACTGCTAATTCCACAGCCCACATTTAAGGAAATGTTATTTCTGTGTACTGTGATTACAAGAAGGACACTGAAAGTTGGTCACCTTCCATGATATTTCAGACTCATGCAAACCAACACTAAACAAACCTGTTCCTGAGACCAGTCACCTCAGCCTCACCCCTGGGTAGCTGCATCCAAGGTGTTTATGAGGACTGGTCCTGCCCCATACACACCCAAGCTCTCCCTGAACACTCTTGTGTGCTCACTTGGAGGTCAGGCTGAGCTGACAACTTCGCATCCTGATCCACATTCATCATCTTTATATGTGATGTGGATGAGAGGATCAGTTGTATCCTGATGACGTTTGCTGATGACACCAAACTGAATGGACTACTGGACACTTTGGAAGGGACAGTCACACCACAGAAAGACCTGGATAGGCTGGTAGAGTACGCTAATAAGCACTTGATGAATTTCAACAAGTACAAGTGTAAGGTTTTGCATCTGGAAAAATGTAATCCAGGAGTGCAACACAGGCTGGGGTCTACCTGACTGGAGAGCAGCTCTGTAGAAAGGGATCTGGGTGTCCTGGTGGATAAGAAGCTCAATATGACTGAACATTGTGCTGATGCTGCAACCAATGATGCTTGGTTGCATCACCAAGGGCATCACCAGCAGAGATAAAGAGTCATTATCCCACTCTACTCAGTGCTTATCAGGCCACTCCTGGAATACTGGGTTCAGTTTTGGTCCTCACTTGACTTTGGTCCTCATGGACAGGCTGGAGAGGGTCCAGAGAAGGGCCACAGAGAACTGAGGAGCTGCCAGATGAGGAAAGGCTGAGGGAATTGGGTTTGTTCAGCCTTGACAAAAGAAGGCCTAGGGCAGACCCTATCACCATATTCCAGTATTTAAAGGGTGGCTACCAAGAAGATGGAGACTCCCTTTTGACAAGGAATCACATGGAAAAGATGAGGGGTAATAGGGACAAGTTAATCCTGAGGAGATTATGATTGGACACAAGAGGAAAATTTTTCACAAGAACAATCAGCCGTTGGAATAATCTCCTCAGGGAAGTGGTGGAGTTCCCAACATTGGACACTTGAGATTCATCTGGACAGGGTTCTGGCATGTCTTATCTTGATCATGCTTTTGAAAAGAAAGGTTGGACCAGATGATCCTTGAGGTCCCTTCCAGCCTGATATTCTGTGATTCTGATTCTATGATGGATGTCAGTCCACACCAAGCATCTGTTAATGAGCAAAAATACTATGGAAAAGAGAGACCCGCACATTGTTTGTAGCTGTGCCTCTAGTGAGGTGCTGGGAGCACTTGTCTTCTCCAGTGAAGCTTCATATTCAAAGAGGGCTGCTGGGCCACTGGGGTGAGCAGAATTCCTCTTCTTCATACCTTTGTGCCATGAAAAAAACATCAGACCTGTGCAGAGAGAGAGGAGCTCTGCTAAAAGAGTGACAGCAGCACCTCTGGGCGATGTAAGACAGTATTAGTGGCACAAACCATGGTTTCATGTGACCAGCCATTCCACCTTTGGGCTTGTGTGTATTTGAAATGACCTTTAGCTGCTGCATCTGGCCATGGCATGGACAGTCCCACTCCAACAGCTCTGGTGTTATTGGTCTGATGTTTCCTGTTCCATCTTTGGCAGCACCTCTACCTCCTGGGAAGATCTGTGAGATGAATTCAACCATGGGCATAGTGCTGGGGAGACAGAATTGGGGTAAGAAGAGGGGAGGAGACATGCAGTGTGGATCCTAGGGTGTGAGGTTTCAATCTGTGTTTCACCATTCCCCAGCAAGGGCAGCTATTTGTGTCAGTGAGCTAAAAGCGTGGTGATACATTATTCTGCGTGATGCTGGCTCCAGACACTGGATCATGTCCAGAGCTGAATGTAAAATAACAAGGGCTGAACGTGCTCCTCAATCCTTGAGCAAAACAGCTTGTGCCATTCTAGTTTGTGAAAGAAACACTCACCTACCGTGGATTGTGCAAATCTTCTTAGGACATAAACTGTAAATTGCTGGTTTGGTTCTACTTGTCAACTTCCTCAGGTTTCCATCCAGGGGAATCCCTGCAAGGTGGCCGTTGGCCCAGTTTCCTGCCCTTCACAAGCCTGTGGTTTCAATGGTGGCAGAGTCATTTGCAGAAACATCTGCTTTGAAGGGAGGCCAGATGCTCTGCTAAAAATGCAGGCTCGGGGCTTTGAGTTAGTCCTTTGCATGTAGGCAGTTGGTTGTTGCCCTTAGAAAGCCAACCATTACTGCTCCTACCTTTGCTGAGCATTCATAAGTGCTGCCCATCCCGAGAGCTGCGGTCAGTTCCCGCTGCATTTTGGAGAGAGGTGTATTCCCCTTACCCCCAAAGATGGGCCCTAGGACCACCATGGCCATGTTTGCTGTTAAATTGCCTCTGCTTGTGGCAAAGGGTGGCTACAACCAGACTGATGTCTCGGAAAGGTTCTTGTCTGATGCTAAGCCCCAGGGTTATTCTGGCACAGTGTTTATTGCCCTAGCAATAGCCTGGCAGGATTCGGGAGACGGTGTAAGCACAGGACAGGTGGGAACAGGCTGAGACTGCCCTGCTTTGGAGGTTGTTCAGCTCTACATGCGCGAGCTCTGCCCTGACAGCTAGTCTTAGGGCAGGAAACTGCTGTCTGAGGCCAGCAAGTGCTAGTCTGAGGGCTGATGTGTCTGCACAAGTATACTCCTGACCATGCAAGAACAGCTGCAGAGAAAGGAGTTCACTGAGAAACCTGCACCTTCTGAGTTTTCTATTAGAATCATAGAATCATAGAATGGTTTGGGTGGGAAGGGGCTTTCCAAGGTCATCTAATCCAACTTCAGCAGGGACATCTGCAACTAGAGTAGGGTGCTCAGAGCCCTGGACAACCTCACCTGCAATGGGGCCAGGGATGGAGCAGCAACCACCTCTCTGGGCAGCCTGGGATAGGGTCTCACCACCCTCAGCATAAAGAATTTCTTCCTTCTCTCCAGTCTCAATTTCCCTCTTTCAATTTAAAACCATCACCCCTTGTCTTGTCCCAACAGGTCCTGCTCAAAAGTCCCTCCCCATCTTCCTGACAGGTCCCTTGAAGTCCTGAAAGTCCCCAAGAAGGTCTCCCTGGAGACTTCTTTTCTCCAGGCTGAACCCCGCCAGCTCTCCCAGCCTGGCCTCCCAGCAGAGGGGTTCCAGCCCTGCCAGCATTGCTGGGGCTCCTCTGGCCCCACTCCAACAGGTCCCTGTCTCTGCTGTGCTGAGGACTTCTGAGCTGGCCCTAGCAATGCAGGAGGGTCTCCTCAGAGCCCTGGGAGCAGAGAGGCAGGATCCCCTCCCTCAACCTTCTGGCCACCCTGCTTTGGATGCAGCCCAGGATACGGTTGGGCCTTCCAATCTGGGAGTGCATATTGCATCATATCACATCCAGCACCCCCAAGTCCTTCTCCACAGGGCTGCTCTCAATTGCTTCATCCCTCAGTCTCTACTGATACAGGGGGTTCCCCCAACCCATGTGCAGGACCTTGCATTTGACTTTGTTGAACCTCATGAGGTTCACCCAAGCTCACTTCTCAAGCCTGTCCCAGTCTGTCTGGATGGATCCCATTCCTCAGACATGTCAACCACACCATTCAGCTTGGTGCCACCTACAAACTTGCAGAGAATGCACTCGATCCCACTGCCTATGTCATTGATGAATGTATTAAACAGAACTGGTCCCCCTGAGGGACACCACTTGTCACTGGTCTCCATCTGGACATTGAGCTGTTGACCCTTTGGATGTGACCATCCAACCAATTCCTTATCCAGTGAACAGTCCACCCATCAAATCTGTACCTCTCCAATTTAGAGAGAAGGATTTTTGGGGGGACCATATCAAAGGACTTACAGAAGTCCAGATAGATGACATCCATAGCTCTACCCTTGTCCATTGATGTAGTTATTCCATCATAGAAGGCCACTAATTTGGTCAGGGTTTAGAGCAGGGAAGGAGAAAGCTCTTATAAGGGGAGTGATTGAAGTAGCAGGGGTATTTACCTTTCATACATATTGTCCTAATTGTCTCAAGCCATGTCATTGGTCTAACTCAAATCTCCTGATTTGCTGCTGCAGCTGATAAGAATTTTGCAGATTTACTCCAAATTTATATCAGACAAAGTGACCAAAGGTAAAACCAGGCTTTAGATTTTAAAACGGGGTCACTTGCCTCCTTTTGCTCTGTTCAGTGTGTCCTTCTTAGTTCCTATAATGAAACAGGATGTTGTTCCCACGTCTGAAAGCTCTGGACAGGGACGTGGGAACCCAAAGTATTCAGGGTGGAGGTGCTATGAAGCATCACGTGGGAGAAGACTTTTGTTCTCCCTATGAAAGCAGTTACTGACCTCAGTTTTGATCACAGCAGAGGATTCCTACCAGCAGGTATGGCCGGAGAACACACCAGTGCTCGTTTGATCAGCAACCCAAGAGGAGGAAATACTTTGGTAAACTAAGCATTCCTGGTAGGTTTAACCTGACGTCAGAATTATTGTTCAAATATCTAAAGGGGAATAATAATCTGAAAGAAATGAATGACACCACCACACACGGCAGCCACACAGCCTCCTCAGCTCTTGATTTTATTGAAAGAAGAATGGCAAATCCTTGATGATGGATACAATGGTTCCCTGAATCCAATGATGGAAGAAGTGATCATCCCCAGATCCCTGGAGATCCTCTGCAATTACCCACACTACAACCTACAAAAAGGAAAGAATATTTCAGGGGTTTCAGGCTCGTGTTGATGGGGAAAATCCTTCTACACGGGGCTTAACTGAAAACTTGGAAAGTTACCCATGCCCAAGTTAAATCCTAAACTTACCATTTACAGCAAGAATGCCCTGGACGACAAATCCCCACGTAAGCGTTGCCACGAGGGCATATCCCAGGGAAGCAGAAAGTCCCACGATATCCACATCGTATGAAAAGTCCTGGAGGTTTTGCAAAGCCTGTTAGAAAAAAAAAAAAGCAGAGGCAGTTGCTTCTCTTAGGGTTTTGTATTTTGCTGCATTCCTGTGAGATGACATCATGTCACATCAGTGCCCAAAGTCATGACTGTCCTAACTCGACTGTCCTAACTCAACTATCCGAGAAGGAGGTCTATGAGTAGAACAATCAGGCCAATGGTCTAATCCCTTCTCCAGATGTAAGATCTGAGTCTCCAAGCCCAGGACTTCCTTAAGAACTCAGATTTCAGGCATGGATACCAGAGACCTAATAGAAAACATTAAGAGGACACTTACCAAATCTTAAAATCTTTTAGGTCACAATTAAGGAGACAAGCACCAGCTCACCTGGGAGGCTGCCACTTCTAGGAGCAGAAAGATGACTCCTGTGCATCTGGATTTCCATAGATTTGGCCTATTTTCCTTTCTATAAATTTCACCCATGTCTCAAAACAGATTCCGATGTCTAGCAGTCCATATACATCATAGAATCGTAGAATGGTTTGGGTTGGAAGGGATCTCTAAAGGTCATCCTGTTCAACTGATCTGCACTGAGCAGGGCTATCTGCAACTAGAGCAGGTTGCTCAGAGCTCCAGCCAACCTCACCTGCAATGGTGCCAGGGATGAGGCAGAGACCACCTCTCTGGGCAACCTGGGCTAGGCTCTCAACACCCTCAGTGTAATAAAAATTCTTTCTTCTCTTCAGCCTAAATCTCCCTCTTTTAGTTTCAAACCATCACCCCTTGTCCTGTCACAACAGACCCTGATGAAAAGATTGTCCCCATCTTTCTGACAGGCCCCTCGTCTACATGGCTAAACTTTCTTCCCCATTAAAACAGGATATCCATATCCACATCCACACTACCTTTTGGCCATGGCCACCAGTCTGTGCTATTCCCAAAACAGTCTTTATCTATGGAAATTGGTTGTCAGGGGTCAAAATGACCCTGGGCAGCCGGCTGCCAATTAGGCAGCATGTTGCCTGGCCCAGTTTGGCTGATTAAGAGAGCCTGTCAGGCTGGTGTGTTCTGGATGCACCTGACTGACTGCACATGAACCAATTAATTCCAGTTTCACAGCTCATCCGTGCAGCCACGCTAATTCCAGCACATCCAGAAAGTGTGGAGCTTGTTCCAGCAAACAACTGAGGTGCTGAGAAGGCTGAGTAAAACACTTCTGGTCCCAAACTCTCTGTCTGTGGGATGCGGCAGAGATGATTGCGAGCAGTCTCAGCTCTCAGAGGCACCTTCTTCCAGATGAATTTCTTGCTTTAATATGCCCAGAAGATAGGTCCTACTGAAAACAGCCCAAATATCCATCATGTGTATTTATAAGTTAAACAAGAATATAAAAGAGACCAAAGGGACACTTTGCCCAGTGTCCTGCCTATGAGAACTGCCATAAGTAGAGGCCCAGATAAGAATAAAATCAGCAAGTCAACAGAATCACAGAATGGTGGGGGTTGGAAGGGACCTCTGGAGATAATCTGGTGACACCCCCTTGCTCTATCCAGCAGGGTCACCCAGAGTGGGGGCCCAGCATCACAGTGTCCAGGCACATTTGGAATCTCTCCAGATTCTCTCCAGAGACTCTACAACCTCTCTCTGGGCAGCCTGGGCCAGGCTCTGCCACTCTCATGCCAGTTCCTCCAGTTCAGATGGAACCTCCTGGGTTCCAGTTTGTGCCCAAAGCCCCTTGTCCTGTCACTAAAAATGACCCTTCTCCAACATTCCTGGTCCTCTGCAATTCATCACAGTCATTCTCCTATCCTTACTCTCCCAGAGGGCACTTCCTATCCTGTTCCCACAAAGATCAACCCAAAACCTCCCCTGGCACTTGTTTGTGCACTGTAATTGAGCTGGTTTTGGGGATGGTGTTTTAACACTATCACTTTTTCTGGACAACAACGTGGGTTTTGGGTTCCAGACTCCTTTGCATCCCCACAACAGGTGCAGCCTGTAACCACCACTTACGGTTGCACCGGATTCTCCACCAAGCAGAAGTTACCAGTAGCACTCCAATCTTAACTCACAATCTTCTGCCTCTCCCAAGTACAAGGTCCTGAAGCAAAGGATATTTGTAAAGCATGGACCAGATTCTCTCTTTTTTTTTTATTCTAGGTGTCCTAAAAATATTTGATATTTGTTGTAGGGTGATCCAGAGAGAAAGTGACTTAAGGATAAGAGTCTGTAAGCTTTAATAAGGAACATGCTGGTGCTGAATGGTAATTTTGATGTTGCCTCTAGTGCTTTCAACTCAGACTGGATTTTCAGGCACTGAAACGATGATTGGAGTGTTTGCCTGCTAATTTCACTTATTATCTGTAATCTGCTAACAAGTTCTGATGCTCTATGTGAAGCTTCTTTACAGGAGGCAGCTTGGCCACATCCTTTATAAGATCTTTGCATCTCCTTCTACATATCCCCTCATAGACTCATAGAATCATAGAATCATCAAGGTTGGACAAGACCTTTAAGGTCATTGAGTCCAACCATCAACCCTACTCTGCCAAGTCCATATCTCCAAGCACCACATCTATACAGATTTTAAACATATCCAGAGGTGGTGACTCAATAACCTCCCTGGGCAGCCTGTTCCAATGCCTGACAGTCCTTTCAGTGAAAAAAAAATTCATGATGTCCAGTTTAAACCTCCCCTGGTGCAGCTTAAGGCCATCCCCTCTTGGTCTATCACTAGTTACTTGTGAGAAGAGACCAGTGCCTACCTCTCTACAATGTCCTTTTAGGTAGTTGGAGAGAGAGAGAGAAGATCTCCCCTCAGCCTCCTTTTCTCCAGACTAAACAACCCCAGTTCCCTCAGCCACTCCTCATAAGACTTTTCTCCAGGCCTTTCACCAGCTCAGTTACTTTTCTCTGGACCTGCTCCAGCACCTCGATGTTTTCTTTGTACTGAGGTACCCAGAACTGAACACGGTTCTCCAGGTGTGGCCTCACAGTGCTGAGTACAGAGGGATAATAACCTCCCTGGTACTGATGGCCACACTATTTCTAATACAAACCAGGATGCCATTGGCCTTCTTGGCAACCTGGGCACACTGTTGGCTCATATTCAGCTGCTTGTCCACTAGCACCCCCAGGTCCCTTTCTGCCAGGCAGCTTTCCAGCCACTCTTCCCTGAGCCTGTAGTGTTACCTGGGGTTGTCACAGCCCAACTGCAGGACTCGGCACTTGGTCTTGCCGAAGCTCATACCATTGACCACAGCCCATCCATGCAGCCTGGACAGGTCCCACTGCAGAGCCTCCCTAGCCTCAAGCAAAATAACTCTCCTACCCAACTTGGCATCATCTGCAAACTTACTGAGGGTGCTCTCAATCTCCTCATCAAGATCATTGATAAAGATGTTAAACAGACGTGGTCCCAATACCGAGCCCTGAGGAACGCCACTTGTAACTGTCCTCCAGCTGGATTGAACTCCTCTCACCACCGCTCTTTGAGCCCAGCCATCCAGCCAGTGTTTTACCCAGCAGAGCATACTCCCATCCAAGCCATGAGCAGCCACTTTTTTCATAAGAATGCGGTGGGAAACAGTGTTCATCTTCATCTACACCTTACCTGCACCTCTGTGAAGTATCACCAAGAGGAGAGCAAAGAGAAAGGAAAAGATTTTCATGGCAGAGGATGGACTGGGAACTCCTGTCACTGCAGAGAAAGGAGACCAAGACGTTAGTAAGAGGGTTGTCCCTCCCCAATCACAGTGGGCTGAGAAGTGATATACAGAAATGTTCTTCAAGACTAAGCATTATCTAGAAGAAATATTACACACTTTATAACTGTTCTAAGGGTTCCCTGGAGCATACATAGGATCGTGGAACATTTTCCATGCAGAAAAATATAGTTTAAAAGCTCTTTAATTCATGTATTAGTTAACCAGGTATTTATCCTGGATTGCTTGAGACTTTGTGATACATTAAAATAAATTTGCTTTGCCTTATGGAAGTTAAAGCTTTTAATTCAGACAGAAAAAAAAAAGACTTTCTTTTGGACTATATTTGTACAAAACAAAATTATGTGTATTCTCAAGCAGAAAAAAATCCCCTGTATTTAAGTTAAAATGCAGCTTTTCCCTATTGCTGCTTGGAGGCTGTTGTTCTTCCTTAACCTCAAGAATTACATGATTACCAGGATAAATTTCTGAGTATTTTCCTTTACTCTCAGCTCTCTTTCCGTGGCCAACAAAGATTCTTCTCCCTTATCAATATTTGAAATTTCTAGAATTGATTCTTGATGGACTTGAGTCACTGCACAGTTAAGGCTACGAGAGTGAAATGCATCAGCAATGAAATATAAAGTCTCCAGCCCATGGAAGAAGGACAGAACTATTTAAGAGAGGCTGAATAATGAGAAGATTTTGGTCATTACCAGGTGAGAGGAGGGTCTAGGTTGGAACAGTCCTTGGATCAGTGTCAGCCACCCAGATGTATTAAGATGAAGGAGCAGAGCTTGGAGTTATGCTCTTCCTGGTGAAAAATGCTAGATCTTCACAGTCTTCTGGTGGCCAGTCGGACAATCCTGTGGCTTTGGGGAGCATCGGGGAGATCTAATGAATCCTGTCCGTTACCGTCCTATGAGGAACCGAGGTATTGCTTTCAAAATATTGCAGCATCGCCTTGGGAAACGTGCTGAGCTGCATGCAAACTGCCTTGGGCCACCTCTATTTGTGCAATGACTGTGGCTACAGTAGCTCCTTCGAGGAGCTACTGCCATATATTGTCTGCTTGTCTGCTGAGGGTTGGTAGCAGTTACGCTTCAGCATGATAAAAGTAGTTAAAGAGGTTTCCGTGCTCCAGGATGGTCATTCTGTATACCTCGTTTGGAGGCTGATGCTGTGTGCCAGGATCCCTCAGGCAAATGGTACATAGTGGGGTCTAGGCAATTGTATAGGTTTCAACAAGGCCAAGTGCCAAGTCCTTCATTTGGGTCACACCAACCCCCTGCAATGCTACAGGCTTGGAGAAGAGTGGCTGGAAAGTGCCCGGCAGAAAAGGACCTAGGGGTTTGGTCAAAAGCTGGATGAAGATGAGCCAATGTGTGCCCAGGTGGCCAAGAAGGCCACCAGCATCCTGGCTTGGATTAGAACTGGTGTGGACAGAAGGACTAGGGCAGGGATCAACCCTGTATGTGGCACCAGTGAGACCACACCTCAAATCCTGGGTTCAGTTCAATTTGGGCCCCTCACTCCAAGAAGAACACTGAGGAGCTGGAGCATGTCCAGAGAAGGGCAATGAAGCTGGTGAAAGGTCTAGAGCAAAAGTCTGGTGAGGAGCAGCTGAGGGAGCTGTAGTTGTTGAGCCTGGAGAAAAGAAGGCTTAGGGGAGACCTTCTGGCTCTCAACAACTCCCTGACAGGAGGTGGGAGCCAGGGGGGGCTGGTCTCTTCTCCCAAGGAACAAGCAATAGGAAAAGAGGAAAGAGACCCAAACTGTGCCCGGTTTAGGTTGGACATGAGGAAACATTTCTTCACTGGAAGGTTTGTGAAGTGCTGTCCTAGACTGCCCAGGGCAGTGGTGGAGTCCCCATCCCTGGAGGGATTTAAAAACCATGTAGATGTGGTGCTGTGGGACATGGTCTAGTGGTGACCTGGCAGTGATGGATTCACACTTGGACTCAATGTTCTTAAAGGTCTGTTCCAATCTAAATGATTCTATGGTGGGATTTACCCAGCAGGTGTCCACTAGGATGTCCACAACACATATGTCTTACCAAGACATGACTCTCATTCAAAACTTTTGGTCGCCATGCCATGGAATCATAAACCTGAAACTATATTGAAGCTGCACATGGTTAGCATGAATTACACCAGTTGTTGTTAATCAATTTAATTGCTCTTTGAGCACAGAAGTTGTTGCTACTTGATGGTCATATCACAGAATCACAGAATCATAGAATGTTAGGGGTTAGAAGGGACCTTGAAAGATCATCTAGTCCAACCCCCCTGCCAGAGCAGGATCACCTAGATCAGGTCACACAGGAACACATCCAGGTGGTCTTGGAATGTCTCCAGAGAAGGAGACTCCACAACCTCCCTGGGCAGCCTGGTCCAGTGTCTGTCACTTTCACTGTGAAAAAGTTTCTCCATATGTTTACATGGATCATCCTTTGTTCCAGCTTGCACCCGTTGCCCTTGTCCTGTCATTGGACATCCCTAAGCAGAGCCTGGTTCCATCCTCCTGATACTCACCCTTTACATACTGATAAACATTAATGAGGTCACTCCTCAGTCTCCTCTTCTCCAAGCTAAAGAGACCCAGATCCCTCAGCCTTTCCTCAGAAGCGAGATGTTCTACTGCCTTCATCACCTTTGTGGCTCTGTGCTGGACTCTTTCAAGCAGTCATATCTCTTCCACAGACCTAACCTGCACCAGGTTTATCTCCAAACCAAAAATCAGAGTCTGGCTATGTCCATACTATTAAACTGAGCCTCCAGCATGAATTGGCTTCACCTAAATTGCCTGCTGGGAACCGTCCCTCCTCTCCGCCAGCTTTTAAGTTGCACCTGGAAATTGTAGGGAGGGAGCAAGAGCCAAGCTTGTCCTGGGGCCAGCTCTCAGAATCACACAGTAGAAAGGATTCTGCTCCAGTGGCCAGGTCCTGCCCTGACTGATTCACTGACATTGCTGTACTGGGGTGACTTTAAAGACTGGGGTTAAATTGTGGAATGGTGTTGGGTTTAAGCTCTTGCAACTTGAGAAGGAAAAAGAATAGAAAAGTAGATTTTAATATAATGACAACCAGTCATGCGAGGGATACACAATGATTTTTAGCTATTAATTTTGTCCACTGCAGCAATGTGCTTCAGCTTTTGATGAGGATAGTCACTTGTATCTGAGTGTTCCTAATGAACCAGCCAGTTATTTCATTTCCCTAATAAATCTCAACAGGAATTTCTCCCTAAACGTCCACAACTCTCCAGTGGGGAAGCACTGTCTCCATCTATTGTCACAGAATCACAGAGCTGTTTTGTTTGGAAAAGACCTTCAAGATCATCGAATCCAACCATTAACCCAGAACTTCCAAGTCACCGCTAAATCATGTCCCTCAGAACGACATCTACATGGCTTTGACAATCCCTCCAGGGATGGTGATTCCACCACCTCCCTGGGCAGCCTGTTCCAGTGCTTAACAACCCTTTCAGTGAAGAATTTTTTCCTAATGTCCAACCTATTCTCAGAGGTTTCATACTAATTTACAGAAACACGGAATCACTTAGGTTGGAAAGACCTTTAAGAACATCGAGTCCAACCAAATTCCTTACAAATGTGAAAAATATGTCACCATAAAAAGAAAAACAATCTTCAGCTGGAATTAGGTTAAAAAGAACTGCATTAAATGGGAAGTTAGTGCTTCTTTGGAAATTGAGAAAGAGGATTAACGAGCTGTCGTTAATATTAAACCATTTCTGCTGCTGGAAGGGAAAATTTGGACAGTTCTCTCTGTTTTGATTAAGAACTTGGAAAAGATCTGCAGTAGGGAATGGTAAGAAAAAAAATGTGAGAAAGCAAAACAGAAATATAATAGTTTTGAGTGTGGGGGGGAAATACTTTGGGCTTTTTTTTTTTAACTTCTGTATCAAAATATTTTTGGTACTAATTACCTGCACCATACGCAAAACATTTAAAGCCACGTCTATTTATGGAAAATTATTACTCAAACCACCCCAATGACGGGATGTTTTAAATCTTTTGTTTCATTTTCCCTCATGCTGGTTTTCCAGGGACCTCCCCGGACATCTTGAACAAGAAACAGATGCTGGGTGAAGTTGTCAGACATGGGCAGGAGATTGTATTTATTCTTCTGTAGCTTCTGCTGCTGTTGGTCTACCTTCTCAAGGAGATACTGGAGCAAGAGTTGTTATTTTCTATATTTCAGGGACTAGGTGTAAATATTATCACATTCTTGGATGCTCCCAATACCATACAGCTCTGGCAGCTCTGGGGAAAACGACCTGGGGGTCCTGGTGGACAACAGGATGACCATGAGACAACAGTGTGTCCTCATGGCCAAGAAGGCCAATGGCGTCCTGGGGTGTATTAGGAAGAGCGTGGCCAGCAGGTCACGGGAGGTTCTCCTCCCCCTCTACTCTGTGCTGGTGAGGCCTCACCTGGAGTACTGAGTACAGTTCTGGGCTCCATGGTTCAAGAATGACAAGGAACTATTGGAGAAGGTCCAGCACAGGGCCACTAAGACAATTAAGGGCCTGAGGCACCTACCATGTGAGGAAAGGCTGAGAGAGCTGTCTCTGTTTAGCTTGGAGAAGAGGAGACTGAGGGGGGATCTTATCAATGCTTATAAATATCTGAAGGGTGGGTGTCAAGAAGATGGGCCCAGGCTATTCTCAGTGGTGTCTAGTGAGAGGACAAGGGGCAATGGCCTTGAACTGGAAAACAAGATGTTCAACCTCAAAATGAGGAAATTCTTCTTCACAGAGGGTAACAGAGCCCTGGAACAGGCTGCCCAGAGAGGCAGTGGAATCTCCATCTCTGGAGACTTTCAAAACCCACTTGGATGTGTTCCTGTGTGTTCTACTCTAGATGATCCTGCTCTGGTGGGGGGGTGGTTGGACTAGATGATCTTTAGAGGTCCCTTCCAACCCCTACCATTCTGGGATTCCATGATTCTGCAACACACCTGGAAAGGACCTGTGAGGCTCTGCCAGATTTTCTCAGTTAATTTGAGGGGTCAAACAATGCTGCTTATCATCTGCACTCGAACAAGGTGATTCTACCAGGCTGAGGCACAGAGGGACAAAAGATAGAAAAGGCAGCTTTTAGGTCCCTCATATAGGACCCCAAAGCGTGTGTCTGACACGGTGGTGCAAAAGTACCTTCTAGGTTCTGCAATGCCCATAGGCAGAGCTTGGCCACCAGTTCAGAGGCAGATATATAGGTTGTGCAGTCCTTCAGTAGAGGAGATGGTAAGTCCATCCCTGCTGTCTTACAGCACAGCCTCCTGGACCTCTGTGATATTGCCAAAGTTGAAGAGAAGGCAAGATCTGCCTCAACAAATCTGTCACAGATTTTCCAGTGTGCCTCTCAGGTAGAAAAGAGGGGAAAACCTCCTTCTGCCTGAAGTTTCTGGTGCCCAGTAGGATTAGACCCTGGAGTCTATTGGTAATGTGCTATTTTCAAGAAGGGTAGAAGATCAGCATGGATACCTTTGGATGAGTCTTTCCATGCTCAGCCATGGATGGATTCCGATCTTCACCATGTCAGAAGTTGGTGCAACGATTTCAGCAGTTTCTTCTGATTTACACCTCTCAGCATAGCGAGGAGCAGAATATGGTCTTAAACTATAGAAGACATTTCTCTGGGTACATCTGCCATTTTTGCTTTAATGTATCTGCTTCTGATTTGTCTCCAAATGCAGAGGTTTTGATAGACCTCGAGGCTACCCTAGTTGTAACTTTCTTTGCTGCCCACCCTGGACTCACTACAGTTTCTCCACCTCCAAGAGCATGAATCAGTAGCTTAGGTCTTGTGAATGACGAGTTCGTCAACACTCAGGTGTCACAGTTGGCAAAACAGGGGTGTAATTACTGGCGTAACAACTCTGCAAAGTGAAGCCATCCAGTGAGAGATGCTTCAGAAAAATTGTTAAATAGTTAATGAACTGAGTGTGGAAAGGATTTCAGCCTCCCATGGAGGCTTGAATAGATGGGCACCCAGCTCATAAAGGCTAAGGGATGAATGAGCAATCCCATCAGGGTCTTTCCAGAGTTTTTTCAAGCAAGATCTCAGCAGATAAAGTCCCTGTTGCCACCTTTGCATGGGCATGGCCATCAAGCCACATCCCTAAGACCAGGCTGGGTGGGGCTCTGAGCAACCTGGTCTGGTGGGAGGTGTCCTTGCCCATGGCAAAGGGTTGGAATTAAGTGATTTTTAAGGTCCCTTCCAATTCAAGCCATTCTATAATAATGTCACAAGCAAGCCAGACCACAGGCACTTCTAAGGGCTGCATATTTTTGTTCACAGCTCGTAACGGAGCAGAAAAATGGTTTATGGATTCACTGCTTGCAATTCAACACCAGAGCTGGAACCACACTGCTGCTGACCTGGCTCCAGACATCAAGTACCCTTCCTAGTCTGTCTCTGGATGCTGTTTTTCCTTCTTCTTTGCAACCCCTTTCCAGGCCTTCACTTCGCTTCTCTTTGCCTTCTCTTTCCATGCCTTCCCTACTGTTCAGGGAGAGCATGTGAGCCTGGGCACTATCTGTGGTCCAGTCCTCCCATTTTGCTCCAGCATTCATAATTGCAAAGTTAGGGATGTATTGTCCATCCTTTCAATACCCGCTAAAGGACCTGCTGTCCATGAATTTGTCTAAACTTTTTTAGGCCTTCTGGTGCCAGAAATTCACAGCCCATGCTCAGCAATTTTATTTTTATTTCAGTCTCTACTATCTTGCCATGGAAATGAAAATGTGCTGAGCTACAGCATACCACCCCAAAGTGTCCTCCTGCTCCTTTCTCAAGAGCCCCCTTGGTGGTTTCCTCCTTTCCATTCATTTACAGACATTCCTACTGCCAGCTCCGGTGCCTGTTGCAAAGAGATCTTCACTTTCCTTTTTAGCCCTCTTCCTATTTGAGTCTGACCTGCCACATTTTATGGGAGTTGCCAGTTTTCCTCTGTCAGGTCTCTGTTCATCACTGATCCCTTCCCTTTGAGAGCCTCCTTTGACTTGGCCTTCATGCCCTGCAGGGATATTTCTTAGATCTCTTTGTTTTCTTTCCCAGTCGAAGCAAATATTTTACTGATGTGTCTAGCACAGCCTTTTTAACAGCTTTCAGGCCACCTGCGGGCTTCTTGCTCCTCTGGACTGCTTCTTTTGGTGTTTTTCTTTCCTCATTTTTGCTTTTTTTGAAATTAAATGTTGTCCTGGTTGGAGCTAGAACGAAACCAATTCTCTGTTCAGAGGTTTTACTTCTCAGCTCCGTCTCTTCTCAGTCCCCTGCCCTGTCTGAAGTTCAGGGCAGATGTTCACAGACAGTCTCTGCTTCCAGCAGTGACAACACTCCATGTTCAGAGTCACTGCCAAGGGCTGGGGGTGCACAAAGGCTCTTGCTGAGACTTGCTCCTGTGCAGACCAAGGTCACTGCTCAAACCTGGGCACCACATTTGGGTACATAAAGTAAAAGGTGGCACCTGTGGGGAGAAGCATCCAGGGCAGGTGACCCCAAACTGGCCAGCGAGGGATTCCATCCCATGTATGGCATATCCAGTATAAAGCTGAGGCATCACGAGGGTCAAGCCTCTTCTTCAATGGCTGGTGTCCTAGGAAGACTCTTGTTCCTTCTGCCTTTGATCTCAATCTGTGTGTTCCTGAATTCAGCTCCTGAATCCAGTTCCCATCTGCAGTGAGTCCCCCATGCCTGCTCCACAGAATCAGTGTTGATGGTGAAATAACTGCCATCAGGAGGGGCTGCGTTCATATTGGATTTGTATATATTTCATTTTATTGCTTTTATTTTAATTAAAACTGGTTTTAGTTTTCTTTTCCAACCCATAAGTTTCTCTCCTTTACTCTCTTTCTCTTCTCTTTTGGGAAAGGAGAGAAGTTAATAGAGTTTCTGTCACTTGTCTGGTGGCCAACCCAGCTCTAACCCATGACCTAATGTTACAAGGAGAGCTCTGGGCACATCTTTCTGGGGGAGTGTTTAACAATTTTGCCTCTCTCTGCAGGCTCAGAAGGTGGCCCTTGCCAATACAAGAGCCTGAGCAAGGTGGGCACCAGTGCTCTTGGTTGATGGGGCTTGCTCCTACATGAGTCTTCCCTCCTGATACAGGATTGAGAGGAAGCCTTCCCAAAGCAACTGTCCAAGAAATGAGGCTGTACTTGTCCTTGTCTATTCAAGGAGACCCACAGACTCTTATCTGTGTCATCTCTTAATCTTTCCATCTTACAAGATGAAACACACATGGTGGGTGGTTTCTTAGGCCAAAATACTTGTCCAGCATTGTGCTTGAGTTTGGTAGGTGATGCAGGGATGGAGGTTGTGTCTTGTACATGCAGCATTCAGGTTCAAGAAGTTGCTGGTTTCTCTGCAGAGCCATTATCAGTGTCCAATTTGCAGAAGGGAATCTGAGGCATAAAAGTTCCATCCCACGGTGAGCCCAGATGGAGGAAGCAGCAGTCCTGGCCCATGGGGAGCTCTGCTGCAAGCACTTGGCCACTCTGCCTGCATCCTTCTCCAGCCTGCAAAACTAGAAGGGTTTCTGACTCCCAACAGGAACGGAAACCTCCCAAGATTCCTTGGAAATGGGTGGGTTTTGGTGCTCCGGTGAAAGGTTATCTCAACAGGCACTGTGCCAGGCACTCAGTGACATGTGAGGGTCCGTCACACTCTGCCGGCCACTTGGGACCCATTTTCTCCTGGTAACCCTGTTTTTCCCTGTGCTTTGCTTTGTTTATTCATGAGCCTCAGGGGGGAAGTGGAAATAGGAGGAGGACTGGTGGGACTGGAAACCGAGGTCAGTCATAAGGAGCTGAGGCAGGAAGGTCAAAGTCCTGGGAGGGTTTCCTGAGGGTCAGTGGCAAGGGACTATGAACTGCGTGACACAGGTACCTAAAAACCAGCCTGGGCCTGTTTTGGATATGGGGGAAACTGGCAGCACATTTTATTTCATTTTTATTTATTTAGAAAAATTGTGCAGGACGAGAAATCTGATGGGGAGTTTCCCACGGGCAGAAAGGATGTCCATGCAAGGAGGGACGTGCTATGTCCTCCATCCAAGCAGGATCCCGCTCAGGACCTCTGGGTTTGCTGGATGAGGCCAAACCAGAGGGGAAAACCAGTCTGGTTCAGTCTGCATTGGGTTTTGATGCCATCTCGTGGTCTGAGAAAGCTTTACAAAGGGATCTGTGGAGCATATTTTCTTGGCTAGGTGGAAAACTGCAGAGTCCAGCGGCTCCTGCTGCTGCTTCCCATGGCATTGTGAAAGCTGGCCCTGGCCCCATCACTTTGAACATGCCACATTCCTGGAGGGTGATTTCCACCACCTCATCCCATGTCTGTTTGGGAATTGCTGTCCTGGGGGTCTGGGCTATCTCATCCCTTCTCATTTTAAGCTCCTGTGGGGGGAATTCCCTCACCTCAGCATTCCTCCAAGGGAGTGGGGAGAGAGGAGCCGGGAGGGTTCATCTCATCTTCAGCCCTAACCCTCTCCAGATGTGGTCATTGTCCCTTGCTGCTACAAAGCAGGCTCGGGTGGTCCTCTCCTCTTCCTGCCCCTCCCTAAATGAAACAAAGGCTGATCACCTTCAGAGGTGAGGAAAATCTGGAGGTGATGAGATACTGGAGCTGCAGTATCTGTGTCTACAGGAGGAATTGAATCAAGGCCCAGCCTAATCATAGAATAATAGAATTGTTTTTCTTCAAAGAGACCCTTAAGATCATCCACTCCAACCGTTAACACAGCACTGACAGGTCACCACTAAACCACATCCCTCAGCACCATAACTGCATGGCTTCTAAATTCCCCCAGGGATGGTGGAGATCCCACTGCCTTGGGCAGTCTGTTCCAGGCCTTGATAACCCTTTCAATGAAGAAATTCTTCCTCATGTCCAACCTAAACCTCCCCTGGTGTAACTTGAGGCCATTTCCTCTTGTCCTATTGCTTGTTCCTTGGGAGAACAGACCGACCCCCATCTCAGCGTAGCCTCCTTCCAGGGAGTTGTTGAGAGCCAGAAGGTCTCCCCTGAGCCTCCCGTTCTCCAAGCTCAACAACCCCAGGTCCCTCATCTGCTCCCACACTTGTGCTCTGGACACTTTCCCAGCTTTGTTGCCCTTCTCTGGAGATGCTCCAGCCCCTCAATGTCCTTCTTGGAGTGAGGGGCCCAAAACTGAACCCAGGTTCAGCCTCATCAGTTCTGAGCTGCTCAGGCTGGAAGCAGCCTCCTTGCACAGCGTGTAACAAGTGCTGACCCCCACAGAAGTTGGTGGGAACATTTAAAGTGCCTGCTGGGAGCTAAAAGAAGCGACTGCAGAGCCCTGCTTCCTTACAGCACAGGAAGAAACAAAAACCACACCAGAGACAGCAGCTGAGGGGGTGTGTGCATCAGGAATGAAGAGGAAGCCGAGCACCATAAAATCTCCACGGCAGAGAGGATTGAACCCTTGTTGCTGCAAGCCCGGTTGCCCAACAGGAGTTCATGTGCTGTGCTGTAGGACAGAAATCGCTTGTGAAACTTGCTCAACATCTGCTACTGCAGAGATTTGAGCGATTAACCTCCTGGCTGGCAAAGGCAGGGCTTCCAGCTGGGAACGGATCTTACCAAGGGATACAGAAAAAGAGAGGAGTAAAAAGCAGCGGCATGCTGTCCTTTCTCAGTGTGGGGGGGGGGGTTGGGGAAGTTCTGTGTGTTATTCTCCTCTGCAGGGCTCCAGGCTTGGGGAGGAGTGGCTGGAGAGCTGCCAGGCAGAGAAGGACCTTGGGGGTGTTGACTGACAGCTGACTGAACATGAGCCAGCAGTGTGCCCAGGTGGCCATGAAGGCCAATGGCATCCTGGTCTCGATCAGGAATGGTGTGGTCAGCAGGAGCAGGGAGATGATCATTCCTCTGTGCTCGGCTTTGGTGAGGCCACAACTCAAATACTGTGTCCAGTTTGGGACCCCTCTCTACAAGAAGGACATTGAGGTGCTGGAGAGGATCCAGAGGTGGCTACAAAGACAGTAAAGGGTTTGGAGCGTGTGTCTTATGAAGAAAGGCTGAAGGATCTGGGGCTGTTTAGCCCTGAGAAAAGAAGGCTGTGGGGAGACCTTCTTGCCCTCTCCAGCTACCTGAAGGGAAGTTGTAGCGAGGTGGGAGTTGGTCTGTTCTCCCTGGGAACAAGGGACAGAACAAGAGGAAATGGCCTGAAGTTGACCCAGGGGAGGTTCAGGCTGGAGATCAGGAAGCATTTCTT
>WUAM01000323.1:33763056-33779014 GCA_024336885.1 Actenoides hombroni
TCTCACCAGGACAGAGTAGAGAAGAAGAATGATGTTTTTAGTTGTTGCTGAGGAATCAAGGACTTTCCAGTGTCCCATCTTTTTCTAGTTTACAGAAGCTGGGAGGAAGCATGGCCAGGCCAGCTGACCCGAACTAGCTGAAGGGATATTCTGTGCCTCAGGACATCATGCCCAGTATAAATTAGGAGGTAGCTGGCCGGGAAGGGCTGCTGCTCAGGAATCAGTCAGCAGGTGGTGAGATTTATTTCTCTTTGTCTTATATTTCATTTTATTATGATTGTTGTCATTATCATAGTTTTTATCATTATTATTTTATTTTTATTTAGTTATTAAATTGTTCTTCTCTCAGCCCTCTAGTTTTGGGGTGGGTTTTTTTTCCAGTTTTCCTCCCCATCCCACTGGGAGGTGGGAGGAGTGAGCGAGCTGCCGCGTGGTGCTCAATTACTGGCTGGGGTTAAACCATGACAATTTATTTATTTATTTATTTATTTGGAGCATGAGAGCCCTTGTCTGAGCGCTTTTTATCGGAGCCCTTCTTTGGGCCAAGCCCCTTCATGGTGATGGCTGGGCCACAGCTGACAAGCCACGGGGAGCTGGCAGCTGGAGATAAGGTGACAGGGACTGCGAACCCCCTCGGCAGCTGGGAGATGAATTGTCAGCCCCATGCACTGGCACCCAGCAGGCACTGGCACCCTGGGCTGCACCCCCAGCAGCGTGGGCAGCAGGGGAGGAGGGGATCCTGCCCCTCTGCTCCCAGGGATCTGCTCTGGGGAGTGAAAACTCTTGATTTAGGATGCAAATCACAAAAGGATACATCACATTAGGATTCTTCTAGGACAGATTTAATGCCAACTGACCCCCCACTGAAACTGTAAAAGTATTTCTTTTTCCAAATCCCCATATTTCAGTAGTGTGCTGCATAAAACACTCTCCGTGTTCAACACAAAACTGGTTTTGCTCTGTTTGAAAGTGGGTGAGGTGACACTGCAGGAGAGCACTGCAGTGATGGTAAACAAGGCAGTGCCACCAAAAGCCTTCTAAAAACAAAAAGTAGTTAAAAATTATAGCAACCTTACACTATTAGGATTATCTTAACCCCATATATGGTCTATACTGAGCAGCCTTTCTGTCACTGGTAAAACTAATTGCCTTTATTGGACTAATACAGGTTGAGCACTAATGATACAGGATGATACTCCACATAAGAAATAAAAGCATGGCTTTTTTTAAATACAGTTAAGAATTACACTAACTGTAAGAGCTAAGCCTTTTAAGTGGCCAACATTCATCCATGTGATTCCGAGCTGTATGGGCAAGAGAGCAAATGAGAAGGTTGCCAGCCTCATATGGCTGTTTCTGCCCTAGGAAGGTATCAGACGTGTGCAGATGGGCTCTGCCTGACCTGCAGCTGGAGAGCAGCAGAAATAGATTAGCAGCACACAGAACATGGGCAGCCCAGGAATATCCCATCCCATGAGATCAGTGTGCGGTCTGCATCTTACATCAGCTTCCAGGATTGCCAGTCTCAGACACATGAGAGTGGGAAACGTTCTTGGTATTGCAATGCCATTTTTCAAGATAGGTAAAGTATTTCCATTCTGCACCAGAATGACATCAGAGAAAAGGGTGGGGGGAGCTCTCTAAACCAGTCATCACATAGTTAGGTTTGTCACATGCAACAGCTGTGCAAAACTCCAGCAACTGTTGGAGTCGATTCTCTCAAACCCTCCCTACAATTCATTCTGGTTTTGAGAACACTCTTACCAATTTTAATCAGAACTACCACATTCCCAGAAATTTCTAGTTGGGAGAAATGGAGTATTTTTCCAAGGTAACTGCAGGGGAGAGGAGGGAAGGGAGGACACAGGGGAAATAGCCAGTTCTAATCATAACCCAAACAACCCACAAAAATGCTTCTTTATATTTTCCCTTGAGTCGCAACCAAACCGAAGGGAGACATCGTCAGCCAGGGAGCAACTGCCCAGTTCCACTGCTTTATTCCAGTGGAGGAATGTCTACATTTAGCCTATATCAGAGGAAAACTACAGCAGTTGTTCTAGCACCCGATGACCCCTCCCCAGCCAGGAAGGGGGATTGGGAAAAACTGAGGAGAACCCCGGGTTGAAGTGAGAACAGATGTAGCAAAACACCAAAACTAACTATATAAACTTAAACTCACCCCAGTGAGCATTCAATGGTCACAATAACCAGGAAAGCATCCTCAAGAGCAGGATGGTGAGCAAGACCCTCTAGGGATGGGGAGAAGGAGAAGGACGAGGAGGAGCTCCCACCCTCCTCCTTTACACTAAGCATGGCATATATGGGATGGGCCCCACCTGTAGCCAACTCAGGGCAGCTGCCCTTGCTTGTGCTCCTCAGACAGATGTGACAGACACTACCAGATGCATCTCACAGCAAGGGGTTTCTTTCACCTCCTACCCCTTATCTAGGGATATATTTAGACTGCATAGATCTTAGGACAGAGATTTACACAAGTTGGAACATTTTCACAGGGCCCTGAGAGTTGCCAGACTTGAGTGACAGGTCAGAATGAAGATTTTTTTCAGTAAATAAATCTGTTTCTTCAGGGAAAATTTATGTGGGAGAGTTTTGAAAGGTACACGGATCTACAGCTGCCCTTCGGTAAAGCCTAAAACTAAACATCTGAGGCAAGCTGATGAAAACAAACCCACTTGGATTGTTTTCAAGCAGAGTCAGCTCTTCAGTTCTGGATGAGTCCAACATCCAGCTACGCTGGTTTGAAGGCATTGCCTCCCTGCCAGACAACTGCAGCCACCTCAGGGACCTATTCCTTCTCTGCTGCCCACACACCCTGCACATTTCCCATTCCCCTTCCCTCTGGTGCCAGTTCCAGGACAAAGGGAGGTGCCACAGTTACGGGCACCTCCTGGGAGCTGAGCTCAACCTTTAGAGCCGAGAGAGCTCAGGCAGCTGAACACCAAACCCGGGAGACTTCACATTTACACTTCCAGTTTGGCCCAGAGTTAAAAATAATGCCCCCAAACCAGCCTCTCCCCAGGAGAGCAGGTCAATTTACAAACAGGTCTGTTTATTAATAATGATGAAGCTACAGGACCCCACTTCCCAGAAGATGTTACTGCCACAGGTACCATCAATATATCCCAGCCTCCCAACTCCTGAAGTTTGCCTTCTGGACTGAAATCCAGTTGCTACCTACAACCGATCAGCCTTTGCCATTAAAATCAGACAGCACCGCCAGGAACAGGAAGAAGTTCATTTGTCCACAGCCAAGCAGCTTCAAGACCTGCTGCACTCTCAGTACCCTGAACTGAACTGCACCCTGCTCAACAACCCTTCGCTCCGACCAAAGGTCCTCCCCGGCCACTGCCAGCCCACGGCAGGCATAGGGACAGCACCAGTAGCAGGGAAATGCGTTTTTAACTTGACCACATCAGCACAACTGCTTTGACACAGTTGAGAAGTTGTTATGCCAGGTCTGTTGTGCTCCCTGAGTGTGTCCTCTAGCACATATTCTCAAAGATAAGAACCTTGTTGCCTCTTCTCACCCAACCCTCTTTCCTATGTCTTTTCTTCAACGCAACAGTGACTCCCACCCAGTACAATCCCAGTCCCAGCACACCACAGCATACAACTATCCTATTAACTGTGTGCAGCACTGGGGACAAAGTCTCCTTCACTCTGATTAGACTGTTACTCAGTCTTTGCTCTACAAATGCTTCCCCTCTGTCTTGATACTAATTCTAAATACTACAATTTCCAAAACATAAAATATAACCTGAAGTTAGCTCTAAGGAAAGATCAATGGCTCCAGAGACTCAAATCCTCTGTTCAGAGTCCCAACCACACAACACCTACACACAGGTGTTGGTGCTGCTTGTTGTAGAGGGCAAAAGGAGAGCAATCCAGCTTTTCACACCCCCCCACCCCCCCCAGCATCACCAAGTCCTCCACAGGGCTGCTCTCCATCACCTCAGGTAACAACATTCCTCTTATCATCAAGTATTTGAGTAGTTATTTGCAACTCCTAAAGGGCAAGAAGCAGCAGCTGGAGCAGCCCTGGTGCCCATCTCCCAGCCTATGGCACCAGAGCCTGTCCCCACACACGGGGCAGGGATTCCCTCCGGCCAGACCCAAACAGAGGAGCCGCTGCCAGCCAGGGACCCGCTGCCCAGAGCCGCCGCTTGATGCCAGTGGAGGAAGGTCTACCTTCAGCCTGTATCAGGGGATAAACTACAGCAGTTGTTCTATCACCCAGTGACCCCTCCCCAGCCAGGAAGGGGGATTGGGAAAAGGAGAGGAGACCCCCAGGTTGAAGTGAGAACAGGTGTAACAAAATACCACAACTAACATTAATACCAACGCCAATATAAAAAGATATAAAGTTAAACTCAGCCCAGTGAGTGTATGGTGGTCACAATAACCAGGAAAGTGTCTTCAGGAACAGGAGCCAAGAGGGTGAGAATTTTGTAAAGAATGTTCTCTCTCTTTAGAAAATTAAAACAGGTCATGTTTCCTACAGTCCCTTGAGAAGAGGATAAATAACCTGGTGCATCCTCACAAAAATCATGCAAAGCTTTTCTGGAAAGTCCTGGGCTTTCACTGATTTTTGCTTTTATTTCCAAGCTAAAGCAGCTTTGGTTGCTAATATACCTTTATTATCACAGAATTCCAGCATGGTAGGGGTTGGAAGGGACCTCTGGAGATCATCTCATCCAACCCTCCTTGCTCCAGCAGGGTCACCCAGAGCAGAAGGCCCAGGATCACATTGTCCAGGCGGGAAACGTGGGTTTGGAATCTCTCCAGAGAAGGAGACTCCACGGTTTCTCTGGGCAGCCTGGGCCGGGCTCTGCCACCCTCAAAGGAAAGAAGTGATGTCATATGATGTCATACAGCTCAGGGTGGTAGCATCAATACAGTTTTGCAGGGCTGTCTGCTACCCTGTGGTATTTTGATGCTGCTACTTCGAGGTTAAAATTCAGCACAAATTTGTTCTAGAAGTGTTATAAGCGAACCCAATCCGTACCCTGTGACACAAACCCCGGACAGCACTGATCCTTTGGGCTTTTGCTATAACCTGGCAGAGTTGGAGCTGCAACCTTGGTCAGGACTGGAAGCTCTGGAGTACACTCACTGCAGTAGGACCTGTTGGTCCTCATCCAGAGGTATCAGGGAAGGACTTAATCCAGTTCCAGGAGGAGGCACCAAAGGCAGCATGATGGCCACTGTGGACAGGAGGTTCTCATGTTCCCTTTTGCAGCTGTAGAGCCACTGAGTGAGGGCGACAGCCCCAACACACGACGGATTTGTTTTTAGAGGGAAAAAACGCTTTATTTTTTCCAAACAGAAAGTAAGAGGTACAGTCCAGTCTAGCCTTGTCCTCTGCCAAGGCCACAACCTTGACCGGGCAGAAATCAGGCGTAGTACTGCAGATTGGCTTTTTTCTTTGCTTGAACCTCCAGAATTCCTTCCATGTAGTCCTCGTGGGTGAGCTCCGTAGCTCCGCGGCGGAGGGCGATCATCCCCTGGCACAACAAGACAGCATTCAGAGAGGGTGTGTGAGCACCACGTCCTTGGCAGCTTTCACACTTCCCCCCGGCCCGACCGCGGCAGGTGCTGCAGAGGAACACTCACCGCTTCCACGCACACCGCCTTGCACTGCGCTCCGTTGAAGTCATCGGTGCAGCGAGCCAGCTCCTCGTAGTTCACGTCAGGGCTGAGAGGAGAGGGAGGGGGGAAAAAAAATAGGTCTGAGAGCATGTACTGGATAGAAAAAAACAAAGTCTGGAGCTTCCTTAAAGCCCAAGAGAACACTATAGCTCCGCAGCCCCAAGGTACCATCACAAGGACCCAGGAGGCCTCCACACCTGACATTCATTTTGCGTGAATGGATCTGCATAATTCTGGCTCTGGCCTCCTCATTAGGCATGGGGAACTCAATCTTGCGATCTAGGCGTCCAGAGCGGAGCAAAGCTGGGTCCAAGATATCAACCCGGTTGGTTGCAGCAATCACCTGAGGTAGAAGCAGGGTTATCAATCTGAGGTACCTGGAGGACAGGCCTCTCCACCAAGCTTCTTCCCTGAACACTCTTTTCCATTCCCTGTTAGAGGACCCTGGACCTCAGTAGCACTCTGGACCTCAGTAGCACTCTCTGCTAGATCCCAACCTTGACTTGTGTGTTGGGCTGGAAACCATCAAGTTGATTAAGCAGCTCCAGCATGGTCCTCTGCACCTCCCGGTCACCAGCCTTCTCACTGTCAAACCTGAAGGGGAAACAAGGGTAAAACATTCAGAGTGAACCTGACCCCCCTGCCCCTATGCTTCTAATTGCATAAGAAGACAGAATGAGTGAAGTTCATGCTCCTTGGCCTCAGTCTTCCAGCCAGTTTCATACAGCAGGAGACCATCAGATAGATTCCCAAGGGTCATAACTGTCACTCATGAGCCCAAGGACTGTGGCAACTGCCATCTATTTGTGATTGGCTTCCCCCTCTGTTTCTGAACAGGCCGTGCTTTGGAGCAGGCTTCCCTCTCACACAGAGGCAAAGGGGGCTGCCAGACAGCTCCCGAGAGCTTTACAAAGTGGCCTACACCTCACCTTTTAGTGCCAATGGCATCCAGTTCATCAATAAAGATGATGGAAGGAGCTTTCTCCTTGGCTAGAGCAAAAGCATCGCGCACCAGCTTAGCTCCATCGCCAATGAACATCTGCACAAGTTGTGGCCCCGCGAGCTTCAGGAAAGTAGCCTGGGAAGTGAAAAAGAATCCTGTGCCTCAACTCCCAATAGGGTCAGTCCTGAGAACAATGAGGTGCCCTCAATAAAAACAACCGAGCAAGCAAGCAGACAAGAAAATCCCAGCCTTTGTCACACTGGTTTGTTCATGCGACCGCTCTCCCTTTGAAGGTGTTCCAGTTCTTTTTCAGGGGCTTTCCTACAGCAGCACACACTTTCAAAGGTGCCTTTTACCTTGGTCTGAGCAGCACATGCTCGAGCTAAAAGTGTCTTCCCTGTTCCTGGAGGCCCGTACATCAGGACTCCTTTGGGTGGCTGTATACCCAAGTTCTCAAATTTCTCCTTGTGATTCATTGGCAGGACAATGGCCTCCACGAGCTACAGCAAAAAACAAAACCAAACATGAATATATAAACCTGTTCTCCTCCACAGATCCAGGCTGCCTGCTCTGAGCTGCAGTTCCAAGACTGCTGTCCTCGGTCACAGCAGAGCCTAAACGTAAAGCATCACCTCTTGGATTTGTTTATCCAGCCCCCCGATGTCACTGTACTGCTCTGTGGGTCTCTCATCCACCTCCATGGCCTTCACCCGTGAGTCATATTCAGTAGGTAGTGTCTCCAGGATCAAGTAAGAGTCTTTGTTCACCCCCTGAAAACACAAGTCCTTTGCTTTTAACAGGCCCTTCAGACAGCAGTTAGTAAACATGCAATCAAAGATGTTTCTCCAGACCTTGAGCATGCAGCAATAACCAGCTTTGACACTGGTACTCATCAAATGACCCCAGCTTGGCACAGTGGGCAATGCCACAGCAAACCTGGCACAGTTGGGAAAGAGAGATCCTATTTCCTTTCGACACAGGTGGGGTTCAGACAGCTCACTAGGCCCTATCTACGTTTGCAGCACGTGGCTGTACATATAAAAAGCATACCCCACAAACTACTTTTCTATACTACAAATATGGCTGAATCCACAGTATCTTTTTATGAAAATTTTAGTACAGAAATGGTCTTGGAGAAATCTGGACAGATGTCTCCCTTCTAAAGGGCAAGACACATGTAATTTTCTGGTCGATGTCACGTCCAGCAGTCACAACAGCACGGCTCACCACTAGGTCTCCAGGCTTCAACTTCTCGGCATCAACCAAACCAATAACAGGCAGGAAATATGTCTGGAGGGAAGGAATCACAGTGAGCAAAACCCAGCCACTCTAGAAGGTCCTTTTCTGCACGCCTCACACCTGGCTGGGCACACGGGTCTCACCTGGCGCGTAGAGGTCTTGATCACAGCACACTTGCCCTTTCTCTGGGAATCCAGGTCAATGTTGGCTCCATCCTCCTCCTGGTCATTGGGGTCAACATCCAGCAGCTGAAAAGCAGAGCAAGAGATACCATGACAATGTAACCAGGCCAGCAGGATCACCTCAGGGTGAAAGCTTCTAAAGTACACACAACAGGAGAAATAAAACTTCCCGTCATCCCTCAGCAGTGCAACCCTGGAAACATTAAAGCCCTCCTCCACGTCACCCTCTGACAGCTGTTACGTACAGGCGAACAGCAGCCAACACTGAAGGAATGACCCAGACAAGAAGGGAATGAGTGACATGCACCTCCAGGTGACAAACACGGCCAACAGAAAAAACAGGAAGTCCTGGCTCCAGGAGCATCAGCAGCTTGAGAACAGGCCACGTCTGGAGCAACCGCTGAGCACCCTGCTCGTCTCCCTCCCGACGCAGACAGCGCACAGCGCTTTGCCCGCTGCAGGAGCGTGCGCCCCACTCACCTCGATAACGTTGGAGACAAGGTAGGGAAGGGTCTTGTTCACTTTGATCTTCTCGCTGTTCTCCTTGATCTTGTCTTTCATGGCCTGAAGCTCGTGGGTCACTCTCAGTACTTCACTCTTCATGATCTGGAATCGGTACGCAGAAGAGAAAGGAATAACAGTATTAAGAAGACTAAGGCGAGATAAAATTCATACATCATTCCAAAAGCAAAACAGGTATAAAAACGTAAGCCTGAGAAAACAGTGGGTAAAAAGGGAAACATACCCAGAAAGAGGAAAAGCCATCAAATTAGCTAAAATTGGTTAGGAATCAAGGCTGCACAGTCCATTCTGGTCTCCAAACAATGACTGTCCCAAAGTAGTTTCTTCCCAGTGTCACTGGATAACCTTGACCCAGACAAAGCATCATCTCCCAGGGCTGCGGTATGATCTAGAGGACACGGCCTCGATAAGGCAACCCTGCTTTGGGTTTTGTTCTTCCAGATACACCCACAAGTGTGCACATCTGTACCCAGCTTGCTAGACTAAGGCTACGTTTTGCTGGGTTTAAGGAAGATCTGTGTGCTGGAACACCGGTGTGATGACACGCGATAGCACGGGGACAGCCAGCCGGAAACAGCTCGAACTCAAAGTACCTCAGCACAAAGTCAACTGCAGGTGTGACCAGGGAAGCCCAGTCTGCTGGGAGCACCTGTGCAAAGAGAGCTGCCACCACTGCTCCCAGGGGAACAAAGGCAAAGAGAGGTGTTTTTATAAAGCTGTTCTGTTCTACAAGCCCACACACAGCGAGACCTACAGATGAGAAACAAACCTATCAACTGCCTCTGCAGGGGAAAAATACTGCTTATTGCCCTTAAGGAAAACATTCAGCACTGGAGTAATGTCCAGCACCCGTTCTCCACAGGGACATCCAGGCCCTTTGGAGAACAGTGGAACTCACAGGACAACACAGGTAGAGGGGGACCTCAGGGGGTCTCTAGTGTTCCACCTCTGCTCAAAGCAGGGTCAGCCACGGGCTCTCAGGAGATTGCTCAGGGTTTGCTCAACTGAATCTCAAAAACTTTCAAGGATGGAGACTGTAGTTTCTCTGGAACAGCCTGTTCCACTGCCTGACTGCCCTCATGGATACAAGGTCATCTTCATACTCCTGTAGAACCTCTCATTTTTGCAGTTTATGACAGGTAATTTAGGGTTTGAATTAACCATGGCTCAGGTTTCAGTAAGAGAAAAAATCTTTTTATAGGAAAAAAAAAAAAAAAGAAACAAACTAAATCAGTAGCTTGACAGAAAGCTCAAATCCCTAGATCTTTATATTTTGACTTTTCTAAGGCTTTTACTATTACTGTGGTCAAAGCTCTACGTCTGGATGGAGACTGGGGACAAACACTGTCCCTCGGGGGTCCACACTGGGACCACTGCAGTTTAATGAATCGGCATCAGCGACACAGACAGTGGGATCGAGGCACTCTCAGCAAGTTTGCAGATGACACCAAGCTGAGTGGTGCTGTCAACACACCTGAGGGACAGGATCCATCCAGAGGGACCTGAACAAGCTGGAGAAGTGGGCCTATGTGAACCTCGTGAGGTTTGACAAGGCCAAATGCAAGGTCCTGCACTTGGATGGGGGCAATTCCTGGTATAAACACAGGCTGATGATGAAGGGATCAAAAGCAACCCTGTGGAGAAGGACTTGGGCATGCTGGGGGGTGAAAAGCTGGACATGAGCCAGCACTGCGTGCTTGCAGCTCAGAAGCCCATGGCACCCTGGGCTGCATCCCCAGCAGCGTGGGCAGCAAGCAGGTCAGGGAGGGGATCCTGCCCCTCTGCTCTGCTCTGCTCTGGGGAGACCCCCCTGCAGTGCTGGGTCCAGCTCTGGAGTCCTCAGCACAGGAGAGACAGGGACCTGTTGGAGCGGGGCCAGAGGAGGCCACAGCAATGCTGGGAGGGCTGGAACCCCTCTGCTGTGAGGCCAGGCTGAGAGAGTTGGGCTTGTTCAGCCTGGAGAAGAGAAGGCTCTGGGGAGACCTTCTTGTGGCCTTTCAGGATTTAAAGGGGTCTGTCAGAAAGATGGGGACAGACTTTTCAACATGGTCTGTTGTAGCAGGACACAGGGTGATGGTTTTAAACTAAAAGAGGGAGATTTAGAGCAGATATAAGGAATAAATTCTTCACTATGAGGGTGGTGAAACCCTGGCCCAAGTTGCCCAGAGAGGTGGTTGATGCCCCGTCCTTGGAAACATTCCAGGTGAGTTTGGCCAAGGCTCTGAGCAACCTGCTCTAGTTGCAGATGTCCCTTCTCCCTGCAGGGGGATTCAACTCGATGACCTTGAAATGTCCCTTCCCACCCAAACCGTTCTGTGATTCTATGATTCTGTGTTTCTCTGTATTTAGTTATATTTTAGTCTAAAAAAGATAGATCTTGACCTTGAGTCTCCTGGTCAGACACATAAGAAAAGAACACTTTATTCTGAACAACATACATAAAATGGCCCTTCCTCTGTCTCTGTATCAGCAGATCGTGTCTTGATGCCCATCCTGGGCAGCTTACATCCTGGTCCCCACGTGGGAGCACAGTGCTGAGGGATGTTTTTCCTGCTGTCCATGGCTCTGCGCTGTGAAGTCTGTATGTCCTTCAAAATGGAAAAGGAGACTACGGTCTGTGGCAACACACAGTGATTTTATATAAAAATAGTCCTGTTTTGGGAGAGTGGTTTAACTGTGGGGTTGGAATAAAACTATGACATCCTTTCTTCCTGTTCTCCATAAAATACATGTATGTAAGGGTGACCATGCACAGACTTGCAATAAATTAATTTTGTTTGCAAAAGCACTGTAATTATGTAGTTCTCCTGCCAATTTGGCACAGGAAGACAAGTAGAATCTCAAGTGGAATGTTTTCCCCATGAAAAGTCTTTCTGTATGTTGTTTTTTATGTTTTTTGTTGGGTTTTTTTTTCCTTCAGCTTGAACATAATAATCTGATTGGCAAACGTTTTGAGAAATGAATTGCGTAGCTTATAGAGTGAAATGATTACCTATATAGGAGTTACCATTTTTGCATACATGGGGGGGAAAAAAAAAGCAATCTGGGGGCTGCTGAGATCTGCTGTGTTGTTCTTTTGAGGAGCCGGACAGGCTGCAGTGACCTGGAAGGCATCCAGCTGGTGCGTCTCCTTTGCTACCAGTGCGGCATTTCTTCATCTTTTAACTCAATTCTTACTCTTGGTGGCAGCTGTTTAATTCTTCTGCCAAAGATAGTTTCAGGGTAGGAAAAAAAAAAAAAAAATAGAACTGCAAAGGAAGAAATTGTTTAGAATATTGGGTCTAAACATAGATGATGGTGGTGATCACTGGTTCCATTTTTAGCCTGGCTTCCAAAAGAAATAAGGCTTATGCAGCAGTGTCATCTCTTAGTCTGCTGCTTCTTCACACGTTTGGAGTGTGTGGGTCAACTTCAACCAAATCTTTATTAATAAGTCTTTCTCCAGGTTTTGATGCTTGGTGGCTGGTGGCATTTGGGGAAGGGCAGACTTCTGAGCTCGGTAGCCATCTCTTTTTGACCGCCTGACTGCAGGCACTAGCAGTGGGGCATGGGAGGGAGAAGTGGTCTTGCAAAGCAGGGGAGCAATAGAGGTGAAGGACAACTGGATCTCTTGCTGGTGGGTGAGCTGTGATATTTATCCAGTATTTCAAGGGTGGCTACAAAGAAGATGGAGATTCCCTTTTGTCAAGGAGTCCTGTGGAAAAGATGAGGGGTAATGGGGACATGTTACTCCTGGGGAGACTCCAATTGGGCACAAGATGAAAATTCTTCACAGCAAAGACTATCATCCATTGAACAGTCTCCCCAGGGAGAGTCCCCAACATTGGACTTTTTGAAGATTTAGCCGGACAGGGTGTACTGGGCCAGTTTGTCTATGCTGGGCTTTTGCCAGGAAAGGTTAGACGAGATGATCTTTGAGGTCCCTT
The DNA here is from genome assembly GCA_024336885.1 of Actenoides hombroni. Classification (NCBI taxonomy): domain Eukaryota; kingdom Metazoa; phylum Chordata; class Aves; order Coraciiformes; family Alcedinidae; genus Actenoides; species Actenoides hombroni. The sequence goes on from WUAM01000323.1 coordinate 33,775,539, forward strand.
CCAAGTTGACTGCCTGAGTAGAGAATAAAAACAATGGAATGGGGAAAACAGGTCACTGTGGTTCTCTGGCACAAAGAGCATCCTGTCCTATGTTGCCAGGTAGGCTCCCACCAGAAGGAGGTCACAGAATCACAGAGTAGTGGGAGTTTGAAGGGACCTCTGGAGATCATCTTGTCCACCCCCCCTGCCAAAGCAGAGTCACCCAGAGCAGGTTGCCCAGGATCATGTCCTGGTGGGTTTGGAATCTTTCCAGAGAAGGAGACTTCACAACCTCTGTAGGCAGCCTGATCCAGGGCTCCAGCACCCTCGCAGGGAAGAAGTTTCTTCTTATGTTTAGGTGGAACTTCCTGGGTTTGAGTTTGTGCCCATTGCCACTTGTCCTGTTACGGGACACCACTGAGTAGTGTCTGGCCCCATCCTCTTGTCCCCTGACCTTTGCTGTTGATGAGCATAGATCAGATCCCTTCTCAGCCTTCTCTTCTGCAGGCTAAACAGCCCCAGTGCTCTCAGCCTTTCCTGGTCAGAGAGATGCTCCAGTCCCCTCAGCATCCTCCTAGCCTGCGCTGGACTCTCTCCACTATATCCTTGTCTCTCCTGGACTGGAGAGCCTGGAACTGGACCCAGTACTCCAGAGGTAGCCTCCCTAGGGCAGAGTAGAGCGGGAAGAGAACATCCCTCAACTCATGGCCATACTTAAATTAATGCCCTCATGATGTCGTCTTCTGCTGTGTTCCTTGGGCTAGCGTGAACATTAGTGCATCGCTGCTACTTAGGACATGTTATTGGCCATGCTATGTGGAGCTTAGATAAGCTTACAGGAATCGTGAAAGTGAAGCCCATCGAGGTTGCGATGGGGGAAACCTGTTTGTGACGCGAGTCGTTCCCCCCGTCGCACAAAGCCGCTTTGCCTTAACCAGCTTGGCTTTGGGCTGGATTAGCCCCACTGGCTGTGTAAGTTGGATATGATCCAAGTAGCAAGCGTTACTGGGAGGTGTGTCAGACAGCACCTCAATGCCAACCACGGTGGTTCATCGGAAGTCGATGGAGTCTGGTGGAGCTTCCCAGCTTGAGTCTTCGCCTTTTCTCTGTTGCTTTGTTCCACGCCATCCAACCTCCATGTTCTGCATCTATCCCCAGGCAGGCTTTGTGGGGGTGTGTTTCTGGTTCCACCAGCTGTGGGACAGCGGTGAGGTTGTGTTTTTGGAAATCATAACCAACCTGGAGAATAAGAGCTGTGGCACTAGCTTTGCAGAGGACTTTACCTCTGTTTGGGATCTGGCAGGAGTGCAGAAACGTTTTAAGGGGCTCTCAAGACTTTTGTAATGGGGTGGTAAAAATGCTCCAACCGCAGAGTTCTTTCCGATGCCCTCCCGCAGTCTATGGGGAGCTCCTGGTGAAGGAAAATAAACTGATGACCTGGAAAAAGAAAATGAAGGAAGCAAGATTAGTCTGCTCGACAGGGAATGCCATCGTGGGGTTTATTCTGATTGCTGCGAAAGTACCAGGCTGAAATGCTTCATACGGTGAAACTCTGTGTTTAAGAGTTGGAGAGGGAAAAAAAAATAAATGTATTTTTGCTATATTTTTCTGTTGTTGTTCTTCCTGAGTGGGGAATCTGTGCGTGCTTTGGAGAGGCTACTCTGCATGATATACTTTATTTAGCAACTGTCATGCCAGTTTATACCATCTCTAGTGATAGAGCCTGTCCTGGGAAATGTCTCAAATCCAGAATCATTAAATATTTAGTGGACAGTTCACTGCTAATGGGCTCCAGGTTCACGCCAGTACCACAGGATCAGTAACAAAAGGCTCTGTGTGGCAGTGCCAAGTTGCTCTGATTTTTTTTGTTGTTTTTGTTTTTTTTTTAAAGTTTTATTTTGGGTTTTATCAAAAGCAAAATCTGAGCTCAGCAAGGCAGGGCTTAGTTGGTTAAAACCAGCAAAAGCTTGTTTTATTTTCCCTGCTCGAAGGAAACCTTGAATATGGTACGTTCGCAGAAGCCAGTTATTTATTTTTTTTTCAGCAGTAGATAAATTGATGTGAGGAAAAAAAATACACAGTATTGATTTTTCTTTTCCTGTGGCTTTTGAGAGGTTGTTAATGCAGCAAGTACACAAGAGCACTCATCTGTCTGTCTGCGCAGTAATCTCTAATAAATTGACTTTTTTAAAAACCATTTTTAGTCTGTAGTTTTGGTGACTTGATTTGTGGAGTAGATGATATCTCCTGGCACATAATTACTCATTTTTGGGTTGTGTAAAAGGTTGGAGGATAAATTTTGATGCATTATCTGTAGCGCTAAACATCTCTCCTATTACTCATACAAGTTTTTTCCTCTCTCGTCTTCTTCCTCATTGTAGCCGAGTGGAGACGTTTTTAGGGACTTTTTTATTTATTTGATTTCTTCCCCCCCCCCCTTGTTAAAATTTCTAGTACAGACACTTTCTGCAGGTAATTCTTGCACATCGGGACACGGCAACGGTCACGATCATGGTGAGGGCAACGATTTATGTTCAGGAGACCCAAGTATTTCTTTCTCTCAGGGTCACCAACTGTGTAAACAAGTTAGTGGTCGTAATGAACTGCAACCTTTTGCTTCTTGTTTTCTTTTGGGAAAGAAAGAGAAACCTGCAGTAAGGACGCGTGGCGGTAATTGTATTAACGATGAAAGGAAAGCCATTTGAGAACATGCAACGGAATTTGACATCCAAGGAGCTGTCAGTCTGGTGGTGGTGACCATCTGAGGATGCCAAGAAAGGCGATGGGTAGATGCTGACTTGCAGAGCTGTTAGGAGATGTTCGTCCTTGGTTGTGTCATTGTGTTTGTTGGATGTCTGACAGAAGCACTTGTGAGACCGTTGTATAGGTAGAGAGATGGTGACGCTTACAAATCACCAGCGTTCAGGGACGCTTTCTGTGTGCATGTTGCTCTTTGGTTCTGGGCTTGCAGTCAATGTTTTTGGGGTCATTAATACTTTCTGCCCATTATCCAGTGCACTGTGGCCAGTTTCTTATGGCCTTGCTGAACATCTTCAGCGTTACCTAGAATTTGCTGTCCCAAACCACTAATGTTTTTCTTCTCTCTCTGCTCTGTTCTGTTCTCTCCATGTCTGAAGACTTGCAGGTTGCCAGGGTGGCACAGGGACCATGTTGTCACTGCTATGAAAAGAGATGGATGCTGATTATGTTTCTCTGTGGTGGTTTATTCCAAATAAACTCATCTTCTTGACAGTAATTCAGTGATCCCAGTTCTAATTATGGTGATCGTTCTTTGTTTTAAGGAGCACCAATTTTTGACTCCTTTCCTAGTTGTTGAACATCTTGGTTATTCTAGGGAGATCATATTTCAGCCTTTCAGTACTTAAAGGGGCCCTCTAAGTATTAAGAAAGATGGGGACAGACTCTTTAGCAGGGCCTGTTGCGACAGGACAAGGGGTGATGGTTTTAAACTAAAAGAGGGAACATAAATATATGAT
>WUAM01000323.1:33779114-33790738 GCA_024336885.1 Actenoides hombroni
TGGGAAAAGGAGAGGAGACCCCCAGGTTGAAGTGAGAACAGGTGTAACAAAATACCACAACTAACATTAATACCAACACCAATATAAAATACATAAAGTTAAACTCAGCCCAGTGAGTGTATGGTGGTCACAATAACCAGGAAAGTGTCCCTAAGGGCAGGATGGTGAGCGAGACCCTCCAGCAATGAGGAGAAGCAGGAGAAGAATGAAGAGGAGGAGCCCCCACCCTGATCCTTTACGCTGAGCATGACATTTATAGGATGGGACTCCCCTGTGGGCAGCTCAGAGCAGCTGCCCTGGCTTGTGTCCCTCCCAGTTTAAGCTCCTGGCTGACTGGAAACTGCTAACAACCTGCAGACTATGGCTGGCTCAGGATTCCATCCTGGCCAAACCAGAACAAGGGCAAAAGCTACACAAGGAAGAGCATCTGAGAAGACAGTTAGGCTTGAGTAAAGGGAAAGGGTATCCAGACTTCTATTTACTCCAAGTAAATAGAACCTTCTGCAGGTTTCATTCACTTACAGTAACAATACAACTACAGCTCATTTCCATGTCTTTCAAAAAAAAGTCACACAGAAAACAACAAACTTAACTCCACAGCAATTCATGCATTGCTTTGCTGATGCCCAATCCCCACCTTCTCCCCAGACTGCACGCGCTCAGTCATTGCACCGTGTTTACTGTGACCTGTTTGGCCAGATGATCTGAGCTGACAGCAGTTCCACGGCACAAGCCGCCAGTGCCACGCTCCAGCGTCTTACACGCACACCCCTGAAAAGCTTGGGCAGAAGAAATACACACAGGGTCCCTTCAGCCCAACACTCAGTAAACGCACGATATAAACACAAAGTACTAATTTTGTTCCGTTGATTGGACAAATATAGACAGAAACACTGAGACTGCATGACTGCTGTTGGGCACAGTAAAGAAGCTGCTGGTGTTGCAGATCCTGTGGCCCTGTTTAGGCAGAAGGGAGGCAGTGGAGGGATGATGTGAGCTCGAGCATTGCTCCATCCTCCACTTTAGGAACAAATATCTGGATGGCCACATTAGTAGCAATAAGCATCATACTCCCCTTTGCACACCTTGCCTCAGTATGTAACCTTATACTGAAATACAGTCACTTTGTGCCTTTGATTCCATCTGAAACATTCAGGCGTGTAGCTGCCAGTAAAACAAAAACAAACAAAAAACCCACACACTAAAAACCAAAACAACCTCAGTCTTTTAATCTTTCATTCTCTGAGCACTTTCAGGGCCAACACTGGTTTACATTAGGTCATGGTGTAGCAGTTTGTATTTGATAGCCTATGTCAGCTATGAAAAAACCAAAAAAGGATCAGAATCTACCAAGTTTCACATTTACTTCACCATAGTTTTTAAGTATGGCACTGATTCTATACTTTTTTTTTTTTAATCAATGATTGCCATCATTTATAATAAAATAATACTAATAGGAATGAAATTAAGGAAACCAGAATGCAACATGAACATCAGAAAAAAACCACAACACTGCAACAGTAGAAATCTCTCCAGACATAGTGAAATCTAGAAGCCATTATGGGGAGGCAAGGGAACCCTGTAATAGACCCTGGGAATAGATTGACACAATCTGTCTACATCAATCTTTTCTATTGTTAACTGAGGGCAATCTGTGGTGATCCTGTAGGCAGGACTATGGATGCAAGCATATTGTTGGTACAGCAATTAATATAGAAATATTCAGCTCTGACATTTCTTATCAGCTAAGTATAAATCTCTGCCAGGCTGCTTCCCTGCAACATTTGGCCAATGGCACCCATTTTGATCAGAAGGTAATTTCTTGCACACTGGAGTTCAGTGGGTGCGGTGACTGGAAATGACAGGTGAACCATCAACCATTTGGGGAAACAGCAGAGACAGTGACGTATTTACAGAGGCAGCCGAAGATGGCATCTCTAAGGCAGAAGTTTGTGAACAGTTTGAATAACTATGCTGCAGATGAGCAGGGGAGATCAACGCTGGGGCCAGCACTCACCCGCTGCAGCACAGTGACAGGCAGCTCGCTCCTCCTGTCATCAGAGCTTCTCAACACTGAGTCAGAGATCTCCTGCTAACAGGGGCCCAGGCTCTACACAGCCCAGATTTAAACTAGATCATTTGGGCAGCAGTAGCACAGTTACAACACCACAGACTGCAGAAGTAGCATAAACATTTGAATAAATCCTCAAGAAACAGACCCAGGGTGGCTGCAGCTGATTTAACACCTTCTTTGACTGAAGCATAAAACACATTCACATCAGCCAAGCCTTTGAGATGCACTCACAAGCCAAGAACCGCAGCCTAGGCTGAATTTCAGACTGCCGTATCAACTAGAGGAAGCTGCCAGTGGGCAAGGGGTACCTCCTGACTTTGAACAAGAGTATGAACAGATGAAAGCCTGGGCACGCCAACAATTTGTTATACTACCTTTGAGTCATTTACCTTTTTTCTGTATTTGGGGTTCTTCTGGGTAAAATATATTCCTACTTCTATACACAACTGCTTTTAGAGGCTAATTTTGCCCACTGAGCACTCTGCAAGTGAAAAGTGCCATGTTGCTGTTAAGTGCACAGCAGTAGTCAATTCAAACTTATTTGCTTTGAGGAAAAAAAAATAAACTTGCATAAACATTGCTACAGAGCTTTACAGTTTGCAAATGCACAAAACCTTTGAAGACAGCATCACTTACTACCCAGAAGACAGCGGACTGCTCAAGCAGCACTCTTCAGATAACACAACTAACTGGTGCTGCGGCCTCATCATAAATTTACCAGGAGACAAATACACTTCCTATTGACCCTTGCTAAATCTTTAAACAAGCATCTTTGCAATCTCTTCCAGCCATCTTCAGAAAAAACCTCATTCCTTTACGGCTGCACCAACTAAAATGAGTATAACCAAAGGCAAAACATGTTCAGCAAGACCAAAGCAATAACAGTGCAGAAGACAGACAAGCCCGGAGCACAGCCCAGAAGCTATTATAAGCTCAGCACTAACAATGTTGGTCTATATAAACAACCTAGAATTTAATAAAAGTAAAGCAAGTATCAGCATTTTTATTTATGTTTCAGCTTTTTAAACTTCTAACCAAAAAGTAGGTTCCAAAGACCACTTAAAGGTTCCTCCCTATTTGCCCTTATTAAGCTAAGAAAATCAAGCAGTAAAACAACTGAGATGCATTAAGATACCAGGATACGAAATGACCAAAAATTGTCTTCTGCGGAGAATCCCGCAGAGAGGGCTCCCACTGGCAGTACCGTGTTTGATGGCAATCCAAATCAAGACTTAGGTCTCTAACAGGCTGTAACCCAGATCCAGTGGACATTCATGCCAAAAGAACAAGGGCGTTTCTTTAATTCCAGTGAAACCAGCTTATAAGCAGCTTGACTTTTCTTAGCAACCTAAGTACCACTAAAGGAGGAAAAGACAGGGCCAGGTTACTTTCGCTATCAGAGCACGTAGTACAAAACTGGGACAGAGCAGAGCTTAACTTTTGGGAGGAACAGCTTTTTTTCCATTGTTCTTCCATTACCTTGTTTTTTTCTCAGCCAACAGCTGCTACCAACTGACAAATCCCAACAGCTTTCTTGGTAGCAGACACTGCCAGTTTCATCAAGTCTGACAGTGGCATAAAGCTGAGTAGGCAGCATTCTCCATATTGATTATGCCTAAAATTAGGGCAAGTTATATAAGCAGCAGAGAATTATCAATGGAACTGCTATTTTAAGGACATTTTATTTTAATTTATTTTAACTATTTTTAATTCTCTTTTAAGAAAGGAGGCAGAAGGAAGAATAAAAGGATGGCAAGGAAAAATAGACTTGAAACCCTAAGCTTTGCCTTTTGGAGAAACAAAGCAGCAAGGTTCATTCTCAGGCCCCCCTGAAGGCAGCATTTAACTTCCAGCTGAGCCTAAAGAGAGCCAGGATTTCTGGTTATCTCATTATTCCTTACATTCACCTTTTTCATACAGAATATAAGCTTCACCTTGACCAGGATGGAAACATTTCTTTTTGAAGACAAGCCTCTGAATTCAAGGTCAGAACAACACAACTCAACCTAGGAAATGCCTGTTCACCAGGACTGCCACAACTCTGCACCTCCTCCTGCAATGCAAAGCAGCCTTAAAACAGTAGCTGTGCAGAACAGCCACAACACATTAGCAAATTCTTACCAACTAAAACAGAAACAAGAATTCAGAGAGAGCACTCCTTCCACTGCAGTAACATCAGCAGCACTCACTCGTCCCAGGAGACAGAGAGCACCTCAAGGCACACACAGGATCAAGAAAAAGGGAACTTTGATTAAAAGAATATGCTGACACACACAGCAGCTACCTGCAAAATGTAAAAATAGTAAAGAAATGCCATACCTCAAATACCACACTGCACAGTTGAAGTTGAAAGAGATGAGCAGTCCCAGTCCTTTCAGGTGCTTACCTGCAGCATGCTAGCTGAGCTAATAATGGCCATCTCCAGGGCTGAAGAAAGCAGAGACATGCAAATGAGAAAAGAATGAGGATCAGGTGTGGACAATGTGAGGCTCCCATCAGATGCAGCTGGAAAAGGCAGTCTTCCCCTTGTTTACATAGACCTGGTCACCTGCTGGGAGAGGGGCTTTATTCTATGCACCTGAGAGCTGAATAGAATCCTCCTCACCCCCTACCCCACCCCAGCTGTGCACTTTGGAACTGCATCCTCCCTGTCTCCGCAAGACACGTGCTACATTATTTGCTTGGGTTTTTTTCTTTTCCTGATATTGATCTGAGAGTATTTTTGCATTTGTCTTTCCAGGCCCCCAAGAGGAGAGTTTCTTGCAATTTAAATATATATTGCTTTTGCTGTTAGTGATTTTTGGTGAGATACATGTTTTCTTCTGCAGCCTCTTTCTATATTATACTGTTCTACTTTATAACCAATATTTCTAAACAGGGCATGAGATGGGTTTTACTTGCCTTATGCAAATTGCACGTTCTGACTTGAGCTGAAGACATTATTTGCCAAGGAAAGCAGTGCCACGAGGTCAGTGTTCTTACAGAGCACTGTAAAAGTGACAGATAAAACAAACTCAAAGAAAAATCATAGAACTGATGGTTCTCCTCATCAAAAGAACTTAAAATGATAACCAAACACAGAAGAATAAAACTAGGATCACATAGTCAGGAGTTGTTTTAGGTCCTCAAGTACCCGTAAGAATTGCACAAATGTTTCTGAGGCCTCACTAAGTGTTAACCACTTCAGTAAAAGCTGTGAAAGGGAGTTGAGGCACAGATTTGAAGGACCAAATCTCCATGGTTTCACTCTTCTTTCAAGGAGAAAGTCCCCACGCTTGCAGGCAGTTAAGTCACAGTTTGATTTCACGTGGATATAGCTGAGGCCAGCAGGTTCCAAGGAGGTAGACAGCACCTCTGCGTTGTGACAGACCTGCTCCTTTTCTGGGTGAAGCTGCAGAAGAACTGAGATTGAGATGTACATTCAGATTCTCCACAGCTTTATACTCTGGGTAAACATTTACGTCTCTGCGAAGAGGCTATAAAAATCTACTGGAGCAGTGTAATTGTTTTACACAAACTCTGTGGAGATGCAGCTGACTATCTGTAGCTCCCAGGAATAGGAAATTGGGCTGTCGTGCACCTCAGCCGGGCACAATGATCCGAGGGCTGGAGCATCTCTCCTGTGAGGGCAGGCTGAGAGAATTGGGATTGTTCAGCATGGAGAAGAGAAGGCTCCTGGGAGACCTTCTCATGGCCTTTTAACACTTATAGAGGGCCTACAGGAAAGGAGAGGAGCTTTTCACAAAGGCATGTGGTGATAGCACAAGGGGTAATGGCTTCAAACTGGAAGAAGGTAGATTTAGATTGGACATAAGGAAGAAGTTCTTCACTGTGAGGGTGGTGAGACACTGGAACAGATTGCCCAGAGAGGTTCTGGGTGCCCCATCCCTGGAAGTGTTAAAAGCTAGATTGCATGCAGCTTTGAACAACCTGGTCTAGTAGAAGATGTTCCTGTCCATAGCAGAGAGGTTGGACTCAGATCACCTTTAAGATCCCTTCCACCCCAAAGCAGTCTACAATTCTATGAAAAAGTGGCCCAATTAGCAGGTACCTGCATAGTTTCCTATGGCTCACATTTAAGGCACCTTTTAGATATTTTTAAAAGTACAGTCTTGTTGCAACATCATCAAAGCAGCCTCTTACTGCAAGGTTGAAACATGGCAGTTGTTCTTTCAAGACTTTTTCTGTCCTCCTTCAAACACAGTATGTGCTGCCTCCCCTAAGCACTGTCACACATTCTTCCTTAATGTAGATTTTGTCCTACTAGTGAGTCTAACAGCTCTGAGGAACTCATTCAACTTCATGAAAAAGGTAGAACCACCACTTGTGTTAGGAAGACCTACAGTTTAACCCCCCTCGGAGTCAGGGGACAAAGCTGACAGGCTAATCCTGATACGCAACCTACACAACCTGCATTACACCACTGCTGCCCTGAGCAGAAGGTTCTCAAGGACACTGCGGTGTGTACACAATATCTACGATGTGATACAAAGCAAAAAATCCCTTCGATGGTGATTAAACTTGGCAACATTCAGGCATTTTTCTTCATACGTAGTACATTTACTCATTCCTAGGGATTTGACAGTTATTTAAATCTTATAAGATTTGATTTTCCTTTCCTGCAAAAAACCTGAGGAATCCCACTTTCGTGAGGTCCAGTGGTCAGCACTAGAGAAGAAAATCATACTTCCGAAACAGCAAGTATGCTACAATGCTGCCAGGGATCCCTCCAAGGTCTTCTTGCACATTCACGGGGGCTGCACTGGAATCACACTGTTCAGATGAACTAGCTGCTAAAATACACCCAAAAAGTTGTCTCCAAAAAAAAGTCCTCTCAGGAACTGCAGCGCCTACACTCTCATTTGCTGCTCTTCCTATTCAAATGCAGAAATCTCCATCCAGTCTTTAATCCTTGACTGCACATCTAGAGCTGAGTATCTTGGGGCTGACAGAAAACCCCTGCACATCACTTCACAAATGTTTGAAATCTAACATCTCTTCAAGATGGCAAAAACAATTGCACATTTTTAGTGCCACGATACATTGTTCAGACAACCTCATGTAATATCAGATAGACTTTTGTATTATGAATATTTTCTGAATCCCTCACTTAGCTCTGATGTGAAGAGCCAGAAGTTTGCCCATAAATTATGCTGAAGCCACTCTCTGTAACAAATGCTCACATGATGAGCCTCCATCTCTACGCTCCATGAATCAGGGTATGTCCACAACGCACTGAGCCGTACGGTAAAGCTTTGTGTTAGCTGCCTCAGGTGCACAGGGCAGGCTGTAAAATGCTCTTGAGAAGCAAAGCAATCCCAGGCAGAATTCCTTGCAGCCCCAGCCAGTGTCCTTGGTTACCTCTGTGAGACAGTAGTTTGCAGTTCGGGCAAGAGTGCTCCATGTGCTAGGTCCAGGCCTTGTCTCTGTTCTGTTGGCTGCAGACTCCACTGTGCACTCTCTTTTTTTCTATAAAGCCCAGCACTGCCCCTGGCTGGATGCTCCTTGGCTCTTATGTCAACTCCTCACCTCTTCACCCACTGCTTCTCTGCCCACCACCATGAACTTTGACTTCTGTGTGCCTCCCTCTTTGCAGGTGGCACTGCCATAGTGAGTTGGTTCCATGTAGAAAGTCACGTCTCCACACATTGGGATCTCCATCCTTAGCGCCTTAACTCAGGTGAGGTTTTCGGTTTCCCATATAATGACTGGGAGGAGGCACGAGCTGAAATCTGTAATGTAGGAAATACTGGTCTAGAGTTGCATAATGTGCTACTGCCCCTCCTTTGCCACATGGGCCAGAGAGTTATTTAGTAATCTGTTCACACTTTTCTGACTAGCCTTTCATACACGAATGCAACTCCTCCTAACTTTGACCCTCTGTGAAAAAAATCTGGGACATTTAGAGACATACAGTTATAAATACAGTCACCCCATCTTGACCTGAGCAACACTCCCTTGAAGGACAAGCATGGAGCAAAACCAATGGCTCTCGTCAGTCACGCACAGCCGTTTACAGCAGAGCTGCTTCATGCTAGCCCTCTGCACTCCCCCAGAAGGAAGGTCATCCTTGCTAGCAGGCACAGCCGTAGAGAATGCCTTTTCAGTATTTAAAGTCACAGGTGTAATGGATCCTGCCCATGGATGAGAGGAGTTGGGCAAGTAGAAAATCTTCTGTGGTCTTTAATAGCCCTGTCTTCACTAGCTGCTCTGAGCTTGGAATTACTTATGTACAACCCAAAATAATTTAGGTAACGTGCAGTTAAAAGTAAACCGCTTGGGTAAACTAAGAGTAACAACAGAGATCCACTAAAATGGATTTTTATCCATTTATCATTTACCTTTAAATTTTTGCTTCATGGGCCAACTCTCAGCACAGTTAAAGTGTTAAAGCAAGGTATGAAACTTTTGAAAAATATTATTCTTAAAGGATTATATTCTGCATTTATATTTATCAACTCCGAAAAATAAGACATCAATATGAGGTTATTTCCTGTCTACCCAGAAAATCTCACATTGTAGAAAAATGGTTAATTTATCTTTGTTCAAGACATCCCTCCCCTCTTTCGGTTATCCACAGAACCCCCCAGGAGGGAAATAACACTTCAGTTCTGTCTTTTTAACTTGCCTGATTTACATAACTCTAATGATATTTAAGTGCCTTTGGCTGCACTTTCCCTTCCTTTCTCCGTTTCTTTACTCCCAAGCTCTCAAGGCAGATGAAGTAACAGTTGGCAGCGTCTTGCTCATTACAGCGTTGCCTGTGCTTTCTCGAGTCACGCCACTGTGGCTGCAGCTGCCTGAGTGTGTCTCCAGTCCTCCCATGAATTCCAGTTTTCCTTTGGGAAGCCCCTTCTGACTAAGTGTCCTCCCCACATCGGGGAAAAGAACTCCTCCTTGGAGACACACCACCCTCCCAGGAGCAAGGGCTGGAGGAAAGCAGAGAGGCGCAGCAGATGAGGCCAGTTCTGGTTCAAGCCTGACCTCTACCCTTGAATGAGTGATGGGGACATGTCCTGTGAGACTTTCATCTGCTCCATCCATACCAGGTATGAGAAGACATAGACATCACAGCTCTAACAAGACCAGGGAAGAAAAAAAAGTGGAACAAACCCTGATAAAATATAACAGGACTGAAGAGATGCAGAACAGGACAGATTTGGATTTGGAGATGGGATTTATAGGTTAGGGATGGGCAGATGTGGCATTGAAGAGTTCCTACGGACAGCATGAAAGGCATCTCAATAAATCTGTGTGATCTTCAGCTATGCTAATCTCACCCCCTTGCTAGGGGTAAAGTGTGGGGTGGCCACACCACAGCATGTCTTTTAAGGATGGACACACATTTCAATATTCACAGTCACCAGCTGGTATTTGACCTTTCTTGCTATTCAGCTTAGCTTTCCATTCCTGCTGGCACACTGTCTCCTTCCATTTTCTTTTCTCTCTGTACACAAGGAAAATTTAATTGTGGGAAGCAGCAGTAACTGTTTTTCTTCACTGCTTCCCTGACAGTCCATCTGGGGAAGGAAAAAGCAGAAACCAGTTCCTTTTGTCAGTCCTAGTGATGTGCCCACAGTCACACATCTACACAAATTCTGCTCTCTGTCTTTCTGAAAAGAGAGCAGGGCCTCACCATACACCTGGGCAGAAGACATGGATAAGAATCCTTCCTCACCAGCCCTTGTGATGTCTCTGAAGTGATAGTTTCCAAATGAGCACGTGGACCAATAGTGATTTTTAAAATGTTTAAAGTGCCAAGCAAAACACCCTCAAAAGTGCCTAAGAACTATCTGAATCCATGCTGTCTTCTTTTCCATTTAGCTATGACAGTGACAAGCCACCTCCTACACTGATGCCTGTCACAGATTCACAGAATCACAGAATTGTCACGGTTGGAAAAGACCTCTAAGATCACCGCATCCAACCATCAACCCCAAAAAAACCCAACAACCAACAAATCCCAAACACTTCACCGTTGCATTAGAGCATGTTCCCAAGTGCCTCATCTACATGTTTTTTGAATACCTCCAGGGATGGTGATTCCACCATCTACCTGGGCAGCCTGTTCCAGCACCTGACTACTCTTTCAGTAAAGAAATTCTTCCTAATATCAAATCTAAACCTCCCCTGGTGCAATTTCTCTCTGCATTTCCTCTAGTCCTGTCATCACTTACTTGAGAGAAGAGGCTGCACCCGCCTCATACAACCTCCATTCAAGTAGCTGTAGAAAGCAATAAGGTATTCCCTCGGCCTCCTTTTCTCCAAGCTAAACAGTCCCAATTCTCTGTCTCTCCTCACAGGACTTGTTCTCCAGACCCTTCACCAGCTTGGTTGTCCTTCTCTGAACTTTCTCCAGCACTTCAGTGTCTTTCTTGTAGTGAGTAGCCCAGAACTGAACACAGTACTTGAGATGCAGATAAAATCACCTTCTTCCTATGATGAAAATCCAAGCAAACTGTATCCAGGAATGTTAGAACTACTGAACTTCTGGCTTGACACAGAATAGGAGGAAGAAGTGCAAGCTTGGCGCAGTCCTTATCCAGGATTTTCTCCAACAACAATACCACTGAAACAGAAAAGTCACCACAAGCAGTTATGTTCCCATGAGGATCCCCTATCACCAGTCACAGTGTATACCCCATCTGCTCTTACTAGCGTCCACCCCACCATGCCCCCCACCTCCCTTTTTTTAAACCTGGATTCACCAGGAAACACTTAGCATTTTGCCCAAAGTGTACAATGTCCTTTGTGTTAAACAAAAATAAAAAATTCACTGTTCCCTTGCTTTCAAACAACATAAAAACGTTACCTCCTAACAGAAGGTGACAGTCTTTCACGTAAAAACTAATAAAGACTAATATATTCCTTTTATGGGTCACAGTGTCATCTCCTAAAAATTTCTGAGGACTGGATTACTTTGTGTGATTACATTAACCAATAAAACCCTTTGAGGGGAACATTGATCTCTCTCAGACGTTTAACTGGACCAATACCTGCAGGGTATTCGCTATATTACCTGTTTGGCCACTGTGAATTTACTCTTTGGTTTAGAATAGATCACTGTGGGCACACCAGAGATTCTTCTCTTTTTCCATCTTAGAAGAAAGAAGTCTGACACCAGTATGCAGTTGGCACTAATAAAGGCAGAATGATGATGTAAATCAACCCCATGTATTAGGGGGGTTGATTTACACCAGAATCCACCAAAATCACACTGTGTACTAGAGGAGGGACTGTTCCTTGGCACACATCAAACAGGTTCCAAAGGATGTAGCTACATCACCCAGCCTACATATGAGGACTGTACATCTTCCTACACACCCACCAGCAGGGCATGATCTGCTGATCATCTCTTCCCACAGCACAAAGACTTTGGTTTAACAGCTCAGTTCTTCTAACTAACTAACTGCACTGTCTGAAGTTAGCAGCCTGTTTTCACAGACAGTGTCTGCTTCTAGCAGTGATAACAACCCATGTTTAGAGTTACTACCAAGGATTGGTGTGCAGACCAAGGCCACTGCTGGATCTTGTGTACCACATTGGGGGG
>WUAM01000323.1:33791465-33832560 GCA_024336885.1 Actenoides hombroni
CTTTGGGGAGGGAGGGGGGTTAACAGAGAGCATCTGTTATAGGTCTAAGGGGCCGCCCTGACCCTAAACTGTGACACTTGGTTATCCTTGGATCACCTACAATGGAATCTCCACAGCTCATATTTCAAAATAGAAACATTTTTGCCATTCCTGTCTCCAAATGAAATCCTTACTTGTGACAGCAGATGGCAAGATGCTGCCTGGGTGCAGGCTCTACCAATCCCTGTGAACACATGAGCAATTGGAATGTCCAGAAGCAAAACTACATCTAAGGCAGAGCTTCCAATAATACACTGACTATAAACATCGAACTTCCTCACACCTTTGATTGAGAATTAATACCAGCCAGCTTCACGCCTTTCAAGCAATCCTAAAGCCTCCAGCACCCCATCTGGTTTCCAAAGCCACTGCACAGCCTCCTCAGTGCAGCACACTGTCTGACCCCACGCCGATGTCGTTCCCCACCAAGGCTAACTTAGCGCACAGAGAACGGTTTCTGGCCTAAGAGAACATTTAAGCACCTATGGATCATAACAGTACAAAGAGGCTGGATCTCTGTTGACTGTACAGTTCTGCCCCAAATGTACTCTCACCTCCTCAAACGAAGCAAAAGAAATACTCTGAAATTGTACAGACCCAGTAGTACATGCCTTCAAGTACCGTCTTTCCTCTTCTGAAAAAAAAAATAAATTAAAAAATGATCTAGTTACTCTTCCAGGAACTTGCTAAATTCCATCACATTCCACTACAATACCCCTGTATTTTCATTTAAAGAGTTGTTTCTCTTTTGTTTCTAACCCCCATTTTCCAAGCAGCTGCAGTAGAACATGGTAGAAATGGATGGCTCCTTAAGGATGGGGAAAAGTGAGCGTAGTGAGAAAACCTTTAAACCCCTGTGGGATGAATGTTAACATGGAATTGGAAGACTCAAAGATGTTTTTAATAACTTCAGTTTTGTAATTAGGGAGAAGGATTTTTTATTTCCTTTATTTCATTTTCATCTTCCCCCATCGCTTCTGTTCCTGAAACTGCAGCATCAGACAACCCCAGCAGGACAAACTGTTCTTGTGAAAAAGTGATTTATTCTCTCATCTCTGACAATCTAAGATGGAAGGATTAGGTGATGATCCTCTGATCTTCCCTCTCCCTTGTCTGCCCGCACGCCCTTTGCTCTTGCTAGCTTGCTGACCAGTCTTCAAATGTATTGCTTGAATGGCCCCATTCCATTAGGGAACTGACATCTCTCACTTTAGAGTGTTATTAATATCAGTCCTTGAAAGCATTTAACCAATGACAATCTAACATTAGCTCACAATGGGATTTAAAGACATTAGGGTTCATTAATTTATGGTTTAATGCTGGCTTCCTCCAATCTGTTGTCCTTTCTCATTACAAACGGCAGAAAAACAAGCTATAAAGTCCACAGCATCCTGCATAAAATGCTGCATAAGGGCTTCATTTATTTATTTATTTGTATGATTTAAACATAAAAATCCTGTCCCTGTTTTGCAAGTCAGCTGTCAAAGAATAACTGCTGGAACTTATGGCAGATACTATTTTTGCTTCATTGTCCTCTTACACATTTTTCTTCCTGCACAGGCAGTTTACATATTATATTTTCCTCTCCTACAAAATCTCAGTAAAATATGAGAAACATAACACATATTTCAATCAAGCTGAATTGAATAAATGGAATAATATTATTTAAACCTTTCGAGGGGGTATTCCTGAGGAGGAGGACAGTTTAGCACTTAAACTGATTGAAGAAACGCAGACAGAATGATGTTCAGTTCTGTCCTAAGCCTAGTTCTTTGCAAAATTAGATCAACGGACTTGAGTTTTAATTGTTGAAAGGAAACAGAAGGAACAGAAATATGTCAAAATGTCTGTAAATCAGCATACAATATTTCACGTCTTCATTTCATGATCTGAATGTCAGGGTGTGCCTGATGGCAGGCAGGACAGCAGCTGTGCTGGGAAGATGCTGCAACCCTTGGTGGACAATATGCTCTGCCAGCAAGGGAAGACAGCAGCATCCTGGGCTGTGCTAACAGTGGCACAGACAGCAGATGACAGCAAGGGATCACCTGCCTCTGCCAGGCACATGTCAGACCACATCTACACTACTGTGTCCAGTTATGGTTTGCCAGGAAAGATGAGTGGGTTTGGCAGAGGGCCACCAAGATGACCTGTGAGCTGCTTGTTCCCTGAGGAGAGGCTGAGGGAGCTGGGCTTTTCCAGCTGGAGAAGAGGTGGCTGCAGGGGACCTAGCAGCAGCCTGCTGGCACCTCGAGGAGGTGATGGCTAAGACAGCCAGGCTCTTCATAGTGCTGCACACTGGGATGACAATGGCATAAGCTGGAACAAGGGAAGTTAACAGAGGATATAAAGCAACAGCTTTCTCTGTGAGGGCAGCAAAGCAGCAGAGCAGGCTGCCCAGAGAGGCTGTGCCTCTGCCTCTGTAGGTTTTCAAGACTCTGCTGAGAGTCTTGGATCCAACCCCATGGCTGACCCTGACCCAAGAAGGAGGTTGGACTAGAGACCTCCTGTGTTCCCTTCCAATCTGAATTGTCCTGTCATACTAGAAACAAAACTGACTTATGTTCCCAAATCCTATTCTATACATTCTACTGATAACACACCAGGGAAGCAAAGCTTGGCACTAAAAATAAATTTCTCTGATCAATCAGCAAGATACTATGGTGTTCCAAGATCAGAAAGAGGATGGATCTATCCTTGACTACAAATTGTCCTTTTTTTCCTCTTAATTTCTCCATTAAGTTTTGTGTATAATTGCTGTATTAAAGCTTCGGGGCTAAAAATTCTCTACTTTCTTCAGTTTTGCCGTGTTTGAATTCTGGGGTTCATATTTTTATATTATAAAAGGTAACAAGGAATGCCAGAGATTATCGTATGGACCGACTTTAATTCTGTGGCAGCTAAGATATTAGGATGTTAATACAAGCATTAGCAATGACAGCCATAGGCCCAGAGACAGAACACGATCCCTCCATTAAGATTCATATTTAAACATAGCCAATTATTTTTAACCTAGTATTAAAGCACAAAACAGAAAAAATTCAATGTTACATATAAATACATTGTAAATGTATTTTGTATTTAAATAAGCCCCTAAACTGATGTAAATCACTCCTGTCAAAACTAAATGAAGGTAACATTTTGATTGGAGGAATAAGTATGCAGCAAGATTTAGATGTGAATAAAAATATGAATGGTGCCGTGGAACATTTGTGTAACTCTGTACCATTCATAAAGTGTCAACTCTGCTCAAACCTTAAGTTGCTCCACAAGAGACAAATAAAACACATTACTTAATGGAAATGCTTTTTTCTAATAAAAGGAAGCAGAATATGTTTGTGGGCAACCTGGGGCAAACTCTTAGGTCTGCCAATACCTTAGCAAGAAGGGACTCTAATACAGGCTTCATTGCCTTTACTGCTGTTTTTCTTGCTGTTTAGTATTTCTTGTTCTGATTGAAATACACGGGTGCGATGAATAATTTATAGCAGTACACATTTACTCTTCCAGAAAATGCAAATCCTAACTGTGTCTGTACCAGTGATAAAAGGAGTGAGCAGATACACTAAAAAGAGATATATAGCAAATGCTTGCAGAGCTTCACCAAAATTCCCAGCCAGCCATCCTTCACAACTGTCCTGTACTGCTATCACAGACCACTAATGCTTTAAGAGCCACAGAGCTACTCAGATCCATCACTAGAGATGCTGTGACCAGGCCGATTTCCTTTAAAGTCTATGAACATAGCAAAGGAGAGACTGCAAAAACGGAATTTATTATTTTTAAGTAAAGGTCTGACTGTACAGAGAAGCCTGAGAAGAGGCTACATCTAAGGTCCTAAGGAACAGGCTATCTTCCCTTCCCCCTTAACTGCTACACAGAGTATGGATGTGTTTCTTTGTGGATGACTCTGAAGGGTATTTTCTAAAAGAGATGACCACAGAAGAACAAGAAGGAAAAAAAGAAAAATGTTCTGAGTTTGCTAGAATTTATATGATGCCAAAGGCAGACAGGTGTGAAGAAGATCAAAACCCTAGTCATGGAGCAGCAGAGTCAGGTCTGAAGTGATCCACCATTGCAAGGCTTCCCAATGGCTTGGTAAGGCAGCCAACATACACTGCAGTCTACAGTGACAGAACAACGCATCATCATGTATTGTTATTTTGGTAAGTGCTGTCCCTTTTATCTACCCAGGAACCATTTTAATCAACCCTTCTCAATGCCTCCTGAGTTTACAACGTTCTCTAGTGTTTGGTGCAAGCCTGGGCACAAACAGAATTTTTACAATGCTCTCCCACAAACTTCATATTAAACTGCTTCCCTTATGTGTTAGAATGTGGCTGAAAGTTCTCAACAACCTAACACCCCTATAAACCTTTTTAGTATCCTACAAACAAAGTTCATTTTTATGGGGAAGTTAGGGTAAGGTAGGCCAGGGCCAGTCACTTACTGGGATGCAAGTCATGATGGCAGACCAGCACTCATACTCAGTGGTCCTTTGTGGCAGTGAAACTGTACTTGACTCTTCCTGCTTCCACTAATAGTATTTTAGTTCCCAGCCTTCTTACACTGAATTTCTTCAGATGCCAAAAATTTCTGGATGTCACGCACAGCCAAAGTCTGTCACAACAGTTACTAGCCTTAGTAGTCTTAGATACAACCTCAGCATTCACTTCCCACCTGAAACTAGCAATCTAATGTGTGTTTTTAGAGAAGAGCATTTTTTTAACTTAAAACTAGTTACTAATTAAACAGCAAATAGGAAAATGCTCCAGTAAAGGCTAGAGAAACACAGATTATTCAAGCTTAGTTGATATTTATACAGAAAATAAAACGCAAGGTTTGTTACATGTCTAGAGTCAAGAAGGTTCATCAATGAATAAATGTTACTTTCCATATTAACAGGCCTTGTTCAATGAATATTCTATTGATTCCTTCCTGTAAAAGCCAATTCAGAGTACTGGAGATAGGAAATTAAATCTTGCTTACTTTATCTTGCTGACTCAGATCTGATCAGTTTGGTACTGAGTCAGCCATCACTACCAATCTCATTTCGTGCACATAAAACTTCAACAAAAAATATGTATTAACTTTATAATTAATTTTTACAAATGTCAAAGAATTAATACTTCGTGTTTTTATAGTAACTCATATTGAAGAAGTACTTCATGATGTCAAAGACACATACATTAAATCTTATATTTTCTCTGTGAGTTAGGTATCGCACAATACTAAAGAAAACTGATGGGCTTGATGAGAGTTTTTTAAGGTGCTTGTAGCAGCATAAGGAACAGCACTCACACTTTCTGATTCCCCACCCTGTGCTTCTCCTACTAGGTCATCCTGACTGAAATCCTGTTATTGCTGCTTCTGTGCAATATGGAAAACATTCTCTGCTTCACAGAAATAAAAGCAGACACTGGGATGTCCTGGCCTAACCCCAGCAGAAAAGTCAACCTGGTCTAGCCATCTGTCTCCATCCTCCTAGCTGCTGTAAGAGGCAGAGGCAAGGTCTATGAGCTTTCTGCTGGCTTCCTGTAATGACAAGCTCAGATTGACCCTGCTCTCCATGCAGTGAATCACTGACCACATATTCCCTAACATCCCATGTGCTACTCGAATGAATGATTAAATGAGAAAAAAGTTGCCACTTGTTAAGGACATTATTTATGTGACCGGAGAATCAAAAGTTAAAAAAAAAAATTCAGAGCAGAAAGTGAATAAAGGGAGTATGAAGAGGATTTAGGAGTTCAAGTTCCTTTTTATCTGGGATTCCTACACGAGCAACATTGGCTTAATTGCTCTTAGATCCACTTTTGTTAACAAACCTACATACAAGATGCAACAGAGTTAAAGATAAACTGGAGTTACAGTAACCTGGAGCATAAGAGGTTCCACAGAAACATAAGGAAAAACTCTTTCACTGTGAGGGCCACGGAGCTCTGAACAGGCTGCCCAGAGGGGTTGTGGAGTCTCCTCTGGAGACATTTAAAACCCACCTGGATGCGTTCCTGTGCAGCCTGCTCTAGGAGGTCCTGCTCTGGTGGGGGGCTTTGACTAGATGATCTTTCGAGGTCCTTTTCAACACTTAACATTCTGTCATTCTGTAATTATTTTCCAACCTTGGGGTAGTGCTAACAGTGCCTTGATAACCACACAGTAGTCCAGGATTTCTTTATCCCTTCTGGGACGGAACACTAGGCTTGAAATGCCCAGTGCCACTTTCAGGACTGTAATACTTCTGAAGATGTTTTTACAAGGGGAAACATGAACAATCTGCCAGCCAGGACAGCCGGGTACCACAGCAACACCCAGAGCTGCTTTGTCAGGTGCAGATGAACATCTTGAAGTGGATGCCTTAAGGATTACAAAAAGAAAGTTCATTTTAAACGCAATGCTTACTGACTTTTACACTGCATTTATACAGCTGGGAAAATACATAATGTGATATGTATGATCATTAAAATTCTTCCGTAAAGTAAACCGCAGTAAAGTGCAGAAACTGCTAAAAAGATTGCATTCGTGCAACAAATAAAGCAAGAAAATTTGCAAGCTCCTCTGCTTCACAGAAAAAGTTCACACAAAGCAGACAATGGAGAAAAAGAGAGAGGAAATAAAAAAGATGATGGGGAAAGTAAAGGGACAGACTGAAAAGGCATTAGAAGAGGAAATAAAAGTGGAAGTAGTTTGAGAAAAGAACCTCAAAGAAGAGAAATTGTAACTTTTGGAATGAACCTTATCCACAGAGAGTTTGTCTCAGAGGAAGCTGCTGTGAGGCAGCTCAGTGAGGACACTAAATGAATGGCAGGGAGCTACTCTAGCTTTAGGGACAGGAGGTGGAGGAATAGGAGCAAGAAGAATCATTCAGATTCATGTACATGTGGATAGTGTCCTTATTTATGCTAGGTTATTATGTAGGGTTTACCTACAGGAGTAGGCAATGAAAATAAAAGACTTCAAAATGATTACACATAAAACAGGGGTTTTTTTTACTTTTTCCACTTCTATCATACAATATTATATAATATATTATTAATAAAAATAGTAATGGCTAATACTAATCTCATTCCACATCGACTGTTCTCAAAGCTTTTTACAGATGTGACCATTTGCTAATTGATAAGCAGCAAACATATTTAGTTGACCTGCTCAGTGGATTGAAGGGCAAACAGTGACCAACCCATGACAGTAGGGATGACTCTGTGAGAAGCTCTGTAGGATACTAAAAATACTGATTTAATAGATGGGGGTGCTGGGTGGTGGCTGCATGGCCCAGCCTTGGCAAATGGCCTGGGTAACATCCTCTGTTCAATATGCACCTTGTACTGCTGATACCATGCCACTGCAACACTGTGTCCCTTCAAATCACATCTTATGCTCAAGACAGGAACAGCTTTTTCACCAAGTGTTCCATTTCACTGCAATGTTTCTAGTAATTTTTTTTACAATGTATGCAATGCAAAGATGGAAAAGGTGAATGGTGCATGTGGAACTTTGTGACAATACCTTGATTAAAGGTAAAATAAAGCAAAGGCGTGATAACAGCATTTTGGCATAAGCATAATTCTCATCTAAAAAACTCATCAAAAGGGAAGAAAAAGTCAAAAGGGTTTCACTCACCAGTGTGTATTCGACTTGAAATACTTCACATTTTGATTTCGGTGAGTAAAACTGCGGTAACGTCATTCGTCTGCTGGCGGGTTTATGATATGGCTGAGGTAATCACATTTAGCATTACTGCTGAGAGGAACCGTGTCTCCTGTGCTCTCACTCATGTCCTCCTTTCTCTCCCACTTGCCAGCACTGATCATCCGATCCTCTATTTGTAAAAGAGATATATTCTGAAGGGGAAATCTGAACTCTTCAATTTTTTCCTAATGAGTTTAACTCCCTGAAGCAGCTCATTGTGGGATACTGAGAGACTTGATAATGAGACTGAATGTTCCTCAAGAGGCTTGTAAGAACTAATCTAGTTCTACTTTCAACTCTTAATTCTCTCTATTTCTTGAAGTTTGGGAAACTTACCCAGTCCATTCCTACCTCAAATGTAGCAGCTGAAATAATATTTTCCTGGTTTTAACAGATCTGGGCATACTGCAGAGACTTGCTAAGTGATGATTTTGTTAAGGCTGAGTTTCAAATTAAACTTAACTGCAGTTGTACATATAAAGATTTCAATTAATTGACATGAAATGTATTAAAATGTGTTAGAATAATTTAAATGCAATTCAATAATTGGATTGAAACTTGGGAATATTTAAGGGAAAACATATGACTTGTTGAATTAATGCTGCTTCCAATAATAACTCCTAAATTAAACCTTTGCCCCTGAGTTTTCATTTTGTTGCTCCTTCTTTCCATTTGAGAAGATGACAACCTTATTCCATAGATGCATCTGACCTGCTCTCTCTCCTCGCTCCAAATGACAGCCACATTCAAAGTCTCTGTCCCTACCTGTAAGGTGCTCAGGGACCATGAAAGTCCAGGGCCAACAGCCCACACAAGAAGAGTGGAAATGGAAATTTCACCTGTTCAGAAGTCACAGGATTTTTAGCAATCATCATAGGACTGTGGAGCACACATCTGTAGCCTTCCTTCCCTGAGGAAGGCATTTTATAGGATGCACAGTCAAAGAAACAGGCCAGCCCTATGAGAACGGAAGCAAATCACATGCATGATTTCTACCTCCCCCAGAAAGGATCAGAGAGAAGCATTTAGGCCTGACAGCCCTTTTATCTAGCTTAGCACGGAGGAATATCAGCTTTGACTGGGGTATTGCTACCATGTCTATAGCAGAACAGGTTACTGTCCCTGTGAAACTTAGCTCTGGTCAAGGCAACACTCGTGGAAATACCCATTTTGCTTTCAGGAACTCACTATGCTGCAAGAAGTACATCTCAACAGAATTAACTCAGTGTGTAAGTCTCACACTGACTGGACATTTATGGCTCAATTACACCCTCATCAACAGTTTTCACTCATCTGATTAAAGGAGTATCTGGTTTCAGCTGCACTTAATCCACACTTAAAAAGTGTTTTAGGTTTAGTCAGTTACTTGAAAATATAGCGGATTTTTCTCAGTTAAGGGACCTGTTCGTAAAAAATTGGGTACATAACAAAGCCTGACTTAATTTGTCTTTATGGAGGGCTTTAAATTCAACCTTTAATCAGAGGATATAAAAATGTCTTACAAGAGCAGCTGAAAATTATTATCCACTGCCAAAATTTGGAGAAGCTAAGGTGTGGATGGAGTTTTTTCAGAGTCATATTTCCATTCAGTGGTAACACAGAAAGTAAACGATGGTGTCCTGAAATTTCAGGAGCTTTCTATCAACTGCTGTATTACACCACTGCTTTGTTCCCTGTGTGGTCTGCACCTCAAAGCAGAGTAAGGTATATCTACAGGCACCTTGGGGTGGTCTAACAGGTTACCAAGACAGAACAGAGACACACTGTGTGTATTTACCATTCGTTTCCTCTCAATATGAGGAAACCTGATTCAGTTTAAGATTCCTTCACTGCTGACTAAATCAAATTTGCTTTATTCTTGACACGAGCTAAGAGTGAACTCAAAAACAATACTGCAAGTAGAGCACTATGTAGCTGGTAAATCACAAACTACCCTTCAAGGCAGACACTGTGCGGTAGGTAACTTGGTAAACCACAAGAACTTGTTGATTGCGATAAACCCTTATTTTCACAAGGTAAATCGCACTGTGCTCAAGACCTAAATAACCTTACCAAACCACTGTCATTATTTATATTGGGGAGCGTACAACAGAAAGATTTCTATCTTCACAATATTTCTGTAGCAGACAAGGCACAAAAGCTGTTCCCCACCTGCCTCCCTCATGCTTTCAATTCCACCTTCTGGAACCTGTTTGACTTTTTATACTAAAGGCTATCAAGAGTTATTTTCTAACTGGTCCATTTTCATCTGTAATAAAAAAATGCCTATTGCCCATGGTATCAGACTGTAGAGGAGTCTCCACAGGAAGCAGTACAAATCCTGTTTCTTGAGCTACAGACTGGACAAGGAACTAGAGCACATATTACAGTGGCTAAAGAAGACAGACTGAACGCTTACTTCCTATCGCCTCGTATGCTGTTTCTCTTACCCATTTTTTTTTTTGTTTGGAATCATAAAGAGTGAGTATTTTAATGTGCTAGTCTTCAAGAGACAAGCCGCAGATGGAATAGTTTCCCATCACTTTAATTAATGGATACCACAGTGTCTGGAGTTCCCAACAGTCACAGTTTCTATTTATTGGGAACCCTTTAACTCTCAGTGAGGAGGACCATTATCTGATACTCTATCAGTAAATTGTCTGATGAGAAGAGCATGATTAATCAGAAAGCATTCTGAACAGCTAGGCTCTTGGTGACAGGCCCATAATCAAAAAGGCAATAAGAACATGCACTAAAGCAATTCTGTGATTAGCATGTATGTGATTCTGGCCACCACTACGTACAAAGTGTTGAGGATAAAAAGTGAACAATATTTCTTATTTCTGTAATTTTTTAAATGAAACCTGAACTGAGAGGGAATAAAGCTACAATCATCCTCTGTCTTCAGCCTATGAGAACAGCAGATGCATAACCTAGTAAGTAATACACTTCCTTTTCCTAATTCCAAAACTATGACACTCCTTGTCCATTCCCTCATAGCCTAGAATATGTCATGTAATAAGATGTCAAAAGAAGTTTTATATTTACTTGCAAGAAAACCTGGGTTAGGCATGACAAGCAAGCACTGATTAGTGTCAGCCTGCTAAAAAGGATCTGCAAAGATCTGCTTGCAAAATGACAAAAAATACATCTCATTGTGCCAACTGGCTGATTTTTCTGTTATCTGCTTTCTTTGTTCATTTTCATCAATTAATTAAGATGGCAGTTTGTCTTGCTGTCTTCCAGGCAGCCTAACTGAGAATCCTGATGGAGTAGTGATTCTATTCACCTGTCAGGGACACCTGGAAGAGTAAACATCACTGGTATGCTTGCATCCAAAGGCTTCCCTCATAAAGAGAAGCAAGCAAGTAAAGGACCAAATCCCCAGAGTTTTGAATTCTTTTGGATCATTGAACTCCTGCTTTCCTCATCATCCCTAAAACGCTTGCTACAGTGCTGCAGCAAGAGAAGTAAAAATAGTGATCACTAAGCTTATCAAGATATCTGAATGTATGAAAGAGGTATTTCAAAGTTAAGTGAGAGGATTTCTTTTTACACTTTCACAGTAAATAACATGCACTTTAATCCTTTTTTGCTAAGCTATCTTAGGATTTAAGAACACACACACCAGTAGCTTGCTGTGAAGTGGTGTCCTGTGAGTTTGTACCTTGACTAACACCACCATAAGTCTTTTGTGTGGCATATTCTGAGAAGCAGAACAGTGGATATATCTATTACAGGGGTTTTGAATTAGTACGTTTACGCCTGTGGGCAAAAGTATCTTGTAAATTCCCCGAGACAGATTCTCCATGGCTGTAATCCTTGCACAGCGTTTCCCACTGGCAGTGAGGGAGCATAAAATACAGCAGCACTTTTCAGCCACTTTGTCTTCATTTTGCACTTGGAATTAACTGCAAAGGTGCAGAGCCATGGAGAATCTGGCACTTTATAAATATTAATTAGCAAAGAATTACACTGCCCCTTTGTGGTGCTGAGGGTTATCATTCACACTTTACAAATGGTGCTGCAGTCCCAGAACAAGGTTAATTTACTGGTCCACAATTGCACAAGACAATGACAGAGCCAGGAATAGAATACAGGCACCTCACAGCGACTTGTTAATCCTGTGAGCTCACAGTTCCACTTGTTTTTTGTTTGCCTTACTTCAAGTGTCTGTTTCCCAAAACAGCTGAGATGACATCATATTGCTGTCTCTTTACCTGGGGAAAATATGGGAATATTCCCTGCAGCAAAAAGTTGTCAGTGTCACTGCAGGGCACCATCAGCCAGGAATGGTTTCCCCTGGGACAAGAGGCATGACAGCCAAGGAGCAAACCCAGCAGCTCTAAGGGGGTTTGTCAGCAAAAGGTTGGTGGGTTTAAGAATAAGTATTGTCATGTTAATTGTGGTATTTCCATTGACTGGCTGACATTCAAAGGCTTAAGAACATACGCTGCACAATCTGATGACTGAGATATAACGTAAATTGTAGACAAGTCTCAAAAGATTCAAGAGGTTGATGGTGTACCCAGAAATCTTGATATTTTGATGAGTCTTGGATTTTTTTGCGACTGGCAATGCAAAGCAAGCTTCTCTGTGCACTGTCCAGAAATACTGGGGGTGAGGGGAAATAAATAAAAATAAAAGCAGCTTCTCAGAGAGGAAGGTGTTATCTCAGTATTTGACAATACCTGTCACATCAAGACATTTATCTACAAAAGGGATACTGAAAATGAAAAATTTAGGAAAAAAATAAAACCACACAACTATTCTTTAATGTCCTTCAAAGACCAAATCATATTCCTATTTAGAGATGGTTTGTGTCATTTTTTGCTTCACTTGAATGGTCTGAAAAACGCCCTACTAGAATTCCATCATCAGAAGTCTATGTTCATCTGAAAAGAAGAAGAACAGGACATTGGTGGTTCCAGATTTAGTTGGCAAAGCTCATAGTCACACTTCTGCCTGACAAGATAGCTCGTGCTATCTGATTTCATCCCAATGCAGATACCTGAAGGTTCAGATGAAAGGGCACCACATTCCACCAACAAGTACAGTTAGTCCAATACTTCTTGAATAAGCAAGAGGACGCTATTCTGAATGCAACTTACTGCTGAAGAGAACTGTCTTCTGATAACTTCTAAATGGCCAAAGTTCACTGACGTGGGGGCCTCTAAGTACCCACTTGCCCATATCTAGCATGAGCTGCTAGAGAAGCCCAGAACAGAACAAGTAGCAGAAGCTCACTTTCTCACCTTTACAGGTGGTAATGAAAGTACCAGGAGGGTCTACAAGTACTTCCCCTCCTCCTGCAGCAAACAGAAAGGGTAACTAAATCTAACACTGTTCAGTAGCAAAGTAGTCAGATGAAGAAAGAAAATCAATTATAAGGCAACAGTTTTTTTATATAGTATCACCAGTTACCTGAAAGAAAACTCATACGGGAATTTGCACAAAACAATAACATGACAGATGAGCACATTCCTTTGCAATACCTAGTCTAACATTAAATACATTAAGACCGAACTGTTACTCTCAATATATGATTGCTTCAGCTCCACTTAGATATGACTGATAAACCATACTCAGTATGAAGAAAATCTGAAGCAAACTGAGGTGAAGCAGAAATGATGTTTTAAAAGTGCTTGAATGGCAGGGCCCAGAGGGTGGTTATCAGTGTTACCAAGTCTAGCTGGAGGCCAGTACCTAGTGGTGCACCCCAGGGGTCAATACCAGGTCCAAAACTGTTCAACATCTTCATTAATGAGTTGCATGATGGAGCAGAGCGCACCTTCAGCAAGCTCGCTGATGACACAGAACTGGGAGGATTGGCTGAGAGCCTGAGGGTTGTGCTGCTCCAGAGGGACCTTGATAGATTGGAGAGATGGGCTGACAGGAATCCCATGGAGTTCAAGAAGGAGAAGTGTCAAATCCTGCACCTGGGGAGGAACAACTCCAGGCACCAGGACATGCTGGAGGACACCCAACTGGGAAGCAGCTTTGCAGAAAATGACCTGGGAGTCCTGGTGGACACCAAGTGGAACATAAGCCAGCAATGTGCCCTTGCAGCAAAGGTGGCCAACGGTGTCTTGGACTGCATTAGAAAAACCTTGCCAGAAGGTCGTGGGGGGGTGATTCTTCCCTTCTGCTCTGTACTGGTGCAGCCACACCTGGGAGCAGTTGTGTGCCCAGTACTGGACTCCCCAATACCAGAGATCAAGGAACTACTGGAAAGAGTCCAATGAAAGGCCATGAAGATGATTAATGATCTGGAACATCTCTCTTACAAGGACAAGCTGAGATATCTGGGGCTGTTTAGCTTAGAGAAGACAAGGCTCATGAGGGTCATAAAAATCTATATAAATACCTTGAGGGAGAGTGCAAAGGAAACAGAGCCAGGCTCTTTCCAACAGAGCCCAGTAACAGGATCTTTCCAATGGTGCCCAGTGACAGGATAGAAGGCCATGGACACGAACTGAAACATGGGAAGTTCTGTCTGAACAGCAGGAAAGACTTTTCTTACTGTGAGGCTGACCGAGCACTGGCACAGGTTACCCAGAGAGGTTGTGGAGTCACCATCCTTGGAGATATTCAACAGCCTTCTGGACTTGTTCCTGAGCAACTGGCTTTATATGGCCCTGCTTGAGCACGGGATCAGATGATCTCCAGAGGTTCATTCCAATCCCCACCATTCTGTGAAATATAAAAACGTAAGTCCTGTGGTTGCTACTACTGCTACCAGAAGTTCTTGGTAGCCATATGGCCATTAGGTGATACACGTAGCATTGAAAGGTAGAAAAGTGTGAAAAACCATCATTCGACTCTTCAGAGACATCAAGTAAGAATATGCAACAGAGGGCAAATTTTCACATCATCTGCATATTAGTTCCCATATTTGAGAGAAATACAGTGCACTGTAGAGATGTTTCAAGTAACAGACTGATGGTCCTCCATTTCCTGAGGATAGCTGGGACTTGGCAGACAAACAAAACCCAAACTTTTACACAAGGAGAAACCCCAGCTGCTCTAACTTAGGTTAGGAACAGCTTGCTTTCCAGTCAGGCACAAAACTGGGACATACTGAGCTTTAATATTCTGTGCTGCATTCACCTTAAACAGAATTTCTGGTGGCACAAAAGGCATAATGCAGCTCTGTCTGACACCAATGAAAATCTTTCTCTTGACCTCAGCTAGCAAGGATCAGGTACTAAATTTCTGAAAGTGGCATCTGGAAGGCAGTAAAAATAGTCAGATTTGGTGGACTCTTGGTTCTACAGTTACACAAGTTGTTTAAACCACTCAGTTTTATCTGTCTACACAAATAAGGAAACAGACTACATAGAATAACCTGTTTCATCCCTGGCATCATTTACCTGGGATTCCAAGACAAGTCATTAGAAGAAACGTTTGGTTGTTTCATGACAACATTCAAAAGCTAAATGTCAACTGAGCAATTACAATTTCTGTGTTGATCATTTAAAGAGTTTTAGAATATGATGGAAAGCAGTGAATAACCTCCAGAGTTGCTTTCACATGTAAAATTCCTGCAAAGAGTCAACATTCACCTGAAAAGGAGTAGGGGACACATTAAAACTTCAACCAGACAATTCTTAAAACAAACAAAACCTGCAATAGGAAATATTAGGTTAACACTTGGGGTGCAACTCGCAGTAACACTCAAAGAAAAATACACTTCCTTGTTTTCTGTCCCAGGCATCCCGTGTTTGTTCCACTCAAGCAACTGAATGCTGGATCTGGTATTTACCTTCTTCAGCTCTCACCTCAGATGACCTCCGTGATATATCTCCTGGGTCTCCATTTGCTTCTTGGACCTGACAGAGTAAAAATAACAGCAATGTTATTCTGTGAAAGATCCTTCATACAAAATGTATCTTCAAAGACTTAAATTAAACATTCTATTACAATACAGAAGGAAAATGTTATGCTGCCGATTTAATCTGAAAAGCAGTAAGAAAAACTGTGTGAGGGACCTTCATGTTTACTGTGTCTTGCTACCTATATTAAAAGCGCTCAGCTTACCAATAGAAGTGCACTGTATTCCATGATAACCCTCGTCCTGCTAAACGTATCAGAAACCTCACTTGAACAATGCACTGAACCATCTTTTCATATTCATGCAACATCCCTGTACTACCAGATGAAAAAGCAAGTAGCGGGGATCTGGTGCAGCTCTCTACTAGCTAGGATCTTCTGTTAGAAAAAAAGCTACTTTGATTAAAAATCAAGATCATGGTCTGAGTCCTGCTGGCTGCCTGAGATGTGCCATGCAGTAAGAAAGTAAAGCGGTATTCTTTATGGATCCTAGTTTGGAGCAGAGCAGTTTCAGCTCCCCACCCAAAACAGAGGCACTGAATTGCTGTTCACAGATGCTCAGGCGCAGGTTAAAAAGCTGATGAGCCTTGGTGTGCTTTCCTCTTGTGGCTGTTCCCTGTTTACTAAGAACCTGTGGCTATGTGCCATGGCACCTGATAATCACCCTCCAGCTACCTTAACCCTAACACCAGCCATAAACTCTATTGACTTCTACTTATAATCTTTTATTAATGATGCCAATTATCTTCTATACTTTTTTTTCCATGTTGCCTCTAATAATTGAGAGGAGCGTTTTTTAAATGTCTGTAAAATCTTCCATGAATTTTTTTTCTTTTTTTGCTATGCCACAGAAATCTTCACTGGAATGCAGCTACTAATTCTTATGTAGTCTACTACATCCTTTTCATCTCCTGAACTTCTCTCCCTTCAACATACATCTTTTTTTTATCCCTTGTAATAAGGAACACATTTCTGTTCTCAGTTTATCCTCTTTGGCAATACGATGACACACATCAAGAAGAAAACAAGAAACTGCAGATTCTGTAGGAGATGGATAATTAAAACTTCACTAATATTTTTAATCAAATAATAATCTAGCAGCTGATTAACAAAAAAAAAAAATAAATCAGTGAAACTTTTAAACTGAATATACCACAATTTTGCATCAGAGGGTTAAATAACATCACTGCTACAGGCACACTGCAACAATAAAACAGAAGGTAGTTTTCATAATCATGTTATTTTGTGCTGTGCAGTACAATTTTGCTAATTCCTTCCTGGAAAAAGTGGCAGCACTGCCCAGCATTTAATTTTACAAGCTTTCTGTTAACATCCATTTCAGGAGTTTTTGGTCCTGGATGGAATCAAAGGCTGATGATTCTTTAGTGGAGCCTGCATGTCTCTTCAAGCTGGTGACAGTTACTGACGGTTTGACTTACACAAACTCACTCTTAATTCCTCTGCATCTTTTACAGTCAGTGTTCTGCACAAACAAGTTGCGACATTAGGAAGTAAAAATGATTATGTTCTAAACCTCTGCGAGGAGAATGCAAAGGACCATACAGAGAAGACTGTGATACATTATATCAGAAAGCAGCATGATGTGCTGTGTTGTAGAAGATCGTACACAAGCACTAGTGACTAACATTTTGATTGCTATAAACTTTTACTATGGCCTTCAGGATCACTCAGTCTGACAGCTTTTCCTGTGTCACTAACAGGCACAAAGCCTCTAGTATAATTATTTCTGTGATGCAGGCTCGCTCGCTTCCTTTAATAAAGGTATTAAAAACCAAACACTGGCTGCAGATCCACTTAATGTGAAAAAAGACAGTCCTTGCCTTCACCCAGGAGCAGGAAGAGGCAGATGGTGACCTCAGCATTAATGGCTCATAGCAGGCAGAATTCCCACTGGCACAGAGGGGTTGGTAACACTCTAAAGAGAATATGGCATTTCATGGAGCCAGTGCTGAGCACCACCATGGCATCCTTCCCACCGTGCCCAGGGGAGATTCATCGGCCTAGGACAGTGAGCCGGATGTAACACCTTTGTGTTTCCCAGCTCGTGACCCCATTTCTCCCTCTCTTGCTTCAGTGTGGGAATGCAGGCATGTCTTCTGCACACAAAACACACTTAGAGCCTCAAACAATGCTTAGTGCAGCAAGAATGTTCTAAGGCTGTGGATAAACAGATCTGTTTTACACTAGTATTTGACCCAAAAGCAAATAGAGAACTGTGGACTCAACCCTACAATCTAATGTTATGTTAAAACTGAGTAGCAACCATTGGGAACTAACTGCTACAGAAACAATGCACATAACCTAAGCAATGCCCTTCTGGAAATGTTGCATTGCTTCTCCTCAGAAATGGACTTTGTCACCTGTAACTGCTGTTGCCAAAAGCAGCCACCTCTCAACAGAATATATATTTTTAATATTGAATTGATAGTGGCAGGACCTCCTCAATTCCCTACTGACATGTCAAGGAATGGAACAATAATGCTGCCCTCCTGCTTCTTCATTCTCAAGCTTTGAATTACACTTACTCAATATTTAAGTATTATAAGACTCTGCTGCCTCCTCTAAATGTCCTAACATCACCGTTACTCATACAATGCAAAAATGGTTATGTATTTCTGAATTTAACTTATGGTGCTGGGGTTGCACAAGTATTGTGACTAAACCTCAGTGAGCGACCAGCAGGGAAGGAAAGGGAATTAATTTTAATTCAGTCAAAACTAATTTCACTCACCTTCTCTCATGGATTCAACTCATTCGTTCTTTTATGATCATTCTTTCATATCAATATATTCATAAGCACTAAGTAGTCTTGCCGTGATGGACAAAGATAGTAGTTGTAAAGTCCTCATAATTTCTTCCAGGTCCTTCTTACATTGGAAATTATGGTCTAATGTTTGGATGTGCCTTTTATGCCCTTGGCTGAAGGTTTTTCAATCTGAAGCCTGACAACGACTGTGAAGGAATGCATCTTCCTATTGTGCTCCCTGTCTGAATCAACAGGCAACACTGATGATTTACTCACTGCCTTTTGTCTCCTTATCTGGGAGTTTTATAGCAACAAGTCTTTATCTTTGTGCCATATTTTCTCCAGATAAGAAAAGCCCAGCAAGGATATACTTAAAGATGAGGCAGAGACTTTTTTGAAAGGTCCTGTGAAGGGAGCTTTGCAGAGAACAAGGAAGACTAACTGGCTAATTACACATGGCTACAGCTAAGGAGGAGGAACTGGAGGCCATTGTGCAGTGAGAAAACTGCAATACAGCTGCCATCACAGAAACATGGTGGGACGACGCACATGACTGGAGTGCTGCAATTGATGGCTACCAGCTTTTCAGAATGGACAGGCAAGGAAGGCAAGGCAGTTGGGTGGCATCTCTATGTCAGTGAGAGATATGAATGTCTACAGTTGAACGATGGAGATGACAGGGTTGAGTGTTTATAGGGAAGAATCAAGGGGAAGGCCAACAAGGCAGATATTATGGTGGGAATTTGTTATAGACCACCCAAGCAGGATGATGAGACTGATGAAATACTCTATAAGCAGTTGCTTACATTTTTTATAAGCAGTTGCTTATAGGTTTTAAGCTCACTACCTCTTGTTCTCACAGGGGACTACAGACCTGTCAGTCTGACCTCGGTACCAGGGAAGGTCATGGAACAAATTATCCTGAGTGCCATAACACACTGCTTACAGGACAACCAGGTGATCAGGCCCAGTCAGCATGGGTTTCTGAAAAGCACGTCCTGCTTAACAAACCTCATCTCTTTCTGTGACGAGGTGACCCTCTTGGTGTGTGAGGGAAAGACTGTGGACGCTGTTTACCTGGACTTCAGCAAAGCCTTTGATACTGTTCCTCATGAAAAAACTGTCTGCCATAGGCCTGGGTGGGCACACACTCTGCTGGATCAAACACTGGCTAGGTGGTCGGGCCCAGAGAGGAGTGGTGAATGGAGCTAAATCCAGTCGGTGACCAGTCACCAGTGGTGTTTCCCAGGCTCAGTGCTGGGGCCACTCCTGTTTAATATCTTTATCAATGATCTTGATTAGGAGATTGAGAACACCCTCAGTAAGTTTGCAGATGACACAGAGTTGGGTGAAAGTGTTGATCTGATGTTGGAAAGCTCTTCAGAGGGACCTGGACCAGCTGGGTCAATGGGCTGAGGCCAATCTTATGCGCTTCAACAAGGCCAAGTGCACTTGTGTCAGAACAACCCCAGGCAATGCTATAGGCTGGGGAATGAGTGGCTGGAAAGCTGCCTGGCAGAAAGGGACCTGGGGGTGTTGGTTGACAGCTGGCTGAACATGAGCCAGCAGTGTGCCCAGGTGGCCATGAAGGCCAATGGCATGCTGGCCTGCATCTGGAACAGTGTGGCCAGCAGGACTATGTGATTGTTTCACTGTACTGGGCAATGGTGAGGCTGCACCTTGAGTATTGGGTTTGGTTTTAGGCGCCACAGTATAAGAAAGACATTGCTGGAGTGGGTCCAGAGAAGGGCAATGAAGCTGGTAGAGAAGAGTCTCAAGAATAAGTCTTATGAGGAGCGACTGGGGGAGCTGGGGTTGTTTAGTCTGAAGAAAAGAAGGCTGAGGGGAGAACTTATTGCTCTCTACAACCATCTGAAAAGAGGCTGTAGAGAGGCGGGTGTTGGTCTCTTCTAATGAGTCACAAATAACAGGACAAGGGGAAATGACATCAGGTTGTGTCAGGGGAGGTTTAGGTTGTAGATGAGGAAAAACTGCTATACCAAAAGGGTTATCAAAGACTGAACAGGCTGCCCAGGGAAATGGTTGAATCACCATCCCTCGATGTATTTAAAAGCTGTCTAGATATGGTGCTTAAGTATATGGTGTAGTAGTGGCCCTGCTTAGAGTTAGATAATGGTTGGACTTGATGATCTTAAAGGTCTTTTCCAACCACTGTGATTCTGGGAGGACTGCACATGACTTGAAAGAAGTCAGGACTGGAAGGATCTTCCTGATGCACTTTCTGGTTTGTTAGTAATTAGAAATGGCAGTCTTCGTGCTGATGAGGTCCCCAGGCACTAGAGCCAGATGTGCTAAACACTTGTAGTTCTGAGACCACCTGCCAGTGCAAGAATAGCAGTATCATTTGCTGAACATGGCAAGGGCACCTGCTGGTAAGATGCACTTCTGCATAACAAGCGACTATAATATATTCCCTAAAGCCCTAAATAAACTCATAACCAAAAAAAACCTCCTAATTTTTCTTGCAGACTGTCTCACTTGTGTGTGGTTGTGCAAGTCCACGCATGAATGGGGGAAAAAAAAATATCCATCTTAGTCTTAAGTGACAATATAAATACTTCTCTAGTCCTACATATGGCTGAGAAATGTACCCTCAGGATAGCAGGCTCCATTTCCTCTCACAGTCCACGCATCCCAGCAGATTTTGTGATGCACAGGAAGATCCCTGCTGCCTACAATCACTCAAAGTCAACACTATTGTTTAGGTCTCTTCCTACTTGCACCATAAAGAAGTGCATATTTCAAATAAGCTGAGTCCTCAAATGCTTTATAGACTCAAGCACATAAGCAGAAGAGCAGCTAAGAAAAACACAGAGGGCAGAGAAGGAAAAAAGATGCATTTTCTCTAAGTCATTGAAACCAGATACAGTGTTGGTGCAGAAGGAATCACTAAGATAGCAGAAGTTACAGAGCAAAGGTCTCACTTTTAGGAAGTTTTTGTTAGTTCCATCGCCATGTCAAAACCAAGAGAAAGCCACACCAAAGATCAGCTGAGGGTGTCCTTTAAAGACGGGAACTATAAAAATAATCAATGTCCAGAAATGACTGATTTGTAGGAAGCTAGTACTGGTTAGAGGTTTGATCTGGATCTGCCTAGGCCTTTTTCTATAGAAAGACAACATAAGAAGACAAAAGAAACTAAAGACGGGACAAGTTATATATATAAAAAAGTAAGTAGCTCAGCTTTTAAAGTATAAAAGATTTGAAGTGACCACATCAGACAGAATGAAAGTGAAACAGCTTCATAAACAACTTTCCTTGTTCATTGTGTCCTTGGAGACAGATCCTTGCTCGTAGGTGTAGCTTCAGATAGCTCAGCAGCTTTCAGAACTGCATCAAACTTTTCCCATGTCCTCTGATCCCAAGGGAGTTCACTGCATTATCTCTGGGTCCTGCTGACTGCTCCTCTGAGCTGCTGCTGTCCCTGTGGGCTGCACAGTAACTCTCCTCCTGCCAGCCCTGGAACTTTCTCCCCTGAACAGCCCTGTGGCTCCCCAAAACTGCACCCAGCCCCTGCTGCCCTTTCCAAGGGCTCTTCTTTTCCAGTTGCTTCTCAAAGGGACACAGCATGCAACTAAGAACACACACACCAAACAAATACCATCTGTCACATTTGGGAATTTTAATTTGTGTATGCATTGACCTGAGACAAGCTCTGTAGGCAAGAACTGAACCACACACAATCAATCTCTCTGGTTGAGCTGAGAGGAACAGTAATAAATTTGCTTCCTCTAAGCCACTTTCTTCAGATCCAGTAAATACAACACAAAAACATTTTCTGCAGACCTTACATTCTATAATAGGGTGAATTATTTTTTAAGCAAACCACACAGGCTTTGATGATAACACTTGAGGCAACATCTCCCCGTCTATTCCTTCTTCCATAGGTGAAGTTATGCCCCAATTACATGCAAAATATCAGTGTGTTCCATATTGATCACGATGGAGAACACGCTATGTTGATTCTGTAACAGTCACACATGTAGCGATGCACTATGTCATGGTGTCCCCATGTCATGGCTTGTCAAGCAAACAGTCTTCTGACGTAGCCAGATCTGCACCCAACACCTGAACTGCAGTTGCAGGATGCCTGTCATGTCACCCATCAGTTGTGCGATGGGGATGGTAGGAGTAGAGAGAACAAGGCTACCAAGGAACAGGGTTACAAGCACTACACCAGCAGCATAAGTCACTCTGCCTGCAGCCCACTTACTGCTGCCTTCTGAGGGGACCTGAAGAAGGAGACTGGTGGGAGTGAGCGAGATTAATTATCCTGGTATGACAGATTTGGTCTGCATGATGAAAGCTTGTCACCCTGCCCTGAGGTGAGAATGAATGTGCTGTAATTCTGTTTGAATCCCCTATACTGTTATTCAGTCACAACTGCTCCCCATCCCGAGGGATGAATTCAATACAGGTAGCAAAGAAAAATCCCAGTTGAACCCAATCACAGACAATCCTGAAAAGCACAAATATCATCTAGATTCAGGAATCAGACTTTTATAGCCATGGGAAGAAACCTGTTTGGAATTTTCTGTGCCCAAGGAATCAAAGATGCCAGATTTTCTGGAGAGCCGGGATGACAGTTCTTCTTTGGAAGGTGTGGCTGGGGATACACCTAATTGTTCTTACATTAGAAGACTAAACCTTTGGCATATTACAACACTAAACCTCCAGTGTGTGGGCAACGATGACCTACTTCAGTTTAAACGCTTTCTAATTCAGGTTGGCCAAAATAGATTGTAGGTCCTTTCCAGTATAGAATATTCTATTAAATTTCTATATTTAAGGTTGCACAAGTTTTAATCTGTTTTCAGATAGAATCTCCCCCTTTTGTAGGGAGCTATACCCTCATTCACACTAGAACTGAATTACAAAGGGATTGTAACTTCTGTTATCTGATTTCTGGTCACTGAGACATCTTTATCAAACAATCCCAGCATTTTCACCTCATTCAAACCTGTCTCAGCAACTGTGGACATTGAGATGATCTACTCTCTAAAAAGAAAGGTAGCAGTAGTAAAATTACAAGGTGGATGAGAAGAATTATGCAGGAAATCTCCACAGAGAGGATAACACAAAAATAGAACCCCAGCAGTAAAGCAAGGCCACTCAAAAACACTGGCGAAGTAATGGATCCTGCAAATGATCTGCACGTTCGGAGCAAGAGGAAACTGCTGATAATGTTGATTTTGTGCTTTAAAATAGAGATATGGAAATATATCAATAATGTAGATGCAAAGAGGAATTGCAGCTGGAATTGAGAAGGGATCTTGGTATTCATTTCCTCATGGAGTCTCTCCTGAGACAGCTGTCTTCAACAGCACTTTGTTCCAGATACAGCTTTTTTGCAATATGATTACTTGTGTAGTAGGACACCAGTTGTAACTCTCCTCAGATCATTCTATATAGAATATTCAACAAGCCATCGCCTCTGTAAGTCAGAGGAAATGAGGACCAGAGCTCTAATCAGTCAATTTAGAGGTAAATTTGTCATATATGTCATTCTCAGTACTTTAAACTGCCATATGATACTCTGAGGAGCCTCATTAACTATGTAGCAGAGAAGTTTCATCGGCTTTCTCTCCCCAAATATTTCTGTTTAAAAGTCTGCTCACCTTTATCACCTGAGAATCACTACAAAAATTAGGCTGAGACCTGGGTAGCTACTCCCATTGCAGTTACAGTAACAGCACTATAAACACGCACAAGTAGTAGCAGACATTAGCTGCCAGTTTGTCAAAACACTTTCAAGACCAGCTACCAGAGATAAGGCTTTTGCCTCAGACAAGCCTTTACCATGGCAGCCAGATGATAATGCTGAGGCAGCCTGAACCTTGCAGCAGGACTCAGGATGGCTGATGTTTTGATAGTCTGAAAAGCAACCAGCACCGGAGATACCATTCTTCAACTGTGGACTGCAACCAACAGTTAGAGGTAGTCAATAGCTAGGAGAGACGTAAAAGGACCCTTCACAGAATCCCAGCATGGTGGGGGTTGTAAGGGACCTCTAGAGATCATCCATCTAACCCTCCTGCTCCAGCAGCGTCACCCAGAGCAGGGTGCCCAGGATCGCATTGTCCAGGTGAGTTTGGAATCTCTCCAGAGAAGAAGACTCCACAGCCTCTCTGGGAAGCCTGGGTCAGGCTCTGCCACCCTCACAAGAAAGAAGTTTTCCCCTCCTGTTCAGCTGGAACCTCCTGGGTTCCAGTTTCTGGCCCCAAAGTAACATTTTCATAGTGTTTTACAAGAGACACCTTTGAAAAGTTGAGAAATGAGAATCACTGAAAACTACAGGACTTTTAGGGCTTTTTTTTGTAGTTTTTTTTTCCTTTGAAATAGAATATATTATGATACAATCAACAGCAGCAGAGGAAGTGTTTTACTACTGTACCTCTTCCTCAAATCCTTCAGTG
Source organism: Actenoides hombroni (assembly GCA_024336885.1). Classification (NCBI taxonomy): domain Eukaryota; kingdom Metazoa; phylum Chordata; class Aves; order Coraciiformes; family Alcedinidae; genus Actenoides; species Actenoides hombroni. Next base: position 33,816,210 of record WUAM01000323.1, read on the forward strand.
ACAAGGAATGCTGAAAGGCACAACCTGATCAATGCGTGGCTTCGAGACTGGTACCATCAGTTGAATTTTGGTTTCTTTGATCACAGGGATGTTTACGTGGCACTGGGCCTGCTGGTGATACATGGAGTGGAACTATCCACAACAGGGAAAAGGATTCTTGGCCAGGAGTTGGCAGGACTCATTGAGAGGGCTTTAAACTAGGTTTGAAGAGGGAAGGGGATAAAACCAGGCCCACTAGAGATAAGCCTGGGGGTGGCATGGCAATGCTGGGGGTGAAACAAATAGCCCAGCTCAAGTGCAACTACACCAATGCACACAGCATGGACAACAAACACGAGGAGCTAGAAGCCATTGTGCAGCAGGACAGCTGTGATGTAGTCACCATCTCAGAAAGGTGGATATCCTGTTGGCTGTCTGTTATAGACTGCCCAACGAGGATGAGGAAGCAGATGACACATTCCACAAGGAGGTGGCAGAGGTCTCACAGTCCCTAGGCCCTTATTCTGGTGGGGGACTTCAACCTGCCAGACGTCTGCTGGAAATATAACACAGCAGAGAGGAGATAGAATAGGAGATTCCTCAAGTGTATGGAAGATAAGTGCCTGATGCAGCTGATAAGTGAGCCTACCAGAGGAGGTGCCTTGCTAGATCTGCTGTTCACAAACAGAGAAGGACTGGTGGGAGATGTGGTGGTTGGAGGTGATCCTGGCCTTAGTGCCCACAAAATGATTAAGTTCTCGATCCTTCATGAAGTAAGGAGGGGGGTTAGCAAAACCTCCACCATGGACTTCTAGAGGACAGAATTCAGCCTGTTCAGGACATTGGTTAAGAGAGTCCCTTGGGAGATAGTCCCGAAGGACCAAGGGGTCCAGGAAGGCTGGACAATATTCAAGAAGGAAATCTTCAAAGCCCAGGAACAGGCTGTCATCATGTGCCTTAAGATGAAATGGCAGGGAAGAGACCAGCCTGGCTGAACAGGGATCTCCTTAGGTCATGCAGAGGAAAAAATTAGAAAGGCAAAAGCCCAGCTGGAACTCAATCTAGCCACTACCATAAGGGACACTAAAAAATTTTTTTACTAATACACTAACAATAAAAAGAGAGCCAAGGAGGATCTCCATTCTTCTTCCAAGGATGAGGAAAAGGCTGAGATACTTAATGCTGCCTTTGCCTCCATCTTTATTAGTCACACCATCTAATGACCTGCTAGGGCACCTAGACAATCACAAGTCCATGGGGTCGGGTGGAACCCACCCCAGAGTATTGAGGGAGCTGGCAGAGGAACTTGCCAAGCACCTCTCCATCATTTATCAACAGTCTTGGCTAGCAGGGCAGATTCCAGATGACTGAAGGCTTGCCAATGTGAAACCCATCTACTAGTGGGGTGGTGAGGTGTTTGGTTTTTGTCTGAGGTTATTTTGTTTGGTTGGGTTTTTTTCTCTTTTTGGGTTTTTTGGGGGGTTGATGGTTGGATGCGGTGTTCTTAGAGGTCTTTTCCAACTGTGACAATCCTGTGAATCTGTGTGATTCTGTGAAACCAGCATAGCTTTACTAATTATTTAAGAGCTCAGAAAACCAGTCATATATCAGTTTTGTTCACAATATGCTGTGTGTCAATTTTGTAATGAATTGTAATTTTCTGTAGTAATCTTCCTGACTTTAGCTAAGCAGCTGTGAATAGAGATCCACAACACTCTACAGCAAACCAAGTGCCTCCTCATTAAGATACATCTAATTCCCATGTCAGGAGATGAATGTGTCACCTATATTGATATTACAGCCAGAAGTGGTACAAGTGGCCCTGCAGCTGAGGCAGCTTTTATCTTCTTACCCTTTATATTGAACAGGAAGTCAAGGAAAGTCTAAGATGCTGTACTTCTGGCAATGAACAACTACAGATTCATTCAGCAATTTCTTCAAACTCCAGCATGCTGTCAGCACAGAAATCAGCCAGGTGGCTTTGGCTATCCAGTCATTAATCTGCCCTCTGGCATGTGTCAGTGCTCCGAGAGAATTTTGTATTATTCTTTAATAAAGCCTTTCAAGAAGTATTGAATATGTAAGTAATTTTTCACTGAAGGACGTTTGTGCGTCAGTCCCTAGACATGGGGTAATTATTTTTCCCTTGAATATTTTTTAAAGACTATTTGGCTTCAACAATGCAGAAGTAATATTTTGTCATCACTCAGACTATTAGAAATTATTAGATTTGTTTGGTGTTTAGAGGACAGTAAACAACACATACAATCCCATTTCGAAATTTAAATGAAGCAACTCCTCTAGGTTATTATGCCTGTTCACTCACCTACAAATTCCAAAGTATTAATGAATAAGAAACAGGGTTAAATTAGATAGAAAAAGAAACTACCTTCCTCAACTGAAACTCCAAATAACGTGTTCAGGGTAATGTTATTTTTTATTTCTACAACTGCTGCTTTCTTACAGTTATATCAGTATCTTCAAAGAGTAAAATGTCACCGAGCAGGAGGAGATGGGAAGGAGATGCACTCCATGGGGGTGTGTATGCTATTTTTCGCTCAGCTTTGGACTTTCCTTAGTCTAATGTAACATCTATTTTTGTCCTCTTTACATATCATTAACTGGGTCCTGTTAGAAGAAGCCTAATGGTATTGTTTAGAAGTGTTCCACTCCCATGATTTTCCTTATTAGAACCGGTGCCTTCTGCAGAATTATTGGTGTGATTCTAATTAGCTTGCAATGACTTCAATTAGAGAATCCATAGTTGCCCCAGTTCAGAAAAAAACACCTGGATCTCATCACTTTTAAGATTAATAAAGCCTCAGTATTAATTCACACAGTCTGCTCATTTCCAAAATAAATTATATTTGATGTGGACAAAGAAGTGTGAAGTCAGAAAAACTGTGCCAGTTTGAGCGTCTATGGTACACACAAATGAAGTGCCAGTTAAACAGCTCTGATAAATTCCAGTGTTTCAGAAAGGTCATCTATTCTGTTTCTACCAGTGCATGGGCAGTTTGCCTGGCTTATGTAGTAGAGAAAAAGGAGGTCACGTTTTACAGTGTGAGAGCCATCTGAAGAGGGGAATAACCATTTAGCACATCTGCCAAGAAGAATTACCAGAAGGAAACATTTCCATGATCTATTTCACATACTTCTCTGCAATTATATTTTCTTTAACAGGTGTGCTGCAGGACAAAAGTGTTCTGTCAATCCACTGTAGATTAAAATCAATAAATCAAGTACACCACAAATTCTCTTCTGCTTGCTTTGTAGATTTTAAGGAGGTGCATAGCTACATCTGAGTCTCTGCTGCCTCCCTGTCAAATGTGTTTTGCCATTCTCATAACTGGAACTGCGAACAAATTTTGTGCTTACCCAACAGAAACGTGTCAGCCTCAATCAAGACTGCCAGAAAGTTTATTGTGCAGAACTGTGTCCTTTTAACTTCACAACAGCTCAGTGAAGAACCGTGTACCCTCCTTGTCCTGAAAGCCCCTCAGGACCCGCGGCAGAGGTATCCTAGAATCTACAACAATGGATACTACTGCTGGCTTTCCTCTCCATATTCTCTATGACAAAATCTTTGAAGAACTACTTTCTAGATTTATTTCTAGATTTCTCTCCTTTTCCTAACTTTTTTTTTTCTTCTTTTTTTTCCTTCTTTTTTTTTTTTTTCCTTTTGTTTTTAATATATGATCTGAAGATTGAATCAGATGAATACTTGTCTGACTGGCTTCCACTCCTCTATCCAGTAGAAGGAAGTTTCAAAAGATACTTTACAGTTTCTAATTTCTTATTACTATTAGCAAGCCCTGTATCTTATCCAATCTTGTGAATTTGATATTATTGGTTGATAGTTTTGAGCAAGCAGCACTTCGTTATTCCTGGAAGGACTTGTTTATCAATGAGATATTCAAACTAATTAACATTAAATCAACCACTCAGGAGAAATTTCTTTTGGAGATGAAGGGAATTTAAAAAACCCAACACAACCAACAGTTCTTCGGACAGTGCTGACTCTCACAGCTTCACAAAGCACACACATCTTGACATGTAGACGGACCTCCCCAAAGTTTGTCCTGCACTGACTTGCTTTCTGTTGTTCAAATTGCATTGTCAGGTACAGGTTCCTCCCCAACCACATCTCACTCATACGTCCAGCATGTCTGTCTCAGCTCCACCCTTGTAACTTTTAGAATATTTTTAGAATATTTATTCTATATGAATTTTCTGGAAAAAAACATGGCCAAGTGTTACCTTTTATGTACAACCTGACAATGTGTCTGAAATCTCCACAGACACAGTCCTCTGCTTTTAGATGACTTGAAAAATTCTCATCTACGTATCTTGTAACTGTTGTTTTGACACAAAATGTAACTTCAGGTGCATATGAGACTTATAAATATTATTGTTCCCCTACTGTCTCACAGAGCACTAAAAGCCTCAAAGAACAGCTCCTTTCAGTATGACTGGTAACAGTGGCCACAAAATGTCCTTGATGTCTGTCCCATCAACTGATGTCCTACTGGACGTGTATTCATTACACACCCCTGTGAGCCACCAGAGAGGCCCAAAAATTACAAAAGAATTGGGATAAAGGGGTCTGAAGAGTTTATCCCCAAAAATGAGGATATCTTTCAACTTTATCTCTTTCCTTGAAACAATGAACTGCCTTTATAAGGGGGTTGGTACAGATGTTGCTTGTAAATAAGGTTCTCTGCTGGACCTTGTGTACAAACAAGGAGATGTGAAGGTGGAAGGATGCCTTGCCTGCAGCAACCATGCAATGGTTGAATTCAGGAGTCTGTGAGGCAGGAGCACAGCAAAAAGCAAGATCTGGACTTCAGGAGAACAGACTTTGGTCTCTTCAGGTATCTGCATGACAGAGCCTGATGGGATAAGGCCATGGAGGGAAGAGGGGTCTGAGAAAGTTAGGTGATATTCAAGAATCACCTCCTCCAAGCTCAAGAGCAGTTCATGAGAAAGAAGCCAGGTAAAAAAATTTCATGAGGTCTCCACAGACAAACAAAGAGATTCTGACAAATCTCAGACAAAAAGGAAGTATACAGAAGGTGGAAACAGGGTTGGGCAACCTGGGAGGAATATGGAAACACTGTCCCAAGCATGCAGAGGCACCATCAGGAAAGCCAAAGCCCACCTAACCTTGAAGCTTGTGAAGTGTTTTCCAAGTGCCTAAATAAGCAAGAGGAAGACTATGGAATATGTGGACCCCTGCTGAACAGGGCCTGGGCCCTGGTGACACAGGACATGGAAAAGACTGAGGTACTGAATGCTGCCTTTGCCTTGGTCTTTACTAGTGAGACTAGCTTTCAGAAACCCAAGGGCCCAGGAACCAGGGGGAATTCTGGAGCAAGGAATAGTTACCCTTGGTGGAGAATATCAGGTTAGACACTACTGATGTGATGCACCCAAAAGTGCTAAGAGATTTGGCTGATGTCATTGTAAGGCCACTCTCAATTATCTTCAATCATGGCAACTAGAAGAGGTGCATAAGGACTGGAGGAAAGCCAATGCCATTCCTACCTTCAAGAAAGGCAAGGAGGTGGACACAGAACTACAGGCCACTCAGCCTCATCTCATCTCAGGGAAAGAGAGAACAGCTAATCCTGGAAACCATACCCAGGCACACGAAGGAGGACAAGATGATGATCAGGAGTGGTCAGCATGGATTCACCAAGTGCAAGTCATGTTTGACCAATCTGATGACCTGTGATGAAATGACTGGCTTCATAGACAAAGGGAGAGCAGTGGATATTGTCTACCTAGACTTCAGTAAGGCTTTTGACAGTCTCCCATAAGATTGTCATAGAGAAACTGATGAAGTATGGGCTGGATGAGCAGACAGGGGGGTGGACTGAAAAGTGCACCTGAATGGCAGGGCCCAGAGGGTGGTTATCAGTGTTACCAAGTCTAGCTGGAGGCCAGTACCTAGTGGTGCACCCCAGGGGTCAATACTGGGTCCAAAACTGTTCAACATCGTTGTTAATGAGCTGCATGATGGAGCAGAGTGCACCTTCAGCAAGCTCGCTGATGACACAGAACTGGGAGGAGTGGCTGAGAGCCAGAGGGTTGTGCTGCTCCAGAGGGACCTTGATAGGCTGGGGAAGTGGGCTGACAGGAATCCCATGCAGTTCAAGAAGGAGAAGTGCCAAATCCTGCACCTGGGGAGGAACAACTCCAGGCACCAGGACATGCTGGGGGACACCCAGCTGGGAAGCAGCTTTGCAGGATAGTATTTGAGGTTCCTGATGGACAGAAGCCAGCAGTTTGCCCCTGAAACAAAGACTGACAATATCCTGGGCTGCATTAAATCCAGTTTTCCATACTCTCCCACATTTTAAGTTCTGTTTACCATACTGTTTACCATTTTGTTTACTGGTTACCATTCTGTTTACCATACTGTTACTGCCGTACTCCTTAAGAAAACTTTCCCCAGGTAGATCAGTCCACTACTTTCACTTTTGAGAGGTATAGAAATAATCAGGAAATAGATCAGTCAGAAGAAAAGGAAGGCAACCAGATATTACCTATCATTCCTCTGCGTCACATCAAGGTCCTTTCTACATTATCTCATTGTGCAATTTCTGATTTTTTTTTTAAAACTACCTGACTCGGAAAACATTTACGTTATGAATGCTGGAAGGGGAAAGACTTAATAACAAAAACAGAATACCAGTGACTTTCAAAACAGCTTGAAAAGGTCAGAAATTTTTTGGCACTGCCAAAGTACTGTGAGTCTAAAATCCAGGCTGCTGGAATCAACATTGCTACTTTCTGACTTTTCAACTCACACACTGAAAACTCTAGTATACTGCAGAAAAAACTCAGTTTTGTTAAGAAGAACAAAGAAAATGCATCAGGTATAGGTAGGTAATGATTTTTATAGTACCACTATTCTTTCTACACTTCATTAAATTTTCACATTTATAGTGTCTCAGATGGAAGAGGGTCAATTCAGATATGGACAAAACAAACTGGTTCCTGTTTTACAGCTGCTAGAGATGCTTTGCATCCCCTGAAGACTGAAACCAAAGCTGCTGCAGTCTAAATAACCTAGATGAAAGTGACATTTTCTCAGACAGCTATTTACCATGTTATGGATACAAAAATCAGGGGGATTAAAAGACCAAAGGTTAGTATCACAATGCTCAATCTCAAAAATGACACATTAACAGGTAACCAACAAAAACTAAAATCAGAAGACTAAAAAAAGCTTTCTTCTCATTTGCTCAGGGTTGGGAAAGTTTCTGTCCACACAGCTGAAAAACACTGCTGGCACTGTCCTATACACCCAGACTGACAGAAGAACTGTATTTAACCAGTGTTTAGCTCCCGTGCAGACATGAAGTGCCTAATCTCATGTATTACCTTTTATTACAAGATTCTTAGCACAGAAAGGTAAATTATATTTATTTTTACTTAGAAGGTATTTACCTGGAAGGTTTATCTTCATTTCACATCTGAAGCAACCTTGCAAGCATCTTCAACACTTTAACTGGGATATGAAACAGAAAAATCCCTATTATTATCCCAAACAAAACAGTTGAAAGGACAGTCAGAAAAAGAACTTAAGTGAAAATCTGGCTTCTCTCAACATATTCCTGTTGATTGTTGGTATTAATGAAGCCAGAATTTCACCCATTGATATATCAGAAAATACAGTATCTACATATGGCAGTGCCCAGGATTACCTTGTTTGTTATATGAGAAAATATAAAAAGGGATAACATGAAATTTTGTGGACAGAATAAGGGATTTTCATGTACAAAATAAAAATCCTGCAGAATTTATTCTATTTTCATTTAACATTTGTAGGTGTCTCTGATATCCTGAAGTAGAAGATAAAAAAACCCCACAGAGAACAACCCTGTTTTCACAGTGCATATATTTGTTGATTACATATATATTGTGCACAATATCGTTATGATATACACTAATTAATACATTTGATTAAATTTTGATCCAGTGAGGATGACCAAGAGGCAGAATACTGATTCGATCCTATTAAAAATGTTCTTTCTTCAAAATGTGTGGATTACATTAGAATTGCTGGGAGTTTTTCTATTTATCATTTATTTCTTTCAGAGAAAGCGAGCCTGGGCCCTCTTAACATATCAGCAGTACCCTGCTGTGACAATTAAACTGACCTGATTGGTTTGAACAGTAGAAAAAGAAATTAGCCTAAAGAGGGTTTCATTTAAAATACACGAGTCGTTGCAGCATCAGCAGCAGGTTATAAAACTAATGCCAGGGATGCCACCTAACAGGTGTTTAGTTTTAAACAATCTTGCATATTCAACCATTATTCCCTCTAAGGCCAGTGCTTGTGTCAAGCATTTCTGCATGGAAATATATATAGATCTGTATCTTTGATTTAATTTAGAAAGTAAATGTTTAAAATTAGAAAGTTTTGTTTGTTTGGGTTTGTTTTTTTTTTACATGAACAGTACCAACAGATTAATTTTCTGACAAGAACTGGCTTAGAAAACATAATTACATGACAGTGCCATCTAGAATCAGGTACAGGCAGAACCAACAGCACTTTTATAGCACAAGTACATGTTGAGTTACTGACCTACTATAATCCCTGTTCTTATTCCTCTCAAACTTCAAACCACAGCGCTGTGAGGCCCTGGTTCTGGCCTAAATTTGTAGAGCACCTTCACAGAGACTCTGCTAACAGACCTCATGAGTGACATATATATCCTCATCTCTTACAGCTGAAAACTACACACAGCTTTGTTCCATGGCACACTAATACCCAAGCCCTGGGACTGTTCTAGAGCATGTCAGTCAGTTGTAACAAACAACATGATGATCCTCAGAGGCAGACAGTTATTCATCAGCAGCACTATATTAATACCAGTGTATTGGTAAAAAATAAAGAATAAAACTCCAAAACAACAGGCCCTTGTTATTGCTGAGAATGAAACAAATTCCAATGCCAAATTACAATCCCACTTAGGGAGCTGTGCAAATACTTAGGCGATCGGTGTGCCCTGCATCCTTTGCTTCTGCAGCCCCTCTCTTATCCACCTTCTTTCCTATGTAGTTTAGTGTTGGTTCAGTTACACCTGACCAAGCTGCAGGGACAGCAGAGCAGCCATCCCTAAAATAAGCAGAGCTGCAGACCAGCATCTGCAAGTGCTAATTGTGTGTCTAACTGACCTGCCATAAACATTTCTTGCTGTACATTACTAACTGTATCAGGAAAGGTTTTCATTCCATTTACATACTTGCACATTTGATCTCTTGTCATGTCATACCTTCAAATATATTTCAGAATAAACACAAAGAACTTATAGTCCCTGTCAAAGAAGAAAAGTGTGCATCACAGGTATCTATGCAGGTTGTGATTTTGTTTCTCACCAAACTGCATTCCAAAAGATGATCTAATCAGCATCATCACAGCACACATTTTTTTATAAATTGTTGTTATTTACATTATGCATTATTAACACTATTAAGAAGAAAAACATCTGTCCTCTCAAACATTGTTCATTTTTAGGGCTGTATCTCCTCCAACTGAGGACTGAAGGCTCAATAAGACAATGCTGGGATGCAGTTTCAGGTCATTGTCATAAACACTTCAGCTCCACATTTTGAGCTACATAACAGAAAGAAAAAAGAATTTATGCAGCAACTACTCGACCTTCACAGCATCTGTGTCAAAATTAGAGGTAAAAGTACCTTAATTAGTGCAAACAGCATATTACACCCAGTCTCTCCATATGTATGTTTTCTCTGCTTAGATCCTATCACGCATGTCACAGGTACCTTTCATTACCAATAGGTCCAACACAATCAAGTGAATACACAGGGGAATCCTGACTGTTTATCCACTGTTTTGCTGGCATTCTCTGTTCTAGTAACACTAAGACTAACAACTGAAATTGAAGATTAAAGTGCCAGACACCACCGCATACTTGTCTTACCCAGTCACCACAACCTACCTTCTGAGGACCCTCCAGCTTCATCAGTCACTGTCTCAGTCTTCTATGTTTTGTAGCTGTGGGTTAGTAGAAAAAAAATTTAATATGCTCCTGCACATATTTCATTTAACACATTTTAAAATAAATAGCATAAAAGAGTTACCATATATATGTCTAATTTTTCTGTAAATTTCTATAATTTATAATTATCTGCACTTATTTTTTATATTCATTAAAAATGTAAGATCTTGACATTTATCTAATGTCTGATTACTTGCAGAAGTTTATAATAATAGTTTACCCTATTACCACACCCCTCTTTCTTTAAATGCTCACTAACTGCTGTTTCTTTTATCTTTATTCTCAATGTTTCCTTTCTAGAAAAAGCTGGAGACAAGGAGACCCAACAGGTTTCCCTTAGCACGCCTACCTTTTCCTACATCATCTCTGTACTTTGTGAAAATACTCTACATGGTTCTGAAACTGAAAAAGGAGCAAGTTTTGCAGAATGGTATCGCTACTCGTTCAGGTGACCACATCTCTAGACTGTTTTCCTTTTGGAAAGGAGTAAACCTTCCCACTGAACAGTGACTCTTTTTCCTAACACTTGTTATTTTTCTTATGCTGCCTCTTCCTTTAGAATTGGTATTTTAAAAACAGAATAACATTTCATTTACCTTATTGTTCCTTCTTTACATTAAATGTTGCATTAAAAAGAAAACCTTATAGAAAAAGTTCCTTATCAAGCTTTAATCTTTTCCCTTCTGTAAGAATGTCATGTATTGTAATGTATGTCAAGTGCAACCCCTCTATAGCAATAACATAATTAACAAATGTATTACAATACAGAGATTCAAAGGAAAAGAATAAAAGTCACGTGAGCAACTGCAAAGGTAGTATAACATCTGAGAACATGACTTTAGAATCAAAATGATGTTTGCTTTTGAGCAAAGCTTTTCACATGAGAGTGGAAGATGGGATAGTGTGCCATGTGCTCACCCTGGTAGAATGGAAGGAAGTATACACATCTTTTTCTCCCCTCCTCCCTTCCCTATTAAGAAACCTCAGGAAAAATGGATGTATTGTTGGGTCAGGTGATCAATCACAAATAAGTCACACTTTGCTTTTAGCAACATTTCCTTCTGCTGTAGATACCCTTGCAGGTCCCGAGTGCTTCCAATACACACTGTTCCAACACAGCAGCAGCATAGACTTGTACTCTTTATATTCAGTCATTTTTGGCAGCCTACAAAAATCTCTTTCAGAAATGCAAATGTAAGAAAGGAAATAGCAATTTGTAACATTTTATAATTCAATGAGAACCTCAAAAGATCTACAAAAGACCTGTGTCTAGCTGTGGGTCTTTGGCCCTGACAAACTTCAAAGGTTGGTGAAAACAATAAGGTATTAAAGCTTAGAGGAAAAAAAACAAACCAACCAAGGCATCACAAAAATCTTACATAATGGAAAACGTCAGCCAATATAAAGAGGGGGTTCATGACCAGCTTCCTAATAATGATTCCGCATTTCTTATTTTGTTTCTTTCACAACCAAATTAGGAGTTCTGTGTTCATTTTTATTTTCTGGCTAACGAGGTCTATTCTTCCCTAGCAGTTAAAAAAATTGAAAGTCCTTCAGAGGCCTTACCAGAATATGTAAGTTTTCAACTGCTAGCATATGCTTACAGTACAGACAGAACAAACTCGGGCTTTTTGATATGACACTTAAACATACATCTGGTGTAATAAATACACTTTTGGTCATTAGAACCATCCAACAAAACTCCCTCTGTTCTGAAACTGTATTTTATACTTATCAATGGGGTTTATTTGATGTTTCTTTGAATGATCCAAAAGCTTTTCAAAGCATTGATATATTTTTCTTGCGCATGTACAGAGTTCTGAAAACCCTGAAGGCAAGCTTCTAGGTGTTCCCACAATGGTAAAAAAACCCCAACAACCACCCTATACTCAGTGAGCTCTATCAACGCACACGGGTATCATGCAAAGCCTTTTCCATTTCCCTTCAGTAATCTCACTCTTATTACCATTTATTAATATGTTGCTACTCTAGAAAATATCTTTCTGCATTTTCTGTTTATACTTCCTGGCAATTGCTCTAGCTCCTATTACAGGAAAAATGTATATTTGAAATTTTTCAAATTAAATCCCAAGTTGTATGTTCACGTGAAAATGACTTAAACACTGAAATGCATGCTAAAGAACTCTCTATTTCTTTTGCATGATCAGTTTAAGTTTCGGATCAAAGCAGACAGGGAGAAGATAGTTAGTGCTGGAACATTTACTCTGACTAAAACAGTCAGATGAGTGCATATGTTAATACCATTGAAGAAGCAGAATTTGTGAAGTGGAAGAAAAGCAGCAGCTTCATAAGTCTTATGTAGAAGCTCCAGCTTTAGATAATGATTTAAGAGCTTAGGATTTCTGGCTCAGGGACGCAAAAAAATATGCTACAAGAAATGTCAGAACTGCTTAAATCTCCTCTCTCAGATACATTATGTTCAGTACACAAGGAAATTTAGAGCAATATTCTCATGGTCAGGACTATCACTAAGCATAAAGCCCACTGCAGATCCACAGAGTAAGCAACCCCTTCAGCAGTGTCATTCAGCTAAACTGAGAAGCAACCTCATGCAGAACCATGGACAGTTAATGGGTGATCAAGCTACACAGATTACCAAATCAATCTGGCTATATACAATTTTTTTAGTTGCCTGATGTCCTTCCATGACCACAGATAGAGACTGTAATTTTTACTACCTGATTATTTTTCAGGACTATACTGGGGACTGTATTATGCGGGTCTTCATCAGTGACAGTTTCTTCTAGGCTGGCTGGAATCAAAAGGAGTGTTAGCAGCAAGGAAAACCTCCTCAGGGACCTTTTCTGGAACACAAGGGCTTCCAAAGATCTGCTATGCTTACAGACCAGGAACTAAGCAAGCCACCACTAATACTGTTCTGAATAGCTGTCCTATAGTGATTCAGAAACTTGTTTTTTAAGACCTTCAAGACTGTTAAGCTCTTTCTTATACCTGCACAGGCAGGTCTCAATTTGTGTCTCTTGGTTAGGGAAGATATTCTTTTTGCTTTAAAAAAATATGTTCTATTTTTTTTTTCCTTCGTACTCAAAACATTGAGTGGCAAAGTGGAAAATAGCCTTTGCCTCAAAAAAACCAAACCAAAACAAAAAAGATTCCTTGTATAGGGTTTTCTGAAATTGTTTTAATGTTCTCAGAATAATCATAATTAACATTATTCAAGTAGTGAGCATCTGAACAATTAAAACCAGGGATAATGGAGCAGGCAGAAATGTCTTATCTTACAAGGGATCCACCATAACATGTCAAAAATATCAGGTAGTAAACAAACAAAAAAATTTTATTCTCTCACTCCTTATCCCTGGAAGAATCACAGGAGAATGAAGAACAAATATGGAGAAAGATCCTACTCAATCTAAAATCAAACATCCATTAAATAGCCTTAACTCCTCTTTTAGAATTTATTTTCTAGAGAGACAGATGTCACAAGCAAACAGACCTGAGGAACTTCCCAGTTTTCAAAGAGAACATCAATTTAGGATCTCTTCACAGGACACGAGGCTGCTTGCCAAGTTCATCTGCTAAGACACCATTTTTCTTTCCAGGAAACAAAAAGCAAACACCTCCCCCATGGTTATGACATGTTAATTAGCCTATTAGTTCTAGAATATAATAGCTTGCCAGCAGAAAAGGCTAACATTGCGAACTGACTTCAATAAGGTTCCCCATTCCAGATGATAAGTATCTTTAATTAGCATTTAAGCACTATTAGGTAGCCATATTTCAATGGTGCACACAGCTTTAGGTTTATAGCCATTAGGAGTTTATAAAGTGTCTTATATTAATCTTAGTCTTCAAGACATATTCTCAAAAGAGCAACTTGCAACCTCTTGAATGCAGAGTCAGCTTAACAGCAATTTTTTTTCAAGTGCATCTATAATTAGGCCTTCAGTACTGTGTAGGTATATTTAACCTAGGGTTAAACTGAATGAAGGATTCACTAGGCTATGATGAGATTCACTTTAGCGTGGTTAAACTGCTGTTGTTACCCTCACTGGTATATTAAAACTACCTGACGTACGTCCGATTATATTTGACGGGCAGCAGACCACTGAGTATTGACACACATGATCACCAGGACTTTTCCTACAGCTTTACCATCTTTCAGCTTTTATGGACCAAAGAACAGTTAAAGCAAAATTCAATTTATAATTATCCAGCAATAATGATTATGTTTTCTTTTCCTCTGAACATCTGTCACAAAATTTTTTAATCTTCGCTGAACATTAGTCAAACACCTGCTTCTCTGGGCTGTGATGTTGTGGAGAATCATTCTCCAATGGGGGTTTAATGTGTGCTGAAATGGGAATGAGTAGCTGTGCCTTTAATTAACACGGAAAACTGCAATGACACAAAAAAGCAGCTAGCACTTCTTGGAAGCTGAGATGTAAACACAAGTTCTCTTTCAAAGTTAAATGAGATGAGCCACTTGAAGCCATTTCAAAATAAGGATCAAGAACCAATGATGAGGGTTTTTTTTTATCTGAAAGAAAGCACACTGTCATTAATCTTCATGTTCCAGAATTCTTCCCCCTCTTTTTTCTTTGACATGTTTCATTTTCTACAAATTCAGGATACAGATACATCAAAGCAGTTTAAATGCTTTCTGTGGGGTTTTTTGGCCATTATTTGAGATGTGCTAGATTTCCTATTCTCATTTCTAAAATATGATACCTCTTTTTTTACAAGAAATTGTCAGTTATTTGGATTGAAAACAGATCAAATGTACATGACCAAATTTAGAAAATAGCATTTTGCTTAATAAACATCTTATAAAACTACTAATGTCAATAAATGGTGACAGAGTATGAACTTGAACATAAGTTTCTTACGGTTCACGCACTTCAGGGCTTGTATTACACCCTGGTGTGTTGGAAGCAGAGGGTTAGTCCTGCCACTGCTCTAATCTAAATGAAGTCAGGGCAAAGGCAGACAGAGATCACCACCTGATGGCATTTTTATCAGGAACACTTAGGTCAATTAGCATTAGCTCCTGTTCAGAATATAACTGCACAAATTAGGCTCATTTCCCAGCTGTTACAGCCTTATCAGTGCCAATTTCTAGAGACCAACCTGGTTTCCGAAAATAGAGAAGAGAGAACCCCAGCATGCATAAGTGACAGTGCAGTTGAGTAAAGGATACTGGGAAAGTGGAGAATCAATATGAATATGAGAGAGACTGTAATAAATTCAGGGAAGAAATTAACAAGCTGCAATGGATGGTTAATACTCTACCCAGGGAAACAGCTCAGCATAAAAGGTTATACATACTTCATGTCAGAAGTCACGATTTATTTTAGATATTTTGTTCACTAAAATTAACAGCTTGCTTCAGCCACATGCACACTGTCTTTGTGCTTAAAAGCAGGGATTGTTAAATGACTGACCCGTCTCCCTCCTGTTCCTTTGTTCCCTTTCTCCACTTCTAAAAATCTGTCTAACATCAGAATTTTATTGTAGACCTCTTATTACATGCACCAAAGGCCCTCATTTAAACATACTGATAGATTTCAACCACCACTTCAGGTACTGTGTTGTTTAAGCCATCCAGAGACTCCAAGTGTAGCATCATGTATGCCTAATAACCACAAGGAAAACAAATATCTGGGATTTCTTCTCTAACCGTGGGAATATATGGATCTGTGTGCTGGATGCGAGTGGTTTATTGTACAACAAAGCAAACTGCTAGCCCACTTGCATATAGTACTTCTCCCTCAAACTCGGATGGAGATTAAGCAGTAGTGCTAGAATAACTGCAATTACTCTAAGCAACAACTGAAGCTCAGCTTTGTATCTAGTCCATAATCCTGAGACCTGCAGTTCAGGTCTCCTTCGGACCTCATAGTAGTGTTATTTCTGATTTAATGAAGTAGGAAAACGAATATTGCTTTCAATAAAATAACTGAGCAGGCTCCAAGTTCTGGCAAGATCCAATTATAAAGCTATAGGGATCCTGGAACCAAAAGGAGCAGGGCTAGAAGGTAACAAACATGCACCACTTACACTGCCATCTGCTCATCTAGTGTGGTCACCACTGATTGTGAATACCTGGACAACAATGAAACAAATCCTTACAGGGGTTACTTAAAGTTTCTCAGAAAAGCACTCAATCTGCTCTAACAACATTCTCTCAAAACAAAAAGCCTAAAAAATAAAATAGACAGAATGATATATATATATATACACACACACACATACACACACACATTCTAGAACAGATAAATAATCCTAGTTACTGCTAGCAAAAAAAAAAAAATGTCCCCTTGAATTTTGGAAGAATTTGGGAAAAGACACTG
>WUAM01000323.1:33832660-33850839 GCA_024336885.1 Actenoides hombroni
AGAACAGATAAATAATCCTAGTCACTGATAGCAAAAAAAAAAAAATGTCCCTATGAATTTGGGAAGAATTTGGGAAAAAGCACTGCTGGTTATTGCATCTCTTAACCGATGCTGTGAGGGGAAGCACTGACAGAGGACTGGTCTGCTGCTCTTGCCCTAAACCCTGAAAGCCAGCAGCCAGAAGAGCTACTACAGTCCCAGAGTGGACTGGCAGATAACTAAAATGTCCATGACCACATACTGAAGAGTGGAATAAATCTGTAAGACGGCTATTGAAAGAATAAAAGATGCACAGCTCTCTCAGTATTAAACCCTTAGTAACTAAGAACGACATACCCATATGGTAGCTGATGTTTCCCAGCTGCATTGCTGCTGTGTCCATTCCACTGGGGCTGGGCGTGTGTTCCTGCACCTAAGGTCAGAGAACTGAGACCATTCAACTCCTAAGTACACCTCAGCCACTGACACACGGTGTAAAGGAAACATTCTACCCTTATTTCTTTCCCATTACAGACTTCATAAGGTATAAAGAAATCTGAAGCAAAGGGGGAAGTTGGAAAAAAGTGGAATACCTGTGGGAACAGAATGTTGTAAAGGTAAATCTGTTAGGTAGAGGCAATTAACTTCTTTTTCTTGATGTTTGTCCCTATTCAATTGTCATTTTCTCCCAAACAATAAATGAATAAGGTACGAAATTAGAACTTTTTCAGTACTGATGGAAGGAATGATTAGCTAGAAAACATACACAGAACAACACTTGTTCAGAACGCTTTGCAAAAGGTCTACAGAGAAGTCAGTGTTATTTTCTTGTACTTGCCAATGAGCAAAGCTGGTGAAAATTGCTGAACTTGCTGGGCTTACCCTGATCACCGGTGTCTCTGACCATTCACAGCATTGCACTCACTGCACATCTTGCTTGAAAAATCTCTGACGCAAACTAGAGAAATTGTCAGCCTCTCAAAAGAGACAAATTTTGAAAAGCTTCTTTAAAACCAAGTAAAGATGTGGGCAACGATCATGTCTGAGCTGTGTATATTTATCAGTATTTTTAGTTGTTTTGGTTATGATTTAATGGAAACCTTGTAATGATGAAACAAAGTATATACACCTGTGTGCCAGAGGTTCTGATACCAAAACTTTCAAAGGTCTGTTCCAGCTGTTTCAGTCTTTACAAACATACATATCACACAAAGATGAAGAAAGGCAACACATGCACATGACAAAGGTAAAATTCTGGAAACTTCATTAAAGAGGATGAAGACAAAGGATACTGCCTTTTAAGGAATAGAAGACTAATCGCTGGATGGTGCCCATGAAATAAATCCTGGGAGTGGCCTAAAGCTTGCAATGAAAACTACAGCAATTATCATCAATAGCTGCAATAAAAAACAAAACAACCTAAAAATCTCTATTTCCATATATGAGTTTTTCTCTGTAGATTTTTTTTCTTGGTGTTCATATTAACGTTTTATTAAGCATAGACTGCATAGGTCAGAAATGCATACAAAAACAATCTTACTAGGTACAGTTGAAAAACATTGGTATGTGAAACTAGTATTTTGTCATCAGTCAAAAAATCACCTTTTTTTGGTCAGAAAATTGGCAGAGAATTTGAACCCTGCAAACTAAGTTTGCCTTGTCTGTGTGGAAATTCCCAATTTAAAGTGTTTTAACTAATTTCTTGAGACGTCTCAGAAGCAAGACTGTAAGGAATGCACGTGTCAGCACACCTGACTTTGGAATCAAAAAGGTATCCTCAGGAAAACACGGATTTCAACCATCTCTGAAAAAAGGCTTGTTTCCTTTCATTACAAACAGACATGTAACTAAATACTACTACTACTGAAAATATCACTCATCTAGGGAATTCCCATTTGTGATCCCTAGAAAAGAGTTTTCTGCAATTGCAAGCATGCTGGCAATACTGACCTTCAGTGCTGATACGGTAGCCTGGCGATGCATGCATGCAGCCTTTCCAAGCACAGCATGGAATGGGTACAGAAGGAAAAGGCATTTGGAAATACGAAGAACTCTGGCTTGCTGTCATAGCATACTGTTGTTACACTGTCCTTGACGAGCATTAGGGATTCTGACAAAGCTTAAGATCAGAGTAACCCAAATTGATCAGATCCTCATACCAGTAATGAGCAAACACGGGTGCGGCATACTGGTCTGATGCACACTTAGAAAGCTGAATCTTCCCCAGGTAGCAAGTTTGAAGATTCCAGAGCAGAGACTTTTTTTCTGAACTCAGTATGAGCCTTTTTATCTAATAAAACTTACTCTTTTCTTAATTTAAGAGATCTGAGGAGTTTCCCCAAAGCAATTTGTTTGGCTGCAGGGTGGGACTCTACTCTCCTCTAAATCTGTCTGCAATAGTAAAATATAGTTTCCATTCCTTATTATTCAGTCATGGAGTGTATGCCATGATAAACAAGTGGCAGACCTCAAACCAAAACAATATGGAAACCTGTTAAGTCATAGCTACTGTTCTTTAATAAAAACATCCCAGTTAGAATGGACAACTATTTCACAAATCATTTGTTAGCCACACTGTTGTGCAATGAACAGGGATCCACTTCGCCCCTCCTGTAACTGAAATTAAAATGATTAGTTAACATGACATGCCAGTGTACTGCCTTATGGATCAACAGCTGTTCTGACTCTTTCCAGATGGATATACTTGAAGTTCTACCATTCATGTCATATACCACGCACTGGTGGTTACCTGAAAACCTCAAGATGCAAAAATGTTAAATGGTCTAACAAAACATCAGGGTAATTTTATATTAAGATTAAAAATGTCTTGAGGTGAAATTTCATATCAGCAGTGTGTACACTCACTAGTCTGGCCAATTCAGCAGATGCTAATTAATGCTGATTCCTCACAGATAAGCAGCAACTTAGATTAGCTCTTTAAACCAATGGGGGACAACTAGGGAAAAAAAAACCATATAATTGTGTGTATTTCTTACTCTGGCATTCAGAGTAATCTTTTATGCCGTTCTACTTTTAGGAGTTTAATGGGATTTCTGTTTTTTATTATGTTTGTATTAGGCCTAAATGATCTACTACCTTTGGTAAAGCTTTACTCATCTAGAAACCTTTTTGTCTATTATTTCTTGTTGCAGGATTAAGAAGACAGAACAAAAACAACATTTTTTTTGATTCTGAGAATTTAAAATTAAAAAATGTGATACATGGAAGATAAAATCTGATGAAAAAATCGTATGTTGATAAATTAATTGCATTTAATTTTCTGTTTTCATTTTTTGTACATAAGCAGGTTTTTTATAGCTCTGAATGGATAGAGTAGAAGACCATCCTACATGTAAGACAGAGACAGGAAGGAAATCAGTTGGAAATAAAGAAATTAAGTTGGCAGCACAGGAAGAGAAGTTGCTGGAGAAGATATTGCATAAATGAAGAGATTAATGGGCATTGTTGTGCCTTGTGCTAGCAGCACATTTAGAAAACTCATTTACAACTGCCTTTCAAGCATGGACAACACCACTGTCCTGGACCCCTGCAACTGCAAGATAAATTCAAAAACAAAGTAAAGCTGGATAAAATAGACTTTGGCAAAAATGTGCCTGTGTGGGTAGGAAAAAGTGTATCACATGGGACTAGCCCAAACTAGGTTTTCTGGACTCCATATGTCTACTGTCAAGGAGGTCACCCCTGTTTCTGAAACAGCAGTAAGAGCCAGAAACACTGGCAGCAGCTTAAAGCTTAATTTCAACACCAAATTGTTGGCTACAGCCCTTCTGGTTTTGTTGGTCAGCAAGGCTAATTACAAATATCTTGGAAATAAAACAGCAGACAAATCAGCAAAGAATGGTATTATTTTCTTTTCTAAAATCATTCTGTGTGGCTTTACTTAAAGGAAATGCTTCAAGGGAAACTTTGAAGGGAGACCAACATCAACTAAACACTGCACTGAGAAAACCCGGACTGTTTTACTACAGAGGGAGTACAGCGGAGCGCCTGCATTAACAGGATGCATCTCACTGGAAAGGAACAGCATGTTCTGGAGTCAATATCCACCCAGCATGAAGTGATGATAAAGTAATGTATATTTGTTAAACGAATCCTAAGTGGACAGTCCAGGAAGCGAAGTAGAACGAGACCTTCAGTCAATCACATCAGCAGACAAAGCAAAGAGTGTAACACCTTCATGTCAAGCCAACCATTACCTTGGTCACATTCTCATCTTCTAGAGGCTTCTCCAGGCTCTTCAACAGATCTTGTCCCTTCCTATGCATAGGATACATAACTGTCTATGGTGTATGCATCTGTCTCTCCATAGCATGTTCCTGCAATGTGCTATCTTGAGAACAAAAAAGGGCATGATTAAGCTCTAGCCAGTTCACTAGAACGTGGTAAAAATCCATTATTCCAATGGTTCTTACACTTTCCTACATTCAATTTTAAACACCCAGAAATGGAGAATATACCTTCATATTTACTTCCAAAATTCTCAATGACTAATATACACCAAGCCAATCAGCAGTGGCATAGCTATCAACCTGTTTCAATTGCCACTGAAACAGATTTAGCGAATGTGTGGACAGTTACCAAGTCCCAAGAGAAGGAATGAGAGCAAACAAAGTACACAGGGTAAGTTCTTAAATCACTGCACTGTTTCAGAACAAAACATGTAAATGTACAGTCCATAACAAAGGTCAGCAGTAGGTAGGAAGGAACGAAGAATATTTTCTGAATCCAACTTCTGATACTTGGGCTTGTGTTTGTTGTTTCTTCGTTTGTTTGTTTAAAATAATTTCTTTCAATACACGAGGAAAAATAAGCAATATATATAACGAAACAAAATATGAATGCAAAAAAAAAAGCAAAAAGTACAAAATCATGTTGAATTAGTATTACAGATTAAATACTTAATCCATTTTATGACTCAATTATTATTCATATTACTGTATCGCCTAGGGATCCTCCCGAACAACAAGTATCCCCTGGTGACAAGAGTGGTGGAAACACACTCAAAAAAAGGAAACGCCTGGATCATAAATCTTATAATCTAAAAATCAGACAAAAGGAATGAGGAACACACTCAGAAACATGCGAACATGAGCTAATACAAATCGGTGTAATAATGAGCAGTCATAACACATTAGCATCCCTAGAGAAAGGCATTTTGAGCAGGCATACATGTCCTAACTATAATTTTTTAATATTTACAAAATATTTTTTTTTCTGTTGAATATAAAGAAAAGAACAAATTAAGCAAATAAAACTATTAGTTCTAAGTCTATGACATGAAGGTTCACTCATCCTGGCCTCTGTATAATCTCTAGTGATGCACATGTTAAAAAAAACCAACACACTAAGCCAACCTAACAAGATTTGGTTATCTTTGCTGAATAATTGAGGTTTAGCCATAAACAAAAATCATTTTAAGAAAAGATAGTGCACAATGAACTCCATCTGAGGCAAGAAGAAACACTGTTGATTTAATCCCACAAGTCAGAACTGTATTTTGAAACAAACAAACAACTCAAAAAACCCAAACAAACAAAATCCCAAACACCTGCAAGAAATATAATTTTACATTATTATAAAAATCAAATATGGACACTTGCTGTCCCTTGGATTCTTGGTCAAGATATGACCACTAGCCACTAGGCAAAGCAATCAAAACACAGTCAGCAGAAAGATTTGAAGTAGGTTCATAAAACCATGGTAGATCAGCAGGCTCGGATGCATGTAGCCAGTGGGGATAATGGAAGAGCATAAAACTGTCATAGTCTTCAAGAAACATTGATCTAGATGATTCTATTAAAATGGTGCAACTGAAGGATGTCTTTAAGACAGTAAGAGGAAGTGGGGTGAGATCCAACGTACTTCTCGAAGGAAATGCAGAATAGCTGGGACTTTTGTCTCACCATGCTCAAGAAAACCCCTCATAAACATACTAAGATAAACTAAAAATCTTGAGTCCGTATAAAGTTGAAAAATGATGCAGAATTGAAAGTAAATCCAGTTCAGTACAGTCCAGAGGAGAAAGCTTCTTCCCTCAACAGCGTCTCCTCAGGAGTCAGCCTAAGACCGTGGTTACTTCTGAGCAATGGGTAAGACATTCTGAGGCAAACAACCGGCATCCAAACGTGCTGGAATTGCAGTGGCAAGAGGATCCTGCTGACAAGAAAGCCGAGTCAAAGGAGATGAGCACACAAAATAAAGGTTTTGTAGGATTCCACTGAAGAGTGAACGTCATCAGCATTGCCAGGTACTTGGAAAAGTAAAGACCAGCAGATACCTCAATGGAAGGAACTCTCAGATGCCTGCAGCAATGTTGGAAAACCTCTGCCTTAAGTACTTTGATTCTGAAATAATCTTGTACGCTGTGAATGCAACCAGCGGTGCAGGCAGACAGACTAGCAGGGGGTTTGGCAGGCTTGGGAATTTTATATTATCCTCTTATTGGCATCATGCGGTGCCGCATTTCATACTATTTAGAAATTAACAGGGTACTATAGTTCCAACCTTGCAGGTACATATAGGGGACCCTGACAAAAGTCTGTAGACTACAACTAGAATTCTAGTAGCGCCTTAGGGAAATGGAGTTTTTGTGTGTTTTAAGTGCAATTTTAATTCAACACAGTAAGAAAACCAAACAAAGTTTGTGTCCTTCGACAGCCTGCTCTCAAGCCACACAAAGGGGAATGAAACTGTGATATAGTAACAACCAATGATGAGAGTATAAGCAGCATGATGGGATTGGTATCAAGCAAAATCAAAAGGGGGTTGGAAATTTTACATGTTTCTGGCAGAGAGCAGAATGATTTTGCTGGAAGAAGTCCTTAACCCAGCACTGAAAGGTTTATTTGTGCCTTTATAAACTGATATAGTGACTTAAAAGTACAGTATCATGTCATCTTCTTAAACTCCCTCCTTCCCACCTCCCAAACTGAGCAAACGATTTTTACCTGGATTCTTCAGACACTTGAGGGATTGCATTGCAAGGAAACTTAGGACTTGGAAGAACAGAACTTCAATTCACTGTTTTGAAAAAGTTCCAAATCGTAGGTGCTACTCCACTGGTGTGAAGGAAAATCTCCCTCCTCTTATCAAAAATTCGTAGTGGAAAAATTCATTTTTATATCCTATTCCTGTATTTATATTTAGTTCCTAGCTCGTAAGACAAGATACTTATTTTATAATTGCCTACTACAGGAACACAAAATCCATTATGGAGGAAACTCTCACATTGTGAGGCTCTCTCATAAAGAAAAGGTAACATCAGTTCTCTTCTCTGAAAAACTGGTAAAGGAGACAAATCTTCCTGGTAACAGCAAGTTTTCTTAAAGTCCCATGGTCAAAGAGATAGAAAAAATACTTCTCTGAAGGTAAGTACTTAGAAATTTTGAAATAAAACATCATGCTTCAGAACAAATCCATAACACTCTGCAGTTCACAGGGACAGGGTGTTGGTAGAGGTGAATGAGGAATCCCATGCATCTGCCTGTAGGCTGGACTGAAAATCAAGGACAGAACTCAGGTTGAGGTAATTGTGCTGGTAGCTGCAAACTGCTGCTGTGGAGCCCAGGTGCACCAATGTCACAGAAGACTACTTATCTGAACTACAGAGTAAATTTTTAAGCCCAGCTGGCAAGAAGCAAGTAGAATATTCAGTTTCCAAAGACTACATTTACCTGGCAAATAAGTTATTGCAGAGAAGGTGACAGTGATGATGTAAAATAGAGAAGAGTACTGTTCACTTTTTTTATGAACTCAACACGTGCGCGCACACACACACACACCACAAATGCTTCTTAAAGAGGAGAAATTTAATTAAACATTAGCTTGTTTAAGAGAGTATCAGGGCTGTCTGTTTTACGGATGTCAGACATGGTGGTTGGGCGTGAGGCAAAAATTACATGACTGGATTGTTGCAGAGCTACAAAGCAGACAGAAGAAACAAGATGAAGACTTGCTTGCTCGCAAGCATTCTGGCTAGTACCTTCAGGAGTTCACAGCTTTCCAAATATTCAGCTTGCTTTCAGGCATTTCAGACACAATTTTTATTTTCTGTTATTTCACTTTTCTGTGAGCTACAATAAAAATCTGGGGGTGGGGTGGGGGTATGTGTGTGTCTCATTTTCTTTACCTATGGATCCTTCCATACTACCTGGACTCCACTGTAACCAAGAAGTTGTATAAAACAAATGCAGTTTTGATGTCCTGAGGTCCCAGGATTCCAAGAGGTCACTAACTGGTAGTCTTAAAGGAAATAAATCTTTAGAAACAGATGCACCTAGTAAGCATCTCCTCCTCTGAGAGGTACTTCATTATAAGCATTAGAGGATCATACAGCCCAGGGGAGCGAGGTCACAGCATCTATGTAAGTACATTTCTTAATTAAAAATAATTTTATAATTTCATACCATTTCATGATAATTTTCTCAAAGACGATAAGCTAATTATTCATCAGGTACTTAGACAACGTAAGGAGGCACCTGTACATTGCCAATATTTTGTCAGATACAACCTGTTAAAGATTTGTCACATTATACAGGTATGTCTTCTGTAACATTGATGTTCTCAGTTCTCTTGCTACTACATCAAAGGATCTCTTGCCTTTGGGCTCATCTTAGACACTGTGTTATTTATCTTCTTTAATGGTATTTTCAATTGAGTTACCCGACTAAGGAGGAATTTTCAAATGTCAATTCATTTGTGAATATTATTTCTGCATCAAACTCTAAGAAATTAGCTAGAAATTATGAGCTCTGAAGCTGTAACTAAAGAGCTTCAAAACCAAAATATTTTCAAAATCTATAAATATCAAATAAATAATGTAGCATTTGTAGAGAAATAATGAAGTTTGTTTTCCCAAGGATAAAATGCATTGATCCAGTCTTTGAGGAATAAACATCTGTGAGTTTGCATTTTTTTTTCCAAGTTGAAAAGGAAAGTACCAATAGCTTTATATGTACAATTCAAATTTAAGTTAAAAAAGGGTTATAATTTAGCCTACATTTGTAACTGAAACACCACAAGTTTGGTGAAGTTAGTGGAAAATTTATCAGAATCACTCACACAGGAACCTAACACCGAACAGCTTCCTTAGTAGTTCCAAAATACAGGAACATGGGTTAACTCTAGCCATCTTTAGTAACAAAAATTTATCGTCTTCAGCATTTTGTGGCCACTCTTACTCATCTGCCCTTATCCTTCAACCTGTCTTGAAAACCCATTTGGTATCTATGCTAATTTTTACTAATATGTCTATTTAAACTACTAACGGGCAATTTACCTTGTTTTTCCACAGCAGCTTTCAAATTTGATTTCATTATACTTTTTCAAGACAAAAAACAGTTTTTCAGTTGCGGAACACATATCTGGAAGGGATCTAGAGGACCAGTCCTGCAAGTAACATCAGAGAGAACTACTTTGTTAATTCCTTCACATATCAATTGAGTTCCATCTTACTCACTACTATTTCAATTGGAAGACTTGCTGAACTTCACACCGCCAGAGATTTCCTTTTTACTTTTCAGTCTAAAGTGTACTTACTCATAGTCAAGTGCATCCATTCTTTATGTCAACAACTGTCCTTGGCCTATTCATAAACATCTTTTTAACTCTTGCATTAAGGTCCATCAGTGATGCTTTTCTAACCTTTACTCATGTTGCATTTTGTCAGTGTCCGAATAGTAAACATTTTCTGCACTTCCAGTATTCCAGAACAGATTGCACAAGAACCTGTATAATGTTATTAATATTCTTTCTATTTGGAAATAATCTCTTGATATCCTGTACACTTTTAAAATATATATATATACAACCCCCAAATCTACAAATCTGCTTGTAAAATTGTTGTGTAAATTTTACTTAATAGACAGCAGACTAGCAACAGATTTTAAAACACTAAGAATTACTAATGATTTTATGTCATGCATAAAAATTTAGCCTTGTGTCTATTTTCCTGGAACTTAATATGTTTGGGGTAAATTGTTTGATGTTTTTAGAGTACTCTAGATTGATGGGTTTGATAAATGGGATAACCTGAAGTATTTTACTTAAAAGTAACTACATTCAATGCCAAAATGGTAAGTGGCCATCTATAACACCCTAAAAACCCCCATCTTTTCAAAAGAGAAACACAGAAGGTAAAAGAAAAGTGCTAGAGAGTAAATCTAAGAGACTGAGCCACTGAAGTCATCCTGTTAAAACCCACTGTTCACAGAACTGAGCAACACTGGGCCACTAAGCAGTTGTTGTACTACGTAATGAGCATTTAAAAATTCAATGGAACACCAGCTACTTTTCCTTTGTGGTTTTATGGTTGGTTTGTTATTGGGGTTTTTTTGATCAAAGGTAACATGCAGAAACATTATCGGTACTAAAGAATCTGTTCATGGCATTGTTTTACAAAAGTTCCTAACAGACAGTGACTATTTTATTGTTGGATGTATCCTTTATTTTATTAATGATGAGATGTAATCAATGGAATGCTAAAAATAAACTTGTAAAGAAATCTAGGCTGCAATGCGAATCTGTGGTTTGAAGCAAGTTCAGTGGTCACGGTAACACCAGATGAAGACTGACTCTTGCCCATCGTGAAACAGGCATGGCTCTTCTAAAAAGGTCACAAATTTTTCAAATATAGGCACCATGTTTTCAATTTTGCACATACAAAATATGTTCATATCACTCAAATTACACAATGTGGCAGTGTTGTAAGTCTGAACATTATCATCAATGGCAGAGAACGAGAGCCCAAAGCTCACGTAAGACTAATGACTGGGACAAATCCTGAAAAGAGACAGAAAGTATAAAACAACCCTTTTCCTGTTGTATGTGGGTTTGCGTGTGCATGTGTGAGAGTGCATATAACAAAAGATGGTTTAAGTTCAGAGAATAGCCCATCCATTTGTTCTCAGTTTCTTATCCAGTTTCATTGCTAAAGGCTTTGATTTTAATTGCATGTTAAAATGCAAATTCAAATCCCATATAAACCATTAGTTAGTTTGTTGACTGGTTTGAACCAATCAAAGTTGAGAATTACCGCCGAATGTCTTCCTTCTGATCTACTTGTCAGCCTCTGGGTATGTAGGATACTTGACTGTCTCAATTTTCTCCTTAACTTTATAAGATGGGTACAGGCCTGTTCTTCCTAATTTCCTATTGATGCCTTTTGAATAACCATCCCAGTGGTTTCCAGCTACTCCAATTACATCTCCAGGTTCCATAGGAATTTCATCAGCAGTTCGTGGATGATGAGCATAAATAGCAATCTGGTTGTGGGCATTCTGTCCCCCAAAGTAGTAGATATCATCCAAAGAATGGAAATACGCCGAAGCATCTGGATGCAACGTCTGCATAATTTCATAGGCGACTCGACAAACCTTAGAAATAAAAACAGAAGAGGAGTCATGAATATTGTGTGTGCTTGCAATATACCACAGAAGCCAGCAACCAAGGTGTGACAACTCCATTTCACAAGAGGGTAGTGTTGGAATGTCCAGGTCAACAAACAAGCAAAAAAATCCATCCACAAAACCAAAACCCCTGCATATTAAGTAATAAGAAGCAATGAGTTTTGCAACAGTTTAATGAGTACTCTACTGATCAGTTTTGGTAAATAAATAAATAGATAAATAATTACAACAGTCTACTTTTCAGTAAAAACTCAAAACATCTGTATGAACGCTAGCCATCTTACAAATACTAGCCATCCTACTTTGTAAAATGAATGACACAGTCAATCAAATGTAAAAGCAAATCGGTCTTCCTTTCCTACTATTAACAAAAACACTATCTTACTTCCCTTTGAACCTTTAGAACTTACTTTTTCATGATTTATTTTGCTAGAATGAGGCTTTACAGTTACTTTTCTAAAGGAAGCTCCCATTTTCACAATCAAGCAGTTCCGGAAGTCGAAGGCTTTAAAAGGCTGTTAATGTTAGAATGGTGACAGAATTATGACTGTTGGCAACTTGGAAAACAACTAAATGAAACTGAATTCCAGCAAGACAATAGTGATGTTGGTGAGAAGAAAGATACATTTTGAAGTGTCACTGTATCACATTTTATGTAGGGAATTTTCTTCAGACTGAAAACAGGTCCCCACATTGGAATCGTGTTGCATCTCTCAGAGCTGCCAGAAACACAAAAGGCTGCTGCTGCATTAAACAAAGCTCTTCTCAACAATTGGCTAGAAAGCTCTTCTCTGTTAGGTTTCTGATTTGGCTGCTGTGACCTTTCTGACTTCAAATCCACATTACTGTATCTTTCACTGATTTTTGTGTAAGCTTGATAAAGCTTGATAAACTAACAATACAGCAGATTTCTTCAGTATGAAGAAGCATTTGAGCTCTTTCATCACTTTCAGTCTATGTCAATATAGTAAATCTTGATTTTACTTTTCTCCCTCTGAAGACAGAGTGAATAGAACTTTGATCAAAGTAGACATATTTGTACTTTCCTAGTTCTTTTGAGAGAGGCGTTTCCTTTAAAAACGTGATAGATATCCTCCTATCTCTCTCCATCTGATCTCTGAAATAACTTTTCAAAGTAACTTTCAGAAGATCAGGCTGAAGTTAATTGTTTCAAAGTAGCTGTTACACCCTGTAATACAGAAACAAATTTGATTACCCATACATTGGTAAGAGTTTCTTTATTTTACAGCTTCCGTGACTGTTTTTGATGTTTTGTCTCTGTTTTGTCTCTGCATGTGTGTGCACCCCAGGAGGAGGATACCCCCCCCACACACTCACACACAGACGTGCACACACACACACACACACACACACAGTGTAAAAGCTTTTGTATCTTTCCAGTAGAAATGCTTTCCAGCAAGTGTAAGTGTCCTGCATACCTGACGTAAAACATACATCTCCTCTGAGCAATTGTTTCCTTTGTAGTGCCAAACCTGGGTTAACTAAACTGTGAGCTGTCGAGGGCAGTAGGCGAAGAATCCACATGCAGGATTACAGTTAAAGCCAGCCTCCCATTTTTTATTCATAGATTCCCTTGTTTTGCAGCCTGTATACTTCCATGTACAATGCAAAATACAAAGACTAATAAATCCTGGAAGGAAATGAGATGATGAAGAAAAATACGTCAGGCAGAGGGAGCTACGATTTCATCTAAATGAAGATCTGAAGAGACAAAAATTGCTCTTTGTTATAATGCGCAATTTGAATTCTGCTACTGTGTTATGATTTGTGTAAGTACCTACCATGTGACTTTTCTATACATCTCAAATAATGCAATGTTGCTGAAATACAGCACCAAGGTAGGTTGTTTTCATTGACTTCACACCACTTGATGGGCCTCGTTCCTTAAACAACAGTATTTTAATGAAATATCTATTCTTCAGTTTATATCAGTATTCATTTTGCTTTGGTAGCATAAATAAGAATTAATATAGGGAACTTCCTAAAGTGCCTGATTCTATTCACATGTACTGTAATTTTCTCTTAATACTTCTGTGATTAAGTTTTGTCTCTTTTTGGCAAGGAAAAGAAACTGGAAAAAAGTCAGCACACAACTGT
The DNA here is from genome assembly GCA_024336885.1 of Actenoides hombroni. Taxonomy (NCBI): domain Eukaryota; kingdom Metazoa; phylum Chordata; class Aves; order Coraciiformes; family Alcedinidae; genus Actenoides; species Actenoides hombroni. The sequence goes on from WUAM01000323.1 coordinate 33,846,184, forward strand.
TTAACATGGAAGTCCAAAATCACATTGGAAACCAACTAGCCTACATTCGTAACCTTACTTTCTCTTCATGCGGATTGGGCAAAGGATGGTCATTCACAGCCTGATTTTGCTTACATTCCATGCCAGAGTGCCTACCACACTGCAGATTTCACTGGTGAAAGTGCAGGGATAGTAGTTCAAATGTTAGAGATTAGAAGATCAAATTTTAAACCCATAAAAGAGAAATGATTCTGAACAGTGGGAAAACCTGAAGCAGACCCTAAAAAGCAAAATATATCAAAATACTGTAGAAACCCACATTGTTGCATGAACAGCAAAACTGGTGCTAAATGAATTCTAAGGTGTTTGAATTATTAAAGCACAAGAAATTGCCCGAAATAAATTAAGTACATGGTAGGACCAAATTTATAGTCCCAGCTACTGAGAGTAACAGTCTAATACAGGATTTCCTAGACTATAGAAAAACTTCCTGCAACAACAAATACATCTATAGTCAAATGCAAGGAGATACAGAATGAGACTTAAAGATATCTGGTACCTCAGAGGCACCCTCAAAGGCAGTTGTACCAGATGGTCTCCAGAGGTCCCTATCAACTTGTACTCCCTTGACTATTATGCCAATGTATTTTAACACGTATTCTTTTGAAATGACTCTAACACAATTCAATTACAATATATTCTGTCCAACCTATATTTAAAATGTTTCTTCTGTTTATACCCAGTGTTTTACTTAAAGCAAACATTTACCATTTAACACAACTGTCTGAATATAATAATAGCAGAAATTGTTATAGATTAAATTATTAAATCTTTATAATTCCCCCTTCAGAGTATGCACTGCCTCTGTACCAAAGCCTGTGTGGCATTTACAACCTACAGCCCTGGGTCTCAGATGATGACATGCGCATTCAGTGGACATGCATCAGCAGAATCAAACACTGTTAGAAAAGTGCATGGCTCCTGACAAGCTTTTCTTGGTGAAGAGTTTACTTCACAGTTTATTCATGTCTTGGTCTGAAGTAGCCTGTATTAATAAATTTCTAAATATGTTCTAAGATGGCATTTTTTTCACAGGATTTGGTTAACCGTGAAAAAAATGTATCCACAAGCATGGTTGAAGGTTAAGAGGCTTTTCTATACTTTTCCTGGTTCTGCTGTCTTCTTGCCATGGTGATATTACTAAGAATTCTGGCTGTCAAGATCAACATACCACTGTATTGATCCTACGTTACTATTACTGTTATGCTTGTTACTTATCTAATTGTCATTACAATGCAGAAGCCAATTTACAATTGAGGTTGTGAAAAACATTTCTTTTTGAAGTGAATTTTAACTTTCAGCTTTGTGCCCACTTCCCTCTAACAGTACAATCAGTCGTGACCATAATCTATCGCCGCCTCTTGTTGAATGCTTTCCTAACCAGGAGTGTCACCTGAGAGCATACATGACAGCAGGAGGTAAAAAGCATTCACTCTGTTTGATTTCAATCACGTTTTGCCATACTTGAAGTAGGTGGGTCAGTGTATCAGTCACAAAATACCGCTTTCTGATATTTTTTTAGTCTTAAAACAGCTTTTTAAAACAGTTTTTCAAGATACATGAAGTTAATATACAATGATATAATAAGTAAGAACACGCCAACAACCACAATTAGATGATGCAGTTTTCTAATAGGCTCCAACTTGCTTCATCAGACCACTCAAGAAACGAAGCCTGTAGCATATAATTATCTGCTACAAGAAGTCTCTGTGGACAACAGTGGCCAGAATTCACATTTACTGCACTGCTGCTAGAAACATAATAGGCTGAAGAGAAATTAAATGTCTGCTTTCTTCATTCTTTTCCCTTCCCACAATCAGCTAAGGCAACAGCAGATGTGTTTGAACTGTAGTATATTATAATGATGCGTAGAAATAGACGGACACAAGTTATACATAAACTTTATGCAGAATTAAGAAGTGTTAAACACGTTTAAAATTATTTTTACCTATTTTAAATGCCTTCACTAAGCTGCATAGAAATGGATGTTTATAGGTTATACATTAACTTTATGCAAAACAAGGAACTCTTAAAAATGTTTAATATTATTTCTTGCCGATTTCAAATGTCTTAATTAAACCAATAACTTCCACTGAAGAGAAGTAATCAACCTTTACAATCCTCTAAATGCTCACATAGCATATCGAGCCATAAATTCTCCCCTGAAATTTTCATGACGTAGCACCAAGAGGAAGAGAAGAGGAGCATGAAGAACACTAAGATTTAGAACTCTATATTGTATTTGTATTGAGGTTTACCTGGGATGAAAACGTACAGACCAGGAAGTCTGCCTGAGACAAAAAGTGAATATCCAGAATAACACCTCTTAGGGAGTTTTCAGTGTATCGGTTATGAAGTCCCGCTGACCAGGATATGGAGTTATCACTGATAAACTCATAATTTGGATACCTGTGAAAACATAATACACTGTTAACAGCAAAGCCTTTTTAATTGTATTTTCAAGAAGCATCATCTTTGCGCAACGTAAGGTTAACTTGTTTCAAGTGAGCCTGTGCTTTACAGGGAATCAATTTTACTTTTGCTGAACGCTCTAGTACGTTACTGCTGCATTGACGCGTGCCCTTTTTTCAGCCAGAAAAAAACCCCAGAAAATTAAATAAAAAGACACTGTTAGTCTGTCTGAGATCTGACACTGCAAAAGAAGCAAAAAATACCAGGAAGTATATGCCACATTCTGCTAACGTTACTGCTTTTTGATTAGTTGCTTTCCCAGCTACTACATAGAATATGGGTATGTGTCTTCACTAGACTCCATTTTGTTTATTATCATAGTCCCTATTAGATATTGATTATGATGGTGCAAGAAAATCAGTCAGCTCTAAGAGGGACATATTAAATAAACAAATCTAAACTAATAATAACAAAAAATCTTTCACAGTTATTAAGGCTGTGTGAAGAACAAATTTTGCAATCTACTAGTGAAAAGGAAATGAAAGAAATGTAAAATCTCATGTCAGTACACCTTTCTTGACCTATGATTAAAAAAATAATAACACATTAGTTCAAGATATCTTTAACTGAAATATGAAACCTTGTTTTGTATTATTTTAAAAATAAAATTATAACTTATTAACATATAACAATGACTTCGAAAGAAAAAAAAATCCTTTTTTGAAATGTGGAAAAAGAATGGTCTGGCTTAAAACCTCTTTACTGAGAAACTGAAATCCAAAACCAGTGTTGAAAAGTAGCACAAATTAACTAAATATTCAGTCAGCCTCCTACCAAAAATAAGTTTTATATGAAAAATTCCAGGTAGTTGTGACAAAGATAGTAATTACATTGCTGTTACACAATAATTATATTTCAAACATGAAGAGCAACTCATGCAACTAAGCTGCCAACTAATAAATTTCAACTACAGGGCTAACTATAAAATAATTTAAATAAAATCTGGTTTTAAGATTTATAACTTCATGGCAATTATAAAGCAACATTTTATGTAAGACAGTAAGGTAGGTAATATTACATTTTACAGCTCTGAGCAACAGTACTCCGAGATGTAACTGGACACACTCACACCCACCTGCTCTGGGGCAGTTCCTGCAGTCAGCACACACTTGTGCACAGCCACACAGCACGTGCAGACACTCGGAACACATGGTAGATGTCATTATGAAAACCTTCTATAAAAATCCTCCTACTTTCTTCCATTGTAATGTTAAAACTATGGAGAAACTGTTTTCAAAAGTGAAATGGGCAAATATAGCAGGTTTCTCCAGCTAACATTCACTAGCCATGACTACCAAATCAGGAGCACATCAAAAAGCCGTATGCAAAACTTCCAGATTTGAGGAAGAATTCCAATTTATCTGCATAGTAATTTTAATAGAATTTTATGTTCCCAAGAGAAACACCTGCTCTAACAAAAAAACCCACATTGTTGGTAAATTTCTCAGAGATAGCATGGCACCTTTAAAGGGTGGAACTGATCATGAATGTCAGGGGAATTTCATGTTACATTAAAAACAAGACAAAACAAACCAAGAAAAAAAAAGGAGGGAGAGTAACTGATACAACCTCTTCTGAGAAATCACAGAAGCATATGGATCAAGAAGTAGTTTTTTTCAACAGGACTATCACAATGATCATTTCCTTTATCTTCTCATGTCTAACATTTTTCTGTCAATATTTAACCAACTCTCAAAATACAACACAAGATTTGCAATACGTTCTGTTTCTGCTTCCATTGTGTGAATCATAGGAGTATTTTTTTTTTAAAGAAAAAAAAAGTCCAGGCCAAACAGAAAAATGTCATGCTCTGCTGTGAAAACTAGCTGAGAAACAGAGCTGGGTGTCAGTCTTACTGCAGTGACACAACTCAGAGTGGAGCAATGTGAAGAACATTTAATAGAAGATGTCATTTGTAGGGACAGTGAGCATGGTAAAGATATTTGCACATCCCTTTTCAAGTTCTTGGCATCAGGAATACTGCTAAAATTTATCACTTCCGTCAAACTTCAAAAATCAGAATCCATGTGCTGAGCTGAGACACAAGAACCTTTCTTGAAGAATCCAGTTTCTTACTAGCAAAAGATCAATCTACTAACTTAACAAATGAAGCACTCCAAAAAAAGTGTCATAGTGGATCTGGTA
>WUAM01000323.1:33862782-33888740 GCA_024336885.1 Actenoides hombroni
CCACTGAAAAGAGACTGGCCCCTTCTACTTGACACCCACCCTCCAGATATTTGTAAACATTCATAAGATCCCCTCTCGGTCTTTTTTCCAGGCTAAACGGCCCCAGGGCTCTCAGCCTTTCATCCTAAGAAAGATGATCCAGTCCCTTCATCATCTTTGTAGCTCTCTGTTGGACTCTTTTTCCCTGTCCCTCTTGAACTGGGGAGACCAGAACTGGACATAATACTCCAGATGTGGTCTCACTAGTGCAGAGTAGAAGGGGAGGAGAACCTCCCTCATCCTGCTGGCCACACTATTCTTTATGCACCCCAGGATGCACCACCGGCCTTCCTGGCCACGAGGTCACATTGCTGTCCCATGGAGAACTCATTGTCCACCAGAACTCCAAGATCCTTCTCTGTGGAGCTGCTTTCCAGCAGGTCTACCCCTAAACTCCATAGTGTTATTCCTCGCCAGATGTAGGTCTCTACACTTGCCATTATTGAACTTCATTAGGTTCCTCTTTGCCCAGCTCTCCAGTTTGTCCAGATCTTGCTGGATGGCAGCACAGCTCTGGTGTGTCAGCCACTCCTCCCAGTTTAGTTTCATCAGTAAACTTACTGTGGGTACACTCTATCCCTTCATCCAGGTAATTGACAAAGATGTTAGATGTCAAGGTAGACAACATGCACTGCTTTCCCTGCATCTACCCATTCAGTCACACCATCGTAGAAAGCTATCAGATTAGTCAGACATGATGTCCCTTTAGTAAATCTATACTGACTGCTCTTGATAACCTTCTTTTCTTTCTTGTGCTTAGAGATGACCTCCAGGATGAGCTGCTCCATCACATTTCCAGGGATAGAGGTGAGGCTGACTGGTCTGTATTTCCAGGATCTTCCTTCTTGCCTTTTTTGAAGACTGGAGTGGCATTGGCTTTCCTTCAGTCCTCAGGAACCTCCCCCGTTCTCCATGATCTTTTAAAAATGAGAGTGGTAGAGCAACAACATCAGCCAGCTCTCAGCACCTGTAGGTGCAGCCCATAAGGACCTGTGGATCTGTGCATGTTCAGTTTAAGCAAATGATTTCTAACCCAATCCTCATTGACCAGTGCAGAGTCTTCCTCCCTCCAGGTTTTCTCTCTTACTTCCAGGGTCAGTGATTCCCAAGGACTGGTCTTAGCAGTGAAGACTGAAGCAAAGGTGGCATTCAGTAACGCCGCCTTCTCTGCATCCTCTGTCACTGGATCTTCCACCTCATTTAGCAGTGGGCCCACATTTTCCCTAGCCTTCCTTTTACCATTGATGAAGCCCTTCTTGTTCTCCTTTACTTCCTTTGCCAGAGTTAATTCTAAGCAGGCCTTCATCTTCCCTGTTGCATCCCTACAAACCCTGACAGCATTCCTATAATTCTCCCAAGAGACCAGTCCCTTTTTCCATATACTGTGAGCTTCATTCTTCTACAAGTTTTTCCAGCAGCTCCTTGCTCATCCATGCTGCTCTCCTGCCTCCTCTACTTGATTTTTTACTCAAAGGAATGCTCCTGTCTTGAGTTTGGAGCAAATAATATTTGAATTTCAACCAGCTCTCTTGGGCCCTCTTACCTTCTCAAGTCTTAGTCCAAGGGATTCTTCCAAGTAGGTCTTTGAAGAGGGCAAAGTTAGCCCTCTTGAAGTCCAGGGTTGCAATCTTACTTACTGCCTTGCTTCTTCCTCGTATGATACTAAACTCTGCCATGGTGTGATCACTGCCGCCAAGGCTGCCCCCAACCTTCACATCCCCAACCAGACCTTCTGTGTTCGTTAATACAAGGTCCAGCAGCGCACCTCTCCTCTTTGGCCCTTCCACCATCTGCGTCAGAAAGTTATTGTCAATGCACTGCAATAGTCTTCTAGTCTGAGTATGCCGGGCTGTGTGGTCTGTCCAACAAACAGCAGGGTGATTGAAGTCACCAATGAGCACCAGGGCATGTGACCTTGAGACTACTTCCAGCTGTCTGTAGAAGGCCTCATCAACATCATCTTCCTGTTTCGGTGGTCTGTAGCAGACACCCACAATAGTTTCGCCCACATTTGCGTGTCCCTTAATTCTTACCCATAAGCTTTCAACATGTCCTTCATCCCCCCCCGGGTAGAACTCAATGCAGCTTAACTCCCCACGTGAAACCTCATCCCACCAGAATGAACAGTTTCTATATTCCACGACACAAGGCATGTCAGTGCTCGGAATGCTGCTGGATTAGCACAGGATACAGGAAGAGGGACCAGGATGAGTTCTCACCAGGCTCCTCATTGCCTTGATGGTTACTGTTCTGCAATTGCAAAGACAGCAGGTTCACAGATCATCAACTTCAATGATATTTTAATGCTTTTCAAAGTAGACAAAATAAAAAATGGAAACTATGCAAACTTATGGTGCGTTATGCTATTTATGAATTGCCAACTAGTTCAGAAGGAAGAGAAAGTATGTTTTCATCCGTTCCGTGCTGCAGACTGCATCTCCTACAACTATCTTTCGGGCACTTCCAACCACCTTTAGAGGTACCTAGCAAGGACTTCATGCCATAATTAAATTATAAAATGGAATCTTTTAAAGTAGCCAATCTAAAATATACCTTGTCCAAGTGTTTCTTACTCTAAGGTTTTGCTTTGTACATTTCTAATATAAAGCTTTTTAACTTGTTGGTTAGTTTCTCAAAAGTGTTCCCCTTATTAAATTTTTTTTAATCATCTTTTATCTAATCAAACCTTTTAAGGCAGGCAGGTATTGAATAAATTTGCTGCAAATCAGTTTTCAAGAATCTGAAAATACAGTTTTCTGGGTTTTTTTTCAGGTTTTATATGCCATATGAGTAGCACTGTCCCATTTGTCATCCCAAGAGGCTGATTCTTGATAGCTTTAGGAAGGAATAAACCAAAATGTTTTCAAACATGTCAACATGTCTTCTATTACTTTTCTCAACCCAGCACTCCCAAGGCTTTTTACCTGCATCCTTTCCTCTCCTCTCTTGCACAGCTCTCACAATCACCCTCACGTAGTCCCAGATCTCTTACCACTCTCTGTACCATTTGCCTGTTGTAAGTGACATCTGTCATCAGTCACTGCTTCCCACCTGCTGGTAGACCTGAACCTTGGTGGCAGTGGCTGTATACACCTACCCAGGCTAACTATTCTGAGGACTTTTCAGAGACCTTAACAAGACCTGCATTTTTTAGTTAAATTTGGCCAAAATTCACCCAATATTCAGAACTTGTACTAAGGATAAAAAAGTGGAGCAGATCGAAAGGTGCAGCATGATGACAAAACCTTGGCTGTCACAAGAAACATGGCTAAAATAATTCTCTGTCAGAGATGTTGTCTTATCAGTTTCCACCGCCCCTTCCCCCCCCCCAAAAAAAAATCCCCAAAAACCAACAAACAACTTTGATGATAGTCTTATATCTAGGTTCCACTGACTTTCAATAGTATTTAATTTCCCATGTCATTCTGGTTCTCTGAAAATCCCACCAATAATCAAAACCACAACGTAAAAATAAACAGAGTTCTTATGGTCCTAATAATTAATGAGATTCCAATAAGTGTTCTTTCTCCTGGAACTAATGAAAGCATGAACAGAATGTATCGATTTCTGCATTTGGAGTAGCAATGTCTCTAACAACTAAAGCAGTAGCATCTACTGATGCCTTTAGGGCCTCTGTTCCCTTTTTAGTAAGTATTATAAAGACCTATATTTCTGCTTCACTTCTCATTGCTTATGAGGAGTTTTTTTTACAGCAATTGTCACATCACTTTGAGAGGACATTAAAAAGTAAAGATTATTCCCTTCCACTACTGTTTAGCTACCCAGCATTCCAGCTGGAAGGTTTACAGATGAAATGTGTGATTGCACAAATTAACTTCCTATAACAGTCAGTGAAGGCATCTTCAGCAGACTGTCAAACTAAGTAGAAAGCCAGAAGCTTACTAGTACTTTATTTTTCCTTTTATCTTTATGTATTCAAACTGCTTTTGAACAATGCCCCTTTTTACCGAAACAGCCTAATGGAAAGGGGTACCTGTCTAAGAAGAGCTCCACCTCCCTAGCTACCAGAAAATATCATAACATTTATTTGCAAAGGCAAATTTTTATAAATGCAAAGGGGTTTTGCTGTATTATGCACTTTTAGTCATTCGTGCAAACAGTAGTCAGAATTGATGATTTAAAATTAAGACCCTACAGAGGATAGCTGGAATAACTGAGGAAAACATATAGAAAAGATCTTTATAGCAATGTTGAAAAAACCTTTTGATTTGAATTGAAACAATTCCACAGAAGCTTATTCTGTATTTCAGTCTAATATTAATTATTATATACCTGAAAATACTTCCAACTACTTGCTTTGAATATACATCTGCCTTTTCTGGAATAGAAGATAAACAGCTTTTATAATAATCCTTCAACAGCCGTGGGGATTTATCTGCAGGGTTGGATCTCTGGCACCCATATGGACATACGTATGAGCCTGTAACAAGCACGTATAAGAATGTGAAAAACAAGAAAACCTCAAGACAATATTTTAGGAGACTAGAAGTTTCCAACAGGTCCTAAGAATGGAGCTTAATATTTGGAGATGTCTGTCCAGGCATCTAGTGGACATGGGCTCCTAGTTTAGACAAGACATTTACTATCTTTTTGAGCTAGTGGTTTATAACTCAAGCTCCCAATCTTGTCTTCACTTGAACACCTGGAACACTCTTCTGTATATAAATCAGCAAAAAAACCCTCATATGCAAGCCCAGATGGAGAAGAACCCTCAAGATGCGCACATACCAAAAGACATTTTAGTTATCCATAAACAAAGCAGTAGAGAACTACTATGCCACTGGAAATTTATAGCAGACCAGGTTGGAAGGGACTCGAAGGATCAAATTCATAGAAGTGCATCTGAAAGAAACCGAGAGAAAGAGGGACGCATTCTACTTCATATGATCTACTAGTGTGAAAGGGGAAAGAGTGTAACCCTGCAATAAGGGGAAAGGAGATTTTTCCGGTCTTCAGTCATAGAGGGTGACACCCCCTCCTCGTATCCCCTGCCTGTGCTTCCTAAAGAGCATGTACCCTACATCCCAAGACTCCAGTCATAGGAGCCATCCTACCACATCTCTGTAATGTCAGTAAGATCACAGCCCTGCAGGAATGCACACGTCTCTTAACTCCCCTTGTTTACTCCCCACGATACCCAACACAGCTGACCTACTGGCTGGAGTGGCTGGAATTACTCTGTGCAGCTCTTCAGGTGCTCTCCTGATGACCTGGGAGCCCACTCCATTTGCCACAATCCCTGTTCCACTGCAGAATGCACCTGCACTGGAGCCAGTCGCCTTGACAATGTGTGCTTGCAGCCCAGAACACCAACCATGCTCCCACGGTGCATGAGTAGAGCCACCCAGTTCTTTTAGCATTACCATTTCAATAGGCACTGTCTAATACTGCAGCTGAAATATCAAAAAAGCAAATGTTAATCACACACTCAAGTTTGCCTAAAAGTTTTTAGGCAAATATGTTACTACAGTGTATTGACCACTGGACATGCTTCCACACTTCCTAAATAGCAACATATAGTCAGATCTCACCACTGAACGTACAGTTCGAGGTTGTTCTTCCCCATTACCTAGCCTTTATCAACAGACTTTTCTCTTCTATTTTGCAGTCACTTACTACTGCAAGAGCCTTCTGTAGTTCTTCACAAAGACTTTTCACTTTCACTAAACAAAATACCTTCTTGTCATCAGAAATACTGCCATCTCCCATTCTATCTCTTTGTCAGATGATGCATGAATGTGTTGAAGTGTAAAGTTTGCACTCAGTATCTGCTGGTGACTTACTCCTCTTAATGAGTATTAACCATTAATTTCTACCCTTTTCCTCTGAAGTTCCTTTTAATCCAATTTTATATATATGAGGAACTTTCTTCTATCTCATGGTAGTTTACATCTGAGGAAGTCTTCTGAAGTGCTTTCTTGAAGTACAAGACAGTAAATCAACTCACTTTTCATACCTACTTTTTTTTTGCCTCTTTCAAATATATTTACTAAATTTATGAGACATCATATCCGTCTATAAAACTCTCATTTACTCATCTCCACTGTAACATATTTTTCTGTGTATTCCCTAAATATATTTCTTCATTTCTATTTCTGTTAATTTGTCCAATACAAAGTCTGTGATTTGCTGGAGGCCTTTTTGAAAACTGGTATCCCTTCAACTGCCTTCCACTGTTCTGTAGAACAGCAACTATAAACAAAAGCAATTATAAACTAATAGCAATTATAAACAAAATGTTTTGTTCTAAAATGCTGGTGTGGCACTTGTTGGAGAAGGACCACTCAAGGTGTCTCCTATGAAGAAAGATTCAAGCATGAGAGCCTCCCAAAGCTTCTCTATAATGGATGTGGATATGAAGGGGTTTTTTACAGTTTCTACTACAGTCCTATCTCCTTCCAGTGCTCCTTTCATCCCTTGATCATCTACTGGCCCTCCAGATTTTCTGGCAGGCTTCCTTATTCTCATGTGTTTGAAAAAGGATTTATTACCAGGCTCTTTGCCTTTAGCAAGCTTCTCCTCAAAGTCTTTTTTTGGCCTTCCTTACCATGTTTTCACATGAAATTCACCAGAAATTATATTCTTCCCTATTTTCATCGTTTGCACAAAATTTGTTTGGGTTTTTTTTGTGGTTTCTTTGTTGTTTTTTTTTTTTTAAATGCCTTTAACAACATCAAGCAACTTCATCACATTTGCTTTTTAAAAAAGGGGGTTTTGACAACTGGAACGAGTTTGGTCTGTGTTTTATGTAATTGTTTGCATTCATTTTATTTACTGTTATTGATTTGGAATTTTAAGCAGACATGGCTATACCTCTGCTGCATGACATCATCAGTTCTTCTCACAGAAACTGCTGTAAGTACCAAAACATACCCTAAATTCCTGATACGCTGTTGTGGCTATACATACCAGGAATGTCAAACCTGGAATTTCAACCTATTGATAGACTTCTGTTTCTTCTGGCACTTTTTTATCACCCTAGAAGAAAACTTTCTTCCATAAGATGACAAGAATTGAAAGCAGAAGGCAGGACAACTCTTATAATATCACTGGAAGTCTCAATTGTTTCGCTCTTCTTTTTTTTTGTTGTTAGTTTCATCTCTCTGACTGGAAGAGAGTATTAAGTTTCCAAGGTCTGTAAGATGCACACAGAGCATATAACCTTACAAGTGATACATACTTTCCTCAACTGCAAAATCCTTGCCCCCAGGCAAGGTAAACTTCATTTACGGGAATTCTGCTTTCTGAGACTTCTGAGATGCAAAGATAAGTGGATGGCCACTTCAGATTTGTTTTCCCCTACCAAATTCACTTACCTGGTTTCTCTCATTTATTCTTCACACCTAACTAAAACTCCACTGTAGCTACAAAACGCTGAAGAGTGGTAAACCAGTAAATCAAGCCAAATGTCTTACACATTTTCTCTGGAATATGTCAACTATTAACAAGATATTGTATGTACATGCATTACATAAAAGAATATCAAGTTTGGGAAATAACTAAAATCTGTATATAATCTCTTTAGAGCATATACTTGAACTCATTTATATTTTTTAAGATAACAGTATCTTTTTTTCATGTCCAACAGTGGGAAAAGTAAAATTAAAGTGTTAGTTGGAATGCAGACTATTAAGCCCAAATTTTAAGACATTTCAAGAGGTGCGTGTTGTGAAAGATACTATACTGTCTTCCCAAGTAAACTAAACCAAAGCAATTCACACCTCATAAGCACTGTAGTATGTTTTTCAATTTTGCATCTTGTTATTTTTGAAATAGCATGATGTTTTTAACAGCTGGAAATGTATATAAGGCTGACACAGCAAATACTATAACGACATACAAAGGACAAGTTGAGTAATACCAAGTTAATTATGAATTGTTAAGGAGATAACTGACACCTGTGCATTGATACAGCATTTGAGTTAATCTTGTGACATCATCCAGGCATTTTCTGACTGTAACATTTCTACTTTTTCTGCCTGTAGTCCCTCCAAACCAAAAGTCCTTCTGAAGATGTCTTTTTATTCTCAGGTCTCTGAACAGAACAATGCTGTTCTTTTGCAAAACCTGCTTCTGTATTTCAATACTTGATCCTGCTTCCCACCAGGTATAGAAGTTGCTTTCGCAAATACCTTCATCTCTCTGCTATGTCTGCAATGAATGCCCAGCCACTAAACAGCAGGATGGGATTAGAACTATGAATAACTTTGCTGTGTACTGCATTTAAAAATTAAGCCAAGAGTTGTATGTCTTTATGGGGATTTCACTAGGTATAAAATTACTCTTACTAATATCTTCTGCTATGTCTATCTTACTGGTCTTAATTCTGACTTCAAGTTATTATAGTCTGTAATACTATCTCCCCGGAAAATACCTGTTGCAACAAGACTTCTAGGAGCTTCTGTAACAGAAACAATAATTACTGACACCATTTTCCATGTTCAGACAATGACCTATTGTCCTGGTTTGAGTGAGAACAGAACTAATTCTGTTTAGTGATTTTACTTTTCAGCTCAGTACTTCTAACTAACTGCACTGTCCGAAGTCAGCAGCCTGTTCTCACAGACAGTGTCTGCTTCTAGCAGTGATAACACCTCACGTGTAGAGTTACCACCAAGGATTGGTGTGCAGACCAAGGCCACTGCTGGATCTTGTGCACCACACTGGGGGGTGCAGAAAGTGAAAGGCTGCACCTGCAGGGAGGAGCGGACAGGACAAGTGACCCTAAACTGACCAACGAGGGATTCCAGCCCATAGACGGCATATTTGGTATAAAGCTGAAGGGTCAGGAAGGCCTCCTCCCTTTCTTTGCCCTCTTGGCCCACTTTGCTCAGCTTGGCTCAGGTCCTCTTTCGATTTCTCCCTCAGAACATCTGAGGAGGCCTCTGTCCATTCTGCCTATGATCCCAATCTGTGTGTTGCCAAATCCGGTACCAGAATCCAGCTCCTGAACACAGCTCCCGTCTGCTGCGGGGCCCAGTCTGGAACTCCCCCAGTGCCTGCTCCACAGCATCAGTGGTGACAGTGATGGAATTACCATCAGGGGGGTTGGGTTCTATACTGGTTTTGTATATATTTGTATATAATCCATTTTTAATATTATTATTCATTTTCTTTAAAGCTGTTCTAGTTTCCTTTTCTAATCACTAAGTTTCTCTCCCTTACTCACTTTCTCTTCCCCTTTGGGAATGGAGGGGGGTTAACAGAGAGCATCTGTTATAGGTCTAAGGGGATGCCCTGACCCAAAACCGTGACACCTATATTATATAAATGCAGCCATGAAAATAACTAATATATTCTTAAGAAGATCTCTGAATACGTTTTGTCTGGTTTTGGATGGACACATTTTCTTAACAAGCAAAAAGATGTAGCAAGATTTTAACTACAATTAAAAATAAATAATGTACTCTTGGGATACTATTTAGCTTATTTTAGGGCTAAACAAAGCCTGGACGCTTGACTTTTGCTGCAATGGGCAGGTGATCTACATAAGTAAACCTTTTTTAAGGAAGTACTATGAAAAAAAAGCAAACCAAGAATATATTTAAAAGTTTTCTTCTTCTTACACATGGATATTGGAACTGAGTTCAATTACTTTACCAGATACCTTCTAAGTACAACTTTCTTTACAGTATTCTGAAGATTTTTTTTACCTATATGAGAACTTTCCCAGAAACTTAACCTTAAAGTTGATTTTTAACCACTAGAAAATACCTTTTTCCAGAATTTATAACCATCTTTAGTTCTTGATAAGCAATTTTCAATGACCTCAGACATTATGTAGAGTGAAGCAGGCTCAATAACACAAATCAGTCTCTCTCCCTCTCCATCCCATCTTTCTACGTATGTAAAGTGTTTTCTTCGCTGTAAGGTCAACTGGTTAAATGAATTTGACTTCCATCTATCTCTAAGACTTTGCTTCTTTTATTCCACCAACAGTTTTGTTCATAAAGTGAAGTGAAACTTGAAAATGAAAAGAAATTGCCATCTGCTCACAGGCAACATCTAACTCCACAGTTTCACCTTGTGTTTCTTTTCATAGACTGACTCACCTCACTCAAAAAAGTAACTGACACATTTAAAAAAAGAAAGTGTCAACTTATTTTTCCTTTTGTTTTTCTGCTGTTCCAATCTCTTGAGCAACAGCTGGTAAAGGGCTGTTTAAAATAAATGACTCTACTTGTGCACATCCAAGGCTACTCCATTGCTGATGGCTCCGTTCAGCCTCTCTACTGTACACCAGACCGCAGCTCCAACTGTGTCCCTGAAATCCCAGGAACCTTCTATACCACACATGCAAAACACAAAAAGATTGATAATCCATGTTTTTCAAGAACACATATAACCTTGATGAAATGAAGACTTACTGATGGAGAATCTACCATATCTCCTGAATAAAATATTACAGTAGTCACCTAGTCTTTCTGTAAAAAACAGACTATATTTCCAATTTGAATTGTCCAGCTGCATGATTTTATCTAAAAGTAGACATTTTTCCCATGTAGAAACACCTATAATATGAGTCAAGACAAGCTTTTTAAACATGCTTCATTTTTGAAATTGAATCACGTTCTTTAATCTCTTACTGTAAAGTAGATTTTTCTGGCCTTGCATCAGTGTAGTACTTCATGGAAATCCTTTCAGTGTTCATTCTGAAGGCCAAATAACAAACCACCATGTGCTGCAGCATGGCCACTGCTCTGCCAGGCAAAAACAACTTCTTGCTACCATTCAATAACCCTCCACTTAAACACAAGTAAGGATCAGGCTACTGCACTGCTCTGAAAACTCAGACCTACCTCATTAGAGTTCTGAGATCCTTTCAAGAGTTACTACTTCTTAAATATGTTTTTGTGTACACGATTGTCTTCCTATAGAACACCTTATAAAGCACCTTCACAACAAAAAAATCTGTGTAGCATCAGTAGCTTGACTTGAAGAAATGAGACAAAAGGAAAATAACCAACAGATTGCTGCCCTGCTCTGCTCTCTCAAATCACCACTCAGTGTGCTTCACAGTAATGTAAAATTTGCTTGAATTAAAATGCAAATAATGATAGTCAGTGTATAAAAAAAAATATATTAAGCATTAGAAATGGATAATTTTTTTCTGCTAGAGTTCATAAAGAGGAGTGTGATATGGGAACAAACCATGATTCATACAATAGTGATTGCAAGTTACGCAAGAATGCAAGTTAAAGCGTTTTTTAGGCTAATACTAAATATTCATCTGATTTACGTAGAAGAAAAACTAATGTCAAGTAAGATCTAGTTCATGGAATGGAACTTTTTTCTTCATTGCAATTAATTCTACAGAACTTTTTGTGGTTTGAGTTTGCAATTTTCATTTCGTCCTTTTGATTACTGTTGCCTGATTTGCTTTAATAAATTAAAAATTAATTTTGTGTACCCACAGCTTCCTCTTTATTGAATTATACATATAAACATACTAGTTAATTCATATTTTAAGATTACAGTTCAATGAATACTTAAAGGCTGGCACTACCACCAAATGAAGAGCTCTGCCATTTTTTCCCCTCTGGCTACCCCTGCCTTAAAAACACTCATTCGTCAAACCATGGCTGGAGGCAGCAAAGTCAATATTCAAAGGTAACTGCAGGAAACTTTGTTTCAGGTTTCCTTTTTCAAGTTCTCTTTCATTTTACTGGTTTGTGGGCCTTACTGGAAGGAGCACACACACTTTAAACATGTAAAGGGCTTCTTCACCTCCACATTCCCTCACTCTCCATTATGTAATGCAGATAGGATTGCTAACCCGATATTCATCCGTCTTTTCATCTGCTTTCTTTTCCCCTTTCCTGTATGGTTCTGGGGTTTTTATCTAGCTGTTTTATAGCCCTCCTTCAATGTGTTATTGGGGAATGCCACCCAGACAGCATATATCAGCAAGTAAAAAATGATACTAACCAGCTTACTCTCATTTAGTATGTTGCAATGATAACAGAACATTATGACCTGGCAATTAAAAATATTCATGCTCAATATAACTATTTTAAAGAAAATGAATCAAAAAATTAATGATAACTATGTCTTCACAAGTTCTCTATATTTTGGCTTGTATTACTAGTAATTAGTAAATTACTAAGTTATTCATATAAGAGTTTGTGCATAGATATCAAGGAAAAATGAACTACAGTTGCAGACAAGGTATAATTTGAGAATTTAGAAGAACATGCACACAACCATCTCTTACTAAGATTTTTTAAATCTAGAATGACAGTATAAAAGTGAGTGAAGCAAAGGAAAAGGAAAAATATGCCACAGTGTAAAAGAACCGCAATAGAATCCTCAACCTTTTAAGATACTTAAGCTAGAAAAACTGAACCCGACTTGTAGGAATATCACAAAACACACATAGAACAATTCCTGCCCGCAACAAGGGATGTGATGACCCCTAATTCTCTGCACAGATGAGAACATGCCTTCCTAATCTTTTTGCTATCAGACTAATATCAGATTGCTTATTAAAATTCACCCTACTTCCCAAATTCCAAGAACAGGGTAATTTCTTCTGAACAAGCTCTGACAAGCTTAGCTTTTATGCCTAGTTAGGAGAGGACTGGACCAATAATATTTTAAAAATATATGTATTCTCAGCTCATAAGCCTCTTAATTCTTTGTAGAAGAGATTACTATCTAAATTGTTTTGCTGAACATAGACTTCTGAATCTCAAAACTTTATGTTGAGAATACAAATAAAAGTGTCAAGCCGAGGCAATTTAATTAAAAAAGAGATAAATGTACAGATTTAAACAATTTTGTCATAAAGGACAATTTACTAAATTATTCTCTATGTAGGTCTGCAAAGTACATGAAAGCAATTCTTTAAGATGATATAATTTTCTTGGCCTATTTCTGTAATTTACCCTGATATCTTCTTATAAGTATTCACTCGTGTGAATAATTTTGACACATTATTGAAATACAACTTTTATGAATAACTCATATACACAGCACAGTAAGTACACTACATAGGAGAAACATTTTGTTTACAAGAAATAGAAATTTATAAATGTCAATGCATTCTTATTTATTTTGACAACCCAGAAAATACCATGCTGATTTCAGGAGTTGTGGAGGGGAAAAAAAAAAATTAATCTGTGGTTTTGCAAGCTTTTTTATTACAGTTGAGATTTTCAGACTTACTTGTCCCTGCAAAGGTATAAGGATTAAAACAAAAACAAATTTAGAAAGACATAAAAGCCATACAGAAGCCTTCAGCGAGATAGAATGTCTTTCAAATTTACTGGCAATGAAGTGTCCCATGAAGATTGACACTGACCCCCACACTGAAGCTAGTGAAAGGGATCAGTTGTCTCACAAAGACTGGTATTTAACCCCATTCAGAGTGGGCACGTCTAGCCACAGAAAGATTGTCTTTCAAAGCTGAATGTCTGCTATCTCGAGAAAGAACATCAGACCTCCAACTAGTGGCATTCATTACTTCTCAAAAAATTTGATCACATCAAATGTGAGGATTCCTATCAGTAACCAAATGAGGAGGAACTGACCCTTTGTACCAATTTCTCTTGGGCACATCTTACCCGTTCTGTTCTTGTACTTTCACCCTCTTCTAAAGCAGATGGTTGTGGACAGTGCCAGTTCATTAGGAGAAACGAACAGGTAATTACTAGCCATAATCAACACTTCCCACAGCTGAACTCATTTACTAAGTTTGTCCAGACCACACAGTTTATAGGCCAGCAGGACATCTACTCCAAACTTCCACCCAAAGCAGGCTCAGCCATGAGATCACAAGAGGTGGCTCAGGGCTTCAGCCAGACAGGTCTTGAAGCCTCCAAAGATGAAGACTGCAACAGCCT
Source organism: Actenoides hombroni (assembly GCA_024336885.1). Taxonomy (NCBI): domain Eukaryota; kingdom Metazoa; phylum Chordata; class Aves; order Coraciiformes; family Alcedinidae; genus Actenoides; species Actenoides hombroni. The sequence goes on from WUAM01000323.1 coordinate 33,876,687, forward strand.
CCCTAGGGAACTTGTTTTGCTTTTAATCAACATTTTAGGTTTTGCTTTTAATCAACAATGATCTTGGTGTGGTATCTAAAATAAGGACTTGGAAATGTTCTTTCCCATACATAGAAGACAGCAGACTAGCTTACTGAACTAGAGAGGCGTGTTTGCTTTGGAAAGGCTGTAACATTTCACCCTGCTCTGTCTTTCTCTGAATTCAGCAAGGTTATCCTGTCTGAACCAACTAAGAAGCTACAAACAGCTCACTGGAGGAATGTTTTCAAGTCAAAAAATATTTGTAAAACCTGTTGCACAGAGACAACGGTGGAAACTGTGAGATCTGTTTGACACTTATAATTATACAGCGTGTTGGATCAAGGAAATTTCTGCAAAGCTTAATTCTTGTTATGACTGGACTCCAAGGGGCCCTGGGCTGAACCTGTCCACTGCAGAGGCAATTCTCCTTCTGCTACGTATCCTACAGGGCACATTCCCTCACTAAACTGCTAACCAGCCAGATAACAAAGATCTCCAAGTACTACGGCATCCAACATGAATAAGAGATGCTATTGATTCTCTGGAAAAAAAACTGAACACAAATGAAACAAACAAAACAACACACAGCTCTCAAAAAAACCAGCAGACCCTTGCATCCAACACATCTCCCAAGAACTTTCAGTAGAAAGTAAAATAACTATAAAGCATCATTCCAAGTAGTACGTTTGAAGATACAGACACTCCCACTATATGTAACTAGAAATCCTTGAAAGGCAACAGTTCTACCTATAATAGGCTTGAGGACTTAAATAATTTAAGGAACCCTGAGAGGCACAGTCACTATGGGATGACATGTGAAACCTGAGACACTTGTCAGAACAGGCAATTTTTCCCTATCTGGAGGTAGCTACAGGACTGGTGACATGTTCCACCATTTCAAAGACAGACAGACAGATGAAGCAAAGGAATGAACATCTACATTTTTCTTTTCCTCTCAGCAGTAATGCTAATTTCAGAGCCTAGTTACTAGTTCAGAGTTCTCCTGAAACACAGTGTAACCCTGTGCCTTCATTAAGGAAGACATCATCACCTACTGAAAATCCCTACAAATTGTTACACATCTCAATGAAATCCGAGTCACAACTCTTGCTGCCAAATTACATCCTTCAGGACATGCTGGAAAGAAACTCTCAAGTCTATAGGCACCAGTAACATAATAAAAAGTATCAGTCCTCCTTATCTGTCCGTAAGCAGAAAATTACTGAGTCAAAATTCCTTTCTGGGATATGATGAATGTGCCATCAAAACTTGCATTAGTGCTGATAAATAAAACAGTTGTAGCCCCAAAGGTGGCACAATATCTCCCTTACTGTTTCTTACTGTAAATTGTTTTTGTCCCCAGCTTAGTCCATTTTCTACCCACTGTTAGATTATCTATTAATCCAATAATTATGATGTGGGTGATAATTCTCAATAATACAAAATATTATTGATGTTCCACTACTCTCTACCCAATTATTTAATTATGTTTTTTCCAAGAATCTCCTTGTATCAGTGAAGGCATCTCACTAAATGTACCTAGTCCTGAGCAAAACTGCTGCCTGCTACATTCTTCTTTATCAGCTGTGTCTTCGCTGCATTTATGTAACATTTATAAACTCCCACTGCAATACCAGTTACAGACTTAGAAAAAATAAGTATGCCTAACAAAAAAGGAAGTCAATGAAATCCCTGTTTTAAAAATCTGACAACTGTTCACACAAAAATTATCTGTGCAGAAATGTAATTAAAAAAATTTCTTCTTGGTATTTTGCATAAATTGAAAGCACAAATTTAGCATACTGCCAGCCATTCCCAGTTGTGCTGTACACCTACTCAATTTTGACAAATACCTGAAAAATGTTTTAACTATAGAGGAAAAAAAATACACAGGCATGCAGATATGAATAACTCTTCAAGATGCTGACTGCAAGAATTCCATTAAAATGAAGGCTGTTTACTTCGAGACAAAGTTATGGGATCCTCCAAACATGAACACCCATCTAGTCATTGTAGCAAAACTGTTCAGCCCAGTGTAAGAAGGACCAACTTACTGATCTACAGATAAAAAGTTATTTAACATTGCCACTAATGTGACAACTTGAATTTTGAGTCAGATGAGTTTACATTAAAAAGTATTTTAATTATTTAATTATTTTGTTGGTGTGTGACTATTGGATACCACTTTCTTTGTATTTCTTTTGCTTTAGATTTGAAACATGCTTTATTGATTTTAAGTTTACCAACAACAACCTCTATGTAATACTCTCTCCCCATAAAATCTGGATTCCTATCTAGCACTCAACACAGTGGCAGACTGCTGAAGGATTACGATTTTAAATCGAAAATACCAAAAATTTTGTACTAACAAAACTCTGCCAAAGCAGAGGTATCTTAACAAGGATAATATTTTTTTCAATACGATGCAAAACTAAGATTTAAAATATGCTTGCATATAGAATTGCAGTCAGAGTTATGACACTCCACAGAACATTAAGGAAAGAGATATCAGAACAGTTCTATGTGAGCGAAGCTGCCAAAACCAAGGAGGATTTATCTGAACTACTCCATCTTACCTGACCAGTGTCCAGTGGTGGTACCCGACCTGTCAGTACAGGTCTCACTCACGGGCCTGAACACCGTCTCCCAGCCGCCGGTCGCGTAGCGCCAGTTCTGAGACTCCAGGATGAGCGTTCGTTGGGTGCCGTAAGCGATCATGAAGCAGTAGACTACATGATGAAGCTGACAGCCATAGCCACAGCCTTTGTTGATATTACACACCAGTTTCTTAGCTTTGCTGCAATCCTTCGGATTCTGGCAGTAGAGATGAAAAAGCGAGGTTGAAGAGGAGATATACACAAAGGCGGACTTTTTCTTCTGCAAGGCTGACAAATGTCATAAATCACACCAAGCCACCCTGCTATAATACATCTCAGATTAAAATGGATTAGCAAGCCGCAGCTCCATGAAAATTTTATGTGAATTCTTCACCGTGAACATGAACAGTTACTGAACATACTTCACCATCTTCATGTGAAATAGATTACCTTCAAGATGTTAGATTACTTCCTCATTTGTAAATCTGTCAGAATAAGCTAACTTGGACTGAGAGTTCACGTTTCATCAACACGACTCTTGGTTTTGGAATGCTTTCTCCAAGTTTGTTACCTCTCTTTAAATGAGCACACGTGTCACCCAGCAAAAGAAAATTTCCACCTGCCTCCAGGATACAGAATAAAACAAATGTTTACTCATGTCCTACTTCCCAGACTAACTGACCAGGTACTCACTACAGAATACAAAACATCCACCTGAGCAGGCTGATAAAAGACCGTGTTCCAATCTGCCCACACTCTCAATGAAACAACACACCACACTTCCACCAGCCAAGAAACAACAACAAAGGAGGCAATGTCTCCATGAGGTCATGCTATGTTTAAAAGTTTGAACTAATAAATATTTTTAGGTATGTGGACAACACAACAACATAATCCACAGAAGTTTTTCTTTCTGTAAAACATCATACTTTGCTGTACACATTCACACTTGCATGTGTCTAGACACACTTTTGCATTACAAAAAGTGTTTTTAAAAACTCTCTAGGATGAAAAGTTACTTTTCAATTAAGCTGCAAGAATACTGATGTTTGAGTATCAATATAAATTCTGTTCCTCTCACATCTAGAGAACATTAAATAAAAATTTCTCTAAATTTGTAACAAATCAGGTCTTTCCAAAAACCAACAATCACCATCTGAAGAACTGAGATCTCTCCATCAAGTGATTTTAAAGATTATCTGAATATTATGAGTCCTAAAATTCTTAATAAAAATTCTAATTTGTGTATTCAGTTGTGTAAAGGAGGTGAGAATAGTTGGGGACACACACACACACACACACAAACAACAAACTCCACAACATTTGTTACTTCAACATTTGACTTTTTTTCCATCTTAAGGAAAACACATCTGATTCAAAGCCCAGTTAGCTATGAAAAACAAAAAACTAAACAAAATTTCCGTTCCTAATTTTTGCTCCTCTGCCCAGTACTCTTGCTATCACAAATCTAATGGATATCTTGAGACTAAATCTAACTGGTATCTTTAGGACCATAACAAATCTACTTCCCACAGTTTTTTAGGAGAGTTTTTCTAGTATTATGTGCAAGTCCACAAAGAAAGAATTCCATTTAAAAAAATCTCCTCCCTAAATCTACAGATATATTTACACCACCATTGCAATGAAGTGCACTGACAGCAGGTGCAAGGAAATTACTGTCTGCTGTTAACTGTAACTGTGTAGAAAAGACTTAAGCTCAAAACCCAAAGACAATAGTGCATGTTATTGTTTTCTTAACTGAAATTTTAGGCTAATAAAAAAATATAAGAAGCTTCTTCCTGTCATTTAGAGAACTGTCAGAAGGAGACCTAAGTGTTCAGTTGTAGAATTTTAAAATCTTCGGGTTTTGGTTTTTTACCTGTTTTACTCCTATTTTGGAAATATGTGTCCGATTTTTTAATGGCTTATTAATAATACATACTTTATACAGACTATCTCAGAAGAATTTTCATACCATTGCGTAGCACAGTATAACTAGATTGTAAAAAGAACAATTATAGCCAGAAGTAAACCGTTGGCAGAAAGTATTTTTCAAGAAGTAGAACATATATGTCTGTCACAAGATATCACTTGGCTTAGACAGAATTGTATTGAATTCATTTTTTAAAATTAAGTAATGATTAATGATTTTGCAATATATTTTTGTTGAGATGTTAAAAAAAAATCTTACACAAAAAGAAATTTGCGTAATTACAGAGGTCATGAGGGCCATAAATCATGTTATTAAGACTGTCTTCCCATTTTTGTCCACATGAAAGGGATAACCTCTAAGAATTCTTAGAAAATACCAATTAGATATTGTTTTCTACACTTTCTATTACCTCCAAATGCCTGTGTTCCCTTGAAAATGAAAGCATTTAATTGATGAAATGTTTGAAGTTGGGTACACTTTGATACTGTGTGCCCATCAAACTTTGTTGCATACAAATGCAAGTCTCATATACTGGCTTACTAACAATATTATGGAAATCCAGTAGGAATCACAGAAAGAAACATTCATTTGATACCGTGACAGCTCACCTATGTTAGTAAAATGCACATACTTGGGTTTTAACTACTTGGAGACTTAACTACAAAGTATGTATATATTAATACTAGTTTGTCACTTAAACAGAAAGCTAGTGAAGCTAATTTCTTTATGACCATGGTTTTTTCAAATGGCTATACACAAATTTTTAAGTCAAGGCAGTATTCAAGCTTAAATTGTTCATTGAGAACTTAAAAGAAAGAAAGTGGAAATACTTGAAGATGTTGCAGTTTCAACTGGGATTTCCTGAAAAAGGCAGAATTAATAACCACAGAGAAGGAAGAAGAATTACAATCACATTGCACAGATCAGAACAGCTTGTGTGTTCATAAGCCAAATCTGCCAACCAAAGCAACCCATCAAGGTACTGAGATGATAAAAGATAACAACACTCAATTTCAAATGCAGCAGAGGCTGACAGATCTTTCCTTCTGGCATAACGTCACAGAAGAGGATGATAGATCTCCGATTTGAATAAGCAGTGCACTCTGTTCTCATCCCTAACTACACTGCTCATCACAGACTCATATCCAATTGAGTTGTTTATATAATCAAGAGAGGGTTGGAAGGGACCACCAGGGTTGTCAAGCCCTGTAATGTAACAGCCATACAACTGCATTAAAAAGAAACCCCTCCACAAAACCCAAACAAACAACAACCGAAACACCCAACCAAGCATACAAAACATACAAAGCACAGAAGATCAGATTATCAAGCCTTGCCAGAGTTTACACTTTTCATTTCTCTCAGAATTACTTCAATGAACACTGCAACTGAAAATAGTAATAAATTTACAGAACTGTAAAATGGTTAAAATTATGTAATTCTGTGGAAAAGAATGTTACATGTCACCTAAAATAAAAGTGGATTTTTATAACTGGCAAAATGGATTTGATAGCATTTCATCACCAATAACATTGGCAATACACTGTTGCTCTCACAAAACTGAGGGTTTCCACTGAATTGATGACGTTAAACTCTCAACTAAAGGTAATATGCCATTACTCCTTACTTGTAAGCACTGGTAGATCCCAGATCCTTCTTCCCTTGAAGTTTTACATTCCTTCAGGCTGCAAACGTCCTCTCCTGCCTAGGTTACATGGAAAGTAGTACATCCAGGTCCCCTCTGCAAGAAATCTATCCCCCTCATTGTCCCATAGCACGTGCCAACCTTTGTAACGAGGTACACAGGCCACCTGAATGTAGCAGAGCCACAGGAGGCTGGCTGACACTGCCTTTACTGCCAGAGCTGGGAAATCACCTGTTACATGCAGACCTACAAAACTGCATCGCTAATGAGAGAAATCACAGCGTTCCGTCCGGGAGTTAATTAACTTCATTGGTTTGCCTGTTTGAAGGAATACCCTTCAATGACTTCTTTTGAATAAGTCACTTGGGTAGCTACTTTATCTTCATAAGACTCATTTCAAATTGTTCTCCTGCATCCATTTAAAACCTCTTTTAACTGAGACATACTGAACAGGAACCATTAGCCTTCAAGTAAAATTATCTAGAAGTTATTTTCCGTACCTATGGTTCACCAAAGGAATGCTGCCACTATAAACCTTTACAAGATTATGAATGAGGCTGAAGCAGAACCTGTGCTATGATGACTGACTGCCCCAAACACGTAAGCCTTGTTAAATTCAACCTTACTCTTAATTCTGCAAAAGCAGCACAGTGTAAGTCTTGTACTGAGGTATGACTTCTTCAGAAGAGACAAGACTGTGGTTCCCTACTCAAGTTCTCCAGGGTACTGAAGATTTTAGACCTCTGTGTATCACATTGCTTGCTCAGTTCTCTTAGTAGACTGAAATCTCCACTTATTTAGTCTGTACTCTCAGAGATAGCAGTTTCATTTATCTGATTATCCACATCACTTTCCTCTTCCAATTTTTCTAGCTTTATTATATCTGACAATACAGGACTAGAACTGCACAGTCTATCCTTGAGGCAGATGTTTAAATACTGTCGAGCACTGAAATTATATTTTCACAGAATTAATCTGTGGTAACTCCAAGATCTTATTACTCAATGGTATTAGTCAACTGTATATATGTATGTGAGTTAAAGACTGTCTTCCTCCATGTACATTACTCAAAATTCAGTGCAGATGAGTATCAGTCAAAGATAACAGGACTGGAGTGTGAGTGTAGGATTCTTCTAATAGTGTAAAATTTAAAAAAAAAAAAGAAACAAAACAAACACACAAAAAAACCCAAGCCAAAAAGAAGTAAAAAAATATATAAAAAAATAATTCAAATACTGTCATTTCATATAACATAATATTTGAAACACACTTTATTTCTTTTTGTAATCCATTCATATACAAACATTCACTTAAAACAGTCATGTAACTATTCTATTACAAGGGTATAGCCAAGATATATATAGATATATACACACACACACATATATATATATATGTAAGTTTACCTTGACCTAAAAGCTCTACCCTCTTACCTGTAGATAAGTTATTCTCCTCTGTACCAAATCTGTTAGATCTTTGGCCTCTTTTTCTCTCCAATCTCCTGCTCCATCTGTTTGACTGAGGTAGTACAAGTCAGTCATTATTGACCTGTAAACAAGGGGGAAAAAGAAAAATTCTCTAAAAAATGTGAAAAAATCTTAAAATTACTAAAAATGGAGGATTAGGTGAAATCACTGAAAAATTAAACAGATGTTTCAATTATGCCTCAAAACCAGTTTCTTCATGCTACCTCCTACCCTACAATCCAAACAGCAGCCAGGAAAGACAGATTGTGCCCTCCATTTAATGTATGTTCCATACCTGTGACTAATTATAGTATTAAACAGGAAATGGGTTAAAAAACTCTTAGTCCTGCTACAGAGCACTTGTTTCTGGTATGTGCTAAAGGAAACTGAAAAGAAAGAATAGTTCCATGCTAGATACATTATCCAGTGGCCCCAGATGAAAGCACAGGAGGGATTCCTACAGTAGCTTCTATTATAATGCATTATTACTTTGCCTCCTACAATCACTTTACTACGCTTGTAGAGATTGTATTAAAAATGCCTTTAGTACAGGTAAAACAGTAATCCTATTTTTATTAATGAAAACTAACCACAGAATGTTATTACAAGGTTTAGTCAACGGTACTAAAATAATATTTTTTCTTATTTCTAAGGGGAAAAAAAAGAATGTGTTGTCCAAATTTTATTTTTTCTATTTTTAGCCATGGTGACTATGAGAAAGCAAAGGCAGTAGGTAAGTTTAAATAATCAGCATTACCTGTGAAATATCATTATTTTCCATCATTTTTGAGGTAAGAAGAATGATGAGAGAGTCTTTACACAGCCTCAGTAACTCAACACATTAGGAAGAGGCAGCTTTGTTAGGTACAAACTATAAAGGTTATCAAGTAATTTGTGGGAGATTTTATGAGTTCATGCAAGAGTTTTCATATAGTACCCACAATCTTTGTAAAAAAAAACCCAAAACAACAAAACCCAACAAACACTGACTCATAAAATTCAAGCAAATCAGAAACTGAAAAATGCCCAGGTGTTTCTGTTCCCAGAAACAATTACAGGGTATTGTGATTTTAACACCCTTTCAGTTACGGAGACCTTCTTCCTTTGATTGCTACTTCTGGGAAATGTGCATTTTTTAGGTTTACAGCTGCTAGGTTCTCTTCCTGTGACAGACCATCATGATGGCTTATTAATACAAATTTAGAAGAGACACAGGCTAATACCAAAGACCAGAGTCACGCTCCATGTGAGAGCCAAGAAGCAGATGGACTGGTGACCCCAAGCCCAAGATAGCCAAGTGCAGACAGATGATGAAGCTGCACAGGAGCACTGAAGGGTATTGTGGGTGGTCAAATGGTAATAAGAATTTCAGATAGTGGCACTGCAGATGTTTAGTAAGTCAAACTCGGACTTTCATTGTGCTACAAGACACAATGGGTTTTGTTTCATATCGTAAATTATACCTCAGAGCATTTTGCTGCTGGAGAGAAGAATGAAGCAGAGAATCTGGCTGTACACATCATCTGCATTTAATTGTCACAAATAAAGGGGGGAAGGCAGGCATTTTTAACACATTTTTAAAGATCAGTCTAGACATTCTAGACATATGACACTGTCTCCCATAACACCTCGTGGGTAAGCTCAGGAAGTGTGGGTTAGAAGAGCAGACAGTGAGATGGGTTGAGATGGCTGAACAACAGAGCTCAGAGGGTTGTGAGCAGTGGTGCAGAGTCCAGCTGGTGTCCCGTAAGAAAACATTAGCATTTTTCCCAGAAAGGCCTGTATTCAGAGGCAGGATTGCAATGCCAATATTCATTCTGAAGGACTCTACCTTTTAGCCTGACAGGTGAAATTCTACATGGTGTCTAAACAGGAGAAAGGAGTGGTACAACTTCGACATAAGAAGATGCAACATGACCCTTGAATATGCACTTGGTTGAAAAGGAGCTGGAAAGAGTTGTCAAATCCTGGCCCAGGCTGCCCAGGGCAGTGGAGTCCCCATCCCTGGAGAGGTTTAAAAGCTGTGGAGATGTGGTGCTGAGGGACTTGGTTTAGTGGTGACCTGGCAGTACTGGGTTAGTACTGGGACTTGATGATCTTTACCAAGCTAAGCAATTATGCGATTCTACTGCATAGAAAAGTCATCTGCTCAAAACTTTTCTGAAACAGGAGACGTTTACAGCAGTTTACCTCCCAAATTTCCTTCAAAGATCAGTTAGTTGGGCCAATTATGTACTATCTTGTTTTCAAAGAGTATTTCAGATCTCCAATGTATTTTAATTTTATGGCCTTGGTTGTGACTTTTTTTTTTGCAATGAATCAATTTGGTAATACACAATCAGAAGTTCTACCTGGTTGCCAGAACACAATAGATTATTTAATTCCATGAGCTTTTTATGGCCAACTACTTTTTGAGATGCTTTGAGAGCTAGTTCTTTGGTTTCCTTTTCTTTCAGAGCTACAACCATCAGATACTGCCAGGGAGGGATGTTGAGCTTCCACGAGAAGGTAAAAGTAGTAAAAGCCACCTCCCTGAACTCACTGCACCCATTCTTCAGGCCTCTTGTTGGTATCCAAAGTCTCTTTGCTTCCCCTAAGCGTTTCTGTCCCCTGGTATACCCCCTTTCTGTGAATTGATTTGCTGAGATGTTGCTACGGTACCCTCTTCTGAGTCTTGAAAGAAAGCCACTTTCTGGTAATCAAGTTCCTAATGTATTCCAAACAGAGACAGCAAGAAACCGCATCATAAGTCAAAAGCATGGACAGTAGCACCAGCATTTGAGTTATTCTTTTTCTCTTCTGGTAGAAGTGACCTTATCACCCAACTTTTCTTGCTTCTGTTATTGTTTAACTATGATATACACAGAAGTATTCCTGCAACTACTCAGCAGATGGGGTGGCACATTTTTTCTGCCCAGTGGAAAGACAAGAAGCATCAGATACAATTTGGAACACAGTAAATTTCAGCTCAATAAAAGAAATAAAAGAAAAAAACAACAGAACAAAAAACAAGCAAGCAAACAAACAAAAACCTGTCAAACACTGGAGTAGGTCTCAGATGATGTGGAATCCTGAAGATATACACACCACAAAGCTGCTCTAACTGGAACTGCTATTGAAGGGCTGTACTAAGTGGAAATCTGTTGCAGTCAGCAAGATTCTACAGTTCACAGGTGCTGAAAAGATCCGTGCAGTTTACATTTCACAGACTGCAGCATGAAAAAAGTTGCCCAAAACACATTGGTTAATTTTAAAGCCAACAGCTTGAATCCAATCACAGTAACCATTAGGCAAGTGGAATTGTAGCCAGTTGCTGACAAACCACACTGTGAGGAACAGCAATAAAAGATTATTTCACAAGACAGGGAATGTGGCATCTACAGAGTGAAACAACATTAGCAGGACACTTCTTTTCATTTACAAAACAAGTTTGCTTAAATACTAGATTTGGCCTTATCAGCAAGAGCTGAGATTTATATTTTTTTTTTCTACATACTGGCAAGGTATCTGATTTTTCACATTCCCTTTAGTATTGGATTATTTCAACATTTGTTTAAAAATAAAAGAGTTTGTAAAAAAAAAAATCCCCAAGACTGAAGCACAAAAACAATTAAATGAAGACTTTCCTAGGGTGACAGGTTCTACCACTTTCTGAAGTGTTTATTAGCCACCATTTAAGATAATATAAACATAGACACAATACAAAATATTTAATTATCAGTGTAGTACAATGACATTAAAAAAAGCAAAACCAAAATAACTGCAGAATATTTCTATATTGTAGATGCAGCCTTGGCATTTATCCCCATCTCGTTCTTCTCTCCATGACAACTAAAACAACAAAAAAGCAGGCAAGACTAACACCCCCAGTCTATCATTTTATCTAAGATGATAATACTAGATAAAAATTCATAACTCAGATACTGAAAAACAAAAATTCCTGTGACAGTTCCACATCTATTTAACTGCAGGAACTTGTGAAGCAGGAAACATTTTCAAGACCTTCTTGTCTGGCTATTCCTCTGAGCTTGTCTCTTTAAGGGATTTGTCTACCCTTACTTTAGTGAGACAGTCTAATCTCAGACACTAAAAATGGTACAGATTATCAATTATACTTGAAATTTGTTTTTTCAGGCACTAGATCAGTATTACTAAATTACAGCCAAATAATATCCACTAGATTACCATGTCCAATTCTGCCAAATTTGTTAGATTTGGACTATTTAAGTTTAATTTTAAATGCATTTAAGATCAATAGTTGCTTGGTCCACTAGAAGATGATATTTATACTAAAAATAATTTTAAAATTAAAAAAAAACCAAACAAACAATTTTTCATAATATGCAGAAAGATTCTATACTGCTTCTGGGCATCTTTTGCAAAAAGCTGTTC
>WUAM01000323.1:33896185-33912173 GCA_024336885.1 Actenoides hombroni
TTAACAAAACACCACGTGTTAGTCTAGCTTACAAGAAACATCCTACTGTTTTTCATAACACTGGTGAGAAAGGTAGGGTTCTCACCGAATATTGTGAGAACCAGAGAAAATCCCTCTGCTAGGAGCTTTTTAGCATCCACACTGAGCCTCCTTTTTTCCTAGCTAAACAACCCCAATTCTCTCAGCTGCTCCTCTTAAGACGTGTTCTAGACCCTTCACCAGTTTTGTTGCCCTTCTTTGGATATGCTCTAGTACGTCAGTGTCCTTCTTGTAGTGAGGGGCCCCAAAGTGAACACAGTACTTGAGATGCAGCCTCACCAGTGACAAGTACAGGGGTAAAATCACTTCCCTGGTCCTCCTGGATACACTATTCCTGATACAGGCCATGATGCCATTGGCCTTCTTGGCCACCTGGGCACACTGCTGGCTCATGTTCAGCCGGCTATCAATCAACACCCCCAGGTCCTTCTCTGCCTGGCAGCTCTCCAGCCACTCCTCCCCAAGCCTGTAGTGCTGCCGGGGGTTGGTGTGGCCCAAGTGCAGGACCCAGCATTTGGCCTTATTGAAACTCATGGAATTGGCCTTGGCCAATTCCTAGACAGCAAACAGAGTCATTCAAAGCGCAAGGTTTAAAATTAACGATTTACAGGATAGGCCCTTCAGGAAGCAGATCATAGATATAACAGTCAACCACTAGTTGGTAACTGGCTTGACTATTGGCTTTATGCAAGTTAACCTAAAAGGTTACATCAATACCCTACTACCCAGAGCTTTCCTGGACACCGTAATGCAAACCATCATGTTAGAACAAGCTCTGAAATACTTCTCATAAAGGCCAACTGCACTGTTCCAACCTCTCTGAACAGTCTGAGCATTATTACACAGACAGGAAAACTTCCAAATGCTGCTGCATATGCATCTACCTGTTTTGAAGGCTGAGAGATTAACAGAAAGGACAAACCTCAATCCATGCCAGCTGTCCCCAATACTAGACAATGCTCCACTTCATTAGCATTAATGCTGCCAAAAGGGATTTGAAATCAAACCAGCTTAAGGAAACAAAAACTAAGCACAGATAACGTCTGGAAGAGTACACAAAACTAAGAAAAGGGGAAAGTGTAACCATCTTTAGAAATTTAACCAACAGAATGAGGAAATTTATAGGCAAGGAAATCACAGAGAGAACACTCTCTCCAGACACAGGCTACTGAAAGAAAATACTGAAAAAAGTTGTCAGGAAAGCCCAACTAAGAAAGTTGTTAAGTGAGAATACAGACAACATGAAGAAATAAAGGCTGAAATGCTGGCAAAACCTGTTCACTTGAAATAAGGTCAAGAAATTCAACAAGAAACAAACCCATGTTTGAATTTGAGGAAGGAAATAATTTGAGCAGTACAGCCTCATTATTATTTGTTATGGGTTACAGCAACTAGTTCAAAAGAGAAAGCCTATCTGCTCAAAAGACAAGGCTATCAACAAAATATTTGACAGCCTCGGCAAAAAAAAAGTAAGATCTAAATCAGCAAACTTCACAGGAGACAGGCAGTACTCTGCATGTCACTGAAACAATCGTGATGCTGAAATCATAACAAAAAGGAACATGGCTGTAAGCCAAAAAAGAAACAAAAAAAACCCCTATTTTGTTTCTATTGCATATTTACAATAAAAAATCTAGAGGGTCTTGCTGACCCTCTTTCTGAGGGATCATTTTAAACTGTGGGATTTCGTTCAGCCTATCAAACTTCTGACATATAGGAGATAAATCTTTTAAACAATTAAAAAATGTACACCTCCCCATCCACTAGAAATACTGGCTAACACTACAAATACCATCATTCAGCCTTTTAAAGTCAGAGAAATTTACATCGAAAGAGAAGTGAACACACAAGAGAAATACCAACAGCAACAGAATTACTAAGAATCCTTTATCTATGCTTTGAAACAATTCACGCAGTAGCAAATTAAAAGAAAACCAGAACCTTCTACTGTGCCTTTGATGCCTACCCTGTTCCTTCCTCCTCCTTTTTTCTCCCTTCTGAGAAACGTACATTCTTCAGACCTGCCCACAGTGAGCACACAGTTGGATATTGTTATGGAAATTATAATAGGGATTCATACCTAACTTCACTTTTCATTTTAAGTTTTTTCCAACAAGAACCAAATAAAAAGACACAGCATTTTATTCCCAAGTCTATTGCCAAACAGCTTGGGTGAATTTGCTTTTACTGACCAACAGATCAAACAGCCATAGGCGACGTTAACAAGAGCACGGGTCAAGTTCACCGCCGTGACTGGGAGCCAGCCCAGCAGCTGTGCAGATGACCACAATGGTACCAGTTTCACAGCGCTGCTCCTGCTGCTCTGTGGGAAGGCCACGAGTGGATGGCAGCAGTGCTCAGCATCCAGGGGCTGAGAAAAGGAAGATATGACGCTGCTCCCCTTGAGGCAAGACAGAGCTGCAGCCTAGTGTTTATCAGACACAGGCTAATCAAAGGTAGATCTTCAAACAAAGGTCAAGGAGAATAGCAAAGCTGAGATTCCAGCAATTAAGACCAAAGAAGTGGTCAGGGATTTTCAAGAAGAAAAATCTGAAAGACCTTTCTGATATTTGCCTGTTGACAGATGATGGTGCCTGATAATGAAGGAAGCTGAAAATCTGTATTGAATATAATTCCATTAGCATGAAGATGATAAAAAAAAAAAAAAAAGCAGTTTATATATTTCAGTACACCAGAAAACACCTTTAAACTACTCCTCTATACTACACACCAAGCTCTATAAACATTAGGGAAAAAACAAATACTAATACTATGGTACATTTCATTTTAGAGAGAGTTCAGGTCTTTTAAGTTGCTCTCATTTGAATAATTTTTGACACGTCTTTTCCCTGAGCCTGTTTCACCACAGACTAATATAGTGTGATATTAAGAAGAGACCGTTGCTAAATGTATGCATGAAGGTTCCTCCTGAAGTGGTTCTGTTCTTTTCCTCCCACTTTTACTCTCCATTAGGCAATCTTGCATTGCTCTCTTCTTCCTCTGATGCTTAATTTACGACGGGAATTTTTAGAAAATTATATATATGTCTTCCCTACTTAGTAATAAAAAGCAAACAATTTTTAAAGTTACATGTTGAGTTTTAATCAAGCTGAATTTAATCTTTTATCTCTTTCAATCTATGATGTATGAAAGCAAGCAAACTCACTGCAATGAATTTAGTCGGGGTTAAAGGCTCCACAGCTGAGAGCCCTTCATTCATTCCCAAAGCAAGTACATATTCGTAGTAATTCAGGTTTCCCTACACTATCCAATGATTGTGGTACAAGCTACCTCATGGGACCAGTATTCAGTATAATCTAGCATAATAATATCCTTTTGTATATACGTATATCTATATATGTATAATATAGATACATATAATCCATCTATATGTATAAGATAGCTTCCATACAGCAAAGAACTTGACAAATTATACCAAGTGTGCCTTGTGTTTTCTCTCATAATAAGCAGCTTCACTTGGCTGCTCCTTCACCCTTTCCCATAGCAGTCAAGAGGTGCTGACAGACACCATGCAAAGATGACAAGGCAGTACTCAAACATCAAGGGACAAGGAATCGATGAAACTGGGTTTTCTGCTAAATCTGGATCCCTGTAAGAAAACAGTAGGAAAGGCAAAAGGTGGTACATGGAAGAACTCCCAGAAGCATGAAAGGAAAAACATTGAAACAATGTTTAAAAAAAATTGCAGTCTTAAGCCTGATGTAAAACCACAGTTTGTAGGAGCTTTCACCACATGCACAGCCTCACAAAGTTTGACATCGGTGCTGCCCATCGCTGAACTCATTAGAGAGCCGACTGGATAAAGGAGGACAAACTTGTCACTACGCTTCATACATCTCCATCAGAAAACAGAAAGGCTGAAGCTGAGAGCAAGATAAAAGATAGTTGAGAGAGAAAAGGTTTTGTTGAAGCTCAAACTGCATCCTCAAGAGCCGATGACTCTTCCTTCCAAAGCTTTTCTCCGCACACTACACATGATGACTGAGTAACTGTAATTACACATACGTAGTAAGCACAGCTTAGGGAAGACAGACTGCTGCAACAGTAAAAATGCCACTGGAAATCACAGTTGGGAAGACAACGTTCTATTTTGGTTTACCACATTCCAGCAGAAACTTTTCATACTGATGCTACTAATGTGCCATAAAAATATTTACACTGATTATTCTCAAATGTGGGTTTTTTTCATGTTAGTACATGCTAAGTGTGCATGCCTGGGACTAGCCACCTTCAAACTAACACTGAGCCTTCACTCAGCACATCAAAAACCACCCCAGAATTCTCAGATGGGAATTCACAGCACCTTTTTCTCTGTAAAATCACATTTGACCTAACATAAAAATTAAAAACTGCCATCATCTAAGGGCTCTGAGCTATAGATACCCTTCAACACCAAGTGATAACAATTAGTAAACCTCACAGCAATACAACATTTTCAGGCAACAAACAAGAAAAGAACTGTCCAAAGGAGTGTTCCACATGCTTCCATTCCAAAGCACTTCTGATTTCAAAAAGCACAGTTAAAGCTATCATCTCTTTTGATAAGATATGTCTAAGCCAGAAAAAGAAATAAACTCCTTGTGATTGCTTTTGCCAGGGGAAGGTAAGAAGTTTAATCAACAACGCTAGATATTGTAAGAGACTTCAACAGAAAAGCCACTAACAAAGGTTATCAATCCACAGCCTCCCTGTTTATGACTTTGAGGAGGACTTGAATGACAGACAAACACTAAGTACATAAGTGGTTCTTTACTGCCCTAGAGGTCAGACCAATTGTAACCCCCTCAAAAGGAAAACTGTACTGGCTAAACATGTTTGTCTTGTAGGTGTCCCTGAATGACACCTACTGCTTACAAACTTCTCAGCAGGAAACAGCAATCTTCATGAATGCCCAGGAAGCACCTTTGCTGTCTTGTGCAGGGTGAGAATATTGCAACATTTCACATCAAGAGTATCAGAAAATATATATGAATAGACATCCGAAGACTGTGAAAAAGTATCTCCTTGTTATAGAAGCTATAGAACCATTAAGCGAGTCAGAGGAGGGCTGTTCGGAACCCGTATGCACTTCTGAAATAGCACTCTGACTTTAACAAGATACAATTCTGCTTCCAGGTTTTCACATTTGTTTTCAAAATTAACCATGTAATGGATACCTTGGTTAACACATCTGGCAGGACACTAAACCATATCTCTAGCTATTAGCTCAGATTTATATAACTAATATCTTTATGTTTCTAAAAATCTATGAAAACAAAAAGCCATCAAGATTAATCATCTATCTTCCTAAACAATCTATAGCAAAACACATTAAAAAAAAAATCTTACAGATGCCATAACCGACACAGAACAACTTGAGAGTATCTGAAAATCTCTACTGCATTGTATCACAGCCAACCTGATGCTTGTCTTCTAAAATACATAATTCTTTCACAAATCTCTACTTTAAGGAGTGGGTGCTCTGCCTGAGAAAGCAAGATGTTATTTAACCAAGAGCAAACCTGGAATCTGCCAGGTCAAAGTACTACAGAAGGGATCCTCAGTGTTAACAAAGTAGTAAAATGTATGTTATATTAAAGGATCAATCAAAGACCAGTGTGAGGAGAAAAAAAAAAAAAAGGAGGAAAAAAAAAATAAAGGAAGAAAACACGTATCACATCAACAAAAACTGCAAATACAGAGGATTTATATTTAATCTTTGACAAATGATGTCACCTTGACATAAAAAGCTGGATAAAAGTGTATCTTAATGACAGGTGTAACTCAAACTATCGTGTTGCCTAAATGAGTGTCCAGAAGGACTAGCACCCTTAGGTACCGAGTGTAAGGTAATGTCAACAATGTGGCATAGACCCACCGGTACTTCACCTGAGGATTCAGCTAAAACTCCCTCAAACAAAAACTTTCTCAATTACAAATAGAGAAAACACTGCAATTATGTCTTCAGGTAAACTAATGAGACACCCTCATTTAAAAAACTCATTTCAACCATTCTACTCACCTGAACAAGACGACATCATCCCTGTGGAAACACCTACTGCTCCCTACCAGTTCCCTTCTGTTTGCAAAACTGTCACCAGCTCCTGAACAATTCACTTGGCTACAGCCAATAGATGTAACCTAGCCAAAAAATTCCTTCACAGTTACTACAGCTGATGACAAAAGCATGGAAAAAAAATCAGTTCCTATTACATGTTAATGTATTTATCAAACATTATTTCAACAAAAGCTAACTGAAAAAACTGCCAGCCAACAATCCCAATTCTGTTACACATTCGGACCTTCAGCAATTACATGTCTCAGGCATTTCGACTCATAGTTTTGTGCTCCCTCTGTCATCGTAACTCATTTAACCCTTCCTCAGATTCTTTCTGCAAATTAAAAAGAAAAAAAAAAAAAAAAAGCAGCAAGGCTATGACAGAGACAGGACAGTGAGAAAAAGCTAACAGGCATCAGAAGACCATTCAGTGAAATACAGAATTATTCCTATTGCTTATGCAAGAACAAATTGCCTGTAGAAAGCATAACTGAGACCCAAGAAGCCATTTTGCAGTTAAGACCCGCACACAGCTTAAACTCTAGTGACCTACGCACTCATGAGATGAACAGTCTCAGTACTGGCTTTGGCAACAACTCTACCTTTTTGGAATCCAGTCTCAGCTACAGGGGCAAGTGCTCAATGCCAAGAGAAGTGCATCCTCCCTTGAGAAAATGAACATCAAACCACAACATGTAAGAAAATGTGCCGTGAAAGGCAGTCCTAGAAGTCCTAACTGAAAATAAAGTTAATCACAAAACCGTAGCTGTCTCTGCAAAGCAGGGACAGCAGGATCCTACAAGACTCTATAGGACTGTAAAAAACACTGGACTTGGAAGTAAGGAAAAAAAAAAAAAAAAAATCTATGTTCTGTAAAACAGTATCCTGAACTCATTCTGTGGAGCATCCACAATCAAAATGTCTCTGGCTGAGAGATACCAGCACATCCTGTTGCATCACAAGACATGGTTTTATGACCCTCTGGTCAGATTTCAGTACTTCATATAGGAAATACCCCATTTCCTATTCTTGGCCCAACAGCTTGAAGCAACTCGGGGTATACCAGAGACATGTGTTCAGAGTGCCTGAGGGTAACTGCAAGCAAGTAATTTTGTGCACACACGTAGAGTTCTGAAATGCAGTCAACTGCACAGAGACAATGTTCTCTCAGCACTCCTGTAGACACAGAATCTGCAGAATTATTATCTATCATTACCTATGCATGACAGCGCAATATGTTGTATGGGAAAATCAAACCAGCATTTTAAATGATACTGAACTCTCTGTATATGTATCTATATGTGTGGCTAGCTCCTCAAGAGACCAGCATTTCTCTGCTCTGGGTTGCACTGAATCCCTCATCTTGTAAGAGGGCTACCTGTTGTAATCAAGCGGAGGAGAGAGATAAAAGGCCTTTCTCACACATGTTCCAAGGGTCCTGCTGCCACTGAAGGAAAAAAATTATATATGGAGAAACCACCTGCTAAAGGGCAGCATCCCCTGCTCCTTTGGAAGCAGACAAAGCACACTCACATCTGTGGTATTTGAAGATGTTGTCGTAGGGTGTAACGTAAACTGTCCTATTACACAAACTGTGTTCAAACCGACTAAGGAACAAATTCTTTACGTAAGGTGCCCTGCCATAAGCGAGCTTATACAACAACAACAGCAGAGAAAGAGACCACCAACACCCTGCGTTGCTCTGAAACAGCAAACACTTCAGTCTCAAGTATACTGTCATCTACTATGTGAACAGCCATGGTAGCTGTCAAACACAGACAGCTGCTCAGCAAACACCCAAAAAGAGACCAGATGTCAGCTAAGTGCAGCATAGCAGAAACTTGTATGCAGCTTTCCAGTATATCACATATTTTACCATATATTACATACATCATCATAAATAGCCAAAGACCACGGTTCCAGGCAATGTGAAAGCTCACGTTTCAAAACAGATCACTTGGTCAACAGAAATCTCCTTACAGGCAAAAAGTAAAGAAGAAATGTGTAAAATTGAATACATCAGTAATATAAAGAATTCATTTTTTGAAAAAACAAGTCTTATAAACTGTTCAATAAACAGCTTGTCAGTTAGGTACATACTTTAAAGCTTATTATATATATGCATATAAACACCTCTAAAACTATAAAAAAAATAATTCTAAAAGCTTGCCAAACAGATTTATACCTGTCCAAAACAGACCTACCATAAGAAGTTATGACACTACCCAAATTCCAACCAAATTACGGTGAAGTTCAACACAAGCAATTTCGTAATCTAAAGATGAACTTTGGGAGCTTGCTGGAACAGAATTCTTACTCTTCTTTTATAGAACCTTTTGGAAAAGCAATGCTTTGAAGAAAGAGTTTAAGACACTGAAAGTCAGAATTAACTTCCCAAAGAGATTCACAACAATGCTCCACAAGCTCCTAAAAAACAGCTGTCACCTTGCAGAACTAATAACGTCACGGTGATATCCACTGCTATCAGCTGCCTCACAAAAGAAACTCTCTAACATTGCAGAAAATTATTCACCTTACGACTAGAGTTATGAAGCAAACATATAATGAAAGTAGACTTCTAAAAGGCATTTACATTTGGAATTAATATTGCTACCATAAAGCAACTGTAGCAGCATAAGCTTCACCAAATTCTAGAATGACCAATGCCTGAAGTGTTTCAACTTATTTTGAATGTATTATACCCGAAAATGAGGTAAATTATGCTTTATTAGTATCTCATTTTTGAAAGAACTAAGTAAAGTGATTGATTCACAGGAAACTACACTTCACTACGGAAATCATTGCTTGTCTTAGGGAGGATCCCTAAAGACTATAGGTTAGCAAACACAAATAAAGTGGCAAAAAACTTAGAATAGGGCCATTCAATTCCTCCTGTAGCATCTCACATGTGAATAAGAAGAACAAAAATGTGGAAAAAAAATAAATCTGTCCTTTAACTGTAGCTCTTTGCTACAGGCAACTCCTCTGATTTGAAGACTTGTAGCCAAAAGTCTTCCAAAGCAGTTACTGGGCTCCTCTTAGGACTGTTTCTCCTCCTTTATTTTTTCCTCATCCCCACTCTGAAAATGTAAAGGGAGGGAGAGGAGTAAGGAACAGAAAAAAACAATAATCATGGGAGGCAACTAGTACATCATGGTTTTGGGGGGGGGGGGGGGGTTGCAGGGAGGGCATCAGAATTGATTGCAACTGATGTAACAGCCAGAAAAATCACCGCCTTGAAATCATACATTATGAGCTAAATAACATGAATTTACATATGTATCATGACAAATGACCCAGAAAGATCACCTATTTTTAAGGCTGCCAGATACTTCCTTCTGGAAGATTTATTTTTCAGTTTCTTTTAAGTTGCCAAAGGCTTTCTATTCTGTGCCAGGTGTCCACGTCAAAGCTGAGCTACTGCAATGTTTTCATTGTATTCAAAACATTTTTTGCCCTTTGCAAGGAAAGCTACAGAAAAATATGATCTTGCCCCATTGCAAAAGGCTTCTTTAGAAAGTTTACTCACTCGCACGCTTTAAACTCCACACACATCTTCCTACGAGACAGCAAACTGCATATGCTGACACACAAATGATGCTGTTGCCAAGCTCACTGAATGCCATCGTTACTGATTTTGTTGTGATATGTTACAGCTGAGTATCCTACACATTCTGTCTGTACTGACTGCCTTCCAGTACAAGGCTTCTGGGAGCTGAGCACCCACAGTTGTAGACTCATAGGATAATACAGGTTGGAAGGGATGTCCAGACATCCCTAGTTCAACCTCCTGCTGAAAGTCAACTATGAGATCGGACCAGGTTGCTCAGCTTTATCCTTTTGGGTCTTGAAAACCTCTAAGACAGAGGCTACACAGCTCCTCTGGGCAACCCTTTCCACACTCATGGAGATAAAGTTTTTTCCTTATCTACAGTCTGAACATTGTTTGTTTCAATTCACAGCTATTGCCTTGTGTCCTCCCATCACAAGCCTCACCCTGATTCCATCTTCTCAGTGACTGCCTCAAAGACCCCAGCAGGCTGTTTTTAGATCTCCCTGAAGCTACCTCTTCTCCACCTGAACAAACGCAGCTCTCAGCTTCACCTCACAGGGCAAGTGCTCCAGCTCCTTAACCATGCTGGTAGTCCTCCACTGAATTAACTTCTGTTTATTGATGCCTTTCCTGCACCGAGGGTCCCAAAACCAGGCACAGTACTGTAGATGTGGTTTAATGAGCACCAAGTAGAGAGGATAATGACTTCCCTCCACCTTACGGCTATGTTCCTGTTCATACAGCCCAGGATGTTGCTGCTCTCTTTTTCTGCAGGGGCTTGCGGCTGCTGGCCCATGCTCACAGTGCTGCCCACCAGGACCCCAGGCTTCTCCAGCAGAGCTGCTTCCCAGCCAGTCAGTCCCTAGCCTCTGTCACCACAAGGTGCTCTCCCTCCCCATCTGCAGGGCTTTGCATTTGTCATTGAACGTCGTAAAGTTCAGAAGGGCCTTGCGTTCACAGTGCCAAAGTCCCTCCGAAGGGCAGCCCTGTCCTTGTGCATATCAACCATTCCCCCCAGTTTGGTGTCACCTGCAAGCACAAGGGCGTACAGAAGGCAACTGGGCTAGCCATGCATGATTTACCTTTGAGAAATCCACACTTATTGTTCCCAAACGCTTCCTCCTCCTTGTGCCCAGAAAGGTGTTCAAAGAACAGCCACACCCTTACTTTCCCAGGAATGAAAAGGAAGCTCACCAGCTTAGTACCTCCTTGGACTGTATATTGGCCTTTGATGAAGAACACAGCACGTGCCTTCCTCCAGTCATTGGAAAGCTGATCCTGATCCAGGATGTTTCCATGATGATGGGGAGGGACCTCACTCTGACTCTGGCCAGCTCTATCAACATCCTCAGATGCAGTCCATTTGGCCACATGTACAATTCACGTTCTCTCAATAATCCCCGAGTCCTCATCCACTGCTCGTAGCTGCTCTCCTCAAACCCTGCCACTAAGCAGAGAGGCCTGGGAGACCTTGTTGGTGAAGACTGACCAAGGAAGAGGGCACTGCATACCTCAGCCTTAGCCACGTCCACTGTCACTAAATGACACAGCACATTCAGAAAGAAGCCTGTATTTCACTTGTCCAGCTTTTTACTGCTAAAGTACTAGAATCACAGAATGGTAGGAGTTGGAAGAGACCTCTGGAGATCATCTTGTCCAACCCCCCCTGCCAAAGCAGGTTCACCTAAGGCAGGCTGCCTGTGATTGCGTCCAGGAGGGCTTTGAAAATCTCTGGAGACTCCACAACCTCTCTCGACAGCCTGGTCCAGTGCTCCAGAACAAAAGAAACTCTCCTTACTGCCCTTGACCTTCCTTGCAAATGTCATCTCTAGATGAGCACTGGCTTTCTTGATGCCATCCCTACAGATCAGGACAATGTTCCTAGATTTCTCCTTTCTAGCCTGCCCCAGCTTCCACTACGTGTACACCCCATTTCTGCACTGGAGCTCACACAGGGGTTCCCTGTTACGCCACGCTCATCACCTGATAGGCCTACATGCTTTCCTGAGAATCAGGATGGACCACGGGCACCTAAGTTGCTCTTCAGTGATACCCTGCTGGACCTAGCAAGCATGAAAAGGTAAGCCAGCCATGTGACAAAAGGGTGGAAAAGGGCAAGGGAGAACCAACAGGACTTGACTGAAGAAAGAACTTTAAAAAAATTACCAAAAATGCAAAAACCTATCAACGTGCAATCCGTTCCTCATCAGAATTCTGGCCTTAGTATCTTGTGGTTAACATTGGAGCAGAGCTAAGTATTTATACCTGCAGTCCAAATCAACAGACACCAGGCTGCAAATCAAGCAATGAGGTCTTTTCTAGCACGTGTGTTCAGGGATCCCTCTTAAGGTAGCTATAAAAAAAAAAAAAACTAAAACCCAAAGAAATGCCAGGCTATTGTTAGGAAATTACATGGGGAGACAGACCTTTATGAGAAAATATTTTAGAACATGCTAATCATTAAAACACTGGTAGATTATTTTGAAAAATCATATCATAAAGGCCCTAAACTGGATATTCAACACAAAGGGACACAGAACAGATCCCCAGAGACTTCTGTGAAAATATTACTAGTGCAACACACAGGCACAAGAGGTTGTGGGTAATGAAACGGACAAAGAGAAATCAAGAAGGTACAGGACGAACAGCACACAACAAACAGTAAGGCCACACATTACTGGATACCAAGAGAAAAGATTCAACATCAAGTTTGCAGGCCACACCAAGCTGAATGGTGTGGTAAATATACCATAGGGATGGGATGTCATGCAGAGGGACCTGGACAAGCTGGAGAAGTGAACCCAGGTGAACCTCATGAAGTTCAACAAGACAAGTACACAGACTTGCACCTGGGTCAGAACAATCTTATCAACACAGGCTGGGGGATAAGGTGATGGAGAGCAGCCCTGAGGAAAAGGACTTGGGGGTACTGGTGCATGAGAAGCTAGACATGAGCCAACAATATGCACTTGCAGCCCAGAAGGCAAATCACATCCTGGGCTGCATCAAAGGATGAACAGAGAGCAGACAGAGAGAGGTAATTCTTCCCTTCTACTCTGGCAAGACCTCACCTGGAGTACCGTGTCCAGCTCTGGAGCCCTCAGCAGGAGAAGGATGTGGACCTGTTGGAGTGGGTCCAGAGGAGGCCACAAAAATGATCAGAGGGCTGGAGCAACCATCCTGTGAGGACAGGCTGAGGGAGCTGGGGTTGTTCAGCCTGGAGAAGAGAAGGCTCCGGGGAGACCTTATAGTGACCTTCCAGTACCTGAAGGGGGCCTATAAGAAAGCTGGGGAGGGGCTGTTTACAAGGGCATGTAGCAATAAGATGAGTGGTAATGGTTTTAAACTAGAGAAAGGCAGATTTAGATTGGACATCAGGAAGAAGTTCTCTCCTATGGGGGTGGTGGAACCCTGGTACAGGTTGCCAGGGAGGTGGTGGAGGCCTCATCCCTGCAGACATTCAAGGTCAGGCTTGATGGGGCTCTGACTAACCTGATTTAGTTGAGGATGTCCCTGCTCACTGCAGGGGGTTTGAATAGATGCCCTTTGGAGGTCCCTTCCAATCCAAGGCATTCTATGATTCTGTGAATGTTGCTCACTGAACACCACCTGTGCTACATACCGAAAGAAACACTGTAGAGAGAAGAGTAGCATTTAACCATAGATTTACAGGCCAAACTACAGTTCTTGCCACCATCCCAAATTTTGGAATATCATGATTTATGTGAGCGTGATCTTGCAACTTCAAAGTTCTTTCAAGATAGTTTTTGTTGCACAGTAGCGAAACATAGTGTGATTTCTCAAAAAAAAACCCACCACACAACACTTCATTTGCAGATTATGTTTATCATATAGAAGAGATGCATATTAATGCAATCATACATAGCCTGCATCATCTACATTTGTTTTCCTTATTGTATCGGAAGCATATTCTATCACCAAAGAGCAAGCTTTAGAATGAGTCCAGAAAAATATTAAGTCACATTTTGCTTTGACACTAGCTCCCCCTCCAGACCAGCCTAAGATTAGAGTAATTACTTTTTATTTTAAATTCTGACTTGGCAACAGGATTTAAATCCTGAAGTCAAAATCTTCTTCACCTTTATCCCCCTTAACGTCAATGAACAGACCAATCAGATACTGCACATGTAAAATTATCATTTGGTTTTTTACTACACGTCAATTTCAATAGTAGGAAATTCACTTGGTTTCGAACAGCTCTGACCGATACAGCAGCAATTCCACACAGCTACAGAGAGACAGGAATGGACAAAAAGCACAATTTCTTAGATGAGTCCTAGGAACGGTCTGCAATATTTGTAATAATAAACATTCCATGATACAATCAAGCCTCTGTTTGCAGTCCCAATAAAGGGACCATAAACCACAGATGCCAAACCAGGAGAAAGCCCCTATGTGGTTCAGCACTACCTTCTCTAATTCACTTCAGGTGAATGAACTCCACTTCTACTCCAGCAAATACTGCTAACATTTTCTCCTTGTTCTAATATTAGCTAGAACCAAGATCTTTTCAGTTGCTCAGCTAATGAAACTGCCAGAATTTTAAACAAACGAAGACACAAGAGTAGAAGAAAAAGAAAGCTTCAACTTCCAGCCTGACCCTCTGTATTTCCCAGCTGTCAAATGTCCTGGCAGCTACACAACTAAAAGAGTGAATCTGCTCGATCCAACACTCCGAGCCTTCCCTTGCTGCTGAGCTGCTTGCTCAGAAAATATGAATAATTAATCATACTTTCAACACTGCAAAAAGGTTGTCTCATTATGTGTTGTTGAGAAAATATGCAGACTTTGCAATACACTAGTTTGCCAGTTTATGGTACACACGCACATGAAGCCCAGACAAGTATCAGTAAAACCCTGCCACTAAGCATACCCGTAATAACCAGAGACACTGATGTTACTGGAAATACATCAAAGCATAGCCCCCAACTCCTAATAACAAACTTGCTTTAATAGCGAAAGGAATTGTAACAGAGCGTTCTGTAAACCCACCCTCAGCAGCAGCAACATTGGCCCTTTAGTTGCTTTTGCAGTTCAGATTTTTCTAAAGTTTTCAACAAATTACAGTGGAGAATGACTTAGAATGCTTGAGCGTGAAAAGGGGTTTTTTTTTTATTTTTTACTGCTAACCATTTTTCTTTCTGAATTATTTCTTCCACTGGCTTTCAGTTTCACCCAGACAATACTGCATTTGGGGGCAGCAGGAGTATATGCACATATACATGTATAAATGAACACACATCTACCGACACATACACATTCCAGCTGCCACATGTTTGCGGTACACACACACACTTATAAAGGTGCTCACAGATCACAGACAAAGCAAAGAATGTTGTGGACACATGGTTGTTCTCCACCTCCACATGCACAGCATGTGGATCCCTGGGTACCGCTGAAGTCACACGGGCGGCAAGCGCTGCCCCGAGGAACTTACAGTCTTTGAACACATGGTTTTTCAGCTGGTGCCTGTGCCCACAGGCTTTTTGGTACAACCTGAGCCACGGCATTACAGTCTCCACCTATCCTTGTACCCTCAGCCATGACGTTCTGAAGGCAGATGGTCACAGCCTGGTCTCTGGAGAGCATCTAGAACACAGCGGGCAGAGACTTGCACGCTCACGTGAAAGACCTGAGCAGACGTTAAGCACGAACTTGACTAGAGGAAAAATCGCCAGATTCTTATCGGTAACAGGATCCAAGACCAAAGCAGTTAAATGTGCCGAAACGCGGTAAAGGTCGCCGTGGGAAAAGCCCCGGGCAACAGCCGATGGCTCCGCACCCTTGTAAGACACTCACTTCCCGGAGCTATCAGACGGCCCCAGGGCGTAAGCTTCGTCCACGAAGCCCATGTTTCCTTGTATTTCCCTCTGCCTAAAGCAGGCATCCCCCCGGGGCCGCGTCTCCCGGGACAAGGGAAGCCGGAGGCCGCAACCGCGGCGCACGGGACGGCGGCAGCCGCGCTCCCCGCCGCGGATACCCCGCCGCCCCGGGACTCGCACGCACGCAGCTCTCTCCCTCCGGGGCTCGGCTCGGCTGCCGACAGCGATGCCCCAGCCGCCCGCCGAGCCCCGGCCTCCACTTCAGGGCCCCCGTCGCGCTCTCCGGCGGCTTCAGGCCCCGCCGGGGCCCCTCAGGTGAGGGAGCCCACGGGGACCCCGCGGCACGGCGGGGGACCTCGGCGCACGGCGCGAGTCCGGCCCCTTCCCCGCCACCACCACCCCGGCGACGGCGGTTGCCGAGCAGCGCCGGAGCCGCGAGAGCGGCGGCGTCAGGCCCAGGGAAGGGATGGGGAGCGCCGGCCGGAGCAGCCCAGT
>WUAM01000323.1:33912569-33962571 GCA_024336885.1 Actenoides hombroni
TGCCCGCCCCCCCGCCCCCCGCAGCCGGTGGACTTTTCCCCTCGCCGCCGCCGCGGGCGCGCGCCCGCCGGAGGAAGGCGGCCAATGAGCGCGCGAGCTGGGACGCCGGTGCGGCCGGGGCGCTCTCGTCACGAGGCGCCGGCGCGCGCGGTGCGCATGCGCCCCGGGGGACGGGGACGCCCCTCCCTGCTCCGCTCCCGCGGGAGCCGGCGCGCCCGGCGCCTGCGGGATGGGGCGGCTGCCCGCCGGCCCTGCGGAGCGTCCTGTGCGGGGAGCGGCGCCGGGCTGCCCGCGCCGAGAGCGTGGCGACGGGGGGGCGCCGTGTAGGCCCGCGGGGTCACGTCCCCTCCGCGGGGGTCGTGTCCCTCTTCCGCCGGGGTCGGCTCCGTCTCCCGAGCGGCGGTGCCGCACCGGCGGGCAGGGCCTGCTGCCGCCGCCGCTGCTGCTGCGGAGGCCGGTCGGTGTCCGCCGAGGGCCGGGAGAGGTGGCAGGCAGTGCCCAGAGCCCCCGCTGCCGGGGCTGCTGCCCTCAGCAAGCGGGTCCCGCTGCAGAGCTAGCGCATCTCGGCCGAGGGACAGGCTCGGCGTGGTTGCCTTGGCTTTTTTTAAGTCTTGCGATCCCTGCGAAGGGCAGAAACCTCACAAGGTTTTGTGTTAAAAGAGTAAAAGCAGTGCTGCCGGGTGAGAGCCAGGCTCGGGGAGGCTGCCCGGTCCCAGCGCCCTGACTGGTCTCACTTCAGCACCTGTGGCTGCAGGCGCGTCCTGCAAAGGCAGGGAAGCAGAGGTGAGCTGGGGCAGGTGAGGGATTTCGGGGTGTTTAGTGTAACTGTAACTTCCGAAGTGTCCAAAGGCCCATTTCCAAAGTCTGTAGCGTGCCCTGGGAAATGATTCGATGTCCCTCGGAGGTGAACTGGCAGAGCTGGGGGTGGCACGCGGAGTGGCCGCCCCGGTGTTTCCAGAGCAGGTATTCAGCGTGCTACGGCAGGGATTGGGCTTTTGTAGCTATCGCGTTCTTCCCACACCCCTCCCAGTCTCAACTGTCCTGCAGATCTCTGCTCTGCCATGGATTTGTTCACTCTTGTCTTCTCTAGCTTGTTCCACAAGCTCTCTTCTTTTTTTTTTTTTTTTTTTTCTTTTTCCCCCCCCCCCCAGAACTAGTAAGCGTTCATAAATGTGCTTACAAGGCCTATGGAAGTGTCTCCTGTTTCTTCTTTGCCTTCTGCTATTATGGGTCAGCTGGCTGCCAACGCGGCACTTGGGGGACAGCTGCTGCAAGCACCGCCTCGGGGACATGGAGAGGAGGAGAATATTCCAGGCCTGTAGCAACCTTCCAGAGAGGTCTGGAAATGCAAAAAAAATCATGAGTATCTCTGTTTTCCCTAAGGTTTTAATTCCTAACTGACAACACTGCGAATTAGTTTAGAAACTGAGGTGGTAAGCAGTTTGCCAGTGGCTGTCGGGGGGTTGAGTCGCTGCTGCCAGCCTCAGCCACTGCGATGGTTGTTACAGCTGCTAACGCCTCCTGCCTTGTGGTTGTGCCCACAAATTTAGTCAGGGATTTGGATCCCATAACCCACTGGTCAGGTATAGTGTTCACACAGGTAAAAGAACAGAATAGTTGTTGTTTCACAAGAGCTCAGAGATGTTTTCCATTTGTGATATGAACCCACTAATGAACTATTGCTAAGATACGTGTAAGAAAAAACGTGTTAATAACCTTAAACATGCTACCCTACCATCCCTCCATGGAAAAAAAAAGAAACAAGAAACCAAACAAACAAACAAAACAAACAGAACCAGAAAACAAACCCAGAACAAAAAACAGAGTGCCACAAATCTGAAACATCTGAAAAAGTCTAAATACATGCAAAAAGGCCAAAGGTGCATGCAGTGCAGGTAGGAGGAGGACCCCCCATCTCTGGAACCATTCCAGGGGAGGTTGGCCAGGGCTCTGAGCAACCTGCTCTAATTGCAGCTGTCCCTGCTCCCTGCAGGGGTGTTGGACTAGGTGACCTTGGAAGGTCCCTTCCCACCCAAACCTATGGATCCAGAAACTCAGGCACTGCTTTCCAAATGACACGTTTAACTGCATGTTGCCTTTGCTTGGAGAATATCACCTAAAAGAAAGATTCTGAAAGAAAATAAAATTGTCCAGGGGAACATCTGAAAACTGAAGAGCTGCTTCTGATAGGTCTGCCCTGTTTAGTGAGAAAATACTGGTTTATAGACAAACAGCTGGCTACTAACCCACAAAATAGGAGGGTTCTTTCAAAACAAACAGTTGTGAGATACAATGTTGCCAAACTGGGCAAAAACCAGGGGTAAAATAAATGGGCTATTAACATACTTGTGGCTATGTCAGTTGTACTTACTCTGGGGTGAAATTGAATGTATCTCAAGCGATGGTTTAATGCAGTGAGGATACTACTGCTGGTGTATCTGCTTTCCAGTCCATGATGTTCTGTGCTATAGGTGTATTATCTTAAATCAAAGAAAACAATACAGTACTAGGATTGACCCAGTATCCACTGGAGATACTGATGGATGAGATGTGATCAGTCCGCACATAACTGATACAGTTAGGAGTTATTTTTATTTGTATTCCAGTTCTAACCATGCCATAGCAGCTACTATGCTCAGACTCATTTTTATTTTGAGGACATGGTGACCTGAGCAGCACCAAGCCACGACATAATGGGAGAAAGAAAATTAAATGGCTAGAGATGAAAAGCTACCGAGGGATGTGCTCTTGCAGAGCACTAACTTTTTACAAATGCTAAATGCAGCAAGTATGTAAATTTAAAAGTACATCTCCCAAACCAGAGTAAAAGGCCAGCAGCTAATTTTTTTCACCACAAAAAGTTCCTTGTTCAATGTAGAACCTCACTTGTGACTCCACCAAGTCCATCCTTAGGTGACCAAGGGTCAGAGCCTTGGTTTGTGGATGCTCTGAAACTCTTGAGAAGGGAAGTTGACAGTAGAACACAGGACACTCTCTCACTCCTACGATTTGGAAACAACTTGTGTTAAACAATTCTGCAGTTCTAAGGTGGAGGCTTCTCGTGTACATTGTCTCATGCTTAAGCTCACAACCCTGAGGAATCACCTTTAACTGACAGAGACTCACAATCTGCTGGAGTCAGGGAATTCTCTCCATTTGGCAAGAAGGTGGTAGCACTTTTACGTAGCAGGTGGAATCTCAGCAAGACAGCTCCAGTTCCACATCCTGCCACCTGTCTCAAAAGTTACTCTGAGTAGCAACTTGAGGTAAAATGAAATGTAAAGATACTTTAACTTTGCCCCCCCCCAGGTACACGTACACGTACTGGAGTCCATATTTAACCCTCACAGGGAACAAAATTCTGCTTTTGTGAGCTTTTTCTTTCTCTGTGCAACATTAGAGTTACAACATTAGAGTTGCAACACTAGAGTTGCATTTCACTATGCAACTCTATGCAGTGTTCATGGACAACACCGACTCCTATGAACGTGCCCGACTTCTTAAATCCTCAACCCTTCGTGTTGTACGACAGCCTCAAAAACTTCGGAAGCAAATTCAGCTTTTAGCTGTCATAGTAGTAGGAGTAAGTCTGAAAGGAAGAGTCACTAGGGCTGGAAAATGTTTTTTAAAATACTTCTGGAATTGATGGGATTGTATTAAGTGTCAGTCTTGGTTTTCAGTTACCTTGGGTTTTCTGAGCACCTTTTATTTAACTATACCTTGCAAATACTTCACTTAGGAAGATGTCCCCTCCTACAGGTGACACCAGAGTTAAACCATCCACTCACCTGAGTTCCTCCATATGCAGCTTGGGGTGCAAACTGGCTTGTTTCATGCCAGCTAGTCTGTATTATCTATTGCAGACCACTACAAAACAGTACAACTCCAGTACAACCAAAACAAACATCAGAACAGGAGAGGGCTATAGGCGTTTTTTTCTATGCTGGCTACAAAGGATAATACCATTTCTAGCATAATTTATCCAACCTTTATTTTCTCATATAAAGCAGAAACAAGGCATGGGTAGGAAGAGCTCTAGACCCAGTATACTTAAGAAGCAAATGTAGAAATTCCATATGAAAAAGCAGAACTGGGGTGGGAAGGTGGTATGCCTTTGTCCCTCTTAAATAAGGACCCGATAGACTGGGGAGGAGGAGGAGTTAGGAAAGAACAAAGGCATCTCAATCAGCTTGTTTATCCTCCACTTAGAAGTCAGCTTGTTACAAGAACCCAGACACTGTGCCAGTCAGGAAAGCTGTAGGCTTCTAGCTGCAGAAATGCAACTGGGAAATAAGAATTAGAGAAATCACATCAATAGGGTTAAAGGACTTTCAAGCCACAATCAACAGGGAGATGACAGAAACTGCCAATGTTAAATACAACTTTGAAAAATGCTGAATAATAGTAACAGTCTTTTAATATAAAACCAAATTTCCTACATTCTAAAGAACGTTTTAAAGGGTCCATCAAATATTTCTTATCTAGCCCCCAGAATTTTTCCTGCTTTTTCCACTGGTTCAAAACCTGATCTTGCAACTATTAAGCCTCCGTGTCAGGTAAAACAGAGTTTCAAATAACTGAAAAAAACACAAGTCCTTATGTTACAAGAAACTTTTTAAAACAGCTTAACTAAGAGTTATGTCTATGTTTATTACACAAACCCCATACTTTTCATTTTCCAGGAAACACCAGCAGGTACAGCCAGTTATTTTAAGTGCACTGCAAGGTAATGGTTCCTCCTCTGTGGGAAACAAAAAAAAAAAAGAAAAAGAAAAGAAAAAGAAAAAGTAAATTACTGAGATGTATTGCTGTTGGAAGATTTAAGATATCATTGCAGCATAACATACAGAAGTACTGGCAGCTGCAGAACAACTCAACACTTTTCTGTCCCATTTATCAAAACACTTCCCGTTTCCAGCTTAGAGCAGGTAAAACCATAACAAATATTGCACAAGGACTGTTTATCTGTATCCAAAGCATTTCAATAAAGTGTGTATATAAATCACAGTAAACTTATTCTTCCTCGACACTTCCACTTTTACAGCAGTTCACTTTGAATTCTGACGGGGCTTGATGTGGCATACCATTTCATTTCTGGCCACACGCTGTTTTTACAGCAAGCAAAGCCTTAAAGGTCAAAAGGAGCGAAGTGCAAACACTATTAAAAGGAGCTGGGCAGGTCACATAATCAAAAATTACATTGTGGACGTTCAGTGAACGTCAGAGATGCCTGTGGTTTGTGTGCCAAATATCGCTGCACAGTGGTGTCTCTTCTGGGTGACCCAAGGAGGGACAGCTTCGCTACCTCAGCAGCAGCCTGTGGCCTCAGCAGAACAGGGTGATTCGTTTGTAACAGTGGAAAGACAGCAGTGTGAATGCAAGGACAAAAGGATCTTCTCCGTGTCTATTGTGTTAAACTGAGCCACAAGTAAACGCCGCTATGGAAATGAAATCACTTCTCCCTGCAGGTGAGTAAGCGAAAGACAAATTATCAAAAAAGTGGGGTTTGGATCATCCAAAATTATGCACAGTAAATATAAAAGGTGCTTCAAGATTAAAACCCAACCATGCGACTTACATTACAAACTGGGTGAGCTGCACCTGAAGTCAGCCCAGCACTTGCCACTTCAGGATCCCAGTTCGGTTGCTTATAGCAGAAATACTTGACTTCAGAAGCTGTCAGCCATCATCATGAGCATTTTCAAGGTTCCTTGCCTTTTCTTTCAAGTGCCTTAAGTTTTGAAGTAAGAGTTTCAAGTTTGTTGGGAATATGCTGGTGGTAAAAACATGCCTTTAGCTTCTCCTCTAAAAATCTACTTCTATTTAGCCAGGCTATCTGCATAAAGAGCAAGGGGGGTACATGACTTTCAGAATCAGATTTTTCACACCCTCAGAACTGTCATATAAACCAATTGAGCTTTGCAACCATGTTTTCCAATCAAAAGATGCTAAATGTATTGCATCTGTGATCTGCTATTTCAGTAGGACCTAATCAGAAACTCGGTTCCTGGTCTAGGTGCATATGGAGACTAAAAGACGAAGTCTTCTCTCTCGTGATCTGGATTGGCTCCATGCACATCCTACTCCTGGAAAAGCTAACACACCCTTACAGACAGACAGACGGATGCACTGCTTTTCCATTGTAAAAGACTAGGAGGGGCAGCATTTCTAGAGCTGAGTAGTGATTGCAAATGCCTACATATCTTTGGTATTATTAAGATGTTAATTGCTACAGTATTTCAAGGTTTCTCCGCTCAGATTTATTTTATAATAACGGAATGCATGACACTCAAAGTTTGAGTTCTGACAGCACTCAGAGTAGGTTTGAGGTTATGTACACCCACAGGCAAATAATTAAAGCTCCTGGATTGCTGGTATCTTTGTACACCAGGTCACACTCTTCCTTTAAGAACTTGGCCCCCTGGGATTCTTGCTAACTTCCAGTAATTTATTCCAGATCGATGATTTATCTTTGCACTGGACTGGATACTGTAATTCCTATTCGCCAATTTGCTTCCTCGCTCAGATCCAGTTCCCTACCTCGATAAACCCGCGCAAATAAATTTATCATTTCTTGTAGGATTTTCAGTATTGAAACTCTAACAATAGCATTATCAGACCATTTCTAGGTATTTATGTCCCCTGGAGAACAAAAACTTATCGAGAGCCTCATCTATGTGCGCACAGGGTGTGGTGGCTCCATTAGGTTTCCAAACAATGGATTTCCTGTGAAGGTAAACTTAGACTTGAGAACAGCCTGGTCTGGTTTACAGCCTGAAATAGAACTGTCACACACTTTATCTGTGGCTTATAGGGAAAATACTATCCCCTCTTCAAACACTGACCCCAGCTGTCTCTTCTGCAGCACTGTCTTTGCAAATGGTTTACACACATTCTTTCAAAGGACGATCAGCTAATAAAAGATGTGCCAGAGAAAGACAGTCTGGAGCACTGGCCCAGCATGTCACATGAAACTCTGCTGAGGTCTGAACATAATTAATTCTGTAAACCAAAACCGGACAAGAAAAACACATTTTATTCAATTAAGCTTTCATTAGGTTTAATTATTCAATTTTGCTTTTGAATAATTTCTGTGACTTTATTATTACACCAGTAGCTACAACTGAAACAGTTCTTAAATGTCCCAAGGGCATTTCATTGTTATTGCACCTACCAGTATTTGGCACAAATGGAAAAACTGCTAATAAGCAAGCAAAATCAATTTATCAGTCCCATTTACTTATCAGCCCATTCTCAAATCACATGTCCCACATGTAACTTGAATGACCAGTTTCTCCTTCCACTAGCAAGTACATTAAGAAAAAGGATCTGCCAGATAAACTAGACACTGTATCCTGCCTGGGAATCTAAAAGTTACATGCAGGGCCTTAATTTGAATTTCATTCCTGTTTCTTGCAGCATCAGCACAAAGCAAAGACAGTGGCTAACAAACAAGTATAAAGCATGACTTTGTATCTTATAAAACAAAATAACCTTCCCAGAATCATAAAGTATCTACCAGAAAAGAAATACAGCCTTCACCTCCACCAGCGGGAACGAGAACAAGCTCTTCTCCTTCAGCTGAGGTACAACATCTACTTGCAGCTCTGGGAATGGGTCTTGCAACAGTGACAGATGTACTCAAGACTTCCTTTCTTATTTATTAAACTCCATTATTATCCCTGCAAAAAAACTCCAGCTGGTTCAAAACATACCAGGCTCTTTCCTGGGCACCAAGGGCTGTGAGGAACAGGGGGCTCTTGTGAGCACACTACTCTGGTGTGCCCTTCTGGGCTTCTCTTCCAAACGCCAAGCTTGCTCAAGGTTTGGCTCCTAACCTCCCACGTTCCTACTTGGTGGCAGCTGTACCCCCTTGGTGTCCCACTGTAACCAGGACAGTTGGCTAGTGGGGAGAAACAAAGCTCAGGGTCACAACACTGCTAAGAGGCTATTTCACCTCTTCATTTTCTCTGGATTCTTTTGATGATCAATTACTTCTAACCTCAAAGAAGGAAAATAAGATTTGATGCAGTTAGAAAAGCAAAATTATTCAAACAACTCTAGTAATTTTGAAAAATGTTACATTGTGTGATACAAAGGATTGAAACTGACTTTCATCACCAACCTTTCACCTCTCCCAAATTAATATTCAAGTGATGACTTCACAGCACGTCTGACAGCCAGCCAGATTTCTCTCTGAACTGGTAATGTACAGTTACTGCTTTTTGAAAAGCCTGATAGTTCTTAGATGATGTGTTTAACCATTGTTTAAGGCAGCTTTCTCTTGTGCCAGTTATGCCAGATTAAGCTGACTTGCTGCAGTGCCTTTTGGCCCAGGAAAAGCAGAAGAGTGCTGCCTGAGCTAGGACCTGGTTACTCCCAAGGGCAGTTACTGACCTGGCTATTGCTGAAAGAAGGCTAAGAGACCCACTCCTGCTTTCTCAGCAAATCTGTGTTTGACTACTGGAGTAGGGTTTTATTTGCACTAATAATAAGCTATCTACTGTACGAAAGCTTTTTTCAGTTCTGAAGTAGAAGTTGGATATGAAGCCTACGGATGCGTGAGATTAAAATTCATCTTATCTAAAATGGTAGCACAACATTTTCATTTGCACAGGGAATCCAGGGGGAAGTGCTTTATTAGTTTGAGAGCTATGCCCAAAAGCGTGCAGTGTGTAAACGAGGATTCCCATCTCGCATGGACTCAGAATGAACGACCCTCTTTTTGTGCTCTTCTCTTCCCATGTATGCTGCAGGTGGTAGATGGATGGAGCTAGAAACACACATCTCACCTTACGTTAGCAAAGCTAAACCAGAATTCTTTACTAATTCCACGAAACTGAATTTATCTTTGCAGGGTGGCCACAAAACAGCTGATAGGTGGCAACATATTCTACACTACCCTCTGTCATGGTTAGTGCAGCAAAGCAACCTTATATCTTTATATCATGTTCCAATGAGACTTGCAATTTGTTTAATCTCTAAGAGCTGCCCCCAGGGAAGGGCTGAAGGCGTCTCAGCTCCTCTGTCATCAGAGAGAGATATCAAGGATGAAAAGTATACATAATCTTTAACAAGCATATTTTAAAACAATTTATTGTTTCCTTTTGATGTTTCTATCTCCTGTTGATCCTCCAGCCAAGTTCATGTGTGGTAACAGAAGCTGGAGTGCCATGAGAGGCAACTGGTGAAAACTGACCTATGTAGATAGAGCTTAACTAGTGGGAAGTCAAAAGCATGTTCATGGCAGCACCAGTCTTGGAGCAGCAGGATTTATACAGTTTTCATCATTCTGGGGTTCATCTATAGCCACTCCATTAAGGACAGTGACTATCCAGGATGGCTTCAAACCTGTAATAATTATTATAAGCTTTATATTTTTAACTCTCTCTTTGACATTTGTGTAACGCAGAACTTTACACAGATAAAATAATGCAGTTAGAGAAATTAAAGAACAACTTGTATTGACATGAAGTACCTATATATGTACTTCTACACACTGCAAATATATCAATCAATTAAAACCCCCCAAAACAGATTTGGATGCATAAGCAACTGAGGAACATTTTCTAGTCCTAGAAGGTGACTAGCAGCACCTCTTGGAAAGAAACGCAAGTGCCCACTGGACTGACATTATGTTCTGCATATCCAGGAAGAGCAAAGCAGCTTCTGTTCCCACCCAAACAGATGATGGAGGTCACATCTGATACACCAATAACTGCCTGTGAGCACTGCGTGGCAGCCAGCCATACCTCGCTCTCCTGACAGCCATACAGACATAAACCAGACGAAGCCTTTGTCCCTTTCGCCTTTCAAAGTGGAAGGGCCGTGTTCACAAACAGACAACTTTCAGACAACTTTCTAAATGTCCTTTTTAGGAAGGAAATCAGAACAGGTACATGTAAACAAACATTCTAAACCTCTACTGTAAGAGTTTTGAATGTTTCAAAACGCCCGCTGATGGAAACCAAGTAACTACTATTGTCAGAAATCGTCATTGGTGGCTAGTGCTGAGAAACCTTCGTGCTATTTTAAGTGTCGTCGTCTCCTTCCTACAAGGAAAATAAAGATGTGAAGTGGCTTTTGCTAGTTTTGTGGGATAATCATGCAATCTGACTTTCAGCAAGACCCACTGCTCCCTTTGGCTGGAGTGCCCGTCAGCTTCACTGGCACTATAAAACCAATCTGGACTGCCTGTCCTGATTCTTTGTTTTTTAACCCTCTCTTCTCCAGCTTATTCTCTTCAGAATCAAAATTCCTTCTTTTTTGGCTGCTGTTGAAATTTTGTGCAAAGTAAATGGTAAAATTCAACTCATTACTCTGAAGAAAAAGTGCACAATGCTGTGCTAGAGAAGTGTAGCTGGGCTGGAGTAACCCATACCTCTGACAGGGCAGCTGCCCCAAACCTGAGACACTTGGTCCAGATTCACCTGCCAGGATGAACTCGGTGTTAGGTATACCTTACAAACATAGATGAATACAGTCCCAGCAGATGAACTGGAATGAAGAGGTTTCTCCTATCAGCTCTGCTGTCAATTTGTCATGTGAACTTTGATCAGCTTTATTAGTCTGTTCTTCATTATCTTTCCCGCTCTCACCTGCAGAACATTGAGATAACCACTATCTCAATGGCAACCAGCCAATGCTTGCCAGAGAGCCCCAAGATCCTCGGAGAGGCGGTGCCTCTCAGGGCACAGCAGTGCGAAGTATTGCTGCTATAATTTCTCTTTTAAAAAAAAAAAAAATTGACACTGGATTTTTGTCAGAAGTTATTGCAAAGTTTTATTTCTCTGTTGGCATGGCAGACTTTTTCTTTTATTGGCATCCTGGGGCAGGGTGGGGGTAATTTCATTCAAGTTTTTTGCTTTAAAGTTCAAACATTCAGTGAATGCAGGTGAGCTGCTTTTCTATCCTAAGATTTCTTCATCCACCCTGCTCCTGAGGGCTCTATCCGGCTGAACCCATTGGCTCAAATTTCATAGCAGTAGCTTTCATATTCTCTGGTAATGCCAACTCTCTTCAGCTCTTACTGAGACCCACCCTGTGTAGGCTGTGACTTTCGGTTTTATTGAACGGGTGGAATATTTACTCAGCTGTAAGATTCACGTGTTACTTATTTAATAAGCCTCATACAGTGCTCAGTAAATGACACTTGTATATTATTTTGGAAAGTGCTCTGGGATCACGCAGGGCGAACACATTAGCTGTTCCACAGCTGGCATTGTGTAATAGGCCTCAGGTACTACCGAGTCAGGATAGAAGCTGAATGACAATATGAGGCTACACTTCCCAAAATGCTGCTGTGTGCACACCAAGGGAAAACTCCCTGGCTACCAGCCTTCTTAAGGAAAAGGACAGAAATGTGGGTGCAGAACAAGGTAAATACAACCCCAGTGTTCAGAGAAGTGTGAATAGTGCTGAGGCCCATGCAGCTCTTTTCAGCTGGCACATCGTGCGCAGTTAAAACAAGGTCTCACGAGTGAAAAGCCCAGGCAGCACAGAAGGCAATGCTCTTCAGGGGGACCCCCAGCTTACCTCCAGCTACTGCTGTCCTCCTGACAGTACTGCCATAAAGAACTGGTCCTATTCATTGACATCAAGAGGAAGGTAGGGCCCAGAATCCATGCTGAGGGGTGTGACAAAGAATTTACAAAAGGTTTTGCACCCTGCGCCCATGCAGAATTGAGGGAAACCGGTATAAAATAATAGTCTTTTATTAAATCAGATGATTGTTTAAGTAACTAGTGGAAAGCAGCGTGGGCACTGATGTCCAAAGCTGGCACTGTGAAACAGCACAGCAGTAGTGCAACTGTTCTGGAAGCATGTCATCCAGTGTCCAGCATGTTGTCTGTGCCGTGGCTCGCTGTGCCTTGTGTCTGCTGAAAATGGCACCGAAGGCTCTACAGTTCTCACGTAAAGAAACACGCTTGTTCTGCTTCTGCCACCCAGCAATATATTTCTAAGGAGCACAGGAATTGCACACTAGCTAGAAAAGCCTAAGAAGGTTCTGCAACCAGCAGTTACCAAATAACCTGCCTCCCACAGCGAGTGTCTCTATTCAATTTTCAGTAATTAACGGCATTTAATTAGTGTAGCATGAGAATCCATTTCCACGATCAACCTTTAATTTCACTGCTTTAACAAAACCAGCTGGTTGAAACTGGACCTCTGGATCTCTGAAGGAGAGGAAACTACAGTGCATCAGCAAATTCTTCAGGCTGCCACCTTCTGCCCAATATTTACTAGACCAGAAAGAAGCTACAACCCACTCTCACAAAGGCACAAAATTCGGTTCAGGAGGCAACCAGGAGTGACAGAGTTGTTTTGTGTCTTAAATGTGAAACAGAGTTTGTCCCGTGGCAGGCCTGCAGGTAAAAGCTATGTGGCTTGCTTCCTCCTCAATGCCGTCTCGCTTGGAACTTGTAACCAAAGTATTGCATGATTGCCTCAGATGACTCATCAAACTGTTGAAAAAGTGCACACGTGTGGATCAGAGTTAATATTTATAGAGAGAACACAGGCAAGAAGAGCGTGAGCAGCTCTACAAAGCAAAGTAAGCCCAGCTACGTGTTCCGTGTGTTGGTTCGTTAGCTGGTGCTTGGCCTCTTGCAGTACTGCGGTGCTAACGCTCCCTGAAGCTCTCACTGGCAGCTCTAAGGCACGATGTAACAAGTCTTGCGTGGGTGGAACACTGCCCAGCTCTGAGGTAGTTTGCTTGGTTTAGTTTTGACTTCTGCATAAATAATTTTCATGTTGATTTTTAGAAGAGAAGTTAAAGGGCAGGCTGTGCCTACACCTTTTCCTGTTTCTTCCACAGATTCCTGGTCTAAAGCATTTAGTTAGCTTCACCGTGCTTATTTTACAATCCTCCTTTGTTTCAGTTCAGAGGAGTTCACAACTACTTTGAATGGTACTGAACCTTCCTCCTTAATGTGCACAGTTTAAAGGACTCCTCATTTCTAGAGGCTACTTGTCCACCCCAGCCATTGCTCTCATACTCCCACTAAAGTATTCGCTATTGAAATACTCATATTGTTCTCACACTATCTGTGGAATAAGCTACATAAGGCACTTCTACAGAAGGTGCTGTTTCCATAGTCCCAATTCTCACCAAAGCAGTAACATTGGACCAGATTCAATTGGGAAGTAGGCCTAAATTCAAAAAGGAAAAAACACAGCTCTGCTTTGTCTTATAAACTCCTCTAAATTCTGCAGACAGATTATTTTGAATAGTTAAATCATTGATTGTTTTTAAGGTAGGCTACAAAGGTTGTTAAAATCTTCAAACACCTATGAAATTTGCATCACCAGCAACGAACTGAAAGACCAATCCTGTCTCAGCTTCATTTGGTCTAAACAGACAGAGCTTCTATGAAATTAGCAAACTTACAGATTTGCACCGGCTCAGAATCTGACAGGAATCTGCAGGAATTGAAGGTTTCCATGCATGAGAAGTTGTGGGGTTAGCTGTTTAAAAAGCTACTAAATAATTTCTGTTATTAAAGGGCAAAAGGCTCTAATTTAGCCGTAATGTTGAAAGGCACAAGGCAAGATTTGCATTCAAAGAAGGGTTGAAGTTAGCTGGGACTCCCAGCTTTGGAAAAGAGAAGCAGCTGCCGGGCCCAGAGCAAACAAGAGAGGTGGTTCTCCACGTGACATTGGTGGACCTGTGCAGCTTCTCATCACAAAGATGTTGTAGGAAATAAAGCTCACATGAGCTCAAGGAGAGGACTTCTAAGGGTTACTGAAAACTTCAAAGCCACATACAGTCCACAGAGCACCAGAGCTGTAAACAGCTGTAAACAGCATGTATATATATTAAGGGGAAGTATCACTCCTGCTTGTCATGTCCTTATGCTCCCAGAGGCACCTCTGTACAGCCAGCTCTGGACACAGAGCACGGGGCTAGCTGGGTTCCTCGTCTGACCCAGCACACCCCAGACAGGTTCTTAGGTGAAAGAGAAGCGTCAGGGATGCATTCCAGAGGAAGAGAAGCCTTGCCTCCTCCACTTTGTGTCATATCAAGCTTAACCATCTCTACCTGCCTATTCTAGAGCAGCACACGATCAAATAAACCTGATTTTCCATTTGTTGCTAAAGCAGCCCTCGCAATCACAGCATGGCAAAACTTGGAAATGCTCGTTTTTTCATCAAAGAAATGACTTTCTATGGCCAATTTGAAATACCAGGAAATACCTATCCTAGTAGGCTCACCCCTTTACAGTTTGGCTAACAGATTTCTACGTAATGCCAACAAGATCATCACACCTTGCAATATACACAGAACACACAACAGTTCAGTCTTAAAAGGTGTCCTCACCCTGAGTTTATCGTGGTTCCATCATTCACGACTGAGTTCCCCAATTAGGCAAACATTGATGAAAACTTACAAGGCGGTGCGGTATAAAACCATCTTCGGGCACTGCCAGGAGAAAAGAGTGAGGAGGGATAAATAATTCTTGTAGGAAAGTTTTTGGGTTGGTCTGGGGTTTTTTTAAACGCTTTGGGACTCATTTTTCGAATTGCTTCACTTGTAAAGTGAGGCGAGTCCGTCACTGCGAGTCCCGCTGCAGTGTTCTGGGGAAGCCATAAACACACTAACAGAGATTAATAGGCTTGTCCTCAATAGGTGATCAGTGCACAATAAAGCAGGAAATCAATTCCAAGCGTGCTGGCCAGCTTACAATAACTAGTGCGGTCTATTTCCACGTGCAGGAAAAAACTAATATCCCCGTGTCTTTTACTTGACAACTTAAGACTTTTCCAAAGTGCTAAGTAAATGACAAACATGGCAGAAACCATCATTATCTCTCCTTTCCAACTGCTAAAGACCTTATCTCTATTGCCTAGAAATCATCTTCAGTCAAATAATGTCTTTCCATCTTCATGGACAGAAAAAATCAGAGCTGTCTATATGAGGCACTGGGCTGAGGTAGTTTTCAGAGGAAATGCTGCACACAAAGAAGCAGCATTTTTCTTTGAAATGCATAAGCGACTGTTAATCGTAGAGGTCAGGGTGCTGTGAGGGGTTTAACTGGAAGAAAGCACACGTCTTTAAAAATCATCAAGCTTGTCTTTCAAAGACTGCTCCTGCACAAGCAGCATATCCATGCACAGGCACAGCGGTTCCTTGGTTAGGGTCCAGCAATCACAAGACCATCCATCAGCAGCACCATGATGAACTGACAGCACTAGAAGCGGGTGGAAAGACCAGATCCACGAAGTCAGTTGCCTCTGCAACTCTGGGTGAGTTTTTTTCAGGGGAGCTGCAGCCTCAGGATCTGCATTCTGCCAGTTTTCTGAGCGGGACAATTTCCATTCCCATGTGCACTCTGAACAAACAGATCTCCCCCAGACTCTATGGTGTTTCTTGCAGGTATCAGCATCATCATCATCAAGTATCAGCTCAAAATGGAGGTTATATAAAGCATGTTGTGATGATGCTGAGGCAAGTTCAATGGTCTGCCTGATCCCTATATGATAGTATAGGGACCTCAAGAGTCCAGGCACAAGCAAGAACAGAACAAACTGAATTAAAATCTCTGCCTTTCTTCTGGTACCATGAGATGGACCATAATCTTCTTTATAAATACAAAAAAATTAAACCCATTTCAGTCATTTTACTTTCCAGTCAGTGTCCGTTTGCAGGTTTGCTGTCCCATAAAGTCAGCTTTACAGAGCAGATCTTGTTAAAATACTGTGTGCAAACCAGCACTCTCTTTGCTGTTTAAATGGGCATGGGTAACCTTTGCTCTTGCTCAGACTGTCTAGTACAACAGGAGCCAACAAGGATGCAGTGCTATAAAACTGATTTTTTAAGATATCCTTTTAGCAATTTGTAGTCCTAAATTATGTACAGACACTTCATCTTCTCGAGGTCCTTTGCAGAACTATGGCCCAGAGACCCCTCGTTGTGAAGGAAGTATGTGGCATGCAAAGAGATGAGGGCAAAACATGGTGGCTTAAATCCTATCAAGTGCCACTGAATTCACCACATTTGGTAACATCTTCCAACAACCTGGGTTACACTAGTTTGTAGCAATAGTTACGAGACAGAGATAATGTTTCCTACAGTGTCCTAATGTATTATATTCTATTCATACATGAATATGCATGAAGAAGGCAAAGAAGGACTCATTGCCAAAAAGAGACAGAAGTAGTAAGCAAGAGGAGAACATGGTCACCAGCTGCTGGATCACAAGAAGGAGCAATGAAATACACACAAAGCAGAACTGGATGTGAAGAGACAGAGTTGCCTGTAAGAGAAAAAACTACTGCAGGGAGTAATCTAAAACCAGGCACCCAGACAGTGCTAGTTCATGGAGTCAGAAGGCTTGTCAGGGAGTCAGTATATCAAGTTTTCTTGGACGTACACTAAAAGAAACCCAAAGCAATGTTGTACAAATCATCTCTCGCTTTCTCTAGCATGCACGTTAATTACTGCAAGT
This sequence comes from Actenoides hombroni, assembly GCA_024336885.1. NCBI lineage: Eukaryota > Metazoa > Chordata > Aves > Coraciiformes > Alcedinidae > Actenoides > Actenoides hombroni. The sequence continues at coordinate 33,929,018 of WUAM01000323.1, forward strand.
GTTTCTAATTAATCAATCATTCAGAATTTTCAATCTGGAAAACATGCTTTATGCAATAATAACCGAGTTCTACAGAAGCTTAAGCTTTCAACTACTCTAAGTTTACCATAAAAAGGTTGTGTTCCATTTTAATTTACTGTTCAGGGCTTTGCTATAATTTTGTGCAAACAGGCAATGAGGGACCACTAAAATGCAACTAGTCCTGCTGGCACAACTCTGCAATGAATTTAACATAAAGGTCTGTTCCTCTAATGCTAATTTAGTGAGGTTATAAACCAAAAGCAGAAGCAGGTTTTAATGAGATAATAGCAGAGTTTTACACTGCTTTTATTTTCTGCTGCTGAAGATCTGGGGGAGAATGTGGTCACATTTCACTTGATTTCCTGGAGATCTTTTACTGAAAAAAAAATCCCACATATTTAAAAAGAAATGTTAGCAAATTGGAATCAACAGCAAAGAGACAACTGAAGAAAAGCAAAATAAATCAAGTGAGGGAAGGTTTGGCATTTAATCCAGGGGCAAGGGGGAGTTTGGGGAGACCTAAGAATTTAAAGTAATAGGGCAACTGTGCTTCTAAAGTGTTTTCACTGAAATGATCTGGAGGCTAGAATGAACATTGTGATAACTGAGGTACAAAATCAATGCTCTTGAGATGATATGAAGCAATTTACACTTTTCTCCCAGTAGCTGGTTCAGGCTGTCTGGAATGTCTGGTGGATGTCAATTGAAATCTTTCTATTTGGAAGATTTTCACTGGCAAGTAGAAATTTTATTTATTTAATTTTTTAATTGAGTTTAAATGTACCTATAATTGCTTTCCCCTTCTCCTGCATGTTTCATATAGTTAATGTTTCTTGTAACTGACACAAACACTTTTTAACTGCTTGGCTATACAGTCTCCAGAAAAACAGTGACCTGATGAAGCTCTCTAGACTTGACTGCAATTATATAACCATTACTACTATATGACCTCAACTGCAATCCACTTCCATAAGCTATTCTATCACATAGACTGGTAATTTCACAGCTCCCTACAAACAACGCAGAAGCAGCAGATTGCAACTTCACAGCAAATAGCTATTTGACCAAAACACTGAAGTCTGATGGCAATGCCATGAGCGGCAGCACACCACAGGGCAGTGAACTCTTACAAATGTAAAGCATAAACTGCTATCTGCACAACAACTTGACACATACGTTGAATAACATTTTTGAGAAGCTTTCTTGTTCTGGCCTACGCGTGACATAAAGACCCAAATCCAGGTAACAAAAAATAATATTTCAAAGCTCTGCACCCATTGGTCAGAGCTGAGGTCATTGCCTGTCACGTATGATGTGCCCATTTATCTCACAGCGACGTAAGAGTCACAGTCTGACCTGATCTGATCTGATAGTGCACAAGGAAGCTGTACTTCCCTTACTCCTATTTGCTTGATTTCTTTCTGCTCGATATAGGTGTGAGGCTGGGAGCTGTTCCTGCTGCCGCTCAGGAGCTGTTCCTGGGGGTGGAAATGAAGCGGTCTGGCTTGTAGCACCGTGCCTCCCATGCTTCACAGGCTGAAAATTACCAACAATACTTCCCGCAGAAACTGCTCGGGGCAAAACCGCATTCTCGCTTAGGACAGAATCTTAATTTCCTTCCCATGCAGGCAGTTGCGTGTGGTCTCTGGGATTTCTGAAATACAGTGATTGAAAACGCTGTTGGAGAGATGGCTCTGCGTGCTCCTGGACTGAAGATGAGGAGCATCCCTCATCGCCAGGCTCACTAGAGAGCACTTCTCTTCTCTGCTGCCTCTCCTTATCTGTCACTCAATTATCAAATACTTCCATCCTTGATTTCTTACATCAGTTGTATTTTTCATTTTGGGATGTAAGAAATTCTCTTTGCAAGTATGTGATTTAGGATCTTGCTTCTGAAATGCTGACTTTAAGTCATCGTTGGTATTTCTGAAACAATTTGACTGAAAGTCTAGAACAAAAGAGCAATTTATCCTGCCCTCTTTTCATTCCTGTTCTTGTTAATTTTTACCAGAAGTATTTCCAGGCCAAGTGTTGATATTGTTCTATTCAGAGGGACATCATTGTCCACTAATTTTTTTTAAATATTAGCTACTAATGAAAGGTCACTCAGAATAAAATAAGCAAAATAAGATTTCTATGACTTGTAAGCCATATAGCTTTTCCATTACATGAGCTCTAGTGTGGAATAACTTTACATGGCCCAGAAATAAATCTGCATCTCAGCCTGTAACAAGAGAAAAATTTATTGTGCATGTGACAAAAAAATGTGAACGTTTATATAAAAATTTATCAAGGCTGATAAAAGGGCAGCTGAATTTTCACTGTGGCTATGCATTAATTTTATGAAGTTTCAGGAAGGTATTACATTTTTCTCCTCCATTCTAGAAAAATCAAGTCTTCTTTTTTTTTTTCTTTTGTTTTGCATTTAAAAGGCAGTTTTCTCAATTACAGAGGGCTAGATCATAAGGAGACTGCTCAGGGATGACAGCACTCACCAGCAGCTAAAGAAAACTAAAGAACTGACATCCATGAGAACAATGCTGGGACAGAAAACCAGAGAAAAGGAAGACACACTAAGGGAGAAGACATTGCGTAAAGGAGAACTTGGAGACATGACGACTGATGCTTTTTGAAGAAGATGAAGTCAGGATGCAGAAGGAATGGGCTCATGAATGAAGGTCAAACCAGAAACCTGATAACTAAAAATTTCTATGAGACATTTTGATTAAGGAAGTCAACTAAGATAAAAGTAAATTTGAAGTAAAAAAGAAAGACAGATCTCCAAATTAAACCATGAAAACACTGAGTATTAGGTCACGTGAAAGACTGAAAAATGAGAAGTTCTGTGAGCAACAGTATTCCTGATGTCTGCTTCCTTACAAGTTTGTGATTTCATTTTATGTTGCCCTGGAAAATGTGAACTCTGACTGAAATTTCTCCTGGTGTTGAGCATTAATAATAATTAAGTATTGTGCTTTCACTGGAGCTCATGCTGCAGTCTTTCCAGCAGTAAAGGCAAGTGCAGAATTTTCTTCTTCCCCCAGTCATGAATCTTCCTGAAAACTGCAGGAAGGTTGTATTTTTAAGACCTTCACTTTGTTATCTGTGAGGTTTCAGCTTACCAACGGGTTCAAAAATGGGTCATTAGATTTAGATGCTCACATAAACATACACAGAGCTGATTCAAATAAGCCTTAAGAAATAAGACAAATTGAGTGGAACAAATCCTGGAGTTATTGAGTGGAAAGGAGATGAATGAGGCAAGAGAAAGCTGACTTTGTCATGGCTTCAGAGCAAATGGCAAATGAAGAGGTAAGATAAACTGAGACATCATTTAATAGAAAGAGAACTGTGAGGAAAGCAAAAGAGACTAATTTATTGGAAAGCAAGAGAGGTAGGGCTAGGATGTGAAAAGGCTGTGGCTGGCAGGTTCTGAAGAAGGAAGGAGAAAAGGAAGCTGTGGCTATTCAATGACAGGCACTATGGAAAAGGAGGTTTGAAGGCAGGAAACACCTCAGTGAACTGAATGAAAAGGTAATGAGATGAGAAGAAAGGTGAGCATGTGCAGCTGAGGGAAATAACAGCAGAGCCATCTGACTGAGGGGACAGAAGGCAGCGTGGACAGGTGGATGGGGACAGAGATGTGGATATGAGAAAAGGATAAGCTGACATAAGGCTGAACTGTGTAGAGAAAATTGAGTAATGGGCATTAGATCGCTTCTGCCTTGCAACTGTGTGCCAGAACTTGAGGAGGAAGGCTGGAAGGGGCTGGCAGCCGGCTCAGCTCTGCTGTGTTGCCGATGCTGCCAAAGGGGCAGGTGGAGCATAACTGGTAAATGCTTCATTCATGAGAGAAATATTGAATTATGTCTGATAATTATACAGAAGGGAACCAACGATAATGATGCGTCTGTGCATCAGTGACTCTGGGAGTATCGATTAATCATCACACCAGTCAAAGCTGGTTGTGAACTCTCCAGCGAGACACGGCTTCATCTGAGCAGGCTGGGATCGGCACCAGGATCAGCATCTTTGATGAATCGTGTGGTGGGATTCCAGAGGACTGCCAGATATCCAGCCCCTGCAAGCAGGGGGGCCAGCTGGCTCAGAAGCCTAGAAACTTGGAAATCACAGGGCAACCCAGAGGGCAGACCCATCCCAGCCATCCAGACCTGGGGAGGGAGCAGACACTGAGCAGAATTAACACGGTCATGAAAGTCACAGCTGCTGGTCAGGAGGTGAGCAGCACGGAGCCTGGTAAGCACCATACCAATTTCAGGCAGCAGCTGCCAGAGATCGTTCCTCATGTCAGCAACTCGATGTATTGGTGTTTGCAGACTGCCTTTTCAACAGAAATTCCAGCTTATAGGAAACATCAGAAAATGGCGTCTTTCCCAGTCTGAACAAAACATAGCTATAGTTCCAAGATTTGGCCAACTTTGCTTGCCACGTGTATTTTCTACTTGCAGAATCATAGGTTTCCTAGTCATGTTGAATCATTAAAAGGTTTTTGCACTTGGCGATTTGTGCGTTATCCTCCCCCACATATCACTGATTGGATAATGGACATAAAATCTTTCTGCCATGACTTGAGTCTTCTGGAATGAAGTTCACGTGAAAGGGAAAAGACCCTCTGCCAGACTCTTGGCCATAGCAGCAAAAGTGCAGAAGAGACACAACTATAAACTGAGTCAATAAGCTGCAAATATTCATCGCCAATGTTTAGTGAGTGAGTATTTGTTCCTCGATTTAAGAAGAGTTTTGAGAATTTCAACCTGCAACTTATTGCACTTCCAGTTCACCAGCTGTAAAGGGGGAACAGGCTTCTATATTCTGAGAGGCAATGCCAATAATTTTAACGTATACAATAGGCCAGAAAATGCCTATGGGTCTTTTCTTGGAAACAGCATGGAGGAGAAAAATAATCCTTCTTTGTTTGGACGCAGCTTCACTAAAACTCAAGCTTTCTGAACATGCAAAAGACAAGACAAAGTGAAAAGGAGCTACTTTTCTTCTAAAAGCTTTCTTTAGCTAATTTGTCCTCCCGCTTATTTATAGTGTCCTCTTGCTCGACTCTATCATGTTTCTTTGTCCTGAGGTTACTGGAACGTCCCACCTTTGACACAATCAGAGGTTAGCCACAGTGACGCCTCAGCAGCCTGCACAAGGATGATAAAAACCAGATTTGATTCTCCCTCAGCCACCACTGAAACACAGATGCTGAAAACTGTTTAAGATCATAGGGTTTGTTTCTGGGTAGTGACAGGCTGTCAGGAGTTTCTCTCCTCGTTACTTATCGGAAAGAAGTTAGCTGCTTTTAACACAATCTCTCCCTGCTGTTGTCTCACCTGTTCTTTCAGTCTCTTACTGACACAGACCAAGTGTAAAGTGTCACCTTATCATGTCACATGTTGTAGTTTAGAAAGAAATATCTCTATTAGAAGAAAAATGTTTTGTTACCTGTTTTTAGGACGTAAGCACAAAATATAGAAAATAAAGAAAAAATAGTCAACCCTTAACTGTGAGTGCTGTGTAACTGTAAGCTTATCTTCACCAGTACCACCTAGAGCCTACTGTTATCATCTCACTTTTCAGGTATCTATAAGAGATAATCACTCCTCTTGATGTAAATATTTTCCCTGTATCATTTATGTCTATAGTGTTATATATAGATGAGCTTTAGGACAAGGCTTTTATAGCAAGTTTCCAGTCTGTGACAAAACAGAAATCATGACCAAGCGTACAGTCCCTTGCTCAGAAAAAGCCACCTGGAAGAGCTCAGTTTGCTGAAATAACTTCTTGTGCTTTCTCTCAGGGGTCTCACAGTCAGTTCTAGTAATGAATCTGCAGCCCTGGATTTCATACACATAAGAGACCTGTGTTCAACACAGGAAAAAAACAGCATTTACCAGTGGTTAGGTAGCTCAGAGAAACACACAATGCTGGATGCAGCCTTGACAAGCTTGTTCAGTGTGCAGCCTTGCACAGGGTAACTTCCCAAGAGAGCTACCCTGGCAGGTCAGCTGGGAATGCTCTATGGGAAAGAGAGCTATGATGGATATAACCAGGCTAAAGTAAAAGACATTTCAACTGTAATTGGACAGAAGTGTTCCCCCAGCCACTGGCTCTGCTGTTTTCCTTCCTGTTCCCAGGCAGTGTGAGTCTTGTGATCAATAAATAGATAGGACTGTACAGATCTTTCCTCTGCAAGAAGCACGCAGAGCTGTGCCGGAAATGGAGGTGGAGTGATATAAACCCCCACCTAAATACAGTTAGGGCTATGGACTTTTATATAAACTGGGTTAAGCTCCCTGAAGAAAGTCACAAGTAACTATTAACAAGCCTGCAAAATTAAACAGGGAATAGACGACCATACCAGGCTGTAGCAAAAAAAAAATATTGAGTAATTGTGTGCAATCCTGACACTTAATAAGCAGCACATTAGAAGAGAATGTGGCTGCTAAATATGTTAGTGTCACACCTGCTACTGTCTAAATTGCTTTTCTCATTGTTTTTGAGATGATCTTAAATGTATCATCTATAAATAGACTAACCTGTAGAAGTCCTTTACCTACAAATAGCACACAAAATCCTGCAAAAACCACCTTGCTCGTGCTGGTCTGAACGAAAGATGTGTTGTGTAATGGTGGAGAGGGTGGTGGTGACAGTTGGTGGTTACCGAGGCTGAAATCTTCCACATAACTACAAACCTGTGACATCAATGGTGCAAGCTTCTCTTCACACTTTGCCATTATTGTTCTTCTACCTTGATCTGCACGAGATAATTCTGAGGGTGAAAGATATACCTATAAACCTCATCATCTTCTTTCCTTTAGTGATCTTGATACTATTTCTAGTGTCTAGTCCCTAGAAAATGCATTGCATAATCATATACCAAGATGAATACATGCCCCCAAGTGATCTAACCTGCTCGAAGAAAACACTGCACTTGAGAAAATACTGAAATATTTTCCAGCAGGGATAGGAAGCCACTCCCAGCAACTGGCAAAAATCACTCAGAAATAAAGCCATGTTTACTTTTAATTTTACATATATCTTCTCTATCAGCACTTTCTGTGATTCTTTGGCTTAGTTGGGTGTCATTTGCAGCTCCACAAAAGCTCCCCTAATCATTACCTGACAGTCATCTCTGTCAGAAGCCATGAACCTATTCAAAGCTAACTTTCTCCTTGGCGATACTATTCTCTTTCTACTCGTTTTACTATTCTCTTTTTATATACTCATACAAGAGGCTTGGTTTGCATTTCAGCTGACTGATGCTTCAATAATTACATTCTCCTTCATCAAAACAACAGTGATGTTTGCCTCTTAAACCCCACTGGGGGCAGTTCAGCAGCCCATCCTCCCTGTTCAGCCCTCTTGCTCTCCTTCCATCGTTGCAAGCAGGTTGTGTTCAGAGTTCAGTAGCAGAAGGCAAGCAACTCTTGGTCTGCTGCACTCTGCAGCAGTGAGACGTTTTGACCCGATGAAGTGGTCAGCCAGGTTGTGCTCATTTATAAATGGACACCACCCCCAGCCCTCCACAAGCCCACCGTGGGGCTGGGGAAAGCTGGGCAGCGCAGTCTGAGTCAGACAGGCAGCACAACATCTCTCAACAGCAGGCAGGCTGTCAGTGCACACGAGGCCTGGGCGTTGGGCACACACGCCTGGTCAGGGAGAGACACTGGTCTTTCACCTCCCGATTATCTGACTCCTGCAGAACGCTGAGCTGAGCTGCAAATGCAGCATCTGCAACGCTGCAAAAGTCTTCTTAACCTTTGTCTCATCGACATTATGCTGTTCTAAAAAAATACCATCTTTATTTCATTGTTTAATTCGAAAGGAAGTCAGGAAAAGTCTCCTGAAGAAAATACTCCTTCATTTGAAACATCTGTACAAACGGTAGGTTCTTACTCGTTGGAACAAGTATTTTTTCTAGATCAAAGTGCTGTCTATTCTTATTACTGTTTTCATTATGATGCAAACAGAAGATACTATGATCTAGGAAGCAGATAAAATATTTCAACCGTTACAAAGTAACAACCTCAGTTCATTATCTTTTAAATAAATGGAGCTCCTTTATGACATAAAATACTCAGTAGTAGTTCAAGTTTAAGAATCAACCCAAGTATTGAAGTAAAACCATCCTATGCTACGTGAACTGCCAAAATTCCTAAATGAACTTATCCAAAGCTAGTTTTCATTTTATTCACTTTCCCTGAGGAGTATTTACTGAAATTTGTAAGTTGACAAAAAAAATGTTCTTTTGAAACATTTTTCTGCCAAGCTGCTTTTGCTACATTTTCTGGCCAATTCTATACTTCCGTAGACTTCTCTGGTATTTTACTTCACAGATCCTTATGTGACATGTCACATCCTAGGTGTAAGTGGAGAAATCCCCATTCAGCTTTCTAGTTGTACTGAAATCAGCTGTTCCAGACTTGGAGGTTAGGCATGTCACTAGAAGCTCAATAGAATTTTTGCCTCTTAAAGGCAGTAGCACCTCTTGTCTCCTGCCAAGTTCAAACCCAGGTCCTGGGGAGCACCTACTACCTACAGACACCTCTCTGAACGTGGTGAAGCTCCCAGCCCTTGGTTCTGCAGCATCTCTTCTCTGTTCCATTTGGAGTACACCTCCATGCTCCCATTAGCACTCATCTTAGAGGCAGATGACCTGTACTGGCGGTAAACTGAGGCATGAATTAGTTACCCATCTGAGGTGATAAACAATATCCTGGAATTCTGTAAGTCTAACAAGATTAGTGTTCTTTTTGGAGGATTTCCAAATTTGGTATCCCTTGCAGCTGGAATAGAGATAGAGTCTCCATATCTTCTCTAAAAAGTGCACACAAACAGCAGGCAGGAGTCTAAATGCCAGGACATACAGCAGACAAGATAAGACTCAGGGGACCTACTCCTGCCTACTTGTATCCATCTTCCTGCCCCTGAATACCTGGTCAGTGACGGACGTCAGGAAAGCAAACAAGCTCCAGACATACCTGAGCTCTGGGCAATGTCTCCAGCATGGGACAACTCAGGCTCCTAATACTGGCAAGCCTGACTGACTGCCCCTTATCAGGGAAGAATTTTCTTTACAAAACAGGATTTAAACTGGAAAAATAGCATTGATTGATCCCTTAGATAGTTGCTTGTAAACATTGTAAGCTCTACAAATGTGCACCAATCAATGTCTGGACTCCTGGAGGTCTCGAGTGGCCTCAGTGCTCCCAGATTCACGAGTGTGGAAGCAGCAAGCTGTGCCAAAGTGTGACGTAGCCTGAAGAGCCTGAAGCCATCTGTCAGGGTCCTAGGTGTCACAGCAGTCTCACAGGGCAGACCAGGGATACTCAGTCCTGCAGACTCCTTGGTCTGTCTGCATAGCCACATGAACAAGGAGCAGAGGAATCTAGTGGTTTGAAGCCTTGAGCTATTTTCAGGGAAGACAACCACAATCTCAGAAGCTTTAGCAGCAGCCAAGTAAAACTGACATCCTTGTCCCTTACAGACAAATGCATCGCTATGAGGGTTTTCAGTAGCCCTGATGCTTTGACTGGGATATGTCTCTGAATTTTTCCACATTTTGAGTAACTATGCTGACAAAACTAGGTTATGGTTTAAACCAAGCCTCGCTCCAAGGCAAAAATATACTGAAGTAATCCCAAGAAGTCAAGGAACTAATTCAACAGAGTTACCAAAGGCTGTGTGTGTGGCTGCTTTTCTATAATTTTTAGGCAGGTTCTCTTGCCTTCACAAAGATCACTGAAGCTGCTGTTTAATGTAATGACCTTCACAGAAACAACAGCAGAACTGCCAAAGGGCACAGAGGCATTCTTGCCTTTAACCATTTTGGGAGAGTCTTGCAATAGACAAATTCACCAATCCGAAAAATAAAAGACTAAGATGATGCAAAGTAATAGTAGTGTAATAACATTGACCATTCTGTGTCCTTAAAACTGGGCTAATACACTAAGCATCATTTTCACCAACTCATGGCAGGCTATGAAAAACATCAGCCTCACGATGAGAAGAGGAAACTAGACAGAGTCACAAATAGAGCTGGAGGGATCTTTTCCACAGGAAGTCTGTGAAAAAAAAAAATGACTGGATGTTCTGAGGTTTTATCAGTTAGTGCACTACTATTCTGGGATTTTACAACATCTAAGATATCTCTGTATAGTATTGCACTATGACGTTACTTAATGGCATCAGTAAGGAGTTGTGAAGAAATTTCAAAACATCTCTCTCAGACCTAGGAAATGTTCTTTTTGCTAATTTCTCATTCACGAGGTTATTGTTTTCCATGTTATTTCATGTAGGAGAACATGAAGAACAACTTCACAAATTTAAAACAGCCAATTATTATTTATATCTCTCACAATGACTGTACATCAGATTTAGATTCTATTACACTGCTTCCATACCAAGTGAAAGGCTGCTTTGTTACCTGACTTTCTTCCGGAGGGGACATTGTCTTATGACCCAAAAGCCCACTGAAGAACACCCTCCTCGGCTGCCCTGGCCTTGGCCAGGTCCCAGGCACTGCAGCACTGCTCTTGGGTTTGTGCCCTGAAAGGCAGGGGCTGATTCACGCTACAACCACTCCTGCTCCTGGGAGAGGTTTTGCTGGCTTGGCCTTGCTTTCCAGCTTACGCTGACAGAAGCTGACTTAATCAAGGATTAAATATAGTTGTGCCTCAGTGTGACTATTCACACATACGAGGAAGGTGATGAAAAATAAATAAAGAGTGCATTATATTTTTTTTTTACTTGGTAATATATTTAAAAGCTGTCTCCCGCTGCTGTTCCCGGTGACAAAATTTGACTGGAAGCTGGGACCTAATTCTCCACTGCTTTGCATTTAACAGGGAAAAAATCACTACGATTATGGGAAGGTAGGATTCTGCAGCTCCCGGTTCTTAAGGATGTAAATACAAGGGCATCACTGAGAATCAGACCTAAGCAGCGAGATTTTTGACTGAAGTCAGATAAGCTCTGCTGATTCACCCAAACGATTACCCAGATTCGGTCTTTACTAGAAGCTTAATGTGCTTCACGTTTGAACTTCCCCAAGAAATCTGACAGCGACTGCCTGACAAGCCCACGGCTGCGTAACAAAGCAGCTTGCACTTTTCATTTGAAATCATATTTAGTTAAGAAAAGCAAATTCTTCATTCATGTGAGCTATCTTGAAGAGGCAGGGAGAAGCTAACACAAAGAAAATCATGGACAGCTGTTGCCACATATCCATTTAACTGTCACTTGAAGACAGAATCATGTTTAATTACCACCACAGTGATCACTGTTTAATGCTAAATATTTTCCTCTCAGCTTTCTGGATGCTTTTCATGGTCTTCATCAATTGTTATTAACCAGACGCCAATGAACTTGAGTGCTTCCTGTTCTTAAAAACTTTTTTCCCCTGTCAGTGCTCATAATTTCTACTCAAATAAAGTTTCACCACCGTACCATACGTAATGACTCACAAGAAGTATTTCATTGTCTGTATGCAAGAAAGCTCAGTCAATTCTCAGGTAAACAGTAGGGTTTCATTTTAACCTCACATGTACTAGCATTTCATATTGCTTTTCTTGATCTTACCCCACTTTGATGCTCAAGTTGGGGGAGAGATGATGTCTAAAGACCTCCCAGTAGTACCTCAGTGTGGGCTGCATAAAAGTGCATGATGACCACAGAATGACACAGACTTATTCCAAGAGATTAAGAATGTGAGGACAGCACCAAAACCACTGACATCAGGAAAATCCCAGGCAGCTCAACTATTTGGCAAAGAAAGGTTCTGTAACCAGGGAAGAAGTCACAGAGGTTATGAGTTTGAGTGATTTCAAACAAATGTCTTCAGACAACCAGACTATTCTTTAAAGACAAAAATGACATATTAAAAAAAAAAACCAAGGCTATTCACAACTCTGGAGAATTTTAGGAAATAAACTCTAGTGAACAAACAAATCAAGGTCTGTTACACTGCAAGAGCTGGTATGAAACACGTTTCAGAATGTCCTGATTCTAATATAATGAATGAGGTAGTAGGTGACCTCAGCAAGACAGTAACACTGGTAAAGACATGAGCTTCATGAAGAAACGGATATACCAGTAAAGGCTGGAAAACGTTTGAGATATGATCAGCTCCCTTGTTGTAAGAACACTTCACTCTTTGGTGACAGAAGGTTTGCTGATCATCAACTTGTCAGAAAGATGCAATTTTAAAACTCAAACCAAACACGGATTTTTTTTAAACCCAGAGTCTTCCAGACCCCCTTCTTTAATGTAAATGAGGGAGTCTAAACTGCTGCGACTGAGGATTGTACATAACAATGCTTACACGTGTGAAACAACACCCAAAAGGCTTTATAAAAGAGAGAAGCTCTTTGGTTAATATAAAAGAGGGTTTCTGCATATGGAACAGCACACATAGAGCATGAAGAAGGAAACTTTTAACAGTTTAGATATCAATGCTATGTGGTTTATATTTTGGAGAAATTATTTTAGGGTACGTTTTCAAATGAGATTCAAAATTGTCCATAAAAATCCTCTGCCTTATCCCAGAGAGGAAAAGGACTAAAAACTAAACAAAAATCATTGTACAGGAAAACAAGATTAAAATGACCCTTATTATTTCCATGGTTTGATTGGTTACCAAACCACTATCACTAAAATTCAGGGATGCTGAATAAAATTATGAAATAAGCACAATGAACACAGAAATAATTCTTTACAGGTTGTAAGTAACAGCTGAACAAAACCCCTTAGCAGATGTATATTACAGTACTCTCACCTCGGCTCTGTGAAATACTTAAAAGAGTGAACACCTGCTGAATGAAATATTTAAGCAGCAGTTCACTGTTTATACTGAGGTATAACTTAAGTGAAATATTAAGCCATTTGTTAGGACCGTGTGTGTAGCTCAAGCAGACGGAGCTTTCTGATAAAATCTGGAGACTTTAAAATTAACTTCTTGCCCCTCTCTGGTCAGAACAAACCAATCAAGCCAAAAAGTAAAAAGAAATTTTTCAGAAAGATTCCAATGGCCAAGGACAAAGCATAGTAACCTAGAACATGTGAAAGAAGAGGGGACAGGATGGAAAGGCCAGTGGTAGCACATTTCAAACAATGTGTCAAGGTCATGTGTATCAGATCCTCTGTGGGATAAGGCATTAAGAAGCAATTATGACTGGATCATGAAACGGCAAACTAATTCTCATTATAGCAATTGCAAGACTTTTCCTCCAAAATCCTGGCACCCATGAAATGTCACCAGGTAATTAAAACTGTATTTGCTAATTGGTCACAAAAGAGATGAGCTACTGAGGAAAAAAAAGATCAGATCTCAGAAATGGACCTTAATCAGAAGGAAAATAAAAATACTGTTATATCTTTATTGAAAGAAACTGTAGTAAATAGATTATTTCTTACCAGGAGGAAGGGGAAAGGCAAGGGAAGGAGAAAGGGGGATGTTCAATATAAATGTGTACCGTTTGCTTACCTTATTTATAGTATTTCCAGACAAGAAAGAAACCAGGCTAGCTTCATTAGAAAGTACAATGCAAAGGCTGAAGTTTCCATGATCAAGATTATGTCCAGAATATATGATTCATAGCTGTTTTTAAAAAGACAAACTGCATAAAAACTATGAAGTTATTTAGTCTAGACTGTAAATTTGAAATAACAGCAAAAGAACGAGATGAGATCATGCAGATGATAAATGTTTGCTCCCAAACTAACCATCAGACAGGATTCAGTGCTATCTAGTTTACAGAATGTGTATTTCTCCATCGTTATCTCATAAAACACATAACATTGCCCCAGATGTCTATATGAAATGCAAAACAGTGCTCTTTCCCTTAGTACATACAATATGGGAATATTAGATGGTAAAATATTTAGAAAATCCATCTTGAAACGATGAAAAACTGCTAGAGACAGAACTTGAACAGGGCTTATAGACATGTATCAGGATTTGATCCATTCAGAAGATTTAAGGTGGTCATGAGGAAGCTACTCTTGTTGTTGCTCTTTGTAAGGAAAACAAACAAACAAAAAGCAATCTTAAAACCATGGGCCCAAGTAACAGCTCGCAGTGTGTATCGCTGAGAAAAGCTGTTAGTCCAGTATCTAAGGATGGAAGACTTGACATTTCTGTGAGAACAGTGCCGAGCTAACCCTCCAAAATGGAGGAAAGTGGGGATACACCTTGCAAAGAAAAAACAACACAGCAGAAGTACCAAGCTGATGGAGAAGCTTTGATACAGATAGTATCATTTTGTGAAACTAAAGGAAGCAAAGAACATTCCAAGGGAAAGAATAACTGAATTGGATAGTCTTCCTTCTCTAATCACCTCCATTGCCTCTCTTCCATAGCATCTTCACCTCCTCCATACTAGCAAATAATAAGCTCTGCAATAAAGGTCTCAGAAAGGTAATAGAAAAGGTTAAATATTCACACCAAGTAATGGGAGTACTAGTAGAATTTGGAAAGAGAGGACAGCTACACTCACTATAAAGTGATGCATACTTAAGATGTAGAAATTCGTCTTAATGCCTGCCATAGGAACTACACCAGAAATGTTTTATTGCAAAAGGCTAAAAATACATATTTTTATTCTGAAAACATTTTCTTTTAATTTCTCAACTAAAGCATTCTTTTCTTGGTTTCTCTGTTTCTTTTTCCTACTTGAGTACTTCAATTCACAGAGGACCAACAGACAGTTAATATGCAAAGAAATGCAAAGAAAAATCAGTTTAGTGGGGCAGATAAAAACCAACTTCCTTCCTTCAGCACCTTGGCTTACTCAGATTAATTTAGGACCATGTTGCCACGTGGGTGAAGCTGTGCACAACAGCCTTATTTATCTGGAGGTTTGCAGGTGTAAATTGCAGCTGTATATATGCTTTCAAAGTAGCTGGTCCAAGTTGAGTCAGGAAAAGTTCTGCAATTATTTAAGAACTGTAGATTTTAGATGAAAATAAGGAAGTAAGCACAGCCTGGCCAAAAAGCTACACACGTGTCGGGAGAAAGCATGTCGGACAGGAACTTTTGCTAATTTTTGTTGACATTCTCACTTGAGAACTAACCTTTCCCAGCTGTGATTTTGCCTTGTTTGAGTCAAGAGGGGCAGAAGTTGGTTTAGAATGAGAGCAAGGATGAGTGGAAGCCCTTAGCACCAGGTGCAGCCTCTCAACCTGTGAATTTGCTTGAAGAGAAGCTAAAAGACACGAGGCATCTCTGTTCTGCAGCTCTGGTCCATGGAAACTGAACACTGTGCTATCATTAAGCACTGGCATCCTCTGCACACATGGAGTGTAGTTTTCTAAAGGAGAATGAACTGCATTGGGAATAACACAATGCCACATTGTCAATGTAACCTTCCAAGTGTCTCCTGCTTTTACAGTCTACAGTCTACAATACAAGCTTTTAAATGTCTCTTTCCATGCTGAAAGAAACCAAGAAGAAGAAAAAAAGAGTGATACAGTGGGATTAGGCAGCAAAATACTTATCAATTCCAGACAGTTTTCATGTCTTGAATTATTTTGAGTTTCAAAGCACTGCTGAAGGAGCAGTACTAATGGTAAGGCAAATGCAGTTCTGTCCAACAAGCAATTCAAAATTAAATGGGAAACACTGCAGTTTCTTTCTGCTCAAACAAGGCCAAATGACTTTGACATTAAGACTCCAAACCACATTTCTGAGATCAGGTTTCCATTCCCAGGCTCTGCTGAAGAACTGCTGTGTCATCTTCAGCAAGTCTCCTTCCTCCTTTGTGGCCTCAATTCCCATCTGTACACATGGGGTATTATGACAATCATGCCCAACTCTGGACAATTTATTACATTTTAAATTGTAAGACAGAGACTGAGACTTGCTGCTTGTTCATGTAGACATAAAACCAATCCTATTTGTGTCTTGCTGCACTTCAAAGAATGTTATTGTCTGCTGTGCCTCTTTACTTGTGCTTAAAGCCTGAACTGCAAGTGTCAGTACAGTGGGATGAAAGCTCATCTCTCAGCATTGTGAGCCTGCCTAGAACCAGGCGACACCTAGAATTGTATTAAAACCTCTGTGTGTGTCTCTCCCTCTCCCTCTCCCACGCATGCCCACTAAGCCACCTGCCTGCACCAGGCTGACAGCCAAAGCAAGTTCCAAAAAAGCTTCCAAATTCTTCTGGGATTATATGAAACATATCTTGCAAAAGCTTCATTTCAAGAGATTTGTTACAAGCACAGGAGTTGATGCATGCACAGTCCACAAGTTGCCTACTTGTACAGCCTATCAAAACCGAAACAGGAATCCAAAAGGTTTATGAGATCACCATTCTGCAGGCATAGTGCCTCCCCCATCTAAGCACAGAGCTGACGAAACATGTGCTCTGAAGTCATGGACACGACACGTCTCCCACGCAACGGATCCTCACAAGGAAGATGGCTGTGGAGACTGGCTGAAAAGAGCACATGTCCTTCCTTGTTTGACATACTGCTTGGCATCACAGTGCATGCTATGCTTTGGGAAAGCAACCTGCACTACCAATTGGAATGTGCCAGCATCTTTCCCACCCACCTCTACTATGTTAACGATCAGTGATGGAATCTAGTGTCATTACCACTGTTCCATTGTGTCACGCTCAACTCTTGGAGTAAAGACTGTCCATCAGTATCCTTCAAAAAACCTACCAGTTATCCCGTTCTATACACACTCTGTCAAGACAGAGGTGGACCAAATTCATACACAGCTTAGAAATATCTAGAATAATCTCTAATATTCAGCACAATTCTCTAATTCAGCACAGACCACCCAGCAATTGCCCAGCAGAGAGTTAGGAATAGAAGACCTTTTCACAGGACAGCTTTGGGACAATTGTTTGTCAAGAGGATGTTTATAGGTCTGCTATATACCTAATATTAAAGGGGGGGGGGGGTGTGTGTGGAATTCCTTCTATCCAATAAACGGTCAAAAATAAATTAGAAGACAGTTTATATTCTTTTTCCTGTGGTTTCTTTCTGTTTAGGAAAGACTGAATGACCTTGGCAACATGGCTCCAGACCACACTTGAGAGATAGGATTTCCATTCCCATCCTCTGCTGAAGAATTGTAAGACTTAAGAAGCCTCTGCTGTTGCACAAAGATTGAATTTCATTAACATGAAACAAACAACCCAGGGTTCAGAATGCTGCAAAGTAGATCAAAAGGTTAATTCTTCCTTTGATGGAACAAAAAAGAGCTTTTAATCCTTCATCATACCCCAGTGGTGACAGTAATAGGGGATTGCACTTGCCAGTGGCAGACTGAAAGGTGATAGCATTAGGCACTTAGAAGAGAGCTGGCCCTGAGTCCTGCCGGGTGACAAATGTCTGATAAAGCACTTCCACTGACAAACAGCACAACGCAGAAAACACATGAAGATTTCACTGGAGAGCACAATATCCTCAAACAGAAAGAACAGCCCTCTGAAAGAAGCTTTGTTCTGAGCAAAGCAGCCCCATCGGGTGCGGGTTCCTGCACTGGCACTCCGGCCATGTCTGCACGATTTCATCCCCTGAACACAAAACCCAATTACAGGTTTCCTTTGGGGATTGTACTTTTTTATTTACTTATTTATTTATTTTGGAGGGAGGAGGTGATAGGCTGCAAAGCTGCCAGACTTTTTTTCTAAGACCTGTCTATCGGTTCTAGAGGTTTCCCCATAGTGCCTTTGTCCAAGTTGCAGAAACGCTTTCTGAAAGGAGGTTGCAAGGCCTTCAGCTCATCTCTGACTCACTGGAACACAGGCTAACACAGCAGCCTCGTACTACAATAAAGGCTTGGAAGAACAATTATTTCCTCTTTGGATAATTTTATACAAACATACCGGGGTTTAGAATTTTGTTGTGGAGAACTGGGCCTTTTAGACTCGCTAGACTAAGAATATTCCTCCCTTTTTTTTTTTTTTTAAGGATGAAAATATTAAATATTTCAGTGTTCCCAGAGTGATCCCATAGGTTCAGAACCATGAGGCTGAAGCAGAGGCTTTGCTGTGTCTCTGCACAACACCAAACCACGACACCCTACACTAGCACACGCTTCCTGCCCACGGTCTCCCCTGGAGACCGAGCTCTCCAACAGCCTACACCTTCTGTGAGGCATGGTGACCTCCCAGCTTGCTCCTTTCCACAGTGCAGGTACCACCAAGTTCAACAGACAAGTCCAGGGACTGAAAATAACTTTCTAAATCCATATTATAGCCTGAAAAAATATTCAACCATTTGCTTTTTTTCCCTCAATGAAAGGGGCTGCAAAAAGAAATCCCAAGCAGATCTGTTTGGCTGGAAACTCCTTTCTCCATTGGGAGTTTCTTTTAGACTTCCTAGTGGAATCTTAGATTTATTCTGTTATTTCTAGCTCATATTATATAAACCCCATACAGATAGTGGTTTTAACTGCCAAGCTGTCAGAACAGCTTGGGGACAGGACAAGAAGAAGACAGGAGAGGACATTCTGCTTTACCAATATTGGCACATAGAATTTGTAGACCTCACACAGTAGTGTGGAAACCAGCTTGTAAGCTTTCACTGGAGTTACTGAACAAGTGCTTCTGTACTTAAAGCGTGGTGTATGTGGCTGCTCCTGAGCTGTCAAAGCCTGAGGATCCTCCACTGGAACACGTACATGATTCCACGTACTGGGAACTGTGTGCAAGTGCAATCTGCACTTCATAAGCGCAGTGGATGTTGCTATCTGCTTTATTTTTTTAAAGGCACTAGTTCCTGGAAAGTAAAATATTAGTGTATATGTTGTCCACCAGTCTGTGAAAAGGCAGAGAAAGAGGCAGATCTCGGACAATAGCTTTTAACCTCCTAGCTAGCTCCTCTCTAACTTTTAATCCTGGTGTGAGCAAGGATCAGCTCCTGTTTGAAAAGCTTCAGGGCCTTCTGTCCACAGATTCCTTTCAAAACATTCTTCTAACCTGGTACTGCTGGTACTCCCCCCACCACCATTCCCAATATATCCCTCAAGCCAAAGGCAGCAATCAGAAACTGAGTCTGTTGTGCTTATCACCGAATCACAGAATTGTTTAGGTTGGAAAAGACCATTAAGATCATCCAGTCCAACCATAAATGCAATGATTCAATTCCATACTCAAGCAATGTTGGCATAGGAACCACAGCTGGCTGTGAGGCTGGTGTAGAGAGCACTTCCTATGTCACTACCCTTGTTCACAGGGGCTGGAAATCTGGCTCTTCGTTTTCAGGTGTAATTCACTTTTGAAATACAGTATTTCCCAGTGGAAAGATTTCTTACTTAGATCAACCTTCACACCACTGAGATCAAACAAACAGGGATCAGAAGCAGAGCTTCTTACCATAAGAAGGGCTTAGCTCAAGCACAGTATCTGATCATTCTCCAGACTGTACTGGGCATCTTAGAGACCTGGCCCTGTGCACCAGCTGTTTCTGCACCAGATACAACAAAGAGGCAGGAAGCCGTGGGGACGCAATCCGACAGGAAACAAGGAGAATACAACAGCAACCTATCAGGTGAGATGCGGGCAGAGTGGGGCTTGTTGTTCCTAATGAACTACAGCAGAGCTCTGTTCGCCTCCTGTTTATGGCAGATCCCGTTCTCATGGAGAGATCTGAGCATGACAAGTGACAACAGGAAGGTACTCTTGCCATGCTGAGTATACAGCCATCCCACTGCCTACCGTACAGCACAGACGTACGTCCAGGTTTAAAATTAGCTGCAGCGTGCAATATTGATCTCACAGAGTGGAGGTCAGAATGGGAGCAAAACCCAGCTAAGGAGCTAAAGAAAATGAGCTTATGTTGGGCTCTGTGCTGCACTGGACCAACAGCAAAAAGAGGCAGTTTAAACCTAGCTGGGATGCATCTCTAGCATGTCTCTCTTTTGAGGGCAGTGTACACGTACCTGGGCTGAGGTATACCTGACGGACAAAGAGACTTCACTTCTTCACCCTCTCACACACAGACACACATGTGATTTGAGAAATTGCCACCTCCCTTCCACAGCTCATCCTGGGTCACTCCACACCACCTGCCCCACAAGACAGAGCTCTGGCACAGGTATGTCTGGAGAATTAAGTTTTCCTCATATGTTTGCAGAGAGGGCCCTCTGGGTCTGGGAAGCCTCGAAGATTTTTTCACCTTAGCAGGTTTTATTAGGTGGGGCACAGACCTACACCACTTCCAGGCCCAGGGCAGTACAGTTGTTGTTACGAACTGGGGATCTCTGCATCAGTCTGTTGAGGAGTCTGTACGTACCCTTAGAAACTCATTAAACGGGACCTCACACAGCACATGGGGTACTGGTATTCCTGGTGGGTGGGTTGTTTAGTCGTTCAAGGAGAGTCAGCTTTGAGAGGGGAAGCCCCTAATGCCTGGAAGCTCCTATGTCCTTGAGTTGTCTGAGCCAGGGCAGCAGGTTATTTCTCCAACTCTAAATCTGGCCAAATGGCAATTATTCAAGTAATGGCATCATTAATCCGAGTGGACTGTGGGGAAAAAATAATTTGTGCCAATAATAACAAAACCTAGGTGCCTAGCATGGTCTTTAAATTTATGTGAAGGGCTTCTACATAAAAGTGACAAGATTTACATGCAGTAGAGTTCTTGAAATATGAATGTGTTAGTTTCTGACTTGAAAAATATTGACCTCGGATTGAAAACTCAGAGACAGAATCAAACCCAAGAGTGCAGTATTCACATCTGGCTGATGAAGTATTCATGTCTGGACATCTCCTGGCTGCTGCATACCCAGTAGAACTGTTCTGTAAGACTCCCAAGCAATAGGACTATGGGTCTTTTACTGATTAATCCTGCAAAGGTTGAAGGACACTGACAAAGAATCATAAAAATTACAAGCCCAATTAATTAGCATCTTGCCTACATGTCTGCCAAAGCAGGGATTGTTTTCTTCATTCCTTTTTCTGGGGTTTGACTCATCCGGTTTTAAAATGGATGTGGAGATCCCATTTTATTGCAAAGGAGCTCTAATTAATGTACATTTACAGCTCTGAAGAGTTAATTCCAATTTTGAGCTGCATCTACGGCATTGCAGCTCTCAACTCAAGACCAGAGGAAGACATTTGAGCTCAGGAACAGCTATGCCTCTTTCCCCGATATTCCCATTTTACTCCTTGTCCTTCCTCCCTTCTGATAGCATCTGCAGGAAAACAGAATCTGGTGAGCTGTTCATCTGCTCCTGCTGCATAATCCTCTGCAACACACTGCTGGCAGTTGTGGGGATAATTATGTGACAGGGGAGGTTCTGGCAGTGGCTAGTGCCCAGTGGCAGGAATGAATGAACTTCAAAAGAGTAGTTTATTTACATGCAAAGTCCTTCTAGAGAGACAGAGGAATGCTGAGAAATCAGTGGGAAGGAATGCCTTCTCAATAAACCCACAGAATTTGCAGGCGGTATCCCAAATCTGTCTATCCTGTGCTGTCACAGCACTTTGACCAAGCCATTTCACTTAGCCATATCTCAGGCTTCTCAGCTGCAAAGCAGGGACAAAGTACTCCTGACAAGGGTATTCTCTTTCCACCTCAAGACAAGGCTTATAAGCTGGGCACTGCTAAAGCATTTTCAGCCTCCCAGAACTAGGTTTAAATGTTGTTAAACACAGAAGACAGATGAATTCCTTAACAGAACGTGCTTTCAACAGGCCTGTTTTCTTAAAGGGTCTTTGTATGGTAATGTGACATTTTACAGATTACATGTAGGCAATTATCTTTGAAAGAAAAATGACCAATTTTTTTTTTTCCTTTTTTTTGAGAAGATGCTTTGATTAAAACGCATTTCTGGAGAAGCTGATATGCAAGGATGGAATGTAGCTACAAAGCTGCTTCAAGAGCTGGAGCTGTTATTAAAGGCACTAGAATTAAGGAGATTGAGGAGGCCTTAGCTAGAGGCATTCAGACAACATCAACCTGACACCAACTGGAACCAGTATAGTCTGTGGTGCCTGTAAAGCATTGTTCACTGTCTCCTAGAACGTCTTCCACAACCAGACTGACAACATGATTCTAAGTGAATGACAGGAAAGAATACTTCAAAGGCTTGTTGTTGCTGCTTAGCATGATGAAACTCTTTGGACTACTGTCTGAACAGAACACAGAATAAAACATTAATACTATCTGGTTATATCGGTTGGAGTGCAAATTTACTGATAGTTCACACTGTCCTCAGAAAGCTGTTACTCCTCTCTCCAGCAACGAATTCCGCGGAGTTTTTGCCACAACTACACTGGGAGCAGGAACAGGTCTTGGGGACTGAGGCTTTGAAGCTGCAGTCCAAACCATGCGCGTGCTCTCCATCCACACAGCACCCTCGCCCTGTGAGAGGAAATACTTCTTTTGCTTTAACTCGCAGCCAGCCCCAAAAATGACAGCAGCTGTCCCACGCACAGCGTTTCCGCGTGCCGTATGCGTGGTGTCCCTGCCTGCTCAGGACACAGGTGATCACTTGCATTCCCAAATCATAAAGACCTGACTGGAAAAGATTTCAGGATCCTTAGTAACCTCTGAACATGCAGCCTGTACTCACAACCAATCCTACCAAACCCATTTGGTTTTCCACCTCCATTCTTTTGGTTATAATTTGACATTCTTCTGCCATTCCTACATTCCACAGTTACACCAACAAAAGAATAAATTTAGGTCCCTTCCAACATTTCTTTTAACTGCTTCTTCCTTCCATACTCTCTGTTGCACGTAACAGCCACGCATTTATGAGTTTATGGTTGAGAGCATTTGCCACAGGGATATGGAGGCAGGAAGACAGGTTGGGCAGCAAACTGAAAAGGCACAAATGCAAATGTCTTCAGGATTCAGCATTTCAGTGCCTGTGCTGCATGTCTGTGCTTTTGAAGTGATGTTTTCTCCATCTGCTTTCTCTGGTGTAAAGTCCATGAGATTTGAAAAATAACAGAGGCTTTATTTAAAAGCAAAAAAAAAAAAAATGACAAGCAGCCTCTTTCTGGGATTTAGGCTCAGATCACGTGAACACAAACTGCAACCAGTCATTTGCAAATTCAAGGGGACTAAGAGAAGACAAACCCCAAAATCAGTTGTTTAAAGGAGTTATTTTTCATTCAGAAAGAAACTGCAGCCAGCTTCCGGGCAGTTTCATTCATGAGCCTTTGCTTGTTAAGTAATAACTCCAGTCAAGTACAGTTACTTATTAATTCCTTCTCCTTCCACCTTTTATTTCCTGGCTTTTGTGTTTCTCAGCCCTGAAGACAGAGCGTGATCTAGAGAAAAAACAAATGCCACTCCTCCTCCCTCAAGAAAGTAAGCTTTTTATAATGGAATAGTTTGCCTCTTCCTGCGCATCTGAAGAGCAAACCAGGCTGACAGAACATGGGTTCCAGTGGGGAGCAGTGGGCTGCTTACTCAATTTCCTATTACCAGTCCGTTAGAGCAGTGAGGTGTTTATTCTACAGGAAAGGAAATTGGATCTGGTGATGCTTAAGCCCTCCAGCTGAATCACCCCTAACATAAGAAATCTATTCCCCCAACAGCTTTGGGGTTTTGGCCTGTTTTTCAAAGGAAATGAGTCAATGTCTTCATACTGTTACTCATCTTCTCCAAACACTTGTTAGACAGTTCCAAACAACTTCATCAGAGGGTATAGATTTCTTACTAGTCTTGGGAAACTGGTCAGGCGGGTAGAGAAACACAGGAATGGAACTACTGGGAGACAGGCGGCAAGTAGTCTCTTTTCAGACATCAGATGGTCTACCAGAGAGTCCTACCCTAAACCTCAGGGAAGCCAGATTTCACTGGTTTTACTGCTGCTGGAAACACTTATTTGACCTTGCAGCTGGGAAAGAACAAGTCTTGCAACTGGGAAAGAACAACCCCAGGTAGCAGTATAGGTTGAGGACTGACCTGTTGGAAGGCAGCGAAGGGGAAAAGGATCTGGGGGTCCTGGTTGATTGATGGGAGGCTGACCATGAGCCAGCAATGTGCTCTTGTGGCCAAGAGGGCCAATGCCATTCTGGGATGTATTAAAAGGGATGTGGCTAGTAGGTTGAGAGAGGTTCTCCTGCCCCTCTACTCTGCCCTGGTAAGGCTGCATCTGGAGTACTGTGTCCAGTTCTGGGCCTCCCAGTTCAAGAGGGACATAGAATTGCTTGAGAGAGTCCAGCACAGAGACACAAAGATGATTAAGGGAATGGAGCATCTCTCTTATGAGGAAAGACTGAGGGAGCTGGGGCTCTTTAGCTTGGAGAAAAGGAGTCTGAGCGGTGATCTCACCAATGTTTATAAATATATAAAGGGTGAGTGCCAGGAGGATGGAGCCAGGCTTTTCTCGGTGATGCCCGATGATAGGACAAGGGACAATGGGTGGAAGCTGAGGCATAGGAAACTTCATGCAAACGTGAGAAGGAATTTTTTCACTGTGAGGGTGACAAACCACTGGAACAGGCTGCCCAAGGGGGTTGTGGAGTCTCCCTCTCTGGAGATATTCAAAACCTACCTGGGCACGTTCCTGTGTGATCTGGTCTAGGTGATCCTGCTCTGGCAGGGAAGTTGGACTAGGTGATCTTTCGAGGTCCGTTCCAGCCCCTGACATTCTGTGATTCTGTGATTCTATCAGCCTGGCTTTATTTTGTGGTCAGCCATCAATTACAGTAATAAGTAACATTAGGTGTTATAAATTGCATTACACAAGTGATGAAATGTCACTTCTTCTCACATTAACTGAGAGAAGGCACTGGATAGGGTGTTTTGGGACGCTTCACTTCACCAACGGTGAAATGCTGTAGGACCCCAGGGGCATTTCTCTTTCTGAATGGCCTCAGCAGAGCCTCTCATGGAAGAATGATGTGAGGCCAGGGTAGCCTTTGTCAGCCCTTATGCTGACTCCCTCCACCAGTACTCACAGAAGCTGATGGAGGTCCTTCAGCAAGCCATAATAAAAAATGTGAAACTTGCTGTTTTGGCACTGTTTCTGTGTATCCCTACTCATCCCACAGGCCAGGAAGCCAGGCATGGCAGGAACAGTGCTCTGGTCCAGCTCAGCAGAAGCATCAATGGGACAAGGACCAGACCTGACCTTCAGTACAGAAGTATTTTTGTAGGTCAAGATAGTCATTGGGATCCAGAAACAAACAAGGGTACTGGATGTCAACCACTCAGCAATGCCCACTTCACATAGGTGCAAACACCATCAGACTTCTTCCTCCCATGCAGCCCTTAGCAAAACCCCCTCTTGATATTAATAACCTGACTAGCAAGACATTCTTGAATTATTTTCCCACTTTTAATAGCTTCTTGAGGCTTTCAAATACCTGAAGGGATCTTGCCCATTAAATTTCCCTCGTAACACCCATTCTTCCTCACCTTGAGACCTATAAAAATTACACGTTTTCTTTTTTTCTACTGGGCTGCTTCTGTCACATAAAACCCGCCATGTTCTTGCATTAAAACCAAAAGCTAGGGTAAATACACAGTGATGCTGTAAACCAGAGGGCTAAAAATCAGCCTGCTAAAGCTGCAGAGAAATACAACATAGGAGCTAATGTTCTCCTTATCTGGAAATGTCAGCTCTTGATAGGAATCGTTTGAGGCACTTGAAGCTGGTTCCATTTTACAGAAACTCAAATTAGCAACCCACAGAGCACAACTCTGAAGCAAATGGCTGCTTGCCTTCCAAGCTCTCCAACATAATTTGTGGAGAAGATGCTTTGCTCCCTCAGGAGGTCAGACAGCATATTTTCCAAGGAAACTCTAGAAATATGGGAAAAAAAAAATCAGTGAAATCCTTTGGCAGTGCCAGTACTTTAACTGCATTCTTGCAGATGTAGGCTATTGGTTTTTCTCCAGAGAGGAAAGCATTTAATCTAAAGATCAGTCCTTCAAAAACTGAAGACTTTTCTATCCTGTAAGAGAACTCAATCTGAGTGAATTCCAAATTTAATTTCAAATCATCTAGGTTGAATGTACTATTAAGCTAGGAATTGCCTAGATATGATTAATGAAAGGTGATATTTAACAAAAAGGAAGAATTTCCCAGAAGAAACATTGACTATATTCCTTTTCCTTACAATTTCTTAGCTCTAAACACTTACTGGTGTCTGTACTACCTCTGACACTTTGTATTTAAGATTTTAATATTCTGTTTAAAAAGACCTAATGCAATGCTTTAACTTATGTTCATTTTACTGCTAACCCTCAATTTTGGGGAAGAAAGGAAATTAAGCAACCTTTCACATACTGTAAATGGTATAATCCATCATCCTACTCATACATTGTTTATGTGATTGCTATCATGCATGCTGATTTAGGACACTGATCCATCATTTCCTGTGTTCCAGGTTGGCAAGTGGCTCTGTGTTAACTCTTTCCTTGTGTGTCCTGGGAACACGTTCATCAGACCCAACTCCCTGACACTGAAAAGCTCAGAGCACAGTCTTTTTGGACAAAAAAGATATCTTAAATCTATGGACTGTTTGAACAAAGCTTACGTGAAAAAATGAAAAAAAACTCTCTCTTAAATGATGCAAAAAAAAAAGTAAAAAATGCTGAATTACATGAAGAGTTGAGCAAATATGCCCAGAATATCCTGAGACTTCAGTCTGTCATCAGTTAACTGGGAATTATAGTTACATTTCAGGAGATGTGACATATGATTCAATTTGTTTACGCCTCAGATGTGGCACTTAGAACTTTAAATCATGGCCTGAAAACTTTGTAAACATTTTAAGACTGAACCTGCACCTTCTGTATGAAAGTGGGTTAGATCCTCAGGTGCCACAAGATTTTTAACTGATGAATGTCTGTAATTAAGCATATTGCATCAAATATAGTTGTATTTTTAGGCCTGCTTTTTGGTATATTGTTTGATATTTTTAGACACTAACAGGTCAGAAAGCCTCCCCAGAGACTAGTGACCTCTGACTGGTGAAGTACTGTCCTCTGTGTAAGTGCTTGGCTACAGGCTCGGGACACAGACAGCCAGGGCCACAGGTCACTGGAGGCTGGAGAGGTCTCCCATGGAGTTATGACTGTTTATGTTCCTTTTGAGGTACACTTCCTCCATAGATGGGATACATAAATTTTATGTGTACTACTAAATTCAACTCTCTAGAGTTATCACTGGAGCTGCTATTGTTTTTCTTGGGGGTGTCACTGCCAAGGACCTTCCTCTTGCAGAGGGATGAGGCCAGTTTCTTTCCACAGCTCCAACACAGAAAATAATGGTGGAGACTGACCCTGCCTCTAATTCATGCCACTGTCTTGTTTGGAGAAAAGCTCCCTGGTGCTCTGTCCCTACCAGACTTAAAATCTGCTGCTGCTTTTTTGAGATCAGCTGTATAAACTCAGTTTTCACATGGCTTTGGTAGCGTGTCACCATCCCTCATCAGAGGGAGAGATGAGCAGCTGTAATGATATCACACTGGTGTGGCCAAGCATGTTGGGTGCCCTTCCCCAGCACATGGGGCTGGGAGCATCAGGGATACAGCAGGGGTGGGGAGTGGGCTCATGTAAAATATATAACTGTAAAGAGGTAGGACTATGGCAGAGGAAAATTATTTCAGGAGAATGTTCCAGACAGCTATGTTGATTCACAGAGATGAAAGCTACCACCAGTGGTCATGGGTGTCTAAAGATAATCTGGGTAATTTTAATTAAAACATATGCATATTCTATAAAGTTTTTTTTCACCAAAAATTAAACTAAGGTAAACTCAGTGGCTATTAAGTATAATTACTATCTTCATATAGAGGACATTGCTTTTGTATGTATCTAATAGGAGCTTGGTTTTTGAGATAAGTCTGACTTGATTAATTTCTTTCATCTGTGGAAATGGTAATTTCTAAGTCACTCTTATTTTAGTAATTCATCAGGTTTCATCATCCTTGGTATCTCATAATGTTGTTCTTATGGAAATACTGCCCAGAAAATGTTAGGCAAATTAGTTAATCTTATCTATCTGTATTTGGCATAGGTCTTTGGTTTGAAGTAATTCCTAAAACACTACAGTTTTATAATGTAAGTGATCAGGTCTAGCTAACCAGCATGGTTATAAAATTAAAAGGCAGTAATGACCTCCTAAAGCAAATCAGTAACACAAAGTAATGAGCAGTAGCATGAAATAGATTAAGGGTTTTTTTGTTGGGGTAGGAGATAATTTTATGGAGAGCAAAAGTCTGATGGAGCTGGGGTGGGAGCAGGACTGAGGGTACCACAGCAGCAGTTCTGTGGACAGCAGATGTGATTCCCAGCTCTCAGCCACCACCATGCTCTGTGGTGAAGGCTTGCTGTCAAAAGACTGTAATCAGGTTTCCTAACAGATTAAAGGCTGCTGAAGCCCCCTTCAATAATGTCCTCAGTGTCTGAAGAAGAGAGGAAGACTCATCAAAGGGGGAAAATAAAGACTTACCAGGATGAAAATATGTTGGGTTGTGGGGTCTTGGTGTATTTATGAGACTATTTTGTGATCAAAGCCCTGTATCTTTTACCTCTCTTTCCTGGTGTGCTGATAAGAAATGTCTTGGTGCACATGTGAGAGCTGAAGACCAGCACTTCAGGAGATTTTGAAGGAGGCATCCCTAAAAACACTGAGCCAGTCCATTTGATAGTGAGGGGAATCTCAGTCCCAGGTGCTACCTTTCATTGACCTGTCTCTTCATATTTTGAGAGAAGCTCATGAAGGCAGTTGACTATGAGACCATTGTCACTGCAGGAATGAATGTGTGAGAACATACTTGTGACAACGATACATCCCAGTGAGACAACCTACCCACAGTCTGCACTTTGGATGTGAAAAAATTGCCTGTTCCTGGTGCTGGCTTTTTCATCGGTAAGTGCTGACTTTTAGCACTTTTAGTGTTTCCTTTTAGCAAAATTGATATCCTAAATGTTTCTATTTCCAAGTACAGCAGTGGAAATTACTCTCTAAACATTGAGACTTTATGTGTTGTCACTCTCTTTTCAGCAGATTTGAGAAATTATTATTCCACACAAGCCAGAATTGCTGTTCTTCTTCAGAAGGAGAAATTTGTCACTGGTAACTATAAAATGACAGCCAGGGATCCCTTCTGAATGCATTTGAATAGTACTGCTTAGACATCTAACAAGACATTTAAGACAGAAAGACTATTGCCTGGACCATTTACATTTGTCTCAGGGAAGTTACATGAGGCTCCATGATACTTGATCTGAAAGACTTCGAGTATTGTAGTCAGAACCATAAGGGTCAGAGAACAAAAGTGTCAGTCCTTGCCAGCCAACGACTAGTCTCACTTTAACAAATCATCTATCTGGCAGCCTTTCAACTGACACTTTTTAGCAAAGAGGGTAGCAATCTATTGGGCAACTGTTTTATGTAAGCTCAAAGCAAAACCATCAGATAACCGCTGTACTCCTAGTCGGGCAATTTTAACCCTGCCATCTATCTCTAATATAATTTATATTATTTTGGTTACTTGTCATTCCTTGAAAACTGCAATGGAGTTGATGTAGAAATTACTTCTAATTTTACTGACACTTTCGGAATTTGACATTTGGAAACAGGATACTCTCAGCACAAAAACTAGCTCAGATGGTAGTTCAGGCTGTGATGAGAAGAAACGGCTATGTATCTGCTAAAACCGACTTGCATTTAATTTCAGGCTATAGATAGGTTTGTTCTGCTTGTGTTTTGTGTGACCATTCAGGTGATTCAAGGAGAAATAAGTGAAGGCCTAGAAATCCTGAATTTCCCAGTACTTCTATTACATATTGTTCTCCATTCACCATTCTGTTACCAACTGTTAAATGTCCCATCATCCACTCAGAGAGCAAAAACAATACCCCGTGCCTAATGACACTTCATAAACTGCAGGTTAATGAATTATTGCCATGAGCAGTTTGTTAGCCACACGGATTCTGTGCTTCCCCATTTATAAATATCTTGTATTAATACAGATTACATCACAGGCTTTGAAAGGATTTGCCAAACACAAGAGACAACTGTTGACTCAACAGACACTTCCTTGACTGACTCAGAAGAAAATGCTGAAAGATGTCTTCTTTTAAGTCTTACTTCAGTACATTTAATTTTTGAAGAAGATACCTATAGACAAGTCAGAACAACAAGGCCCTTAGATCTGGGTCACAGGTATACAATTTTCATTTCATGTCTAGGCTACTAGGTCTCAGTCCTTGGTCTCTCAAGTGGGTATGAGATGAGGTCTCCTCAGCATTGATTGACACTGATTTGGTATTCTGCACCTCTTCATCATTGGCTGAATTCTAATCAACAGTCTTGAATAGCTGTTCCAGAGTAGCCCTTTCCTGATCCAGTCCTGTATGTGCTAGCCAGACATCAAAAAATAGGCATTTCTTTTCCACATGAGCCACCTTGTGGGCCCTCTTCCTATAGCAAAAATGTTACTTTCAAGAGAAGAGATGCCATTCACAGTGTACATTTCAGAAAACGGTAATGGAAACTGAAGAAGGTGGCAACCCTGTGGGACTTGACCCATCACTGCTTGATCACCAGACTCTTCAATGACATCTTTGAAATGAATTAACTTGTTTTGATGTAGTTCCTAGAAGACCAACATCCTCCACACACACAAAAAAAAATCAAAATTGAACACCTGGACAGTCCCAGCAGACATGGAAATGGATGACACTGGAGCAGGTACAGAATTGCTTACTCTAAAATACATTCAGCGAAGTTCACCCACAGAATTACTTGACACTGCTCTTATAGCAGGAAGAAGAGTGCTGTCCTCATTATTACACAAAATATCTTGAATGGTGCCCCAAGGGGCAATAGTGCCACAGAAACTTAAGACAGTGAAAATGCAGTAGATACGTGTGAGGTGGTTTACATAGAATCAGAGAATGATTTGGGTTGAAAGGGGCCTTTAAAGATCACCTAGTCCAATCCCCTTGCTGTGAGCAGGGATGTCTGTCACTAGATCAGGTTGCTCAAAGACCTGTCCAGCCTGACCTTGAAGACTTCCGATGGTGGGACTTCCACCACTTCTTTTTAAGGAATTAAGTGAAGAGAAGAGTTTATCAGAGGAGGATTTCTGTGCCCTTCACAGCCAGCCAGCTGAGGCTTTGTCATATTTTTTCACAAGCAAAGAGCATTCAGATGCTTCTAGATTCCTTCATTCTTTACTTGAATCACATGTGACAAAACTAGGATGAACAGTAATATCAGCCTCCGGAAGATAACATGGTGTGCCCCTCTCTGGGCACAAACCCTCTCTGATCTGGTAATACCACATCTCTGGCTCCTCTGGAAAAGAAAATGCAGGAAAGGCACTTCTTGGTGATGATTTCCCACATGTAAGTAGTAGACTGCTGTTCCTAGGACTTCTTCCTAGGAACAGAGGCCTAACAGCAGCTGTGATGCTCCAGAGGTGAGGGAGATGCTCAGAGCTCATGAACATGAGCAGAGAGCATTTGACTGCACAGTTGAAGATGAGGCTGCATAAAAATACTTCTGCTGCTCTGTGTCTGAAGCACACCAAGCCCCAGCCTAGGCAGGCAGTGAGGGGTGGGAGCTGCAAAGGTTGACTAAATTTTTCAGATGGTCTGTGAAGCAGACAAGAGGGGAGCTCTGAGCAATGCTAGTTGCAGCAGTGAGCATGACAGCAGCCATCGCCACCTCCAGACAGCCATTCAGTATATTCAGTGATGAGAAGAATTAAAGTGGTCACAATAATCCCATGCCAAGGAACATTGGGTTAACACTTGGCTCAGTGCACTTGGGTGGCATGTTCAGCATTTGGCAAGTTTCCAGGAGGAATTTATCAACATGAAAACAAACAACTGTCATGTCTTCTGTTTATTCTGCATTTCTTGGAGTCACTGCACAGATTTCTCAACTCCACCAGCTCTGCAGCAGAGATAAATGTTTGGTGCAACTGGTCGTTTCCTTCTTTCCTTCCTACTCTTCATTTTTCCTCTCCAGCCCAGAAGGGCCTGAGCAGGTGTAGCACAAACCACCTTGAGAGCACTGCCTTCATGATCCTCACAGGGCTTGTAGAAGGCCTGGCACAGGTTAGATGCCAATTCCCTGACCCTCTAGCTTCAAAACCTATTTACATGAAGGTACGCCATCACATGAAAGGTTATTTCTGTATCAGAATGAGAATTTCTTTCTCTCTCTCTTCTTTTTTTTTTTCTTTTTTTTTTCCAGATTAAAAGTGAAACAAAAAGTGGTTTATCTGCTCTGGGCTGTGCTTTGGGTTTCTGGGGTTCTCCCTCAGCATCTGCTGATAGTGCTAAGTTCTGAAATATGAAAACCACTACTTTAGCTGTTGCGTTACCAGCACAATGACTAGCTCTGTGTTGGCTGCACAACACACACAGAAAACACACGGGTTATTTTTAAAAGGCTTCTTTACAAGGCTGAAGCTTTGCTTTATATTGAAGTAAATCTGAAATAGCATCTTTGCCTGCCTGGCACTGGCTGCCTGCCCATAGCTAAGGGCAGGCTTTGCTCCATACCCTGAAAGTATTTGGATTTCAAATTAATTTATGCCTTTATTAAAGAAACAAAAGCCCACAAATATTCCAGGCCAAACTTGAGATGATAGCCCAGTGAGACAATAAGCTGTGAGTGATCTAATCTCGTTGTATCACTAAATTATTATGTTCCCAAACAATACTGTATTGTGGAAACAAAAAACACTAGCTATAGCCTTCTGTTAGCAATCAGCTAGTCACAGGAATAAAGTTATTTAACTCTCACTCTCAGAAGCACACAGAACAATATCACTGGGTATGGAGCAGAAATCGACAGCCAGACCTTAATGTTTAATTAATTATAAATTGCTATCAAGTTATAAATGACCAGACTTAAGCAATGTGTAAATGAGAGCATATAATGGTTGCAAGCATCTTTATTTCCCAAAACCTAAAAGAGGCATCTTAGAAAGACCATGGCAAGTCAAAGAAAGCACACAAGGCTGAACAATTACAACTGCTTGGTGTTTTTAAAAGCAGTTCTTGATTTCTCGCTGATGTTTCCC
Organism: Actenoides hombroni; assembly: GCA_024336885.1. Lineage (NCBI taxonomy): Eukaryota > Metazoa > Chordata > Aves > Coraciiformes > Alcedinidae > Actenoides > Actenoides hombroni. The sequence goes on from WUAM01000323.1 coordinate 33,962,035, forward strand.
GTTAAAATAAATAGGCTCTGTGCACTTATGGCACATAGTCTGTGTTCCTAAGGCTTGGGCCTCAGCCTTTTAAATTAATTAAATTACATTTTAAAGTCCTACTGTATCAAGCTGGCGTTGGTTCTCAGACGTACATATTTAATTTGTTCTTCTTTCTTTATTTTTGCATAAACACTATTTGGCCTCCAACCCTCCCTCTGCTCTTGGGGGCGGGCAGCACCAACGGACTTTGTACTTGTAATTCTAAATTTGTGGGGAAGGAGTGAGAATACCGTGTCTGTAGAGACGCCTGGGTGCAGAGGTACCTGGATGCACGTAGCTGCACCTGTATACAGGTATGGTGTCGGTACTCACGCGCAGCGCACACGCACAGCCATGCTAACGGCAGCCATTAGAAGGATGAGTACAGGAGGTGCAGCACCCACCAAACCGGGTCCCGGTAGGCAGACGAACCACCGGCGCCGCGCCGGCGGCTACGCGGTCGCGGAGCGCCCCCTGCCGCCCGCCCGCCTCCCTGCGCACCCCCCAACACGGCCT
>WUAM01000323.1:33975318-33989547 GCA_024336885.1 Actenoides hombroni
TTTGCCTGAAAGCCCCTTAATTTCAAATTCTAAGCATTCGGAGGGGAGGGGGTTGTATTTTCCATTCTAAAGGGGGGGGCTCCTGCCTTCCTTGGCAGACTCCTGTCTTTCAAACCAAGACAAGGGTCCTCTGCAAGGCAGTGCCATAAAGATGGCTTGGTCTTGGATGGGCTCTTGTCAGAGGCTGACGTTAAGTTACTTGCCATGCTCTTCTGAGAGCAGCACCCTGCCAGCCTTACCCTCCCCAGCATGTCCAGGATTGCACAGCCAGAACATTCTCCATCAGGTCTCTTCTGTGTCTACCTGAGCTGGCACCTATGGCACGTCCCACACCTTCACATTCCCCTGTGGGCCAGCTTCCTTGATTTGGCTGCCGGAGGGTTTAGCGTTGAGCACATCATGAGAGGAGGAAGCTGATGTCTGCAGAAGAGGATCCCTGGCCTGTATTTCACCAAGGAGGTATGAGTTAAGCTCCAAAACGATGCATTTCACTGTCAGGCCAAGCCACACCGAAATGTTTCAGCGTTTGTGTGTGGAGGCTTTTCAGCACTTTCTGTTGCACAAAAACCCACACAATAGCAACTCCTTATCACTATTTGAGATTTATTGTTAGGGGTTGTTTTAACTATGCAGGTATTTCCCATGAGTGGGGATTCCCATTTTCAGGCTCTGAGTAATGGCCTTCATTTCAAAGGGGAATGTCTTCCCCAGACAGCCCTAGCAGTGTCGTCTCACACTGGGATCCTTCTAGGCAGACTCAGGATGCTCCAAACAGCTTTGTAGCTTTGTGTACTGGTCTGAGTGAGAACAGAACTAATTCTGTTCAGTGATTTTACTTTTCAGCTCAGTACTTCTAACTAACTGCGCTGTCTGAAGTCAGCAGCCTGTTTTCACAGGCAGTGTCTGCTCCTAGCAGTGGTAACACCCCATGATTGGAGTTAGTACCAAGGATTGGTGTGCAGACCAAGGCCACTGCTGGGTCTTGTGCACCACACTGGGGGGTGCAAAAAGAGAAAGGCTGCACCTGCAGGGAGGAGGGGACAGGACAGGTGACCCTAAACTGACCAACGAGGTACTGCATCCCATATATGCCATATTCAGTATAAAGCTGAGGGATCAGGAGGGTCTCTCTCCCTCTCTTTGCCCTCTTGGACCACTTTGCCAGTGTTGCTTGGCTTGGCTTGGGTCCTTTTTGGTTTTCTTCTGAGGAGCATCTGAGGAGGACTCCGTCTGTTCCACCTTTGATCCCGATGGGTATGTCCTGAATCCAGTACCAGAATCCAGCTCCCAAACACAGCTCCCATCTGCTGCGGGGCCCAGTCTGGGACTCCCCCAGTGCCTGCTCCACAGCGTCAGTGGTGACAGTGATGTAATTGCCATCTGGGGGGTTGGGTTCTATACTGGTTTTATATATATTTGTATATATTCCATTTTTATTACTATTATTTTCATTTTCATTAAAGCTGTTCTAGTTTCCTTTTCTAATCACTAAGTCTCTCCCTTATTCCCTTTCTCTTCCCCTTTGGGAATGGAGGGGGGTTAACAGAGAGTGTCTATTACAGGTCTAAGGGGCCACCCTGACCCTAAACTGTGATACTTTGTTATTCAGGATACATGGCTACCCTGCTCTAATTTCTGATATTATAGATTTGAACATGTCATGACATTTCTCCTATAGATTTACCATTCTTTGTAAAGGATAAGAATGAAAAGTACCCCCTGAACCACTTAATCATTTTTTGATGCAGTTTGCATTCACTATATATAATGTTAAGGTAGGCTGTGCCCCATCCCGTGGTGGCTGTCACCTTTACTTCTCTCTGGAGATGACAGGCAATGATTTACTAACACCTGTACAATTGCAATGTCAAATTCCAGCTCTTGAAGTACAAGGCTTAGCTCAGTGATGTATGGCAAGTCATCTAAAAGTACATATATCACCTCTACAAAATCTGCCTGGGACCAATCCTTTATACACTCAGGTATCGGTGTCCTTCATTAATACAAACTGCTAGTGGCTGAAGTTTTAAATACGTATCACTCTCCAACTGTATCATGTTAACCAGTCATGAGCTTCCTTTATTTTCACTGGTGACTCATCTGGTAATTCCTGACCCTTTTTCTTTTGGAGGAATTAAGGAGTAACAGAAAAGAATTCTTCAGTTAAATATTCTTTAAAGTAGGTAAGAAACTGAATCAGCTGTAAAAAATTCCCAAGTACCGACCTGTGGGCAGTGGAATAGTAATTTATTAACGTGGTATTTGACAGCTGGAAAATTCATGTAAGTTGTAACAGTGCTCAGTATAACTGGAAGGTAAGCAACATAAAATCTACTTGGAACAAGTTCTTGGTCAGTCACGCAATGTTATGAAAGGGTGATAGGATGATGCATGCATCCCACTACAAAATTCCTTAAATTTCTGTAGGAGTAACAGCCAAGGCATCAACTGATTATGTTAAACTCTGTCTTCCCTACTCTGCCTGTTCCTCCCAGCAGTAGCTGTAGGGACTTAACATTCACAGTCAGCTTTTTTCAGTAACGTCCTTGGAGTGAAAAATGATCTTTGGCAGGAATGTGAAAAGACAAACACAAACCATTGGCCCTTATTATAGCTTTTCATATAGTTATGCAGTTATATAGTAAGCATTTTCACTGCTGTTCCTACAGTCTGTTCCAAGAATCTCAGGAATCTGAAAAGCAGGCTGTTGGGTTTTTTCCTATAGTCAGGAATCTGAGGAATCAATTCTTATTGCCCATGTACCTAATAATCCTTGAGGTTCTCAACGAACAACAGGAACAATAAATAGCTGATGATACAATATTTATGATCACCCAGCATTTTTTTCAACTCCCTCCCTAATCTGTTTGTTTGCCTTTTAACCCATCTCCTGCCAATTATCAGGCTTGGTATCATCTAAATTTAAAAGAATGGTGGAAGTATCAAGGATAATTGTGTTTCTACATGTTCTGTGCTAGGCAGGAGAAACCCAAGGGACAGGAAGGAAGAGCTGAATGGTTACACATTCTGTTTGTCAGCAAATGGCTCAAAGCCAACCAGCCTCTGGACCAGACACAGAGCTTGGGGACAGCTCAGGCTATTGCTGAGGGGAAGAGATAGTACTTAGGGATACAAAATAGATAGATCCATGAGAAACCAGACTTATTCTACTTATTCTGTAGCTCTTGGAAAAAACTTGTTCTAATTCCATGGTTTACTAAAAGGTTCAGTGTATCTGCCAGATGAGATTTTTGTGTCTTCTTTTTCCTCCATTTGTATGTGTACATCTAGTATTTGGAGGTCTCTTGCAAAGTAAGACCCATACTCATCTTGAAGATCTACACAGCAGTAAATCTGAATTTTGTCTTGTCATGCTTAGTTTTCTTCCAGTAATGTTTCTCTCAGATTTCTCATTATTCTGAGGATACCTTGACAAGGAAAGGCTGTGCTGGAGCCAGCAGATCTTACTGGATGCCTGAAACTCTGCCTGAGAGTTGGTGCTCCCAGTCAGTCCTCAAACCTCCTGGTTTTCCTGCCTTGCAAACTCTGATTTTATCTCAGAAATCAGCATTCAATAGTTCTGTCAGCTTCATGGCTTCAGAAAATAATTCAGTTAGCCATAAATACATTTCCCTGTCATACTCAAGATAAGCCCCCCTCTCCAGATTTTGCTATGACTTGTGTAGATATTCATTACTATAAATTGTTTATTCTCTTCAGAAGCAATTACGTGTATCATATTGAATTGCCCTCTATCTTATCTGAATCCTCCTTCCAAGTGTAATGAAATACGATTTCTCATTTAATTACGTTTCTCTTTTCCTAGATGGCTAGTTTATATGTCAGCAATTACTTCTTTTCTCTACTAGGATAATCACTCACTCTTCTTTTAGTAAAATAACCAGCTTAATAATTTCTTCCTCAAAGTGCTGACATTGTACCAGAGTGTGCTCTAAAACTCTGCTTTCTTCTGACCATCCTTGTAAAATTCCAATTTATGCTAAATAAAATATCTCTATGTGAGTTCCAGTGTGAAATCCTTCCTAATTTTGAAATTACAAAAGGAGCATGCTTCACTACATAATTTTCATACCCATCGATATCTCTTTCATGTAGTATTGATCTGTTTATTATGCTACTCAAGAAATCCATATTTCCTCCCTTATTTATATTCTACAGAAAAATCATGTCCCCGTAGCTTCAGCATCATATGTACAACTGGAGCTGGTGGTAAAGGGAAAAGTTTCTTCAGTGTGAGCAAATCTGGAATTCTTGCCAGCTTGGTAGGTGCTACCCAGGGTTTGGCATTTGCAAGCCAGGTTGAAGATATAATTAATACCAACCTGGTTTGAAGCTCAGATTGTTCTGAATGAGGTACGAGCTTGTACTCAGTAGCAACCAAAGGAAGTGGAACTTCTCATGTAAACACTCAGTCTCATAACTCAGACACTTAGAAGAAGTCAGGGAGAATTTTAAAATATATTTCACTTTACCTTTGTTTTCTTTCCTCTGGTACAGTGAAATAAAATAGCTACAGGCAGCTGGCTGCACCTTTTGGATGATAATTTAAAATGCAACGTTCTGGTAGGATGCCAAATCTTTGGTTCTGTAAAACCCCAAATATACCAAACAGTCTCTGGGAACTAGCTCTTACTCTGTAATTCCATGGAGAATCTGATGCAAATATAATTTTATGCTGTGTTTGCAGCCTATTCAGAGTGGCCTGTTCTACTGCAGAAAGAATAAAAAAGTCAAGTCTTAAAGCAGATTTGAAACTTGCTGGTCTATTTTCAAAATGCACACCAAGATGAGTGGAAAACCAAACACTGCTAATGATGAGAAGAAAATAATTTTCATTCTTTCAGTACTAGCTGGTAACTTTAACATTTTAGTATGATTTTTATAGTGATGGCATCCTCTTAAAATAAAAGAACAGATCATTAAAAAAAGTAAATGTGCCCATAAATAAGTGCATATGGCCCTATATTTCTGTGTTAATAGTAAGTAAGGAGAAAAAAAAAAAGTAGGACAATAGGTTGAGCTGTACCATTTTGGTGAGTTGCTGCAAGGTTGAGGGAGAGGAAAGGGGACAGCATGTACCATAGTGCATGCATTTATATCAAACCTATTGGATTAAAAAATGGTAATAAGAGAATATGTTGAACCAGATCCTCATATAGACTCATATAGCCTCATGAAGGCTTTCACCTTGAATGGAAATAAATGAACTCATCTGCTGTGAGAGGAATGTTTGATGAGGGTGGAAAGAATGCAAGGACTTTTTGAGTAAATCAGGGTTTAAGCTTACAGGAAACAAATGTCAACTTGCTAGAGGTCACTTCATCTCCATATGACAGGTGTTCATTGTGGAGGAGTCACCATCTGAGACGTGGTCTGTGAATGCTGTAAAGGTATGGAGGGGTTCTTCCATTAACCAAGATCCCAAGAGTAATCTATGTGATAATACATAGCCTTAGGTCAGCAAGCAAACAGAGGGGGGTTGTGTATAACTTGGCATCTAAAGGGTTTGTGTGTGGTCAGTTAGGGCTTGGAATTGGAAATGAAACATAAATGGAAGTAAGCCTGCACCACAAATTCATCGTAACAGACCTGGAGATGAGCTCTGCAAAGGTCTTCTGACAACTGTGAGTTTGAATGCAGAAATGACCTGATGGGGAGAATAGAGAGAGAGGATCACAGGAGAAGAAATCCTGGGAAGCAAATAGATGGGGCAGTTTCAGAGGTGGATAACCTGACAACACAGGGAACAAAGCTTTCAAGCACCAGGTAACTTTCAAACTTCTAAAAATAATTCCCAGGATTTCAAGACTATGCAATTTAGAATCAAGTTGGTGCCAAAAAAAGGCTGCAGCTAGAAACCTTGGAGTTCTTTGTTTTTCAGGTGTCTACAGTGTAGATGCCAGACCAGAAATGTCACAGCATTTTTCCTTGTCTCAGAAACAGTAAATGGCTCATGAGCCATGCTTAGTCTGGGACTCAGATATACTGAGTGCACAGACACAAGAAGTCCCTGTGCAGATCCAGAAGCTCTCAGGTGCACCATGGTGGTCTTTTGCCCCAATACACACATCTCTCTGGTCTATGGTGCACTTTGCTGCCTTCGTGCAGATACGGCAGCAAGTTGCAGAACAGCACCCTCCTGCCAAGTGTTCACACGCTGCTACTCTCCTGTGTTTGTCCATCACGGACCAAGACAGAAGTGTTTCAAGGCTTTGAAAAGGACAGAAGAGGGAACAGCATCTCCAGGATGCCACACCAGGAAAGCCCCAGGCTTTCCCTGGCACTGAAATAGAGAATAGGATCTTTGAGCTGCTGCTTCCCTGCTATACTCGTGTGATGTAAGGAGGACTTCCCATTCTCCCCGAAGGGCAGAGAAGCAATTGGGACGTTCCTGTCCCACAGTGTAAAGACAGCACCTACAACTCTTGTAAGAAGGAATGCTGATGTCTTTTGGATCCTCCCTTCCACCTTAGGGTTGGGAAGGGTGTCTAATATCTTCTGAGTTCCAAAGCGAGATAGTGGCACAGGGAACATTTAAGCAAATACCTCCAGTTCCATTATTCTGGCTCCCCTCCAGTTGCTCCCAAGGAAGCCCACTTGGATCTCAGCTTGGTGCTGGTTGTCATTTCATGGAATGTGCCTGCCCAGCTCCCTCCAGGTTGGCAGGTCCCTTGCGATGCCAGGGCCCCACTTCCAGTCTTCTTCAGCCTTTGCACAGATCTGGAGAAGTCACCTGTAAGAGCACGGAAGAAGTTTGTTCTCCAAGATCTGTTAATCTTCTGCTCTCTGCCAGGAATAATTAATACCAACTTTGATGATAGGTTTCAATTTAGAAATTGGGCAGTGACCTGTCAGAGGTCACATTTTTCACACTAAGGTGTGAAAATTTAATGAAAATTGATCAGTCCTTTCGCTCTTGCATTTGTCAGTAAATATGGCCTCTCCCATCCCCTCCAGAGAACTAAGATGGTTTGCCACAGTCTGTAATTATTACTGGAGGAAGAGCAGGCAGCTTTTTGAAACCTCAGAAAGTTAAGGGAATAATTTAAATCACCAACAGATTCAGTTACACTCTGGCATGTGAAGCTGAAAACACAAAAACTCTCTGTACTGTGCAATCATTATCCTCCTCTGATGGTGGTGTTCAGTTGTGCACAATGGCAAGAAAAGCAAAGATTCCAAACCTACCAACTGCTGTGATAAGAGAGAAAATCCTGAAATGAACAGGACTGCAGTGGGATTGTGACATTTTAATGATAGTTTAGAAATACCAAAATCTCTGAAGTGGAGATAGTGAGTCTTCTATTCATTCTCTTCCTCCATGAGTATCAGTCCTGATGGAAGCATGAGGCAAAATGTATCCACTAGCCTTCCAGTTTTGTAGACATAGATTTAAGAAACTATTTTAAATCAGAAATGATTTTTATCTGAAAGCAACGTAGTGAGTTCTAGTTTTGTTTCTGCAATGATGCATCTATAACCTGTGACACAAACACACTGCACATAGCCCTGGCTGCTTCTGGTATTTTCCCCTAAGTTCACACTGTCTGAGCCATACCTCATGACTCATTCACCTCCAAAAGAATGGCTGCCTGAATTTCACAGGTTGCCCAGTAGATCTCACGATGTAAGGTTAGAAATGCTGCCAGTCTGACATAAAGCTGTTCTACTAGGCTCTTCAACACAAAATTGTAGCTATCTGGCCAAAGAAGTAACGACTGGTTTGCAATTGAAATTGATGAAACTATGTAGGTAGATCAAGGTGGAAATACAGGGAGAGAGCTTGAGTAGAGGTGAGGAAGGTTGAGGGTGGAAAGAGAGGTCACAGACAGACTGAGGAAGCAAGTTCTGTTAAAAACAGGATGCTTTGGTCAGTGCAGCCTCAAGGCTGCCTTCAGGACTCGTTACAAAACAGTTTTCCGCACTTTCACTCAGGCTTCAGAAAGCTGAGTGTTTTGAAAAAGGTTTTCAAACATACACCCTGTGTCTAGGCAAAGTGTCGTTTTGAGAAAGTAGTGGAAGAAGCAATGGTGGAGTAGATGGTATTTCGCAGTGCCAAAGGAAGGAAATTAAATATGTATGTGAGGGTTTTGGGGAGGATCTGTGGCATGAAAGCCTATCTGTGGAACATCTTCCTTGACTTACACACAGTCATACCACAAGACCGCTTCATTTAGCTCAGGAGATGTTGTACTATCTGTTTGTTTGATATAGATGCATCAAAAGAATAAAACTGAGAGAGCAGTTTCTAGCCTGTAGTTATTACAAGGAATCAGATGATTGCCACCCAGTCTGAAAATAGGTAACATCCATCTGGTCAGGCCAAAATGAACTTCCTAGTTGGAGTTTTGAGACTTCTTGGTGTCCCAGTCTTGCAGGTGCTCCTATCATGGTGGCCCCAATTGAACATTTACTGTTGCAACAGGCCCAGTGTGAGGAATCGTGAGAGTTTTGGGGAGACAGTTCCCATGTTTGAACAGACTGTGAGGGAATCTGCATATATTTGCTGAATTTGGAGGGACGAGATTTAGAGATTGAAAGTATTCTGGCCAGACACCTGTACGGCTTCATTGGAACCAAGGACCTGCAGAGCTGCCAGAAGTAAATTTTAACCAGTGCCTGCCTGCACGACAGTGTACCAGGCAGGGGCCAGCAGCTTCCTGAGCTTACAAGGCATCCGAAAATTAATAGAAATTCGATAGCATAATAAACATGACTGCCACTGATTACACATCCCAGGGGAAACACCACTGCTATGTGTCAGGGGCTTTGGAGGTTTGCCTTCAATACTGCTCCACTGCATCTTGTTGCTGTCAAGTGTTCCTCAAATCATTCTGTCCTCTTTCAAAAGCTCCTACATTCTCTTGCTAAAGCTAATAACGCTAATAATACCATGAAGTTCTAATAAATTTACCATACGGGATTTAAACAAAATGCTTCTTTCCCTCACCCTAAAAGGTTAGAGGAAGAGTAATCATGGCTTTCAACACTCATCTTTTGTTCCTCTTTGCCTAGATGAAATATATGACATATATGGATGAGAATGGGTAACTTCCTGTGCCAGAGAGAATGTAACGAAATACATCTCTGCCTCCAGCAGCTGGGCAGCACAGTAACCAAATCAGTACTGGGATCCTGACTGGAAAACAATGCAGTCCAGCATCATGTAGTTTATCCTGGAGATTTAGCACTTGGTCTAAGATGAGCACTTCTGGCAGCTTCTCAAGCATTTTATTAATCCCAGTTTGCTCTGTTGAAACCATGTCAGTTGTTAGATATAAGTAACCACACTTCCTGTAATTGGGATTACATTTGCATTTCACTGTCCAGCTAGAAAAGACCCTTAAGAATTGGCTGCCGTGACCTGGTGTGCGGGAGCAGCAGAAGCGAGCTGCTCCATGAGGGAAGGCAAGCTGGGAGAGAAGGGTGACAGCAGGGCAGCCAGGGCACTGCCCTCACCCACAAGGGTGAAGGTCCGGTGACACTGTGCAGGCTCAGCTGACAATCTGGTAGTTACCAGACAAGACTTTAGGGATGCAGCAGATCAAAGGTAACGCCGGGGTTCAGATCACCGTGGATCAGGCTCGGGAAGGTAGATGGCCAGGCTGCACAGCTGCAGCATAGCTCAGGCGAGGACCAAGGGAGCCTAAGAGGATGACCCCAGTGAGGCTCCTCGCAGCTCAGTCTCGCAGAGCAGCTGGCTGCACAGCAGCCTCACCCCAGGGCACAGCCTCATGTACCAGCTCTGGCCTTGGGCACAGGCAGCCAAAGCCCTGGAGAGCACAAAGGCCCTACCAACGGAAGCCCGGGAAGGCTGACAGAGTGAGCTTGCTAGTCTACAAGGGTACAAGTATGTTTAACAGAAAGCGTGTTTTAAAATTTTCTTCTGAAAGGGGGAAATTGTTTCTTTTGAACTCCGCGTTCACGTTAAACCAGATTTATCAGTTAAGCTTGCGTTGGCCGGTTTGCGGTAACAGTCAGTCCCCAGGTAATCCACTTTGACAGGAACTTTTGTTTATTCACAGAAAGAAGGGGTGGTGGGAGCTCTTCCTTTTAGCCCGATGTTTATGTCAGTCATACCTGAAACAACTGATAATAGTGAGAGCTGAAAATAATGGCATCGCAGGGCTTCCAGATTCGGTTAAAGTAACACTCATTTTAATCCTTGCCTAGTTCCACATTTGCACAATTAACTGCCTGTTACCTCATCTCTTAAAGCAACACGGTTCAGTTCCTCTAGCAACGCAGGACAGGCAGCAGTTTCACAGGTCACAGGGGGGCTGTAAGTGCTGGGCCAGGGTTTGCAGCCTCACTCTCCTGTGGAAATCCAGCCTTAAAGCCCCCGACTTGTGTAAGCAGAGCTGCGATGCTCAGCTGCGGGGGGCAAACAGCAGACACACTGTCAGACACATACTGGTCTCCTCTCGGGAAGCAGAGATGGGCTGGGTGTATTCCATACTCCCTGGGCTGCCAGCTGGACCATGCTGGATTCAAAGCAGCAGCTCTCATAACCCTTGTTTATGTTTCTCTGCTGCATCCCTTTGGACTGCAAGACATCATGAGCAACCAGTTCTGAGCATCATAGTTACAAGTTCGTTACTCGCTTTTTAAAAAAAACAAACAACTAAATATTTCATTAGGAACCTGGATTGATAGTCAGAAAGTAAAATGTTCTCTTTTTTTTATTAAACTTGAGCAGGTTAGTTCAGGAGGCGGTTCATACTTTGCAACTGAATATTTGGACTTCTGCTCCCTACGACTAGTTCTGATATGGTTTTTATTTGTCTTTTTTTTTAGGCCCTGAGGCGTGTTTCTCTTCTGTTGCTTCTAGTATGACTGATAGAATCAAATGCAAATAACATGGAAGCAAATATTTCACAGGTCGTAGAACCAGAACCTTAAGTGTAGTTTAAGTTAAGAAATTTATGAAACTTGTCTAGCAAATCTCAGAGCTTGTCAAAAAATTCTGAAATATCAACACAATTTTGAAAGACAAATTATTTAATAATACAAGTTACATTAAAAAGAAATAAACCTTACAACAGGAGAAATATTATGTGCATTAAGAATGCCCAAAACCGTAAAAAGGCTGCTGCAAAAGTATTTTAAATTAAACATGAGATTCTAACTCTGAGCAACATTTCTTTTTATGAAAACCGCAGTGAAATTATTTGATTGGCTCCTGCCATCTACTGCCTGGTGTAAGAAATGCAGGGTGGGAAATGTGAAAACCATGCCAAGCGTATTTGCTGACAGTTCAGCCTGACAGAAAGAGTCCCCACTTCCCAGCACCGCTGAGATTAAATGCCCTTCATCACACGCTTCCCCCTTTGCTGTGGAGTCAGAAAACAGCCTCCCAGCGTCTCATCCATTCAGCACATCAAGAGTCACTCTGGTGCCCTGACGTGAGGTGCAGCTCAGCAGAACCCCATCAAGCCTGAGGAAGGGATAGACGCTGCCTGCAGTTCCTCAGGCTGCACAGATCCCGGGGAGATCAGCAGCCGTCTCAGATCGTGCTCCTGCCTCAAACAGCAACAATCTCAGATTGTGCTCGTAGCTTGAAGCTTTTCAGACGGGCAAAACTGTCTTGAAGGCAGAAGGTAGAGAGACTTTGGTGTAGCGGGGCACGTGTCTTCTTTTTGGCACCGGAGACAGAGCACGCCGGTGCAGGAGTTCGCGGCTTTTGTTCAGAAAGCTGATGTTTAATTCCAGAGACCTCGCTCTGAGGAAGCTCTCATGGGTCACGTTATCTGTCCCAGAAATGTGTCAAGTGTTAAGGGAAGCACCTGTAAGATGAGTTAACATTTTTTCATTCAGGAAACCATTGCCCTGGTGAAATCTGTTTTTAGGAAAGAAGGCAACATCAGCGTGCTGTTCAGATCCACTCCATCAAAACAAATGGCGTTTGCCTTAGGCATCCAGGATTCAGTTTTACAATGTTTGGTGATCCAGTTAGTAGTGATCCCGCCTGATACCCTACCCCTCAGCAGATTTTCCTGTTCTTGGGAGCAGCCTTTCCGTCACTGTCCTTATGTGGCTCTGACTGGCTTCACCCAGGGCCTCTGGCCACAGCCCTGCCATGGGCCAGGGTCTGCATTTAATCCCAGCCCTGGGCTTTCAGTCTAGGCCTGGGCTCTGTAGTTGGTGCATCTCTTCCCTGTTTTGCCATAGCTATGCCCATGGGCACTGTTGTTCCTAGCCCTGCCTTGGCAGACTGGCTTTCCAGCTCAGCTTTGGCCTGGTCTGTTGCTATGGGTTTGCCCGCTGCTCTGGGCTCTCAAGCCATCAGTGAGAGTCCAGCTCTGACCCTGGCTGTTTTCCCCTGGCTCTGCCCTGCTTGCTTGGATGGGGTGCTCGAGGACCTTGGAGCTCCATTTCTTCAACTCGAGGCTGAGAAAATTCTCACTGAACCCTTTGTTAAATTATATTACCTATTAAATACTCAGGGATGATATCACCTACTAGGGGACACCACCACTTACTAGCATTAACTGTTCTGCCATAGGTGCCTCCTCTAAACACTCACTTCAATTTGATCAATTAAGTTTTGAAATATTTTGACTAACTGCATCCCCTAGACAACAGATTTTGTTAGAAAGGGCTCCAGTCTGGAAACAACTACAGATGTGGTTGTCCTTGGGCAGAGATTAGACTTTGTTTAAGGCTCCATGTTGTCCCCTGGCTTTGGCAAAATTAAACCCCTATGAGCACAGGATGACAAAGCAGCTAATCAAGTCTTTGCTATTGCATGTAGCCTTGCCAGAGAATCCTGTGAATAAACTACAGTTCTCTCAAGACTAATGAAGAGGGAAACATTATATTTCTTCCGTCCCAATTCCCTCTATATTTTGGACTCTCTTCGCCATGAAATGGCATTCAGACTACATTTTAAGTAGCTGATTAATAGAACACTTTCACTAGTTAAGTGAGCTTCTAAATGAGAAATCCAATTTCTAACACCCAAACTTGCAAGGTCCTCTCCAGGTTAAAATGTTTTATATGAAAGTGTAGTAATTATAAGCTCCCTTTTGTATACTGTTCTTAAAATATCAGCATTTCAAGTAATTAGTTACTATCACCCCTGTAAATTCTGTAATGGCTTCAAATTAATAGCAATTCAAGCAGCATTGTTGGAGCTTGTCTTAAGACTAACTTTATATAATTGCAAACCAGTCACTACTGGAAAAATCAATTTAAAAACCAGCATCATGATTAAAAAAAAAAAAGTCATATAACTCAGAAGTTAGCTACTGCTTTGATTCAGTGTATGAAATTTATACAAGATAATTCACAACCAGTAAATACGTGTTAGTGCTGCAAGAGAGCATGTGAGTCTGTGCAGATCTGCCTGCCTGAACGTACTGCTATCCCCTATAATGGGAGCATTTTGGATCAGGTCAAGTCTCATGTACTTGCAACATATTTACCCAAGAAACTGGAGGAATGAAAGGAACAAAACACCAGTTTCAGCGTCAGAGGGAGTTCACAGTAATTCTCCTGCAGTTCCAGAGGTAATCCTGGTTGCTTTGGAATTTCTGTATGGTTTGGATATCAGTAAGGGCCATCCATTAAGCACAGAACATGCTCTGCCTTTCTACTCATTCCTCTGCAACAAAGAACTAACTCTAAAATGTGAGAGAAGTGTCAAGAAAGGCCCTTGTCTTGCTGTCTTCTTAGCAAAGAAGATGTTTTAACAGTAGCAGAAGTAATGGGGCCTAGTGACCCACAGAACTGTGTCCCCAGCTTTTCCTCCTTTCTTGCACTGCCCCAGTATCACCAGATAGATCGCTCTCCAGTTTCTACTTGTTTGGCTGAACAATGGGCACCATGGTTCACTGGGTTAGGAGTTTGCAATTACATTTGAGCCGTCTCTCTCTGCTCGTGACCACCAGGCTGACTGTCTGGTCAGCTAATACCTCTTAAATGGGTAAGGGGATGTCTCTCTCCTTGTGACCACATGATCTTTGTTGCATAAGAAAACCAGATTAAAAAACCAAGAGCACTCACTATTTTGGAGGCCTCTATATGAATTACTCCACTCTGGAACTTGGCCCTGTTGCGTCAAATGGAGAAACCTTACTGGTTCTCTAGTTCCTCCCTTTCTAGTAACTTACAGGGAAAGACAGACTGGGAGAGTTGGGGTTGTTCAGTCTGGAAAAGAGAAGGCTCCGGGGAGACCTTATTGTGGCCTTCCAGTATCTGAAGGGG
>WUAM01000323.1:33993166-34005193 GCA_024336885.1 Actenoides hombroni
CTGCCGCCAAGGCTGCCCCCAACCTTCACATCCCCAACCAGACCTTCTGTGTTCGTTAATACAAGGTCCAGCAGCGCGCCTCTCCTTGTTGGCTCTTCCAACACCTGTGTCACGTGCATATTGAAAGGGCCCAGGTTGCAGCTTTCTGTGGGCATTCCTCAGAGACATCTTGTTACAGGGGATTAGGTAGAAAAGGCTTCTGGAAACGGAGACCTGCTTGCTGCTGATTGTGAAGGGTCAGTATTAACACACACAATGATGATGAACCTTGCTCACTTACTGTGCTACTCTTAACTGTGTGTCTGTAGAGATAAGGAATGCTGCCAGAGCTTCTGTACCACCCAGGGGAGGTCTGTGTCTCAAGAGACTGTCTGGTGACAAAAATGTGGGTAGTCACATGCAATGATTATTCTTTAAATGATTGTTTCTTGATCTGTCTGCCAATTCACTGGGTATGGAAGCAACAGGGTTGTCATGTCAGACAGTTAGAGAGCAGGACCAGAAAAAAGACTTATCAGCCTATGTGGATTTTGACTGACACCTCCCTTTTCCCTAACAGAGTTTGTCAGAGCAGAGTTTTCATTCTGGACTAATACTGGTTTCGGCTTCGGTGCTGAGCACATGATACTTGTTTCTTCTCAGTTCTCCAGCTTCAGGCCTGTGTCCTGACCCAGCGGGAAGAGGAGCAGGAACAAAGATGCCAGAGCAGAGATGGAAGATAACACAGATCTTAATGCCTTTTATCACCTTCTTCACTCAAGTAGAGCTGAGTGAATTTCCAAATTGAGATGTTGCAGCACATTGGCAGCGAAGAGCAGCACTGCAGTGCAATTCACAGTGTTCTCTTGAGTGTCGTCACGGGAATGAAGCAGCAGGACATGAAAAGAAACGAATGTGGGTTTTTGGCTGAGCGTGATGGCAGCTGTTCAGACTGCATGCCTTACCTGCCTTACCTGTCAAGACAAGAAAAAAATTTCCCAAGGAAAGCCGCATTCCTTTGTGCAAATGCCCCAGCACAGGCAGAGTTTTCTTAGGCAGGTTTGCAAAGCCAGACAGAAAATAACCAGCCCGTAGCACGTGACATTTTCTCAAAGTATGTTTGAGTGCAGCCTGTAATGGATAAAAAGACCAAGCAATTATGTTTCCGTTGATGAAACAGAGCATGACAAGTTGATCTATCAAGCAAAGGGAACCGAATCTCATCCTTTCTGAAGTTTTCTGTTAACGGCAGCTAATCAAAGGGGGGGCCAAATTTTCCCAACTTGTGAATAGATTTGCTTGCATTATGAAATCAGCTCTTAGGAGTCAGTGAGCTCAGATATAACAAGAAAACAAAAATGCTTTTTGTTGTCATTATGTGTAGTCCCAGCTGGCACTCAACTGTCCATTAATTCCCTTACGAGGTGACTACTGGACACCACAGGGTCATCCTAACTGGTGATGTGATAATCGACCAGCAAGAACCATCATATTCCCTCTAGTTTTTTACCCAGGTGGGTGATGTGGCAGGTCTTAAGAGTGACTGGAGAGCAGCATTCCAGTGAGTGGGGGAACAGGTTGGAAGCAACAGCTGCAGGCACAAAGTTCCAGGAAAAATTGGAATTATATGCCCACTCACGTGAGAGAGTCAGAAGTGTGGCTATGCAGCTAGAGAACTACACTACTCTATACTGCAGATACCTACCTATAGTAAATACTGTAAATACCTGCCTATAGTCTCTGAACTGTTGCTAGGTTTTCATTTTTCAGCAAGGAGTGGGAATTATCCCAAGAGCTAAACTTTGCTTCACTGGAAGGAAGTGGGTTAGAAAAACTGAGCCATGCTATGTAATCATAAAGCAGAAAGAGTAGTGGGGCTTGATCCGGAGATGATTCCAGAGTGCTGTCTCTAGTGCCATTCTGCCTGCCTGGCATTGCCACTTTGTCACTCTGCTCACTTTACCCAATTGATTATAATTGTTTTTTAAAAGCAATGTCCCTAAGGACTTCAGCTACACCACCACTTCAGAAAAAATTTCAAACAAGTCCAGTGGGGCTTTCTAAACAGCCTTTTATTTCTTTATCAAGCCTTTAAAGTCCCCGTGGTTCATTAGTTCATGGGAAAAATGTTCACATCTCCCTGAAGAGAGTCTTTCATGGTCTGTATAGCTGTTACCTTCTCACATTCTCCTTTAACACAGGTGTTATGAACTAGATCTTGCTGGTTGATTCCAGATTGTCAGATAATGCAACCATGTTATTTGCTGACTCTTTCATTTTAGCACCTTTAATCCTGCAGGGTTTGGTTTGTTGGGTTTTTTTTTTCCAGACTTTATAATATCATAGTGCAAGTAAGAAATCTCATGCTGCATTTGTGTGTTATTGCCCATGTTCCCCCTCCTATGTCTTCTAGACTGCAAGCATATTTTAAAAGCTCTTCTACAGAGTCCAGCAATGTGCAGTTTAGCAGTCTAGCAGCTTCTTTGCAGACTACTATGGTTTATAGAACTTAAGCCAGGTGAGAAGTTTAAAATAGCATCACCCCTATAACTAAGTCCTGTTCATTTCTAAATAATAATTTCCCATTTGCCTTTGGAATACCCTGAATGGTACTGCTTATGCTCAGCATTCTTCCTCATAAGGTGTCTGCCACTGCAGTAGGTCTGTTGCTGGGGCAGTCTGTCTGGCAGTGTCCCTGTGCTTCATGTGGTTCTACCTTCATGGCCAAAGTGAAAAAATCAAGACTTCTATGAAAAAGTTCTCCAGCTCCATGGCTTCCAGCCCAGTCGCCTGGAACAATTACACTGCCTTCTGCTTTGTTCCCTGAGGCCTCTGTGCCTTTCTTTCTCTTCAGAGATGGCTTTGGCACAGGCCAGTCTGCCTTTTGGGGCCTTCCTCTCTGTCTTAACCAAGATCTTTATGGTAGACACTGCCAAAGCGTCAGTGACTTTCTTTTACCTATCAAAACAGGCCCTGGTGTTCCAGGCCAGACTTTCTGTTGGTCCTTTATGCCAGCATGATCTGCCTTCTGGTGAAGCAGCCCAGCTCCTCCTGGAGAGGTGGGATGCACCAACCAGCCTTGTTCCACAGTCTCTGCATCTCCTGTGGAAGAAAAAATTGCACACATAAACCCGGCTAAAAAAGGAAATTAGGTTTGGCAGTGGGAAAAGAGACAGTTTAACTTTGGCATTACTGTAACTGGATCCGTGCAAAAATTCCTACTGTAGAAATGGTCTCGGTGTTTTGTGCCTAAAGGTAGCAGTGTCAAATGCTGTACAGTAACAGCCTGCTGCCTTTCTCAGGCTGTGGTTTCCAGCCTTCCCTGACCCGTGCTTTCACGGAAACCATTCCTCACCAACCTCACGGCCAGCACTGGCTACCTTTTGTCACTGCTTACTGCTGGTAGGCTTGGGATGACATCAACAATTTAACTGCACAGGCAGAACAACTGTATAGTGTTCAACGTATTTTATGAACTACTGTTTAAACTCAGATGTTCCAACAATGTTTTCTGTTCTTCCACTTCTGAGTATGTTTCTGTGCTTTACAGATTTTAATCTTGTTTGCTGGAGTATGTATGTGGTGGAGGGTTTGATTTGTGTAATTTGCTTATTTAGAAAAGGCTGTAAAAACAATAATATTGTATATATATTATATTTTAAAGTACTACTTTGTTAGAATAACTCCTTGCTCCCACCAAGGGTTTATTCAGCCATCTTCTCCACAAAAACACCACCTTGTCTGTCTAAATTAATATATTTTTAAATACACACAATAGCCAAAGCAGAAGACACCGGGTGTCACCCTGGCATTCAAATGTGAATGACCAGTTTCCATTAATGCTGTTACTGGAAGATAAATCTTAATGTCAGAACTGTTGTGTTTCCATTTTGATCACTAAATGTCCATCACCTTATATATCATCATTTTAGCTTAAACAGAGTTGTTAGGGCTTCGGCTGGAATACAACAGGTTTAATATTCTGAAGTGCAGGCTAGCATCGGAGGCTTATGACAAAATACAAGCTCTCCATTTCCTTTTCCTGAGTATGGTTGGAGTTAAGGCACTTGAGTTTGTCTCTTCACAGGTCTTTCAGTACACAAAGCTGTTTTATTATGTTAAATGACTCCCTTGGCTCAAGGAAATGTTTAAAATTAAATACTTTCTATATTAATGCCATACAGTACTGTCATTCAAAGTGTGGCTTACAGTTTCCAAAAAGCATTCTGAACGCTTCAGACAATGTTTTATCTCTCAGGATTGTTCCAGCGTTCAAAAAAATCACATTCATCAGAAGCAGAGAAAGGCCAAAGCTGTAAGTGAATCCTTGGTTTTGTCACACAGTACTACTGTTCGCACAGATTTTGCTTTTGAGGATCAGCTACAATTAATTTCTCCTTGATGTTGCAAGAAGTGATTCATTTGCATCATTATCTGATGCTCTTATTCTGTACCGGATGAGTAGAACAGACAGTATGTGGTATCTGGGGAAAAAAATCCTGCTAGCTATAGTCCAAGAGGGCTGTTCATTACACAGGTTTGCACTGATTCAAATAATTGAAACATCTGCAGCTGTCCTGAAGTATTAGAGTGAGAGCTGGGAAGTACAGGGCTTTGCTTTTGCAGCTTACAGGGTTTTAAGAACTTTTACTAATAGGTAATCCAACTGCACTGATTCACTTTTGCCTTGTATCTCATTCTTCAGTCTTCTCCTGGGTAAAACTCCCACTGAAAGTAAAGGACTCTTGCCTAAGGTAGGACTAGGGAATCTAGCTCATTAATATTTTGGAGTAAAAAGAAAACCCTTGTGAGTTCTACAAGAAGTTCTGGCCTGCAAGTCTAGAAATGGGGTGACCTTTCTATTATTGGAAGTCCTTTTGTAAGTCCACGGATTTCAGTAGAGCAGTACAGCTAATTGTTTTTCCACTGGTGGATTGATTCTGTTCCAGGACAGACAAATCACCTCCAGCAAGCACAAAGCTATTAAAGTTTCCTGGGTCATGCAAATGGTGAATTCCATTTCTTTCTTTTCTAAAATGATTTGCCACTCCTATTCTGCTATGTGAGTCACTACCATTTTAGCCCCTTCTTTCCAGGTCATTAATTGAATGTCAGTGCCTTTGAGAACTGTTTAGCTCCATCAAACGCTCTGTGCCTCCTATCCCAAAATTGATTTCTTGTCTTCTTCCCTGAGGGTTGCTGTCCCTGATGGTACTACCATGTAAAGGCAGTAACATGCCGTTTATCCAGTGGGGCTGCTGAGCTTCATCAAGACTTCTCGCGGTGTCTCCACAATAAGGAATGGGAGGGCAGGGGACAAAGGGCCCTGATCCATATGGGCATGTGATGAGAACACCACAGCTGCTGTGTGTGACACGTGCATGGACAATGCTGAAGACCCACTTTGCACCTCTAGTCTGGGTCTTTCACTTCACTTCACTTCACTTCACTTCACTTCACTTCACTTCACTTCACTTCACTTCACTTCACTTCACTTCACTTCACATAGTACAGCTTATGCCATTGCATTGTCTCAAGGCTGATTCCACAGTGTCCATGGCCAGCCACGTGATCTCTTCTCTGCTGGAAAAAAAACATCCCAGTAAAAGACCTGGGCGCTTTGCTGGGGGAGCAGCAGAGCATTCTGGAAACTTTTTCTTTCAGACTTTCTACACTAATACTCAAGTCCAAGAGCTGTGGTGCATTGCCTGTGCTTCTGGCATCCCTGAATCTTCCTCATGATTGGCAAACTATTCTTAGACTGGTTTAGTGTGAGAGGCAGTTATTAGATACTTTCTACATTATTTTAAAAATATAAAAAACCTAAATAGTTCTGAAAGTGGTGAGTGGGAGCTGTCAAGGAAACAACTTGATAATGGAAACACAGCATAATTAACTGCCGTATTTAAATGACCTGCCAGTAAGTTACTGAGAAGAGCTGATAAATAAGGGACTGCAGCAGCAGAGGGTCTTTGCAACTATAACTGAGTGATCCAACCTTTAACAAGTGACCTTATTATAGAGAAATTAGCTTTGGGACAGAAACAAGGGTAGCGGTCATTTGAAGGAACATAAGGTCAGATTCACTACAGAGTTTATTAAACTGTTTTGTCTTTTTGTGGGTTTTTGGCCAGTAGTGACATGTTTGTGGTTTATTCCCTGACTCCTGGATTTGCTGAGAGCTGTGGCTCAGTGCTTTAGAACCAGGCTGGTTAGTGGGGCTAAAAACACAAATGACATACCTTTTCCTGTCATTTCTTGTCTCAAGAGTGTGCAGCCATATCACAGTCACCCTGGTCACTGGGTGATCACTGGACTAACAGTGAATGAGTGTGAATCAGAAGCATCTAATAGCCCTTACAAGTTTGCCTTTAAGGGCTTGTTTTTCTAAGCTGGAAGCTGAAATGGGGCTGCTGTGCTAGACGTAGCACTCTGCAAATGTAATGCTGCTGAAGCAGAGGCTGAGCTCACAGTGGGACAGTTTGGGATAGAGTTCTTGGTGGGATGATAGGGTGTTGTTTAAATGGCAGCAATGCCCAAATGCTGCACAGACTTGAGAAGAGAGAGCCTTTGCCCTGAGGAGCTCACAGACTGAACGGCAAAGTGAGGAAAAAGAAAGCCGGTGTGGGAAATACTTTCTTGAATTAATTTGCTAGATGGAAGACAGTCTGTCTGTCAGACCTGCCATGAGCTGGTTAGTTCCATTAGTTCTCATGTCTAGGGTTAGTAGAGCATGACTTTTTGACTGTGAGAAGGCAGTAGCTATGGGAATCAGTTACAGAATCGGGAATCATGACTTCAGAGGTCCCCAAACCAACCTTCTACTGAAAGCAGGGTCAACACTGAATACAGACCAGGTTTTGGTGTCATCTGCAACCTCAATATGACATTGATCAGCTCTCCCAACACCCTTCAGTGCAGCCCATGGTGTCCCATGGATGTGTTCAGGAGAAGCAGACTAAGTGAGGAAAAACATTTGTAATTCAGGGCCAGGGACGAAAATACTGAGATGTTTGTGAGAGAAGTGATCTAATGTAAAATTAGGATGCGAATGGATATTTCTTCCTGTCCTTGCTAGTATGTCACTTTCATGTCTTTTAGTGAGAATCTAATTAATTCTTGGGTTCCTATTTGTTAGAGCTGCATTTCAGATTTCAGATTTATTCTCAAGTGTGAAAGGGCCTGTAGGTCAAGTTGAATTCCTGCTGGTGAGTGATTCTAGGTATCACATCTGGCCTAAACAGGATCCCATTACCACCTCTCAGTCTACGTGGATTCCATCTGCTTTACTTCTATTACTAGGCCATCCCAGTTCATTCAAATATTTAGCCCTTTATCCTTTTAAATTCAGGATTTGTCTTCACCCCTCCCCACGACGAGTAGTGTGTTTTGCTCTTGTTCTGCTGGTCTGTGAATTCATTGTTTGCAGGCTGGCAGGGCCCCAGTTCTGGGGTGACAGATGGAGCAGACTGCAAACCAGGCAGTTGCCTCCCAGCCTGAATGATATTTTAATAAGCACAGAGAGGTGACAGAGAGAGAACCTTCTCACTGGAATGACTGGCAGTTTTGTTTTCAGCCTGAAAGCACTAATAGAAGAATTTTGGCCTCACTCCCAAAAAAAAATCACAGAAGCTAGAAGCAGAAAATCCCATTAGCTCCTAAATTATCCCTCTTTTTTAAGGGTCAAAGAAGTTTTTTTTCTCTTTGATCTATTATCCAGATAGGGAGTTGTTTTCCTGTTTTTTGTATTTCGGTTCTCTCTTAGAGATTCTATACTTTGGGAGACTTCCCTTTTATTTATCTTTTGTTTTCCTTCACACACACACACACACACACACACAGCCCTTTTCATTAATTTTGTCCACTGTCTTCCTTCCTTCCCTAAACTTTCCCTCTTCTTCTATTTTCTTTATATTCTTCACAGATTCATGGTGAAGTCTGTCTGAATAACAGGGTCTACCAACCTCCTTGTCTTGCAGCTTCCAGCTGCTGTGGAACAGCTAGTGCAGTGCTAGGCAGCTATATGGCAGTCTCCAGAGCGTGTGTCCTCTGCTCCCTGCCCTTCAGCTGAATCTCAGCTGTATAATACAGGCTCTGTGTGGGGCTTTGTTTCATCCTTGGTCTTATAAAGAAAAGCACTACAAAAGGGAGCTCTGGCGCAGCCCCAGCGAGCTCTGAGATCCCTCTGCATTGTGAGCAACGCGGCGTTTTGCAGGAAAGCTGTAGGATAGCCAGCTTTTGAAGGAGAAGATTCTTTGTCATCCTGTGAGTACAGGGAAAAAAGGTTCAGCTCTCACTAGGAAAATATCAAAACGGATATATATGGACATGGATAACAGTTGGACATAGACCTTCCTGTCTGTGTACCAAGATTCAGGTCTGGGTTTCAACTGGAGTATGAGCTGGAGATTAATGGGATTTCAGCTAAAATATGCTTCTTTTTCCCTTCAGATACAGTGATGACACTGAAGGTTCAGATCCTGTTTGGCTTCCTTTGCTGCATGGTTTTTCTGCCTATAGATGGCTTCCCAGCAGACACCAGTACTGAGTTTCGCTCTGCTTTCTCTGTGGCCAGAACCAGCAGCATGGAAGGGAGCTCTGAGATGGTCATTACCTTTGACAAAGTGTATGTGAACATCGGCAATGACTTCGATCCCAAGACAGGATTGTTCCGCTGTCGGATTCCTGGAGCCTACTACTTCTCCTTCACTGTTGGGAAATACCCAAAGAAAAACCTGTCTGTCATGCTGATGAGAAACAAGAATGAGGTGCAAGTGATTGTGTATGATGAACATCACCGCAAGGAGCGGAAGGTAGCCAGCCAGAGTGCCATGCTGCAGCTCGACTATGGTGACACCGTTTGGTTGCGTTTACACGGAGACCCCAAGTACGCTCTCTACAGCAATGTGGGCCCCTATACGACTTTCAACGGCTACCTGATCTATCCAGACACTTCCGCCTTCTTCCAGAATGCTCTTAGCTCTCAAGAGCTTGGGCCACATCATCATACTATTCAGCAGCTTCCCGGAGAGCAGGATGAAGCGTCACAACGACACGTGTTATCTGATCAACCAAACAGGGACCAAGACCCTCGCTCTGCCTTTTCTGTTGCCCGCTCACAGAGTCTGCTGGGGACGGATGACAAGCAAACCCAGCATGAGCCAATCGTATTTGACACAGAGTTTGTGAACATTGGAAAAGATTTCAATTCCTCCACCGGTATCTTCTCATGCCGTATACCTGGTGCCTACTACTTCTCCTTCACCATTGGCAAAATGCCCTTTAAGACTATGTCAGTGAAGCTGATGAAGAACCACAATGAGGTGCAGGCCATGATCTATGATGACAACCACTCCAAGAGGCGGGAAATGCAGAGCCAGAGTATCATGCTGCCTCTGCAATACGGGGACACCGTTTGGCTCTACAGCCATCAGCACGATGGCTATGGTGCCTACAGCAACCATGGCAAGTACATCACCTTCACAGGCTTTCTCATCTATCCAGAGGCTCAGCCAAAGCGGCTTCCAGGTCCCAGCTCACCCCAAGGGTCAAATAATTAAATGCAGATGGGAAGGAGCATAAGAAAAGCCAAGGTGCCATGAACTCGAGTACAGCTCCTCTTCAAGTATCACCCTCTACTTTGAGCATGCTCTCATGTATCCAGTGCTTTCCTTACGCTGCACGCTTGTGCCCTGCCTGTGGGGCCGCTGCCGTGTCTTCCATGCATCTGTAGAAAGGTCTTTCCTGGTTGTGTGTGCGTGTCCCGTGTCGGTGTTTGAGTTCAACGTAAAGCATGAGGTAGTTTTGGGGCAGGGGTGGGGGAGTGTCCTGAGATGCTGAGGGTCAGAGAACCACTGCAGTAATGTGACTGCAGATCTCCAGTATCCAGAAAGCAAAGGACGTGATGACTTTCCTTGCTTATCTGGGGAGGGGATAAATGTAATGAAAATGAATGTAATAAAGATACAAAAGATGGAAAATTTTCTCAGATTGGAATTTGTTGTGACTTGTGAGACTTGTGTGCTTGTCACTGGATGAGGTACCAGTTCAGGAGGGGAAGCAGCGTGGTGATGGTAGGAGCTGAGACCTATCTCTGTACACTCTTTTTTATCATTCTTGTGTGTGAAATGTTGGTACCTCTTAGGATGAACCTGACCTCTAAAACCATTCTCTGTGGCATCTTGCTTCCAGGCTTCTTATTCCTGCTTTACCACTTCTCCATCTGTTGGACAACAGCATCTTGGAAAAAGATGAACTGGGTCAAAAACCAGCAGTTCCCACTTCAGGGGTCACACTTGGCTTCTCTGTGAGCATGGAAAATGAAGAGTGTATTGATAGAAAGGGAATTATAGATCCCATCATCAAAGCATATACAATGAATATCAAAAATCAATGTACCTGAAATGTCAGTGGAAAATCTTGTAGAAACAACCACAACAACAAAAAATTAAAACGCTCCTGAGCAGATAATTACCTTTACTTAATTCCACACTGCAACATTTAAGATAGAGAAATGTTAGTGATGTCTTTCTATAATACAATTGTATTTCTGATTTTGAGGATATAGATTGTGTATTTATTATGTTTGGCTTGCAAAGTGCCATAGCTGTACAAAAAAAAATATCATAGAAGAGGTAAAATCTGCTGAAGAAATAACTAGGTCAAAATCCTTAGGAATTTAAATGAGATTTAAGGAAGCATATTCTAAGCTGATAACTGACACAGAGCAGTGTATGTGGGCAAATATGATATGCAAATACTAGAAAGCTTCATGGAATACATACATTTTCAGGTTGCTTTTTAAACAATGCATGAATAAATGAGATGGGAAATTACTATGGACACATAAAATGTGATGCCACATGAGCAGAAAGCCTAAAGTAAATATGTGACCTATATCATGAAACACAACAAAATCTTCTTAGCTGGTTACTGGAGAGGAGAAAAGAAACTGTGTTTGGCTGAAACCACAGCAGGATTATAAGGAGGCTGGACTGAATTGTCTGGAATAAAATCAGCTACGACAGCCGTGTAACATCCCAGGAAAAACTGCCAAAGCATCTCCCCAGTGAGCATCAGGGATAGAGAACACAGCTAAACAGCACTGCCCTCTTCAGCACAGCCTGCTTGGAAAAGAAACAGGAAGAAAATCACCAAAAAAAAACAGGAAAGGGTGAAATGCATTTCATAGTTTTGTCCTATTTCATTTAAAAGTAGAAGCTTGTATATATACACTTAAGGGGTTGCCAGCACAATGCAGAAACAGAGCAAAAATATGTGGCATATTTGTACAAAGTCCTGAATAGTGTGAAAGCATCCCAAATATGCAAGGATGCAGCTATAGTCAGGTGTGTCCTTTCCCGTGGTGGTTTTCCTTAATAGGTGTCTCTCTTGGTCCTGGCCAGGTTAGAATGGTAGAAAGGTTTCAGGGATGCTAAATGCAAGGGCTTCTCCTGCCAGGGCCAGGATGCCAGGAGGAGGGTGGTATTTGCAGGGCAGAGCCCCTTGCACAGATCACGAAAGATTTCATCGACCAGCTGAGAGAAGAAACGAATCCAGAGTTTTTTATCCAGACCCTGCACAGCACGAACCTGATAGGCACAGTATACACTGGTGAGAAGGAGACGGTCAAAGTCTGGCAGAAGCAAGGGGCTATCAGTCAGTGAATAGTGTCTCAGATGCTGCTCGATCTCTGCCTGTGTTTTGGGAACTTCTTCATCTAAAACCTGCATGAGCCGCCGTGCCGGGCGCAGGGAGGCCAGCTCTTCATCCCACAGCCGGATAATCCCGTTGGCCTGAACGTCCAGCCCGCCCCAGAGCATCTGGAAGAGAAGAGCGGCGCGCACACGGGAAGCCCAGCACAAACCCTTCGCTGGTAAGAGCCGTGATGTGAAGCCATCGGCAACGCTGCCAAGTCTGGGGCCGGACGGCGAGGCAGCTGCTCCCTGAATTGCTGCCCATGGCCCGCCTAGTCCTGCCCTGTGTCCTTCTCCACCAGCCCCACACCCCTGCTCTGACCGGCCCTGTGCCTCGGTTTCCCTGCGGGAC
>WUAM01000323.1:34007601-34039318 GCA_024336885.1 Actenoides hombroni
TTAAAAACTGCCAAGGATGGGGCTTCCACCACCTCTCTGGCCAACCTGTTCCAGTGTCTCACCACCCCCACGGGGAAGAAATTCACCCTGCGAGTAGGTACAAGTGCCTCCGGCAGCAAACGGCTCCTGCCAGGACCCCATCTCTCTCCCGCCAGCACAGTGAGCCAAAGCATCGGGCCAGAGTTGCAGCAGCAGGCAAAGAGGCATTGCAGGAACCAGCGCCAAGCCCTGAAGCTGCCTCGCTCGCAGGTGCCTTTCCTACCTGTCAGCTGCTGGCATCCAGCGAACAGGCCGAGGATCAGCCAGGCGCTGAGCTGCGCCTGGGCCATGGCAGCCCAGACGCCGCGCTGAGGGCTCCGCCGGGCGGGAAGCGAGAGCCCTTCCTTGCGCCGCCGGCCCTCACCGCAGCGCCTGCCCCCGCTGCTTCTGGTCCCAGCAGCCTCTGTCGGAACAGATCCAGCTTCTGCGTTTCTGCTTGCAGGCCTGGGAAGGGCTTGCAGTTCAACTTGCTGACCCTGAAGGCTATTTTCCATCGTATTTTGGAAACCTGGAAGACTTTGTCGTGGGGTTTTTGGCAGAGTCGTTGAAGCTTCTTTTCCGAAGGCTGATCTCCCGTTGCAGTTTCATATGGGAAGCTGTAAGTAGCAAGAAATTTCACCGCATGTGAAATTGCCTCTGAAGAACAGAGGACCTCCTGGTCCGTTCGGCCTCTGCACAGCACTTCTGTCGTATCTCTGTGACACTTTTGCTCAGCTTCTTGGCATCATTTTCAGTTTTCTGTTTTCCTGAGTTTGCAAATCTGCAAACAATCCTGCAATGTCGCAAACAGCTAAGGCCAGCAGTCTGTGCCCGTTCATGGAAGGGTGGGAGCAGCCAAAATACACAAGCGAGCAGAAGAAACGCCTGTTGTTCAGCTCTGTGTCAAACCTCCCAGAGGGAGAACTCGGTATACTGACCTAGCAGGGGTCAGAGCCAGACAGGCTTTAGCACCTCATCATCCTCTCCTGTGACAAGACTTCTGGGTGACGATGAGCACGGTCCACCTTAGATGTTGTGAATTGAGTAGATGAAACTTCATCTGACTCCCTTGGCAGCAGATCTCTGTTCTCTGCACTTTTATTAGTGCCCAGTCCCTAGACAAGCTGTTCCGTAGCTCTGCTCTGTGTGGCAGAGTATGGTCCTCGGTTCTCCAACAGGTTCTGCGATGCTGGGGTTATACAAATGTGTGATGTGTATAAATAAGTAGCAATGCCATCTCCCTCAGGACAAAGAGGGAAAGAAGTCTGTCTAGAGAAGAAAGGAGGGGGGGATGAAACGCCCACCTCTCTCAGCAAGTTACAAGGTGTCAGTTTGCAGTGATTGCTGTCACCAGGTAGGGATGATGCTCCAGTTAGTAAGATGTCACAGCACAAGGCAGCGTGTCCTCTGGAACTGCCAGGATCTGCAGCTGTACATGGCAATATTTGGGCTCATGCCAGCTGTGAAGAAAAGCAGCACGTAATGGGCGAGCCCCGGGTTTGTCATAGGGGAGAGGTCCCCCGTATCCAGAGCCATTCTTACCTGCAGTGTGGGCAAAAATAAGGCACATGTCTCTGTCATAGCCTTGGCCATCTTCAAGTCAGGCTGCATTTCTTTCAGTTTCCAGTGTTTTCTGCTGCTTACATTTTAGTTGCCTCCCTTTCTTCTAGGATGAGGTAGCTTTTATGAAACTCTGAATCACACACCACTTGAGAGGCAGAGGCTGGTGACCCATCTGTGCAGTGAGATCGATGTGCCTTCTGTTTCGTGCTGGCCAAAATCTATCAGCAGTGTACGCGGGGCTTTGTCTAGAAGTCACCGTGCAAAACCCAGGAACTGGCCTCCCTTTAGCATGCAGCATGTGACACGAGGAGCAGCCCAGGGGTTTTGGCCAACGTCTGCAAAGGCCACACAGGGTTTTGTCTTCCTTGGAGAATCTTGCAGCTGAAGTGCCTGGAGGAGGTTGCCTGCATTGGTGGGAGGGAGGCGTGAGGAGGTGAGGAGGTTGTGCTTAGTTGACTGGTACAGTGGCAGGCTGGGGACAGGCATCAGAAGGAGCTGCTGCCTTGAGCTGGGGGATTTTGCAGGATGCCCTCACGCTCCCACCCAGAAAGGCAATTGCAGAGTGATGAACATGTGCCCGGGCTGTTTGTAAAGCAGCAGCAATTCTATGGTACACAGAAACGAGCCCGAGTCTCTGACAGCTGCACATTGTCCCCACGGGTACCACTGCAGTGTGGGGCAATGCAGCAGCTCTTCCTGAGGGGCTTGGTCCTCGCCAGGTATTCACAGGTGAGCATGCCCCACCCTGCCTCTCTGCACACCCTGGCCACGCCATCCCATCAAAATGGTCATGTCAGGTCTCTGCAGGGGCACCTTGACTGGTTTCATTCTTTCCATCATGACCTGAAGCAGGAAGGTGGAAAGGGGAACAAGATACAAGGGATCAACAGCTGCAGAAGCAGCAGATGCTGGATGCCAGTTGAAGCACAAGGTGCACAAGGTATCTTTGAGATGAGACTGCAGGGAGATAGGCAGCATCTTCATGAAAGGGAAATTCTGCTCTCTTGCTTTGGACATCACACCCAGAACTTGAAGAGACCACAGTCCCCAGCCTGACTCTGTCTGGCAGGTACTCAGGGGAGGAAGATGAGAATAAGAAAGTGATTGAAGAAAGAAGGGGGGGAAGAAGGATACACATGGTTCCCAGAGAAGGTGAGGTTTGAGTCACTGGAGGAGAAGAATGAAGAAAACCTTGAGGGAAGCAGGAGTGAAGCACGGTTCATAAATGGACAGGCCCTCCACAGTTATACTGGTATTTTCCAGGTATGGTGCTGCTGGTCCTTATGCAAATGCTTTTCTTGTCTTTTTCTTTCAGTTTCTGAGCATCGTCCACTGCTTGAAGGAGTGATGGGCTGTGTAACAGGGAGGGTCCCAACCTACTGCACCTACTGCAGAAAAGGACCCTCCCTGAGGCCTCACACCACCTGGTGAAGATGTCTTGGGATGCAGTGTGAGGGGTGATCTGGGGCACACTGTCATCCAGCCTGTCCCTCAGCAGGACTGTAAACTCTGTTCTGCAGGAGCACCAGGCCCAGTTGAAATCTCCATCTGGATTTTGAATGGAGATGAATTTTAAGGGCCTACACAGACTGTGTGGCCATGATGCAGGTGGATACCCTGACCCTGTCAACAGCCACATGCTCAGGGAGGAAGGACAGCGTGCTCACCTGGCTGTAGGGAGGAATACTGCAGTTCTGGAAAGCACCAGCAAAATCTACTCAGCTGGGGAAGCTCATGGTGACTTTGAGTCGTCACCTAGAACCAATTTGTCCCTGCAGTACCAGAAAATGTCTCTTCTGAATAGCATAAGTCAGCTACATCTGACTGACATCTCATCCAACATCCTCCTACGGCTGGGAAATCCCACCCAGGCAAAGATGCCTTGCAGAGGCTGGCATTGTGGACCAGGCAGGGGCAGAGGACTTGGAAGACAGCTTTGTGCTTGACCAAGCTGCCCACAGCATTGTCCACCATGGAGCAAGAGCCCACCAGCCCCAGGCAACCCAGAGTGAACAGGCTCTGTGCACAAGAACGGCCCCCAGAGCTTGAGAGCAGTGGAGAAGGTCGTGAGCCAAGACTGGTGTACTTTGTGAGGCTGTGCAGCTGCTTGTGCCCCAGGATAATGTGTCTGAGTGAGTAAATTCCACTCTTCATAACCTCCCAGGCTTCTGTAATAAGAAGAGATTTGGGTCCATTAGCAACTATTCTGCATATGAAACACGTGATGGTGCCAACGCCTGTCCCCACAGGACTGGCTGCTTCTCCAGTACACTCATTCTTCAGCAAACCTTCCACATCATCCAACTTGACAGGGCATTGTGTCTAACACTTACTTCCTGATGTTATGTCAATCAAATTTTCCCTCTGCACAACTGTGTTTAAACAGCAATTTTCCTTCTGCTCCTGCGGCCATCAGTCTCCTGACTTAACTGCACTGGGAAATACCTATTTTTTTTAGGATACATAGACCACGAGTCTTGGCAGGGTGCCTTAAGGAACCTGGGATGGGGGAGGGAGAATGTGGCAGGGGAACGTGCTTTATATTCCACAGGAACAGAAGGGGTGCCAGGGGCTTCTCTGTCTTGTGCAACAGGCATCGGTGTGCGGCAAGAGCTGCTGCAGCAGAAAGCAGAACCAGCTGTGGAATGAACACAGTGCTGGAAGGACTGCTAGTGCATTTCTAGTTCATCAGCTCAATTGGTGGCAGATCCAAAGTCAAACTGAGCTGTATAAACCCCCAAACTTCTGCTGGTTTGTGTTCCTTTCTTGTTCCTCTTTTCCATAAGGACCTGTAACTTTTAAGGTGAGTGGCAGAAGTTATTAATTTTAGCTGGCGAACACTGTTCTGAGTCACATCCCAAACACTGCCAGCCATAGCAGCCTGAAACAATTAAAAAAAAACAACCCAAAAACCAAATTTAAGAAGCCCATGCTTACAAGGCTGGGGTAGAAACAAAGAGGAAATCTGATCCTTATCACGCAGTTCAGCTCTTCATTCCTGAAAACATATCACATTCTAGTCACAGGGAGTACTTGTCCTGTCCCTTTTCTTTACTGAATTTCTTACTGCCCTGTCCCCCCGCCCTCCATCCCATACTCTAACCTCCTGCAAACCCCTCTTTTAATTAGTGCTGAAGTCGTGGTTCAGGGAATCTCTACAAACAGCTTGTGAAGTATTTCATGGACTCTCCTATACAACAGCTTTCAGACCTTAATGAGGTCAGGCAGCTTTCTGATGCAAAACTGCATTACCCGTTCTCCGGACTGGGGACGAGGGACACCATGAACCAATGATTGCTGTAATGGAATCCCATTCAAACAGGTGGGCTGTGGACTGAAACTGTGGTCTTTGAGAGCTGAGATTTTCAACAGGAGAAAAGACAGTGGCAATGCTGTTGTACCACACAGCTCCAAATAACTGGAGTAGTGACACAAAAGACATAGACTCGCCGATTGGACAAGGGGAGGGAGCTATGTTTCACTGCGGGGAAAAAGCACAATTTGAAGATGCTGGAGAAAGTAAAGACTGCTTGACTGTGCAGAAAAAGCCAGCATGAGGGAGGGGCACGTGAGAGGTAACCTGAAAGACCTCCTCCTGCCCAGAGAACAGGCACTGACCTAATTTCCAAGGAAACAATGCAGAGGTTTCCACAATGGTTTTGGCCTGGATCCAGGTACCTCTTGCCTTGTCCTTACAACTGTATTAGAAGCCTTTGCAAAAGCTTTGCCTGTCTGATGTTTGATTGTGGTGTTCCCAACATCCATCCCAGGGTCAAGATCCTGCCATCCCACTGCTTAAGCTGTGCAGCTGCTTCAGGACAGTCGAGTGAGCGCTGGGGTTGTGACTGATGCCTGCAGGGACAGCCAGCAGTGGCACTGTACAAAAAGCATCTGAGCCACATGGAATTCCTGGACTCCAATTTCCAAACCAGAAAGACAAATCCAGTGCTTTACAACTCAAAGCAACAGGCAAACATCTACCCGTTGTATTACCAGCATTGTAAATTGGCATCCCTCACCCCCTGCCGTTCATCTAGTTTGGAAACGTTACTCACATGACTGCAACAAGCAAGAATTTTGTACTCATTTTTATTATTATAAATACTGTGCTAGAACAGAAAGGACAGCGCTCTGCATCCGCTCCGTTCTGCTATTTTGCATCTTCTTTCTTGGCTCCTGCTTCTATTTTCAGGGTTTCTGGAGCTGGACGATAGGCAGGAAATGCCTCCCAAGGACTATTCAGATCAAACTTGCGGAATTCCTGCGATAGCTCCACAGGCTCTGCCACTACCCGTTTCACCTCGTCGTCATACCGCACCTACAACAGCGCAAAGGACACAGGCCAGCCACATTCACACGGTCCCCACAGCATCTCTGCTCCTGGCCACACACAGTGCTGACCCAGACCGCCCTCTGGTACAGGCAATCCTGGTTCTTACATCATGGATAGGCCACAGGCCTCTGCCACAGCTTCAGTTCTTGTTATTCAACAAAAGCTCTCCAGGAAAACCCTCCTCTTTGTTACCATGTACCTCAGGTGTCCTGACTAACCACCCTGCAGGAGTTGCTGTTATTTTTATTTCTCTTACAACCCTCTGTTGCTTGCAGGACCTCACTGTTTTCTCCTGAGGCTCAGCTCAGCCTCAGAACTGCAACCACACAGAATTGCTTCTGCAAGGTGGTCATTTGAGACTAGGCAGACACCAAACACACTCATTTCACTTGTGCTCTGACACGCAGTGGTGAATGTTTGATGGCAAGAGTCAGTTCAAGTAGAGTTTTATAATCTGGGCCCATAAAAACTCAACAAATTGGAGTTCCAACTGCATGGAGATCAGCCCTTTATGTCTCCAGGAATCTCCGGTTTGGCTACGGGAAGTTTTATCTCCCAGGAGACAAGCCAGAAACAGAAGCACTTTCTTTGCCTGACCAACGTCTTTTGTATGCAGCGCATGAAATTTGCTCAGCGTCTCTGGCCTTAGGCTACTTGGATGGATACTATTTGGTGATTACTTCAGCTTTCCACGCAGGAGACTGATACAACTCCTCAGGAATACAGACAAGTACTACATCCTTAGTGCCTTTTGGACCAAGGATTGTCAAGTAGCCGCATCTCTGCACTGCAGCTCAGATAAGAGTATTGGAGAGGTTTGAGAATTTTAGACGTGGGCACGTCTCGTACCTCCACGTAACCAGAGAGTGGAAAGTCCTTCCGGAAAGGATGGCCCTCAAACCCATAGTCTGTGAGGATTCGCCTCAGATCAGGGTGGTTGGCAAAGAAAACACCATACATGTCCCACACCTAAATGAAAAGGAGCCAAGCAAGTTGAATTAGATTAGGAAAAAACCAAACTCTTAATGTATTATGTCCATAAAACGTCAGTGACACGCCTGGCTTTGTGCAGTGCCAGCAAAACTGATGCAGGAACTCATTCAAAAGCGAATCAAACACCCTCTGATCTCCTGCTCTGAAAAGGCAGCCAGGGAAACCCGTCTCCCTCTCTTCCTCAGGGCACTGGGAATTGGCTTAATCAGGGAAACGCAGCCCCTCTCTGACAGGCTCTCCTCCCAGGTTGACCGACACTCACCTCTCTTTCATACCAGTTTGCTGCCTTGTGCACAGACACTGCGGAGTCGACGGGCGTCAGCTCATCCGTGTAGGTCTTCACACGGACCCGACTGTTGAACCGCAGAGACAGGAGATTGTACACAATCTGAGGCAGGATAAAAGAAGGCACAGGTCTTGCACGGCGTTTACAGATCTCTCTGCAGGCCATACTGGCTCAGCAAAGGCACTCCGAGACTGCTTCAAAGATTCTTTACCAGCACAATCACATTCAGCACGTCAGGGCCGGGCACTAAAAGACACCATTACAGCCACGGTGCCAATAGCTTATCACGTTGGTCCTTAGGAGTGTAACAAAAATGATGTGAGATTTAGAAATCGTGACTGGTGAAGAAGAGCTGAAGTAAAGAGGGATAGTAAATCTTAAAGGGAATACTGAAGGGACAGGGACACTGCACAACAGCCTTTCAATAGTCTGTCACAAAGGAAATGGCTATTGGCTACTCTCAGCGTTCAATGGGAGAAAGCTAAGAAGAAACATACTTAATTTTCAGCAAAGAAGTTGGATACCGAGGAAGTTTTCTACCTCTTCTTGATGATGAAATACTAATAAAAAGGCTGCTGATAAGGATTACTAGAACCTCCCAGGGTCTGTGTGGAACACTTGCTAGAAGCAAACTGAAAGAAACAACAAAACCAAACCCCCCAGCCTTTGTGAGAAATTGTGTAGCCTTTTTTCATCTCGCCTCTGTGAAGATGGCTGGGAAAGGTAAATTCATTAAGGTCTATATTTCTGTTAACCTACCACCTTGATTTTGAAAAGAAAAAACCCAAATTAAAAAAAAATAAATCTTCAACTTCATCAGAGACTGGAGGACTCTGAGTTAAAGAAATTCTCTCTACAGCTGAGATGTGAAGAGCCTGTGTTTCCCCAAAGATGCATCTTTGCTTTTTCTAATTGCAGCTGTGATTTTTCTGCAGCTGCAAAGCTCTATGGTGAGATGTTCAAAAGCATCTGTGGAAATCAAATCTCCAATATTTGTGGAAAGTTAGTGGAAGTTCAGCGCTGGAAATCTTCTGAGAGCTTTCTGAAAATCTGCCTCGTGTCCTGTTTGGTCCGACTTTCAGGGAATGTTTGGAAAACAACTAAACTTTTTTGTTGTTTGTTTGGTTGGTTTTTTAAGAGGCAAATGGTTAAGATTGATGGGATT
Organism: Actenoides hombroni; assembly: GCA_024336885.1. NCBI lineage: Eukaryota > Metazoa > Chordata > Aves > Coraciiformes > Alcedinidae > Actenoides > Actenoides hombroni. The sequence continues at coordinate 34,015,960 of WUAM01000323.1, forward strand.
TAAAGAAAAACATGATCAGTTGTGTCAGCAGCAGCTGACAGGCCTAAGTGGAAGAAGGAAGAGCACCAATTCACAGCTGTCCAGAAAGAAGTCTCTAGACACTTTGGTGAAATAAAACAAAGTAGAAAAAAAAAATGAAAATAAAAGATAAGAGAGAGAAGCTTTCATCAAAGCACAAAAGGAAGGTCAGACTAAGAACGCAGGAAGCATCAGTTTCGCTCCTGCTTCCATGATCAACAGATGATATGGAACCCAGCATTTCAGAGTGGATTTTCCTTTTGCTATCAGAAAGCAAAACACATGGTCAGCGCTGCAGCAGCCGCCAGCACTCACGCAAGTCTCCAAGTCCCGCAGCCACGGGCAGCTCTTACCTCGAAGCGATACTGCCGAGACGGGACATCAACAGCAGTCAAGTCAGCCAAGGATTTGAACTGGGCGTTGGTGTGATCTCGAAGGAAGGTCAGGACTGGAATGATCCCATCTGGATGGATCAACAGTTCCAGCTCATTAAAACAGGTCACCTGGTGACAACAGCGGAAAGGGAGTGAGGACGAACAGCAATAGGACTCAACGTTGTGCTGACTCCAGCAGAACACTCAAACAATATGTATTGTATATGTACATGCATATGGTACAGCAGATACATAATGACATCAGATAAAGGGGCTCAATAACAGCGGTAACTTTCCTGTAATTCTGACAGTCTTTCTTCTCTGCAACAACTTCTGAAAACAGCTGACAAAACACGTAGTGTGCTCACCGGGTCCTGTCCCCTCTGCAAGGACAATTTCTCAGACAGCACCTACCTGTGCTTGCTGGATGTACTTGGGCAGAATCTCAGCCACGTACTCCCCAAAAGCACACAGCTGCTTCTGCTCTACTTCATTTTTCGGCCTGACAGTAGCTAAAGAGAAAAACAAAGGTCCCAACGTTATATCAGGGAAGACAGAAAGCTACAGAAAGCAGAGCAGCAGCTCTTGTCTCCGAGTTAAAAATCCCTTTCACCAGTCTAGCTGTGTGTTGGTAGCTCCGGCAGAAGCCAGGCAGCTTCAGGCCCAGGTGACCTGCAAAGTTCACTTATGGTGAACCTGAACACAACGTGTGTGTACAGTGGAATACGTAGGATGCTGTAATAAGAGACTACAGCAACACACATGTGCTGTGGTGCTGAGCATGGAACTAAAGACTTGGTAAGAGTTTTTGTCAGTGTGAGGTGGAGTTTTTTGTATGCACTGTAAATACAGCAAGAGAAACAGTCCAACAGGATGATGGAGGAGCAAAATAAGACAGAAAAGAGAGAGGAAGAGATGACAGAACAATTTGAACTGAGACTCAGCCTGAGTCTGGAAAGGATCCATGTTTCTAGACAATCCCGGGTTTCTTTGATGTACCAGCATCTGAGCAATGCCCTCAGCATCAGAACACTCTGGGATCCCAGGCTGGAGGGTGTCACTAAAATTACAAACACTCCTCAAGATCTGGGGCAATGTGGGGCTACGAAGCTGTTGCCCAGGCAGAACTTTGTGCAGAACAAGTGGACAGGCCCACGAAGAAGGCTGCAGACAGGAGGCCAGGGCAAGCACAACTGTCTACCTGCTCTTCTGCATGGAACAAGGGTTCGCCTGTGACCGGCACCGGCCCTTGGTTGCCACGCTCACTGACAGTGCCCTGTCACACAGAAGCTCCCCGAGGGCTGCCAGACACCCCAGGGCCCGCAGCCGAGAGAGGCACCGGGGCCACTGCAGGGCTACCCACAGGCCTACCAGGGCCATTGCCAGGGTCACCGGCAGGGCCACCAGCGTTCACCTCGGGCTCTCCCACTGTCCCCAGCCACCAGCCCACGCCGAGCCCCGTCCCGCTGACTCACGGCGAGTCTCCGCGGTGGAGCTCCCCGCCAGCCGGGCCTGGGTCTGCGCCGCTGCCGGGCCTGCACCAGCTGCGGACAGAAACAGACACGTTTCATTCACCCTCACCGGCCCCCGGCCCCCGGCCCCCGGCCCCGTCGCCCTCACCTCGCAGCGCGGCCCGCACCAGCCCCCCCCGCGCCGCCCTCGCCGCCAACATCCCGCCGGGACACGGAGCGGCAAGGGCACCGGCCGGAAGCGGAAGTCTTCCCAGGCGGGAAGCTTCTTGGCGGAAGCGCCCTAGGGGCTGCCTAGGGACGCTTCCGGGTCGGCGGCCGGAAGCGGCGAGCGCCTGGCGCAGGGTGAGGGGCGCGGAGGAGCTGCGGGGACCCCGGGGCGGCGGCGGCGGGAGGCTCCGGGCGGCGGCATGAAGGGAGGAGGCGCAGGTGGGTGCTGTGGGGAGCCAGGTACCCTGGGCCGGGCCGGGCCGGGCCGGGAGCAGCCCCGCCGTCAGCCCGGGCCTGGGGGCAGTGAGCTCTGCGGGGCTGCGAAGGGACCCTCGGCAGAGCCTCGGCGGGGAGGCCGCGCTGAGGGGCGGGATCCCTGTGTGGCGGGTTTCGCGGCGTTGGTGTGGCCGTGACGGGGGTCGGCGCTTTCCCAGAACTGTCTTCCCGGCCCCCCCGCCCCCAGCTCCCGCGGCGGGCAGGAGCTGCCCGGTGTGCCGGGGGTGCCCCGGTCCCAGGCGCAGTCACGCTGCCGGGAACTGGGAAGGAGGCAGGTGAAACAGTACCGGGGGGTTCTGGACCACTCGCAGTTTCTCGGTCTTTTACAGATGAATCTCTTAAGTACTTCTACAGGTGCTTTTCAGGCGGACCAGAACTGTTGTAAAATCACAGTAAGGCTGCCATTAAGGCAGGCTGTCATCAGGGATGGGACGGACTTGTCCGGCCAATTAGGGGCGTAGACGCTCATTACCGTCAACAGAACTTGAGCAGAGCAGTTAGAAGCCCTCCTGTATTGAGCAGGGCTATTGGAAGAAAATGCATGTTTGACAATAAGAAAGCAGGGGAGGGTAGCTATGAATCTCCTGGAGAAAAATCTCCTCTTTGGGAAGCATTGTACTGGAAATCATATTTGGTGTGAATTGAGGACATTTGTTGAATCGGTCACCACAGCTGATAGTTGAGGTGTAAAAATATGTTTCGAGTGAGTGCAGGTGGGCATCTGTTTGCTCCAGATGCTGTCAAGAGCCATATCAAAAAAAGAGCTCTTTTCTACAAGAGTCCTTATCTGGTTCAGAAGGTTTTTGGCCCCACAAGCTGCTTGAAGATCTGCAAACACTCTCTGGTACCTACTAAGAGGTGTTCTCTTTTGAACCAAGCGTTCCATGCCAGTTGGGAAGCAGTGGCTAATGCCACCTAACAGGATATTTGGCATGCCGAAGGTGTCTGGCACATGAACAAACTGAGCGTGGCCACCAGTTAGCTCATTTGGTTAGCCTGAAGGGCTGCCCGTTGTGTCTGGCAGGCTTCTCTTAAGTCTTTTTGGTAAAAACAAGTTCACCTTACTTGCCAGCACTGCACAGATTCATCATGTTGGTTTTGGATGGTTATTAACTCATCCTGACGATAAGAACTGCTGTCTGTGTACTCAGTGTGATACTGGGATCCTTTGTCCATCCAGCCCAGTGTCGTGGTTTAGCTCCAGCTGGCAACTAAGCATCAATGGGATGGGGAGAAGAATCAGAAATAAAAAAAAGGGAAACTGGTGGGTTGAGATAAAAACAGTCTAATAACTAAAATAAAATTAATAGTAATGAATATAGCAAAAAGAGAAATAAAGCCCAAGGAAGACAAGTGATGCACAATGCAGTGAGTCACCACACTGACTGATGCCCCAACAGCCATCCTCACCCCCAGGCCAATTTCTCCCAGTTTCTATAGTACTGAGCATGATGTCACAAGGTATGGAACATCCATAACCTTTGGCTAGTTCAGGTCACCTCTCCTGGCCGTGCCCCCTCCGCACTAGCAGAGCTCAGAAAATTGACAAATCCTTAACTTAGAGTAAACGCTACTGAGCAGTGACTGAAACATCAGCGTGTGCTCAACATTATTCTCACACTAAATCCAAAACACAGCCCATAGCCAACTCCTGGGCAGCAGGTTAACTCTGTCACAGCCAAAACCAGAACACCCAGCTGTGGTGCTGCCACATTCTTCTGTCTCCGCGCCTTTCCTCACGTGGTTGCCGGTCTTTCCACTTGAATAATTGTCACTGTATTTCTTTGTGTCAATGAAGTGAGTGGTGAAAAGACATGCATGTCTCCCAGTTCTGCTGGGAGGTGATGCTCACCGTGCTGGAAGCTTGGTGTATTTTACAATTTTCATGATGCCAACTTCTCTGAGGCTCAAGCAGAAGTTGCTGGCTGCGCCACTTATATTCAGTTTAAAATATACTGCCCTGTTACCAATGTGTGCTGTTTCCCTGTACCCTGATGTACTGCACGATCTCGTTAGTGGAGAGAGAAAGCCCTGTCGTTCCCTCGATTTTACAGATTGCTGGAGGTCTGGTCTGTGCAGCACCATGGACTCGTCAGAAGAGACTGGAGGCTCCTCTGCAGAAGAGAACTACTTTGTGAACTACACCTTCACCGACCGCTCCCACTCGGGCCGCGTGGCCCAGGGTATTATGAAATTATGCCTGGAGGACGAGCTCTTTGCTGATGTTACAATATCAGTGGAAGGCAAAGAATTCCAGCTGCACCGTTTGGTCCTCTCAGCTCAGAGTTGCTTTTTCCGTTCTATGTTCACTTCCAACCTAAAGGAGGCCCACAACCGGGTGATTGAGCTGCAGGACGTTAGTGAGAGTGTCTTTCAGCTCCTTGTGGACTATATTTACCACGGGACTGTAAAGCTGAGGGCAGAGGAGTTGCAGGAGACCTATGAAGTGGCAGACATGTACCAGCTGACTGCTCTTTTCGAAGAGTGCTCCCGTTTTCTGGCCCGTACGGTGCAGGTTAGGAACTGTCTGCAGGTCATGTGGCTGGCAGATCAGCACAGTGACATGGAGCTCTACACAGCTGCCAAACACTGTGCCAAGTCCCATTTGTCTAAGCTGCAAGACACGGACGAGTTCCTGCACCTGCCTCTCCGCCTGCTGACAGACATCCTTGCAGGTAAGGAGCTCCTGAGGCTGTCCAGGGAGTGGAGGCAGAAAAGAGACTTTCAGGGATCGAACCAAATAGATGGAAAGATCCAGGCTTTCATAATCACTTGTCCATTCAGAGGCTTAGCTCAGTTAAGCAAAGCAAAACATTCTGGGTAACTTAACCAGAAAAAAACCACATTAATTGTTACTGGGCATGAAGCATCTAAGCTATAGAAGAGTGTTGTCAAGGATGCTGGTAACTCCCAGCAGCTCCTTAGACAACAGCTCAGAAGTATTACAGGGTTTTTTTAAACATAATTCAGTGCCTTTCAACAATTTGTTGTGGTTTTGTTTGCATTAAAAATAAAACAAAGAAGCTTTTACCAGAAATTAAGAGCTTCTAAAAGTCTTTCCCTCTCCCCCGCTTTGGTTTGTAACCCTTTAATGTAGTAATGCAACAACTCAACAATGTTTGTCAGAAGGCTTGGGCGCAAGCTGCATTTTTAGGCTGTGTTAGTGCTGTTAGCAGCGGTGTGCCATTGTTGGGGTTATTTAGGCTGAGCACTCTAGAGGCACTGTAACATCTCAGGTGGTACAGCAACAGCCCTTCTTGGAAAGGTACAGGCCCTTAGGGATGCGATGGCTCAGCGTTGCGAGGGGTGATGCATCGACACATCCACAACTTAGTCCAAGTGGAGGAAGCAGAAATGTGGAGGCAGCTCGTACGTTCACGTGTGCTGGGCTTGGGACCAACGAGGCTGCCCCTTTCTCCCTTGAATTAAATAGTTTTGTGAATGAATACATAATGACACTTTGTGTGTCATGTGTTTTATATGCTGTCACAACAGTATACCTGCCGTGACTGGCTTTATTGGAATGCTGGCAGATCAGATTTAAGATAGCCTTTGCATTTGATGTTTTGCGTGTGAGGATCACCACAGATAATCACATTGTATTATCTCCAGTACATCTAAAGAAATCCAGTAACATCCTATCGAGGAGATGTACTGATGGCTCAAAAACTTATGGTAACCTTAGAATAAATTTGATAACTAGCTACAGTTTTTAAACTAAGTTGTGAGTTAATTAAAAAAAAATAATTGCTAAAACCATGAAATAAAGCTCTAGGGGTCAATCACCCTTAAATTTCCAGGGATTCCATGCAGTAACTGTAGTTTTAGGACTATGGCCTTTAGTGTTTGTGGTCCAAAATTAAAATACTTGCTCAGTAGAACTTTTTTTCCGTGCATCATCTATTTCCGTATATAGAATCATATTATTCAACATTTATGCCAAAACTTTGCTCATAAAACGGATTAAAATCTCAAATATACTCCTACTGTTAGTAGGGAAAATCTTTGGCAATTCCTGCATCTTTATTTAGTTAATTAATAGAGAATTAGGTAGAGGAAGCTATTAGTGGAAAGGATTAAAATTAATTTCATGAAATAGTAATTTATTAAGCTTCTCTTTTGTTGCAGTCTAGGACCCCTTTCAAACTCAAGGTTTTTTCTATTTAACCACTACCCGTGATGGACTGCTTATGGAAATCCCTCTTACTAATAAACAGAGTCCCACAGTTTTTCTCCTCCCTTCCAGTATAGAGAAGAGTGTTGGAATTCGTCCGACGCGCTCAGCATCTCTGAGTTCAGGGTTTGTCAGGAGAGCAGGCTCCAGAATCCGAGCACCTGCACGGGGAAGCCTCTCCATGAATACAGGCATAATTGCTGGATTTCAAACTGGAAGTAAATACCTAAAATCTTCTAGGTAATGTACTGTTGACAATGATGCAAACATTTGTGGCGTAACCAAACTTTCCAGTTATGCCTGGAAACAAACTGAAGTCTGATGCCGTCTCTTGAGCATTTCCTGTTGTCACACTGCTAAGGAAAGCTACAGTAGCTCACTGGGGATTTCCAAATGTTAAAAAGAGAGCAGCAACACCAGGTGCTCTGTCTTGAGTGTCATCTCTCTGACAGAGCTCGAGAAGCCCTGGAAAATTTCTGCAGGTGACTTTTGCTACGTAAGTTTCTAGGACTAGCCAGAAAGAAAGGCAGCTGCTGACATTCTCAAGTAAGAGAATCTTTTTGCCTGAATGCTTAAATAAGAAAATACTTCTCACCATCACAAAGCATGCGAGTTCCCTTTTTTTGCCCTCTTTCTCTTGGACGTGGGTCCCTCTGTTGAAACCCATCCGAAGTGCTTAAGATCTGGCAGCTCCGTCTTCCAATATATATCCAACCTAATTCCATGGAGATGCCTGGCTGGCAGTGCTGGTCACGCCTGCCAAAGCCTACAAACCTCTTATCTTTTTTTCTTCTCTAGGAAGTCAGGTTTGTGGTGGGAGTAGGGAGAGGGAGTCACAGGAAGAGGATGTTCCTGAGTACACCTTTGTCTAGATATCATAAATGCCTTTCTGTCCCCAAACTGCAGATGGTGTTCCATGTTCTCAGAATCCAACAGCTGCCATAGAAACCTGGATCAACTTCAACAAGGAGGAGCGAGCAGGCTTTTCAGAGACGCTGCGATCGAGTCTGAAGGTACAAAAAGACCTTCTGTTGCGGGGTTGGTGTTTCGTGCTTCACAAGGCAGGGTGTTCTGCTCACAGGTGTGACTTGAACGTCACCAAACACAAATGCCATTGAAATTCACGGTGCTGGTGTGAGGAATGCTTTTGTTATCATAAATAAATAGCAATCCCACTGACAGCTTTTTAAATTTAACCTGAGGCTGCTTTCACCAGGAATTGGAGCAGTGCCACAAATAACTTACTTCACCAGACGCTCAGTTACCAAGAGACCATTCAGAAATCTGAGTTTGGCATTCCCCTTACAATAACTGCTCCATCGGTGATGTCACCAGCCTGTACCTAAACAGCAGACACTTGGGTTCCAGTGAAGTCTGTTGCTATTTTGTTACATCAGATATGACTTGTGTCCTGAAAAGGCTTTGAGGCTCTGAATCCTGAACGCTCTAGGGCGGCAGGACTCGAGAGGCAGGGCACGCACCTCAGGCTCACAGGGGAGTCCTAAGCCGAAAAAATTCAGTCTTGGGCATCACTGGTGTAAACGGGTCCAGTTCTGCTAACACCCTCCTCCTTTCTCCCAGGTGATTGGAGAGAACGTTCACATCTACCTGATTGGGAAGGAGTCATCGCGCACGCATTCGCTCGCCGTCTCTCTGCACTGTGCCAACGACGACTCCATAAGCGTGAGCGGCCAGAACAGCCTGTGCCACCAGATCACCGCAGCCTGCAAGCACGGCAGCGACCTGTACGTCGTCGGCGGCTCCATCCCACGACGCATGTGGAAATGCAACAACGCCACCGTAGACTGGGAGTGGTGCGCCCCTCTGCCCCGCGACCGGCTCCAGCACACCCTCGTCTCCGTGCCCAGCAAAGATGCCATATATTCCCTGGGAGGGAAAACTCTGCAGGACACGCTCTCTAACGCCGTCATATATTACAGAGTACGAGACAATGTCTGGACAGAGACCAGCCAGCTGGAAGTGGCAGTCTCTGGAGCTGCAGGTGTAAACCTTAACGGTGTCATTTACCTTCTGGGCGGGGAGGAAAATGACTTGGACTTCTTCACCAAGCCCTCTCGGCTCATTCAGTGCTACGACACCAACACCGAGAAGTGCCACGTGAAGCCGTACGTGCTGCCTTTCGCAGGGCGCATGCATGCAGCGGTGCACAAGGATGTGGTGTTCATCGTGGCCGAGGGGGATTCCCTGCTGTGCTACAATCCCCTGCTGGACAGCTTCACCCGGCTGTGCCTGCCCGACGCCTGGAGCTCCGTTCCCTCCCTCTGGAAAATCGCCAGCTGCAACGGCAGCATCTACGTCTTTCGCGACCGCTATAAAAAGGGCGATGCAAACACCTTTAAACTGAACCCGGCCACCTCTGTTGTAACTGTCACAAGTGGCATCAAAGTGCTGCTCACTAACCTGCAGTTTGTCCTGGCCTGAGCAGGAGGGACAGGCCTGGTGATAGAAGGGGCAGCAACAGTGCTCTGCTGCGTGGCTCAGAGGCACCCACCACCCTCAGCACCAGTCCCAGTTACGAGCTCGTGACATCCGGTAAAGACCCTGTCCTCTGTACCCCTGCAGAGGATGCGTGGGCTTTCTGGCTGTGGGCTGCTTCTTTTATTTACATAGCACTATGAAAGCTGAACTGCTGAATCTTAGGTTCCAGATGAACTAAATGCTATTACTTTGATCTCTAGGTGATAAGCTGCTTGAGTTTGAGGCCCAAACTGCAGCAGATGGCTCTTTTAGCCCCAAACCAGTCTGTCAGTAACAAAGCCTGCGGTATATGGACAACATCCTTCTTGGCCCAGACTGCTGGTTTTAACTGCCTGGGGACTGTGTGTTGCTGTCATGTCAGTCACAGAGTTAGATGTGCACTGTGTCCTCCAGGGATGTCCCCATTCAAACACACCCGTGCTCCTACCGCAGGAGGAGGTACAGGCAGGAATATTTGCAGCAGACAGGTTCCAGAGACCTTCAGTAGGTTGCATTATTCAGCACTTCTCCTAGAGGAGCAGTAACAAACCGGGAACTTGCTTACTGGTTTGCCATCACCTAGTGTAAAGAGGGAGATTGTTTTTATGAGCATTGGCTTCCTTTAGTGTACAGGGAATCCCCACCAGTAATCGTAACCTAGTGTTGGTGAAAGATGGAACTAAGACCACTTCCTCCTACCCCTCTGTGTTGGCACTGTAACCCCTTGGGTAAGCATCTGAATAAAGTCTGACGAGACAAAGTTTTCTTTTCCTTTGCTGCAGATAGGGCAGAACTTCCTGTGGATTGCAGTTCAGCTCAGCAAAGATACCGTGTGTGGGGGAGAAGAACTACAGGGCTCCAAGAGAGCTGCAATATCAGTTGTAGGGAAAGAAACAGCCCAACACCCCCCTTCACCATAATTCATGTAAAATATTCTTTATTGACAGTCAAGAAGTACAACGCTTAGGCGTTGATTAGGTCATTAAAACACAAGGACTTCTTAAAGCATCCGAGACAGAGGCTTTGATCGTTCTTACTGATGCTCTGCAGCGGTCCCAGCGATCACACTCCTGTGAAACGTCTCCAGGACCTGAACTTGCTTGTGCCGAACGAGGATGTGGGGACGGATCTTGGCAATAGCCTCGATTGCTTCTTGAGGGCTCCAGCCATGCAGCTGAAAAGGCAAATACCCTGCAAGTGAAAAACAGGTTCCAACCCTGCACTGGTTAACAGACCCTTCCTGGAGGCCACGGGCAACACTGGGGTTGTTGGAACACTAGCCACCTTACCCCTTCTGTGAACTTCCTGTTCTTCTCAGAGGGGCCTGAATGACAGGACAAGTTCACGAAACAAGTCCCTTAGAGAAAGGGGGATGGTTGCTGCCTGGCACCTCCATTTTCTGCCTCACTCATGCTTCCATCATGTTGTCATTAGTTTCCTGTCCTAGTCCCAGCAGAGCAGAAGTGCCGCTTGCTTTTTTTAGTTTTTCTAAACTTCGCTAGTACTCCCATCGCACTTCAGCACTTAGCAGGGAAACTTTTCAGCACTAAGGAAAATTTTCCAGGGAGGATGTAATGACACCATCAGAAGAGTCTGCAGGTGGGATTTTGTTCTCAGTACTGGCTTACCCAGTTGGGTCTGCTGAAGAACTCAGAAAACCAAAGTTCCCTCCCTTGGTCCTGAACGGCATTTCTGGAAAAGTTAAACTCGCCGTTTCAGTTAACTGAGAACAGCTCAGCAACAAAAACAGATGTTTAGCTGCTCACAAGTGACTTGTTATTCCCATCTCAACCTGTTCCTCCACAAAAAAGAATTGAGACTGGCAAAATTATGCAAAACCTGTTGAGAATTTACTATACTAATGAGCCCAAAATCTGAGCAGCTTCCAGAAGTCCGATAGTATCTGCGGCTGGTTCTGGCAGTTCAATCGGACCATGTGTTTCAATGCTTTGTCACAACAACAAGTTTCTCTTTCCTGTAAGAGCAGAACATCTCTGCTGGTACCTGTGTTAATAATGGAACTGGCAGAGGCAGACCATGCTGGTGAATTATAAGGCCCCTTCCAATGGCAACTGTGTGGCAGGTTCACCACTCTCTCCCTGCCAGGAAGCATTATCTGTGAGCACAGATGAGCAAGGTGTGCAAAGATAAACTAGATGATTGAAGAAAGTTTAGACCAGAGTTCCGCAAATACTAAGTTTCACTTACTGGTTTGCCCTGCATTTGCCACACTCTGCAAACCAGCACCATTGGTCTGGGGTCTGGGCATCTACCTCTCTTGAATGGTTCTCCGGTCCAAACTGGGTAAAATCATGGAATGTTAACAAACCTGTATGTGCTCAGGCTTCTTAAGCGAAAACAAACTGTGAAGGTTGGCTGTTATCTGCCCAGAGTGTATGAAAATAAACCCTATTTAGCATACAATCCTCCTCACCTGAATTAAATACGCTGCCACCATGGTGGCACTGCGGGAGCGTCCCGCCTTGCAGTGCACATAGACGCTGTTACCACAGGCACGGTGTCTCAGTATGAATTCAACACCCTTGTGGAGGTTCTCCAAGGTGGGGACTCCAGTTAGATCCACGGTGCTGAGACGCAACTGCTCCACACCCATCGCTGCCCACTCCTGAAACGATCAGTTAGCTTCTTTTATTCTTTTGTTTCCAGAATGAAAACTCAGAACCTGTTGAGACAGTTGGAAAACTCAGTGGGGTTGTAAGCGGGCTTTGAAATGAGATGTATAAAACCTTTAGGGCTGGCTGTCAGAAAAGTTGTGGTGGTTCATCTAAAGGGCAGGCAGGGAGCTGGGACCTCGTCCCGAACCGAGAGGAATTCTTGTATTTGCATAGTGGTGTACGTGGATTTCACGCTCCCCTTCCCACCGCCGCAGCTGTGACACTTCACTCGCATCCTCACGTTTAACCGGTTTGTCCATGGCTGTAAAAGTCGCCTCAGGTACAGCGCCTTGGCTGCCAGAGGACACGGCGGTGGCTGCCAGGCGGGCGGCAGGAGGCGGCTAAAGCCTCCCTCGCGCCGAGAGGGCCTTCCCGGGGGCACCGGCAGCGCCCGGGCTCACCTCACCTGGGCGGAGCAGCAGAGGAACCGGGTCTCGTACTCCTCGTTGAGGGTGACCACGGCGCGCACATTCTCCTCCTCCACGAGCTGCGGGCACAGGCACCATCAGGCACCGCCGGCCCGGCCCGGCCCGGCCCGGCCCGGCCCGCCGCGCCCGCCTTACCGTGCGGCTGCGTCCCCGCAGCGGCAGCGCGCCCAGCAGCACGGCGCCGTCGATGCGATGGAACCAAGGCCGGCGGGTTCCGGGCAGCCGCGCCCGCACCGCCGTGTACAGCAGCGTCGGGTAGAAGAGCAGCCGCGCCGCCCCGGCGCCCAGTGCCTCCGCCGCCCCCATCGCGGGCCGGGCCAGAGGCGAGGGAGCGCCGCGGACGAGCGCACTGAACGTGAGGAGACGGGGGGACCCGCGGGCGGCCGACAGCTGCGGCGGGGTGCACCGGGCGCATCCGCTGCGGCCGCCTGGGCGGCCGGAGCGGGGCGGTATCGGGTAGGGGCGGTGCGCGGCGGAGCCGGGCGGGGAGAGGCGGGGATGGGGGGGCGGTGCGGTGGCGGCCCCTCCGCGCCGGGCACGTCGTGGTCTCTCCCGGAAGTGCCGCCATCTTGCAGAGCCGGCCCGAGGCGGTGCAGGGAGCCGAGCGGGGCACGGGTGGATCCCGGGGGCAGGTGAGGGCGGTGGCCGCCAGGAGGAGCTCGGGACGGGCAGGGCAGGGCAGGGCTGGTCTGGGCTGAGCTGAGACGGAACGGGACGGAACGGAACAGAACGGAGCCAAGCCGAGCCTGCGGGGAGAGCGATCTTCCTCGCGCAGGTAACGGCTCCCCTCCTCCTCCTCCTCCTCCGCCGCCGCCGCTCCGTTCCCCTGGGCTCCCGCCGTGAGGCTGCCAGGGCCGGGCCGCGGCGGCAGCTGCTCCTGCGGAGGGCGCCTCTTCCCGCCGCGGCGCGGAGGGGATGGGGGCCCGCGGGGGAACAGCCGCCGTCCTCGCCCTGTGAGCGCCGCCCCGGGGCGGTGGCCGCCCCGTCGGGAGCCCCCCCGCGAGGCCCGGAACCGGAGGCCGCCGGTTGCGGTTTCTGCCCCGGGCGCTGACAGCGCCGCGGGACGGGGCGGGGACGCTGTGGGTGCGAGCGCGGCCCAGGGTGGTGTCGCCGTTGGGGTGCGAGAGCCTGTTGGCCGGTCCGGGGCGAACCCTGGGGCGGGGAGCGGCTTCCCTGGGCTGCGGCCTCCCGTCAGGCGGCCGGGCGGGCGGGGTGGGAGAGGCGCCCCGAGGGTGCTTGTCCCAGGCACCCGGGGTACGGGCCCGTGTCGCCGGCCGCGGCGGCGGCCTGTCGTGTGGCTGGCGAAGCGCACGATGCTGGACGAGGGTTGGGAGGCGAGCCGGGGAGTTGGATTTCAGCAGGGTGTGAGGATCCGCAGCCTCAGGTGTGGGAAGGCAGGCGTGACGGACGCCACCGGCATGAAGCAGTAAGAGAAGCATAAAAACCAGGAGATACCAAACGTAAAATGAGCGATAAATACACGAAGAAGCGATAAAGGTTGATTACAGCGTGAGATTTTTATAGGGCTGTTTATGAGCAGGAAGTTGAGAGGCAGCATTATGATAAAGCGTGGAACCTTCACTCCTTTACATTCCTGGGGAATCGTGGCCCACAGGTTTTCACCTTTGAGGCACCAGCGTTCTCTTCTGCCAGAAGCTGTCAGGGAGCATTTTTCAAATGTTGCAGCTTTCTTGTATGTGCTGCTTGAAGTGTGGTCAGCGGGTGTGTTCCACTGGGGACCTCATTTCATTTAGAAAGGTATTTGGTGGGGATTTATATCTTTTAAGTACACTTTAGTTCTGGTCTACAAGAGCTCGCACTTTCTGAGTATCTTGGATTTTTTTATTTTATTTTTGCTGTGTTTGTCTGTCCTTGCAGTCTCACTCTTCGTACTAGTGATCACAAGAACTGCTAAACCATCTCCTGGTGCCTTTTGCTGTGCTACAGATTAGTTCATCAGGTGGATTTTACTGCCCTGACCAGGCATTGCATATCCATAGTAAACCCATCACATTTTTTGCCTTCCCCTCAGCCATATTCTTGGGAGCTCTGCGTAATGTGAGATCCTGTACTGCGCAGAGTTGTGTCTGGACCCAGGTCTTTGAGGCAGTTTTGTTGGAAGCACTGCTTCTGCGGTAGACGTTTAAAAATATTCCTTACATCTTCACGTTGAGATAGGACATGTTAAGGTGGGTGCAGCTTGCATCCTGCAACTTAATATGTTTGGTTGCATTCCTGCTGATGAAGAGTCTCTAGGGCATGAGCCTAATTCTTATCTCTGCTCAGGGATGTGTGTACAGATGAATACAGCAGTAAAATCCCTAAACAGGGATTTTAAAATACGATAATGTAAAGGACATTGGTTGTTTTTTTTTAAGGTGCTTACTGTTCTCTTTCAGCCTGTGCTCACATTCAAAATTACTGCTGATACTTATTCTGGGAAAGTATGTGCTGCTTTATGGAGTGAGTCCACCCTTTCTGAATGATCACTCTTGGATGGCTACCTCCTTAGTTATGTGCTTGCCCTTATGTATCAACTGCTTCTTTGTATAGGAAACAAAACAATAGGTGCAGAGTTAGGAAATCGTGTTTGCATGCAAAAGAAAGCAGGTGGACAGTGTCTGTGGAAAAGTAAACTATTAAAAAGTGACTGTGATAAAATCATGAACACTAAACCATGAAGATTTACGTGTTAGGTAGTTTTGTCTTGAGAGTGTAAAGCTTACAATAATGAGTAGAACTTACCCATCTTTCACAGTGGGAGATACTGTAAAGAACTCCGCAACAGTACTTGGTACTTTGTGCACTTTTTGCTAGTCCTTCAGCATAGATTCACTTGCAAAATTATCATTATATAATAATTAGGGGGAAGGTGTTGAACTTTTCTTGTGCTACAAGTAGGGATTCTGAATTCCGCTGCCACTGCTCTAAAGGGAAAAGCATAAATTACTGCAAACAATATTAAGCTGAATTAGTCGAATTTCATAAAAGATAGATATCTATGTGGTTCTTAAATACTTAGACTCACACTGAGTTAAGTAAAATGCTGTTATAATCCAGTCTCTAGCTGAACTTGGTAAGAAACTTCACGAGCAGGTTGTCCCATAACTATTTCTTGCATTTCTTCCTGAAATGTGTGTGTTGATTATCAGTTACTGTGTTTCTTAATTTCATCTATTTGCTTTCTGACTCTTCTGCTGCAAATCTCTTCAGGGAGCCTGCTCTTAATTTTTTCTTTAGTGCTTTTTTTAGGCTAGGTGGGAAGTGCTGCAAATTCTCCTTGCTTTTGATATTTCCTGATGATTATTCTGTAACTCTGGTGTCTAAGAAGAATGCATTGTTCCGACTGTTGAAATGGAGACGGTTGTTCAGCGATGTGTCCATGAGGCAGTCCAGCTTTCCAGGCCATAATGTTGAGTTTTGCTGCTGAAACAGCAGCAGGAGTCCAACAGACTCAGATTGGTATTTCTGCATTCTTATTTATCAGTCTTGCCATGAATGTCTTAAATGTTTTATTTCAATCTAGGCATGTTCAGTATTGCTTCTTTAGTTTACCATTCTTCATGACTACCTGCAGAGTTATTCACTGCCTTGGTAACTGCCTTCAGGCAAGAAAATATAATTTTTTACCCATTGATCTGTTATTTACCAGGGGGGGAAAAAGAAAAACAACAAACCAGTGTAAATCAAAGCAGGGTAAAATGCTTCAGGGTTTATTAGAATGGGAGTTGTAAATTGCAAAAAGCTATCTAGGCCCTCTAATGAGTGTTTCTCTTGAAGTATCACAACATGGTATCTTGAGTTGTGATCCTATCACAGGATTTCTTGAGGCAAGAGAGATTGTGTTCGTTGGAAAAAAAGTAACCAGGAGTTACATTGCCCTTCCTGTCACTGGAGATGCTTGTGTCACACACAAAGAGTTCAGGATTTCCCCTTTTCTGCTGTTGCTGTCTACACCTATTTTAGATTGTCCTGCCAAGACACTTTATGTTTGGGGCACAATGGCAAAATGGAGAGCTTTAGCATTCACTTTTTCAGGAGGAGATTTTTCCAGCCCTCAACATTATCTTCTTTGCACCCGATGCAAGATTCAAGCTTGTGAAGCTAAAATACATGTTATGGCAAAGCAGGAAGTTTGGGTGAAGCAAGGGCAAAATGTAAACAACTTTAAAGCTTCAGTGCAAATCAGTTTGCAGATGGTTTGCTGCAGGGATGAATAGCTCTCAAGTCTGAACTGTGATAGGCAGAGCAGGCTTATTTGTTTGACAGCAATATAGCATGGCACAGTCTTCATCCCAGGTAAAGGAAGTCTTCTTTCTGACATCTTGAGTAGCATGAAGCTTCCAGCCACCTTAGCCTGGTGCATTTTATAAGAAGAGGCATTGTTGCCAACTAAATTCAGGATGAGCGGTGCCGTGAGCAGCTGGGTAGTGCAAAAGAAGGCTGCAGGAGCTTCAGCTCTTGGTGAAGAATTTCAGTTCAGGTAATACACTTTGTAGCACAGGTATATGTGTGTGAAAGCTTTATGCCCCAAGTGGAATCATCATCAACAAGCTGTCTTTGCTGACCCTGTGCATGACCCTTCAATCTGCAGTACCCTTAGGATATCATGGTCTGGTTTTTTGTTTTGTTTTGTTTTCAGAAAAGGTATGCTGGTTTACTGGCTGCTCTGTTAGAGGCAGAGTGCTGGCAGCAGGCTGACAAACTTGCAGGTCTTGGTAGTGAGTCTGTACCGATTTGGAGTAGATTTGTAGCTAATTTAATGACTTGGCTTGTAGTGGTAAAGTTCCAGGTAGAATAGGATTATATAAACTGGTCTTAAAATCATGTATCTCTTTGGGACTTTCACGTTGGTTTAACTAAATTACTTGTAACTATAACTTGGAATAACTGGCTTAGATATTACTGAAATTTGTGCAGATGAGCAGGCACTTTGGGCTCTGTGTCCTTTTCAGCAGCAAGCCTCAAGGAAATCTTGACTGGGCACGTAGATAAGAGGATCAGCGCTTGTTGAGTATCCGTGGTCATCTTGGTGTGATCTCTGTCAGTCTTGCCTTTGCAGACTGGTTGGATATTTTCATGGTAGCATGCTGTGTGTTCTCTCAGAACTGAATTCTCTCCCAGTTCTTACAAAAACTCAGGTGAAGGTCTGTGTTGCCTTACATTGTTTTTACTTGGAATTAATTCCAGGACCTTAGCCTTTTTCTTCTTCTTCTGTCAAAGTTGTTCCTTCCGGTAGCTTTCATTTCTAGCCGCAGGCTGTTTCATACTGCACCTTGCACAAAAATATTGCCATTTCTATCATTCAGATTTCAGTATTTCACATGTAAAAGTAAAATTATTGTTCTTCAAATATCTTACCATTTGGAATTCAGATTTTCACTGAACCTGTGAATATTCTGTGCTATTTTTGCCTCAAACTATGCAGTTCAAAAGATATTCTAACACATGCACACTATTCACAAACCCTTCAGAATCAGTTGGAACATTCATGTCTGGTTTTTTTCAATGCAATTGCTTATTTATGAAGTCTGTAATTCCAATTAAGTATTTAGTAGGCAATGTCCAAGTCTACGTAGAAAAATTATATTCTATTGTTTAACTCACTGTACGTAATAGGTAGAGATTTGCAGCATCCACACCAGGCACCTTAAGAGCTCTTTATGCAGAATCTTACACAAGATAGAGCTTTGATAAATGATTGTTAGAAGGCAACGAAATACTGTTCTTTCAGAAAGAGATGCTGTTCTTGAATGTCACATCTAGCTCTTGTGTTTCCTGTGGGCACAACACAGTGTAAAAGTAATTCTGCTCTCATTTATAGTCTTAGATTCCTAAGCAAGAGCACCATCTCAAAACCTTTTTGCTAACTCACCTGTTCCTTCTTGTTATTCACCTTCCGAAAATTCTTTATTTTCCATTTAAACTTCTGACTTAAAAACAGGTCAACTCGGTGAAGAATTGTATTTCTTCTGGTTTTGCTGTTTTGCTTTGGGTTTGGTTTTGGGATTTGTTTTTTTTGTTTGGTTGGGTTTTAGTTTTGTTTTTGTTGTTGGTTTGAGTTTGTCTTGTTTGGTTGGTTGGTTTTTTTTATTTTGTCTTTTTTGTTGTTGTTGTTTTTCCTTTTTGTTGTTATTTTGTTGGGGGTTTTTTGTGTTTTGTTTGTTTGTTTGGGTTTTTTTTGTGTCTTGGTGGTCATTGTGTTATGACTGTCCAAGCTCTAGCACAATTTGAGTGAGACAGTGAAGATTCTTGTGCAGTCATTAGTGACAGTAGAAGCGATGCTACCAGTGAAAACAATCAATAAAAAATGGTTGTATATTTACTCCACTAAAGGAGTTTGCTCAGAAATATCTTATCGTATGCTTGGTGACTTGGGAACAGATAAGGTGAGAGTATTCTGATATTTATAGAGTAAAGCCACCCATATTAGAGTTCAGTGACAGAATTTGACCACTATCAGAGACTGGCTGTAGGTGGTACTGTCTGTTTCACGGTGTGGAAGCTGCTACGACACCAGTTCTCTGATGCAGAATTTGCTTCAGAGTTTCTTTGGGTTTTCAAGTACGTTTAATTCAAGGCCAAGTTTCATAGGCATTTTGTGATTGTTTGCAGGGGAACAGGACTGGGACACACATTCTTGATCCTTTCTGGTGAGGAAAATCATTTGGGATATACTTAGGCATATAGCTAACTGGGTATGCTGGTGTCTTTCTGAAACTGCAGAGAGCTGAAACCATTATGTCAGCCATGAGAAATGTGAAAAATTACGAGGCTGTTTGATATACCAGCACTTTTCTCTCTACTTGCAAGTCACTTTAACAGAAATACCTGACTGGTGCATTTCTCCCAGTTCTGAATTGGTTACTATGTGAAAGTTGCAACTTCCACTTGTATGAGGGAACTTTTCTGTTAACTTCTGTAAGATATTTTTGTGTTACCGCAGAAATGTGGGGTATACTAAATAATAAAAATAGTCAGCAGCATAGGGTGATAAAACTCTCTTATGAAAACTTTTGCTTTTGTATGTAAATGAAACTGCTCGGAGCTTGCAGACTATTGTCACCTGTGCACTAAAAATATCAGGGACTATGCCAGCTTTCTTTTTTTTCTTCTTTAAATATCTAGGGATTCAGGTTTTCAGTGAGGCTAATTTTACTTTCTTTCTGTGCCAGAACATGAAAAAGGGGGGGGGGGGGGGAAGGGCGGGGGGGGGATGCTGCACAGAAAGGGGCCCCTCAGCATCTTCCCAGCCTCTGCTGGACTCTCTCCAGTAGTTCCTTGTCTCTCTTGAACTGGGGAGCCCAGAAGTGGACACAACTCCAGATGTGTCCTCCCTAGGGCAGAGTAGATGGGCAGGAGAACCTCCCTTGACCTGCTGGCCACATCTTCATGCACCCCAGGAGACCCTTGGCCTTCTTGGCCACAAGGGCCCATTGCTTACCCGTTGGCATCTTGTCCTCCAGCACTCCCAGGTCCTTCTCCGCAGAGCTGCTTCCCAGCAGGTCCACCCTCCCCTGTACTGGTGCAGGGAGTTTTTCCTTCCCAAGTGCAGGACCCTACACTTGACCTTGTTGAACTTCATGAGGTTCTGCTCTGCCCAACTCTCCAGCCTGTCCAAGTCTCACTGAATGGCAACACACTCTTCTGGTGTATCAACCAGTCCTCCCAGTTGTGTACCATTAGCAAACTTGCTGAGGATCCCCTCTGTCCCTTCATCCATGTCATTGATGAATATGTTGAATAATATATTTTGGAAGATTCATGGCTAGGAGCTGGTGATGTAATTGCTTTGGCTCAGCTCACCTCTTCATCCCTCCTTCCTCATAAAAGCCTGTAGCTGCTTTTGGGCACTTATTCATCTTAAGTGCTGCCAGAAAGTGACTTTGGAAGAATATAATCTTTTGAAGATAAGTACTGTCCATTCATAAGATCTCTTTTTTTATTGCACGCTGGGGAGGATCGGTTCCAGAAGCACAGCTCAGATGCAGAGCCAACCTTCATCATCTTCTCTGCTTTCACCTCAGCTGGTTTGTTGGAGGAGACCGTGTAACCAACTGTCTTGGCATCACAAGGACTTCTCAGGGAGGGCTTGGTCAGTGCATTTTGCTTTTGCCCCCTTTGGCAAACTCTTGGAAAAACTTTCAGGCTTGGATGTGTCACAGGCCCTAGAGATGGTCTTCAGAGTGCAATCCCTTGGGAGCTGTGGCTGTGCCTTCCCTAACCAGGTGCTCCTTTTCTTTTAGGAGGTAGGAATTCATGAGGTGCTTTCAAAAGGCATACTGGGCTTTACTGGTACTGGGGGATTAACTTGGAATACAGCATCGATACCGTTTGGTTTGGCATCTTAATCACCTCTTGGCCCATCTCCTTCCAGGTTTCACTTGGATATTAGGAAGAACTTCTTCGCTGAGCTGGTTATCAGGCGTTGGAATGGGTTGCCCAGGGCAGTGGTGGAGTCCCCATCCCTGGAGGTGTTTAAGAGCTGATTAGATGGGGTGCTTTGAGGATATGGTTTAAGGGGTAGACTTGGTAGTGTTAGGTTGGTGATTGGAGTAGATGATCGTACAGATCTTTTCCAATCTAGACATTTCTATGATTCCTTACTGGTTTTTGACCCTTTTTGTTGTACACTTGGAGTTACAATAAACTGCTTGTTTCACTTCTGGCTGCGGTTGTCAACCAGCTTCCTTGCTGGCTGAGAAACAAGGGAACAGCTCCTTAGAAGAAAGGCAGACTCTGGAAGTAGTTCATGTTCCTCTTAGCACCACCATTGTCCTTTATCCAAGTTTAGAAGCACCGGGATTCCCCACTGTGCTGGGATCCCACCTGAAGTTAGGCACCTAAGAGGTGTCTCTGCCCACTCTCCTTGGGACTTCTCCTTGTTGACAAGTATTTTCAAGTCAGAGCTTACAATTCAGTGTGGAGATTGTGTGAGTAAAGGTGGGACCTGGGCACGGCCTGGTCACTTGGGGTTCCTGCTGTAGGAGAGACACGGACACACTAGGGCATGAGTTGTTGCATGTCCCTGTGAAGGTCTAGAGAAGGTTGGATGATCCCCATCTGATGATATGCACGTCCTTTCCATGTTAGCTCTGCAAGGAGCCCAGAGGAACCAGCTCACACGTGGACTTGTTCAGATATGGTAGATTCCTCAAGAGAGATGAAGCCCACCCAGGTGTCCAGGAGAAGGGTGGACTGTGGGTGAGCATCCCCTCTGCTGTCATTCTGCATGTGAGGGGAGGATGTGGATGTCCAGGCACTGGTGTGAGGGCTTCCTCTTGGACCTTACAGATCACTGACCCTTCCAGGGTGGTGGTGGTGGCAGGGGAGCAGGTCTCTTTGGAGCTCAGGGACAGCTCTTTGGTGGAGTGATGTTGTTTAGTATTACTATACAGAGTCCTCATCCTCTCCACATCCTCTCTTGATGGCTCTTTCTGCCCAACAAGGTTGGACAGTTCTTGTCTTAGACAATTTATGAGCCAGTCCAGATCCCTCCTCTTTCAAAGCCTTAGCCACAACAACGTGGTCCTCTCTCAGTAGGCTGTTCTGCACTAGTGGAGCTGGGCTGAGCTCATCCCTCTGTCTGGCATCCATCCCCTCCCACTGGGAGTGACCTGGTCCATGTGATGTGCCCCGTGTGCTGTATGTCCCTCTTAACCACTCACCAGGTCTAACCCTGACATCCTTTACATGTTCACCAAACCCTGAGGAACAGGTTGGGGTTCAAACTAGGGGGTGGATTTCTTCTCCCCCGCGCCCAGGTTCCTGCTGGACTCCTTCCAGGGCGTTGCTTTGCCACCCATGGCATTGCTTTCAGAGAAGGTTTCTAGTCTAACAAGCCAGCTTCTCATATCCCACGGGCCTTTCCAATCCTGTAGCTGCGAGAACCACTGTGGAAAGTCCCTGTCAAAGAGCCAAGGTTTACTTGAGTATAGGTCACGACATATTGGGCGTCAGATCTCCACTGCAGAGCAAAGAGCTTTTGTTTTGCTGTGACTTCCAGTAAGACGTGGTGTCCCTGTGGCTTGGTTTTCGTTGTGTCTAACCCAGCTGACAGGGACCATCTCCTTGGGCTGAGCAGGCAAATTGCCGTGGTCATCTCTAACCCCTTCAGCATCACTCCCGTGTTAGAGCTGAGGCCACCAAGGAAGGCAGATGAGACCGTTGCCATCTCCAAAGCAACTGGAGACGAGAGGTCTGGACCAAGGCTGACTGACCTTCCAGGCAGATCACCAGCTCACAGGTTCATTCAAGGTCCAAGCCTGGCCTCTGACAGTAGAGCACAGTCACTGGGAGCCCTGAACCAGGTTATAAACCCCATGGTTTTTATCGGACATGCAGGAAAGGGGAGATCTTCCAGTGAGGTTCTCAGATTATGATGGTCTTCCATATCATATGACAGACTTATTCACCAGGGAAATGGCCAAGAGCTTTGACGTTCCCATCATCATCATTATTATTATGATTATTATGGTTCAGAGCTGGTTTCTGAGTGTAACAAATGAGAAGGACCCTCCCTTCTCAGGGCTGGTTTCATTTTTCTGGCTGTCACCCAGTTCAAGCCGACTTAGCGACGTCAGCTTGTCATTCGTGGGGGTGTCTCCCAAACCTGGTGGGCATGGAGATACTGGTTTTATTATGGTTTCTGGAGCTGGTACTGGGCAGCTGGGCAAGGTTGGGACCAGACTGTCCTCTTGTTTGGAGAGTGGTGGACGTGTAACAAGCTCCTGCAAGGGTGGGAGGCGTTGGGATGCTCTTGCACCCCAGTTGGGTCAGCTGGGTTCGGAGACACAGCTTTAGGACGTGTGTGGAAAGTACAAGAGTGACTTGTGTTGCAGCTCTGAAGGTTGGCTTGCTGCTTGGTGGCTGAGGGGACAGGGTTGGTGGCAGAAGGAAGCCCTGCAGCACTAGAGGGCACTGTGGCCTCGCTGCACGGCAGTGAAACCCAGAAACACACTGCACGGAGGAAATAAGAGGCTTTTTCCAAAGGCTTTTTTCCAAGGGGAAGCCTCACTCCGCAGCTGCTGCCCCATCAAATGGAGGATGTTCCTCTGAACACCCACATTTCCATTTGTCCACCTATTCTTGACCTCCATCTACACTGTTGTCCCTGCGTTGAAGGACATGCCAACCTCAGCAGGAGGGAGATGAATCACAGAATCCTAGTATGGTAGTGCTTGGAAGGGACCTCTGGAGATCAGCTGGTGCCACCCCCCTGCTCCAGCAGGGTCACCCAGAGCAGGGGGACCAGCAT
>WUAM01000323.1:34193405-34206234 GCA_024336885.1 Actenoides hombroni
GCCAGAGGAGCCCCAGCAATGCTGGGAGGGCTGGAACCCCTCTGCTGGGAGGCCAGGCTGGGAGAGCTGGGGGGGTTGAATTGGTCAGGAAGAAGGTAGATTTAGATGAGAAATGAGGAAGAATTCCTAACCTTCGTGCAACTTTCAGTACAAGCAAAAAAATCCCTGAGCTGAACAACTGCAGCAAGAGCAGTGCCCTGATCCAGATTTGTTGTCTTCACGCCCAGGAGCCATGGTTTTCACAGCCTGAGCTCAATCAGTCAATCAATCAGGAGAGAACCCGACGTTGACTTGGAGATAAAATGGCATTTGACCTTTCCTTGGCCAAATTGGACGACGGATGAAGTAAACCGAGTCGCCCAGGAGAAAAGGTTGTCTTAAAAGCTGCCCAAGCAAATGATGCCTGACTCATTTGTAGCTTCCAACCCACCAGCAGCAGCTCGTTTTCATAGTGGGATCAGAGCTTCTCCCAATTAACTGAGGAAGGATGATTTCACCCTCGTCAGGGACACGTGGGTCAGGCTTTGCATGGTCAACCTCATGGCTACAAAGAAGATGGAGCCTCCCTTTTTACAAGGAACAGGTGAGGGGTGATGGGTACAAGTTACTCCTGGGGACATCTCCATTAGACACAAGAGGAAAATTTTTCACAAGGACAATCAGCCATTGGAATGATCTCGCCAGGGAAGTGGTGCAGTCCCCAGCATTGGACACTTGTGAAGATTCAGCTGGACGAGGTGCTGGGCCAGCTTGTCTAAAGGGGGCTTTGGCCAAGAAAGGTTGGACCAGGTGATCCTTGAGGTCCCTTCCAACCTGATATTCTATGAACCTCAACTTCACTAGTAACACAGCAACTTGGTTTCTTGCCTGTTCTACCAAAAATCTTCAAATCCAGAGGTGAGTCATGGAAGGGATGGTCCTCTCAGTGAGACCTCCCTTCTCCTCCTCAACTCTGACGCAATGGATTTCTCTCTCTAATGCTACTCAAGTAGCCCAGGCAGATGATGCGATCAGCACTTGGAGCAACAACACGGGCACATTAAGGCTAAGAACCTGGTCAGCACCCAACCCAACCCCCCAAAAAAGCAGGGAGACAACAATCTGCCTGAACAGTGTGGTCAGAACAAGAGGAAAGAGCAACAGAGGATGCAGCAACACATCCTACACGGTCTGGGCTGAAGGGGACAGTCATGTCCCATCTCTGCTTCACCCTGCTGCGTGTCCTCAGGACCTCCTCTGGGCTTTAGCTATTGCGACCGTATGAGTTGAGTTGGCAAGAGCCTCCTGTTGGGTGGGATTGAGCACACGACAGCTCGGTGTCCCTTCTTTCACCCAGCTCAAACCATCACCTATTTAAATAAAATCATATTCTTTTATCTGCATGTCACAGAAGACATTATCAAAACCTCAGGCATATGAGGTCTTACGACCACACCGAGACCCTCCGGCCAAACGTCGCCACGCGGCAGCGATCGCCTAAACCCCAAACCAACTACAAAGCCCGCGTTCTGCTGTTGGTAATTTCATTTTTCTTTTTAATTAGGCGTCGTAAATCTTCCACGCCAAGTAAGGGAAAAGGATCCCTAAGGTGATGCTTTACAGGATCTGAAGGAAAAACAGGAGTGATCCGTGACCGCGCCAGGCTGCAGACATCAGGAGCCTGCCAGACCCACACGTAACGCTCAAACTCTTGGAAGAGCCAATGGGGCTCTCGTGGAATTTCAGCATAAATCTTGGGTCTGGCTCGGTTTTGGGTTGTGACTCCAGCTGTTCCAAAGCAGCTGGGCCCTGGGAACGTTGCATCTTAATTCGTACGCCCGAGGAAATTCCACCGTCAGAACAGACCTGGTCCTTCCGTACTTCGGTTCGACGTCATCACCGCAAGAGGAGAGCGAGAAAAGGATTTACTGGGGGACTCTCACATGGATTCAGCAACTGGTTTGACCTAGTTTGACACCCGGGTGAGAAGCATCTGCTCTGGTTGAACCCTCTTCCACGGAGTGGGGTGGAAGGTGCCCCCCTCGGGGCGGGTTCAAGAGATTGAGACCGATGAAAACGGAGCTATCTCAAGGGCTTCCGAAGCCATTGTTCAGAAGTGGATCTTCAGCCTGACCTTTCCAAAGGCTGGGCAGCTCTGCTGACTCAATAAAGGCAAGATTCCGAATCACGACAATAACCAAGGAGAGTCCTTTTCCTTTGACCCCAAAAAACCCACCCCTGAGCCAGAAATCCAAACCCACGTGTGCAGCTTGGTCACGGTTCATCCATTTCTCGTTATTTTTCCTAAGAAAAACCCTGCATCTCCAGGCTGAGTTTTGCCTTTTCTCAAAAGCTTCTGTCATTTTAAAGCTCTAAATGGCTCCTGGGCTGCCTAGGTTGATTTGTAGCTATATTGAAATAAATTTGAAAAGCTTTATTTTTGTAATACGTTTTGGTCTTTTTTTTTTTAAAGCCAGCACGTCCATTTGAGCAGGACTCCCAAGGGACTTCCACCTCTAAAGAAGCAGATAAATCCTCATCAGATTAACCCCAGCGCATCCTTCAGGGCCAGCAAAAAGGATGCAAGAAATTCAACTGAAAGCCACACCAGGGACCACCTGAAAACAAACGCACCCGATTCTTCAGGTCAAGAAAGAGGAACATGCTGGAGCAGGCAGCAGATCGTTTTTGCCATGGACATTTAGGAATGAATTCCACGATTATTTATGTTCTTGGCAGCGAGCGTTTGAGGGCACGTGCCAAGGGGGTACCTCCCCCAGAGCAGGGACGATCTTCACTTTGAAAACTGAGCTGGTCTTACAAAACCAGATCCGTCCGCTTCTTTTGTTCTTCCAACGGCAGGAACAGGTAGATCAGGAAAGGGCACTTGCAACCACCCCCCAGTAACAACGAAACCAGAGAAGCGTTCCACGTTCAGATAAATTTATACTTCTGCCATAAAACCTTTAATAGCAAACAGGGGATGTTCAAGGTGGAACTTTGCCGAGGACCCCCACGACACGCTGTCACCATTACACGCAGTTTGACAGGACATTGGGCTATTTTACAATCTTAGAACTATTTTCTTTGGAGATTTTTCGTGAGGTTTTTATTTTTTTGTGTTTCCCCCCCCCCTCCAAAGCTCAATTTCCAGGAGCAACTTTTGCACAAAAAAAAAAACCCCAAGCCTGTTAAGGGACCTGACTCTGAAAGCTGGTGTTTCTAGCCTTCTGGAAAGGATCTGCCAGTAGAACAACAACAACAACAAGGAAAGACTCGCCACTGAAAACCTTCCTGCAAACATTTTTGACATCCAAATCAAGAGTTTTGAACCTGCCCGGGAACTAATCTGATGAATACGCCGCTTGCCCGGCCGACCAGTTGAACGACCGCAGCCTTAACGGTGCCACCGAATTAAAGGGCTTGGGAGTGAAAGCTCTGGGATTAGGGAAGGAGCAAACCCAGGGCAGAACCCAACAGCCCATAGAAAGCTTGACCCAACGAAGCTGCCTCGCTGGAAAGAAAGGAAAACGCAAAACGCCACTTCCAACCCCGAGTCCGCGAGCGCCTCCCTCGTTCACCCCGTTAAAAGAACCATCAGGTTTGCGGTCGGTAGTAACATCATACCCCATGTGTAAGGCCTTGTGTTCATCAAACAAGCTCTAGGTTATAGGACTATAAATACAAGGTCGCCTGCAAGCCACCGGCTCCTCACACCACAGTCTCGTTGCCGAAGCGTCGAGGTTGGGCTGTACGGCAGCGGCGAGCTACGCTCTCCGTAAGCTGTGGGGTCAGAAGGTGGACGCTGGAAGGGGTCAACTTATTAAGACGTGGTGAGGAGTTTCGTTTTCCGTAAGAAGGTGGAGTTGAGTTGGCTTGGCTGGGGCGTCTCCTTCAACCGGAGTCCATAGTGAAGAGCTGGATGTCGTGAGGGTTCCAATACAGGGCCACGGCGGAGTTGTAGACCAAGGACCAAACGTAGGGGATGAAGAACTCCTCAGGCTGCTCCTCCTCCACGTACTTGAACTTCAGCTCAGGGAACTTCTGCAACGAGAAAGCACAGTCTGTTGAGGGAAGGTTTGCACGTCTGCTTGCAAACACGCGGCCCACGTCAACGCTGTGGAAAAAGGTCTGCTGAAAACAAATAACGGGAGGAATTGAACCCTTAGACCCGAAGGAAAAATATTTCTGGGATAAAGAGATCACATAGAATTCCTTCTTTGAACCAAGAGCTACACTGGCATATTGTACTCAACCCTTTCACCACTGGCCACGCTCAACTTGCCTGCTAACGGAGGCTCAACGTGAGAACCCTTCACGCAACGCCAAGGTCTGAAGGAAAACTCATTTTTAGCAGCCCCACAAAAGCCGCCTTTGCTTGCGCACGTCCAGACCTGTTCATTTCCCCCTCAAAAGTATTTTGCTCTTCGTTGTACTCAGGACAATCCTTCGGAAGGGCCAGAAGAACAGACACAGTCTGTGATATGTTTTCAGGAACCCTGACTCTTTCCGTTCAATTCTCAATGACTTTATGTAGAACCTTCCAGGAGAGGAACGTTCTTCCTCCAGGAAGCAAAGTGGGAAGAGTATCTAGGCTCGCTGGCCGAGCTCCTGGGGTCCAGGAGGCTACTTCCAGTTTTGCTACAGGTTCTTCTGTACTTTTGGGTAGGTCATTACCTCTGTGGCATTGTTGAGAAGGCCGCTAAGCTCCTCCACTCCAACTCTAACCCACGTCAAGCCCCTAAGGCTGCAACCACAAGACCTGTGCACATACACCTTGTTGCCCATCCATGAAGATACCTCCTCCTGTTGGAAATGACAGGCTAGATGATACTATTTTCATAAACCCCTCACATTTTCCAGTACCAGCACTCCCAGAATTAACACCTGGCAGATGCACCAACCCAGCCTCAAATTCTCCATTTTCTTCCCTCCCAAAGCACCGCGTTGGCTGCAGACCCGCCGCGTTGGCTGGTTTCAGGGAAGAGCCTCCTTTTCTACCCAGCTCTTCCATCACTTTTATCTACTTCTCTTCAAAGTTGCCCGTGTCAAGAGCTTGGCAGCGTCTCAGATAAAAGCCGCATTACAACGGTCACTGGGGTAAGATAAAACATGACCCATTTTATTATTTATAAGGCTGTGGCTAAGGCTAAGAATAAACTCGACGGTGTGACATGAGCAGAACAAGCACAGCGGTGGCCAAGAAGCCTCTCTGCCCATTAATAATGGAGAGCTACCCTATCATCTTCCAGGAGCTCGCCGTGTCCTGTTTCCTTGCCGTAGGGTACAAGACCCTCCCGGCTGGAAGAGTCTCCTATCAAGAGGCGCTTCTTGGCTGCTTGGCTTTCAGGGTTCTTTCTTTCACTTTGACAGGTTGTTTGTATGCTTGGGAGTCAGAAACCAGGGAAACCATTCTACTCCTTCCATGGGTTGTTGCTGTTACCAGAGCAGGCTGGTGCAAATACCGAGCGTGCAAGTCAAGCCACAGAGGTGC
The DNA here is from genome assembly GCA_024336885.1 of Actenoides hombroni. Taxonomy (NCBI): domain Eukaryota; kingdom Metazoa; phylum Chordata; class Aves; order Coraciiformes; family Alcedinidae; genus Actenoides; species Actenoides hombroni. The sequence goes on from WUAM01000323.1 coordinate 34,198,879, forward strand.
CACCTCCATCATGCTTTACAAGGAAGATGTCTCCAGGGACGGCTTCCTTCAACCACAGGTGACAACGGGCCGTCACCTCCATGTCTCCACGGACAGCTTTTTCAGCTGCTCTCAGCCTTGGGTGACAACGTGCCACCTCCATTGATGAGGAGTCACCTTCCAGTATGCTCCAAGGTTCTAGAGCTACCATGGTTTGGCTTATATTGGGGTCAGGCCCTTCACCACAAGCTCTCCTTAGCTGGATGCCAGTATTTAGCCTGGAAGGAAGCATTTTGGCCATCAGGCTGTCATTATGGTATTTGATGACTTCAGAACGTGTAGGGAGTTTGTCCTTATAGCAGTCAGGGAGGGAAGGAGGACAGGACTGTTTCCAGCACTATCATCTCTGTTTGAGGAACTAAAGCAGCTAGAAGATAAAATAGCTACAGGCGCTTCAGCATCTAACTCCTCTTGAGTTCAAAGCCCCAAACCTCAAAGGTACATCAGCAAGTTTCATTTCCTGTGTCAGAAATGCAGTTTGTGGTAGACAAGCTCTCCCATAGCATTTTTGTGCTGCTAAACTGTTTTCTACCATCTCTCTACAACCTCTCTCCCCCCCAAGCCTGTTTCATCTCCCACATCGTTTGGTTTCCTCACTTTTGGGTGTCTTGCACCTCTAATATCCTGTCTCTTGGTCTCCCATCCCCAACTCTCTTCTGCTGTACCCTCATGGTCCCTCTTTAATGTATCTTTCTATTTCATGCTTGCCCAAGTTTTGTCTAGACCCACGAAAGGTTGGACCAGATGATCCTTGAGGTCCCTTCCAACTTGGGATTCTATGATTAACATCCTCTATCCCTTCCTGTCTCGGATCCAAGTCCTTTAAGCTGTGCCTGCCTTCCCCCTCTGCCACCCCCTTGCTCCTCTCAGGACACCACGATTCTTTTGATAGGTTAAGCCTCACTCTGATCAAATCCTCATGTAGATTTGATAGGAAAAGAGGAGATGGCCTCAAGTTGCCCCAGGGGAGGTTTAGGTTGGACATGAGGAGAAAAACCTTCATGGCAAGGGTTGTTCAGGGCTGTCCCAGGCTGCCCAGGGCAGTGGTGGAGTCCCCATGATCCCTGGAGGGGTTTCCAGGCCATGGAGCTGTGGTGCTGAGGGCCATGGGTTAGTGGTGCCCTGGCAGTGCTAGGGGAACAGTTCAACTTGGTGACCTTAAAGGTGTCTTCCAACAAAAATGATTCCATGGAAAAATAAGCAATCAGCTTTGTATGAAAGAGCGTAAAAACAATGCATGGAGCCCTAAGTCTTTTCTGTTAAAGATGTCACAAAGTGCACCCCAGAGTCCAACCACCTGCCATCAAGACAAAAAGTCACATCTCTGAATGAAACCTCAATTGGAGTTTATTAGCTAATAACAGCTAAAAATAAGGCTGAGAAATACTACTTCCTTCTTCCCGTCTTCTCAGAAGACAACCATAATGACAAAATAGAGGCATCCTGCTTTCAACCAGCCTTGCTCTCCTGAAGGCACCAAAACAGGAGCTTCCTGTACTCTGTACTCACAAGCTACCCCAGCCCTTTCATCCTCAGAGAAGCAGAGAATCACAGAACCGTTTTAGTTGAAAGAGACCTTTCAGCTCATCAAGCCCAACCATTAACCCAGCACTGCCAGGTCACCACTAAACTCTGCAACCTCCTTTCGGAGTGTTGTTGAGAGTGAGGTGGTAGCCCAAAGGGAGACTCATCATAGAAGGTCCAGGAATATCCTGGCAATAACAGCAACAAGCACAAGAGAAGCATAACAACCTTCAGATTGAAGCTGGATTACTTTATGAAGTTAATTATATGAAATAGCTGCCTTGAAATAACAAGTCAGAGAACTTGGTAACCAAGAACCCCCCATGTTTCTCCCCACATTACACATTATTGACCACTGTGTGTCCTGCAAATCAGCTTTCCAGGCTGATTACTCCTCCCCGGCACGTACACAAAGACCTGCCAGGGACTGCCAGTCTTCCTGAAGGATTCATTCTCCAACCTGGCACCGACTCCACCAGCTTGGCTCGTGCTTCTTTGGAGTCTCTCCCAACGTGCCTCCAGGTTACCCTAAATCAGATTTTCTGTTGCTGCTCTAATGGTCTTATTATCCATCACGGCAAGTTGAAATGTATTTTGTCGCCCTTCCAAAGGTAATTCTTATTCAACAGCAAAATTTACATCTCTTCAAAGAAATAAAGGAATAAAAGGAAAAAACACATCTAAGATGGCCGATGACATTCAGTTGGCAGGATAGGAGAGAAACACAGTTTGGACTTTTATAAACTGTCACTCCCTACGTTTTTTTTCACCCCCTCATACATAAAACTTCCATTTTCAATGCGAGACTTTCACTCCAGCACCAAATCTGTACCCTGCTGTGCAACTGCTTAGCAGAGTTTAATTCCACTTCTTGACATCATCCAAAGCCAACGTGCCTACAGACCTCCTGAAGCCTCGCAGATCATTTATCCTGATGATCCTTCATGGAAAAAAAAAAAAGAGATGAGAAAGTTCCCAATCTATTACTGAAGCATAAATACAAATTAATCACCGAGATGGTTGGTTGTATGCTCGAGTACATCATACACAATTCATTTACCCTGAAGAATTACTGAGCCAGACTCGCTCGGCATAAATCAGGAGTAACTCTGTTGACTTGCAGTCTACTCTGTATAGCGTGAGGCTACTTTGTACTCACACGTTGGTGTAAGTCACAATTAAGTATAATAGAGGTACACAACCAAGATTTGAGGTTGCAGTGTTCATTTTTAACGTATCACTGTTCAGAGCAACATTTACTCATTGCAACATTACTATTTCCTCCAGTGTTTTCCTGATTTTGGTTTTTTTTTTTAATGCATTTCTTATCACATAGCATCAAATTAAGGATGAAAAACCCTACTGAGGGCATCCTATTAAAGACAAAGGTGTCATCCTGACATGGGGGGGGGCTCAGCACTGAGGTTTTCTAGGAGCTGGCAGATGACAACCAGTAAGCATCCCTATCTGCCTGTCCTGCCCTGGGCATTCCCACCGCATCCATTGCCTCCTTCTCTGTGTCAAATCAGTGACAGTCTCTGGTCACATCAGTGCCTGACAAGTAAATTTGATATCTTGTGGTCCATAAAGTCTCTGGACCAACAATTTCCCTGAGGAACCCTGCAAGGGTGGCTCCATACTACAACAGGAGACCTCACCATGCTCTGACGATGGGAGGGTCTACCCGGGAGTGTTCGCTACTTGGCTCACCATCGCACCAGCGTCTGGGATCACATCATGGAGGTAAATCTATGATAACTGCCTGGAATTAGATTTCTTTGTAGCATCTGGAGGATGAGTCACAGAGTAACAATCATTATTTCCCTGAATTACTTCCAGGGTCCCTCACTCTAAGGATATTGAGGGGCTGGAGCATGGCCAGAGAAGGGCAAGGAAGCTGGGGAAGGGGCTGGAGCATAAGTATGGTGAGGAGCTGCTGAAGGAGCTGGGCTTGATCAGCTTGGAGAACAGGAGGCTCAGGGGGGACTTCTGGCTCTCAACAGCTCCCTGACAGGAGGTTGGAGCCAGATGGGGTTGGCCTCTAGCTCTCAAGGAACAAGTGATATGACAAGAGGAAACAGCCTCAAGTTGCCTCAGGGGAGGTTTAGGTTGGAGCTGAGGAAAAATTTCTTCCCCTTGAGGGTTGTCCAGACCTGTGCCAGGCTGCCCAAGGCAGTGGCAGAGTCCCCATGATCCCTGGAGGGGTTTCCAAGACATGACGATGTGGTGCTCTGGCAGTGCTGGGGGAATGGTTGGACTTGATGGTTTGAAAGGCCTTTTCCAACTTAATGATTCTATGATAGAATACATACAATAATACAAACCCAAAGAACAGAATTCTGCCTGAGCCTTGCCTAGCAAGACTCCCACGAGCCACTTTCTGCCTCAGTGCCACACAGAAATCCTCTTCTACCAGCACATCCAGATACCACGGGGTTCCCAGCCCACCGGGATCCCAGCTCTGTGTGCTCTTCAGCCTGCTAGAGACAACTGCCAGCAGAAATTCAGAAAGACCTGCAAATCCCTTCCCTGTGGACTTGCTGCGTTGCTCTGGCACTACCTCCAGCTTCAGAAGGGGGCATTGCTCCCATCAAAACAGCACCGTGCTGAGAAGGCACCACTTCTCACGGGATTAGCCATTTCAGCCCAGTTCCAGTAACGAGGAGTAATTAGAAAACACTACTGACAACTGAGCAACTTCCAGAGCATCAGCTTAGCTTAAGACATTACTCACCCTGAGCGGTTGAAATTAAACGTTGACTGAAAAGCTGAATGTTTTGCTTGTTTTTAAACAGCTCCCCTGATGTCAGCCCAGGTAAACATCTGAGGCTGGCCAGCGATAGCCCGGTTTTGATTCCTCCACCTAAGATGATTCAGATGAGGAAGGTGCACGTTAAAGATCTGAGGTTTGAAGTCAATAGGAGGTTGTTCAACCTAATTAAGCTATTGATTGGATTTTCTTTTTTTTTTATTTTATTGTTCTGGTTTTTTTCCCTCCTTTAACGCAGTTCAAGGTTTGGGGATTCTTCTTGAAGGATGCAACATGCAAAGAGCTCTTCCATGTTCTCCCAGACCTGTGAGGGACTGATCCTTTCAAGCAGTATAAATATTCCCCACGCTTTCCCTCAAGAACCACTGAAAACGCATTTTGCTCTGCAGTGGAGTAGGATACTTGTTTCCTCTTTTCTACAGATGAAAATTTCCAGTGCCAGAGCAATTACGCTGGTCTGCAGAGCTTGGAGAGCATGTTGGACGTTCACGGCTCTCCACGACCATCCAGGCAACGAGCTCCTGCCAAAGTCACCACGGCTGCTCCTACCCATTGCCAAGACCATTCTGCTCTGTCCTGGGTACCTGGCGCTCGTGTTGGCATCCCCATGCTGCCCACTGTGACACATCCCAGCAGGGTGGCAACTTTCCTGGCCCCGAATCAAATGGCTAATAATAACGTGTCAGAAGAGCTTAGTGTTATTGTAGACACAGGCAGCTCCAGACAAATGGACTTTCTCCAGCTCCCATGTGGCCAACAGGACCAGGGCAGGGATGATCCCCCTGGACTCTGCACTGGGGAGCCTGCACTTAAACATGGATACAGACTTGGATACAGTATTATTTGAAGGGAAGAGGTATTACAGAGACAGATGAAAATTAGAAATATTAAGGGAAACGCACTGCTCCTCATTCAGTTTTCTTAAAATATTAGGAAAAAAAACCCTAAACCTTATCACACATTAAAGAGAAGAGAAGGCTGAGAGGAGACCTTACTGCTCTCTACAGCTCCCTGAAGGGAGGTTGTGGTGAGGTGGGTGTTGGTCTCTTCTCCCAGGTGACTGGTGATAGGACAAGAGGAAATGGGATGAAGTTGCACCAGGGGAGGTTTAGGTTGGATAGTAGGAAAAATTTCCCTACTGAGAGAGAAGTGAGGCCTTGGAACAGGCTGCCCAGGGAAGGGGTGGAATCACCATCCCTGGAGGTGTTTAAAGACCGTCCAGATGTGGTCCTTCAGGACATGGCTTAGTGGTGATGATAATGTTTAACAGACAGTTGGACTTGATGATCTTGAAGGTTGTTTCCAACCTTAATGAATAAATTCAATAAAAAAGCCAGACTTGTGACCTTCAATAACTACTTAAAACAAGGCCCACTCAGCACATCCATTTCCAAAGATTTTGAATTGCTTCCCTCAAAGTTTATCATCTGCCCATTACTTTTAGTTTTGCACTGCAGTTCACGTGCCACTTTCAGCGACCAAGGACAGGCAGAGCAACAACAGCACCTATTAACCATGACCAAAGAGTCAGCTCCCTCCAGAAGAGCCTCCACAAGGTTGAACTGTGTTGGTCCTCTTCTCTCCAACCCACCATAGCCACACCAAGGAGACAAATCCAGCACTTTGAATTCCTAAATCATATAGATATGGAGCATTTACTATGTTCACAACTCATTTTATTTCCCTAGTGAGTCACTTTTAAAGTGCTAGCAACCAAAAACAGCGTGGAAATAACCAGACAGGTGCTACCCTCACCACTGAAACATGAGGACATGCCACCACCTATTAGCAGCTCACCTTCAGTTAGTCTCTTGTTATGATGAAACCCAGATCTTGCAAGAGGCTTCACTCTCCCAGACCTCTCCTAGGACTATAACATGACTTCAGGACTCGCCTTCCCCATGCATGGCCTACACTCATCATCTCATGATTGGTGATTCTCACTGAAGGAGAATAGGTTTAGACTGGATCTCAGGAAGAAGTTCTTCGTTATGAGGGTGATGAGACTCTGGAGCAGATTGCCCAGAGGGGTTGTGGATGTACCTCCCTGGAAGTGTTCAAGGCCAGGTTAGATGAGGTCTTGAGCAACCTGGTCAAGCTGAAAGGTGTCCCTGGCCATGGCGGGGAGGTTGGATTAGATGATCTCTAAGGTCTCTTACAGCCTAAACCATTCTACGATAACATATCTTCATCACCACATACTCAAATCTGTTTCCAGACCATCATCTGTACATGGGAACTGGTGGTCAACTCAGCCACCAGCAGCCTTTGTCACACCATTAATGCTAACTCCCACCAGCAGCCATTCCCCATGAACTGCTCCTGAGGAGCTTCCTGGTCCTTCAACCTTTCTGTAAGGTCAGGTTTTGACAGACTGCAGGGATCACTTTTTAATTAAGAGTGATATTTAGTTCTAGGTCAATTGGCTTCTAATACTCTTCAATGAATTCAGATTCGACAGTTCAACTTGCAGCATCACAGGAAGAAATTAGGTCTGCGTGACAAGACTTGTTCTTCCACAGCCAGATAAATACCATGGACAATGCTCCTGCAGTGCTCACCTTCCCTTATGGAATGCTAAGCTACACCAACCTATGCAAACCACCATTGATTTCACCTTCAAAACTGAGCATTTTCCAGAAAACAAAGAATTTCGACAAGAAATTACTAGCAATGTTTAGTAAGAAAGAGCTATACAATCAAAGCAAACCAAAAAACAGCTCTGGTGAGAGAAAACAGAAGAATTATTGTTCTATTGAAAACAATGGATTTATGGAAATGCAGTTCTGTGCTAAATGCAAGTGGCATTAAATGTCCTTGCTTGGATCAGCACTGGTGTGGCCAGCAGGACCAGGGCAGCGATCACCCCCCTGGACTGGGCGCTGGGGAGGCTGCACCTCATATATCCTGGGGTCAGTTTTGGGCCCCTCAATCCCAGAAGGACACTGAGGGGCTGGAACGTGGCCAGAGAAGGGCAACGGAGCTGGGGAAGGGGCTGGAGCACAAGGGTGGTGAGGAGCAGC